>MAOA02000035.1:1752890-2352890 GCA_002742255.2 Ceratocystis albifundus | reverse complement strand
TACATGTGCAATGCAAAGCATCCAGCCTAACTAAGCTAGGCTTCCGCTATACATCTATCTTGACTCGTGTCTTTACTAAACCTAAACCTTTCCTTTTCTTGCTGGTGGCTAGCTTGGACTGACAAGAATGAAGCGGAACACCATGAAGGCTGTCATCAAAGGAGATGATGAATCTTGTTAGCTGATCTCAAGGGAACATGCCGGCGGTTTATGACATACAAAGTATCAGCAAGGAAAGGGCTTGGCCTGATGAAGGTGATCAAACACTGGTCTTTGTGACTTCTAGACATCAATAGTATCGGCGATTGAAGCGCAAAGAGTAGTTTGGCCTCATCCAAAGCCTGTGACATAATCACGTAGATTTAAGGCTTTTGAAGCCCACTCACTCATCAAGCGCGTTAAGGGACTTGCAAACATACCTGTAGGTACTGACTGCCTTGTTACAGGCAGTATGACACCACGATTGATATGGCCCAGAGTGTGAGCTCAAGATCAAGATGGGAGATATAGTTCTCGGAGATAATCTAAGCACCGAGATCACAGAGTCTGAATAGATCACCGGACTCGTCCCCTCCCCCCCCTGAGCCCCAAGAATAGGTCTTATAAATGGCATAGCATAATAGTTAATGTATGCATATATCTATATATAAATATCTAACAACTATATACACATATATCGATGTTAGATATGTCTATGCTTGCTGTGTCGTCGCACCGGTCAATGTACGTAGAGCGTCTAATCTGCCAGAAATATGGGGCCCTCGAGTACCTGGCCAGTAGATGCACGCATAAAGTCCGATGCTTATGTAAGCCCGATCCAGTCTAGCAAATCGCGATATGCGATACGCGTGTGGTAACTACCAAAACTCCCATACGTAGATGTAGTAACTATGGCTCGGGTAGTAATTGCCAACACAAAAGGGGGGCGCATTTAGTCGCCTGCCTACCTGCCTGCCTAAAAGATCGGAGGCTTAATAATCAGGATCAGCATACATCACCGTCGCGCTCACCCTCACCCTCATCCTCACCAATCGCCCTGCCTGCTCCCCGAAACCGAAGACTCATTATCTCTCAAAATCTAGGAATCTAGGACCTGTTGGGATGCAAGCCACTAATCTTCCACTGCTTCTATTTTATCTGTCCCCCGCCTCCCCCAATATCTGACGTGCCTGCACTGCTGACACACACGATACCTACCTACCTGCTGCTTGATATGGGCATGTAAATAATGGAGGTGATCGTAGCGCTATTCAGGTAACTCTACATGTCTGAAAACAAAGAAAAGAAAAAAGGGCATTACAAAAGAACATCCTACCGTCGAAGCCCACTCGGAAGACCAGAAACCCGAGAAATTGTATGATGTGAAGCGTCCGTTGGCCTGAGCAGTGGCCGTCAGTGCAGAAAATATAAAGCTCCGGTCTACAAGGGGAGGTTGAACAATGCGCAGATAGCCATACCATTACATAATCCATTACTCTCACAAGTACGGTGTTATAGCCAAAAGGCTAATAGCCGGTAACCTTCTAGAAACTCATACACGAACAAATGTCTGTGTGCTACAGTTGATTGCTCAGTATAGCTCTTGTGATATGCAAGCATGAATAGGCTTACCTACTCGGTTGGGTGTTGCTCAAGGATCTATCCAGTCATTTATATAGGGCCTCTCCTCCCTTCATGATAGTCTGTCTCTGTTCCAGTTCTTCACATCGACATCAACCTTACAGTCCCACACACCTACTTTTACCTACAAACGTTTACAATTTCGCTTCTACTTGGTGCTTGTTTCTGGCATCTCCGTCTTCACACGTCTCTCGACTTCATTTCTACCACATCCAAGCCAGCAAAATGCAATCCTGGACTCTTACCTTCCTCCTCGCCCTTGCTGGCACTGCTATTGCACTGCCTGCTGTTGATGTAGATGTAGCCAACACCAATAGTAAACTTGCCGCTAGACTGATGCTCTGCCAAATCGAGCATGGTATATGTGTGTGCAAGGGCCCTGGTGGGCTTCCGTATGTTACAGAGATGCGCCATTGCTTATGAGATGGCCAGGCTGATAGAACTTGGTCTCTGGCAAAGGGCCTACTTTTGATCAGGCCGGCTATCATCTACTTGTTCATTCCCGATCCCGAGTGGCTCACACAGTGGAAGCTTTACAAACGTCAGCATACATCATGAGCGAGCGCCCCAATCTTTTACCAATCAATAAAGCGTCTTATTAATGAAAACCTCCTGATATTATTCTTTTCTCCAAATACCAATATAAACCTGACATGTTTCTTGTATTGTGACTAGTTCCGCCATATGTTCTACAGTGCCTTTCATTCATTAGTCTCGACTCTCCGCGAACACATCCACCTCCAGCTGCGTGTTCATATCCTTTGATCAGTAACCCAAGTCAGAGTTACCAGAGTCGTTGGCCCTGATCCAGTTCGTCCAAATGTTAGGGCTACTATCGGACATCAAGGGTCTTCTTCCAGGACCCGTCCATCACGTGCTTGATCTAGAACATAGTCATGATGGATATATATAAACCAGCTGAGCTTCGTGGGAAAGCTTCCCCCCCCCAAAGACACATTTAGGAAGCATACGACAGAGAAGCCAACCCCAGATGCATAGTGTGTCTGATGGATACGTAATTCAGGAGAAGATTGACTATGAACTGCATCTCCATGCAATCGAGATAGTGCCAGTGCGAATCCTAATATGTATGGGCTTATGATTGCATCTTTCACCTCACTTCCAAGACCTCAAGTGTATCAAGATAGCTAGTAGATATAACTACATCATTCCATTGCCAAATCGGTATATCTCCCCAGCTCAAAGTCCATACTAGACCATGCTAAACAGCGCCCAATATCTTCCCCTCATGTTCTTGGCCTATTCATATCCACAGACTAGCTACTCTCAAGACCTTCGAGTCAAAACACTGAGGTGCCATGCGCAAGTCCGGGTCCTCAAGATTCTTTGAAAACTGGAAAGGTGCTATTGTCACAATCTTCGAACTGACCCCTTCCACGAGCCAGCTGTTCCAGTCCCGGCTGCTCCGCACGCTCCGTACGCTTCCGCGTGGGTCTTGCAGTAGGGAGCCTCCCACGACGTCCTTCGGCTCATCCACTCGCTTCGTCGTCCAGCCTTCCAAAAAGAAATTGGATTAAAAAATAAGAGAGACTGAAGGTTGGAGAGGGAAAGAAAAAAAAAAAAAAAAGAAAAGGAAGCAAAAAGCTAAGCAGCCGGAGCTGCTATACATGACCCCAACCCGATTTGAACGGATAACCTTTTGATCTGGAGTCAAACGCGCTACCGTTGCGCCATAGGGCCATTCTGATTGCTCCGGAAATCTAGCCCTTGCACGTCACTATATTCCCAAAATTTGGATAGGACGCAACTTTAATGTGGATTTACCAAGTCACGATTACAAGACTGAGTGTGTGCCTGCCAACCTACTTGGCTACCTACTTACACCGCATTAACAAAACATAGTCCAGGTAAATAACGTCCCCAGCAGCATCCCCAAAGCATCTTCTACTACAAGATCCATAGTTGACGCCATAGACATCTGCCACACAAGAAGAAAGCAACAAAAAAAAAAAAAAAAAAGAAAAAAAAAAAAGGGACTAGCTAGCCCGCGCATACAGTACAAGATAGTCCCACAATACACACCTCGTGATGGCCTCCTCATATGCCGGCTGTGTCTCTTCGTTGCGCTCAGCCCTCAACTACCTTGATTCCTCCGTGGATACCCTAGGCAACGGTGTCTCTGACTTCCCCCGGATGGTTACCGTGCTCAAGACCGTTCGCGTGCGTCTTAATCCCCCCCCCCCCTCCCAAACGTTCGCAGTCCTCCAGAACCTGAACCCAATCCTACTTCTAACACGTTTCTTCTCTCGTCCCCTATAGCACTACGAGCTGATTCCCCAGCCCACACTTGCTGCCGCTGAAGCCTCACTTCGCGATGAAATCGGCCCCTCAATCCGCACCCTACTTGAGCGCGCTGAGCGGCAAATCGACCGACAGGAACGGCGCATCGAGACCCTCAAAGCCCGCGCCGAGCTACAGCAAGGCCGTCTGTCTTCGGCGCAAGACCCATATGGAGGCCTATCCTCAACAGGGACAGCTTCTGGGCAGAAGAAAAATCAAACAGCGCGCAGACTTGAAGGCGAAGCGAAATTGCGCGCTCGCGTACTGAAGCAGCGAAAAGAGGCACTGAAGTATAGCGTTGAGAGGCTGGAGCTGGAGGCGTTACAAAAGGAGCGCGAGTTGCGCAAGAGGTTGGATGCGTGAGAAGCGACCAAGAGTTGCATGGCGGATGGGGTGAAAAGCCAATGTGTCAGCCGAAATGGATGGCTTAAGGAAAGGGGGTCGGGGTGCTGGCATCATGGAATACAGAAGCGAATTAGTGGCGGTGGTCAGACAGGGGGAAGGTTCAAGCAGAGGGGAATATTAGAGTCTGGCTCAGATGGTTGACATGTGTACACATGTATAGTTATAGTATGCATAGACGCATAGACATATCATACATGCAAACGAACACGAGATATAACTAGCTATAATTTGCACGCACGGATAAATGCGCACATCGCAAGGATACGCAGCAGGACTGATGTTGATGATAACAGATTGAAAGTAAATAGCTTGGGTATATGTTGGAGCGTATGTTCAAGAAGTTTCGTGACAGACAAAGGGAAAGGAAAAGAAGACGTTCCAGAGAAGATAGAGAAGAAAATAAGAAAGAAAAATGAAGCCACAACGCAAGAGAAAAAAGAAAAAGAAGCACCCAAAAGAAACAAAAACAAAGGCCAACAAACAAACCAGGACGGGACAGGACTAGGAAGATAGGCCATAGTAAGAGGCAAAAAAGAAAAAAGGACAAAGGATAATGAAAACAAAGAGCAGCTAGGGGCAGCTGGATGCCAGACACAAAAGAAAATAGAGAAAACAACCCGAAAAAATACCAATCTCCAGCTCCAAACATGAGGAAAGCCAAGACACGGTCATAATCTAAACATCAAAACTGGCGCTGGTGATTCTGGTGTCCTTTTAGATAGACAGCCAGGAGGTCCTCAAACAGCAGCCCAAAGGAGTGAAAGAAGAAAGGAAACGAAATAAGATATAAAAAAAAGGCGAGGGGTCGAAGCGGAGGCGTGAAGCAGGTGAAGAAGATGAGAAGAAGATGAGACAAAAGACAGTAAGAGTAACAAAAGGAATTAGAAAGGCAGAGAGAGAAAGAGACGAGCCATGGCGAATATATCGTCTCCCTCCTCCCACATTTTATTGGGTTACCATTCCTTATAACAGGATCAGATAATTGCTAGGCGCAATTCCTGTCTCACCGTTTTCTTTCCTCGCTTGCCACCAGCGACCACTGACATCACTGACATCCAAGATCTCATGTTTAGAAAATGTGATTTCGTTGGCGTCTTCGGGGTTAGCCTCATAGCTGTAGATAGCCTTGGCACGGTACGGATACTCGGTAGGTGGGACAACCTCAGTATCGGGAGCGCCGGTGGGAGTGGGCTTGTTCATGTTGCTGTTGGTTATAGAAGCGCCGAATCCGCCGACCGAAGTACGGCCGCCAGCTGAAAGACCGGGAAGAGGCGACGATGTCTCGAACCCATTGAGCTGGGCAGAAGTGGTGTACATTTGGGGGGGCTGGACGGAAGTGGACGTTTCGGGCCGGCCAGTGTTGCCGTAAGTAGCCATGTTCTGTTGGTGGTTAAGGGTAGATTCCTTGGCCAGAGCGAACGAATCGATGTATGCACGAGTAACGGCCGAGGGAGCAGATCCAAAGTAGAAAATCCAAACAATCTAAAAAGGTATACACGGATTAGACAATGGAGCGAAGGATGGGGTATGAGAGCAACAAAGTGACAGAAAAGGGAGGAAGGAGATATGTGCGACATGGACAGCGACAAGCTTGGCTGTTTGGGTCCTGTTCTCGTTTTCTTACCTGAACAATGCACAGCAAAATAAAGCCAGCAGCAGCAGCCTGGAAGGGCCCACGACTCGAGTAAATCAAATTGTCGACAGACGAAGAACCAAGAATGAGACCGGCAGAAAGGTAGCCGACGACGGCAACATGATAGGTCTGTATAGCATCGGAAGCGATGACAACAAAGACACCGATGTTGACGAACAAGAGGTAGACAGTGGTCCACCAAGCGAAGGGTGGGTAGACTCGGTTAGCCGTCTGGATCTGGCTGATAATACTGGCGATGAAGACGATGAACCAAGCAAGCTAAAGTAGAAAAGAGCAGGTAGTTAGCATTTCGTAGTGTCTCGAGCGATGGTAGTTTGTCAGATCAGAGTGTTTGTCATACCATGGAAATTGATAGAGTGGCCAGAGCAAAGGGATCGCCGACAACATTTCCGACATTGAAGCCCCCGCGACGGCCATACTGAGCGCGAGAAGCTTCCATCTTGTGAAGGGACGGCGAGTTTGAGTCGTAGTGATGATCTTGCATGAAGCCGGGAGAGTCGAAGAGGGGAACAAAGCCGGTGTGAAAGCCCAAGGACTTTTTTTTTTTTTTTTCCTTTTTTTTTTCAGGGGATGTATACGAAAGGAGGTGACCGCTAAAGGGAGGGAGAAAAAGGGCAAAGAGAATATTGTAGAGGTATTAAAGAAAGCAAAGAATATGGAAGAAGCCTGGTATATTGACCTGCTTGGAATGTGATAGTGATAAGACCGATTCCTCTTCCTTTTTGTTTCTTGACCTTTAAGATGGAAGGAAATCCGTGACGCGAAATCGATGGAGAGGAAAAGAAGAAAAGGATCTCGAGACAGGCGAATCGAGAGGGAGGGAGAGAGAGCAGAGGAAAAAAAAATAAGAGAAAATCTGAGTTTGGGCCAAACTGCGCTGGGGCCGGATTTGGATGTGCCGCTTGTTCGAATTTGAGGACTTTTATGCAAAATAAAAAAGCAACGACGCACTGTAAAAACAAGACGCAATAAGAAGCACAGTATAAAAGTTGAAAGATGTCACAGATGTTTGGAAGAGAAAGACAGATGACGACGACAAATATGTGAAGCGCAGAGTAAAAAAAAATAAAAAAAGAAAAAAGAAAAAAAAAAAGTTCGTGATAATGAATTGTGGCCTTGGTGCCTTAAGGAAAGAAGGGGTAAGAAAGAAGGTAAGAGCAAGAGCGAGTGAGATGGTAAGAGAGAGAGCGTGTAACGATGGGGCTAGTAATTACTCAACACGAGTAAATTAGTAGCATCGAATGTGGAAAAGGAAGGAGCGACGAAGAGAGTGAACAATAAAAGAAAAATGAGGGCAACGTAATTGGAAGAAAAAAAAAAAAGAGAAAAAAAGAAGAAAAAAAAGAGAGAAAAGAAAAAGAGAGAGAGATAGATAGATAGAAAATCGAAGAAGAAAAAGAAATAGAGAAAAGCTTCACGGTTTGACAAAGATACCAAAGATACGATGCAGAAAATAAAATAATCCTCCTACCCAAAAAAGAATACAAAAATAAAAAATAAAAAATAAAACGAGGAGGCGAAGCCTAGACCTGGCCAGATACTATGGGAAGGGACAGAACAGAACAGACAGATGGACAGACAGACAGGCAGACAGACAGACCAGGAAGGTGTGCGTGCGTACGTGCAGTTGCAGCAGGAACGGGGTACGTACATCAGTGTACCCATGATAAGTACACAGTACATCGGTACATGCATACATCAGAGGACGCGCAAAACACATCTATCTCATCGCTCATCACAGCCCAAAATACTCTCTGCAATTCTTCACTACAACCCCGGATTTAGCACAAACACGACGATACAAAAAAAAAAATTACACGTCCCTTTACACATTTCCTTACCATTGCCATAGCTTGTTGTGCTTCTACTTGCCTGCTGGCCATCGAACAAGTGGGTCCCGTCCCTGAACGGCACAGCTCTCACGAGACTTCTGATTGGCTGCAAGGAAACAATGTAAAGAGAAAGTATCAAGCCAGGGGCAATAAATAGCGAGGACGAAAACCCCAGGGGACCCGAGGAGTGTTTGGGCTAGTCTAGAACTTAGAGCTGGATGTTATTAGGCTAAGATATATGGGGCCAGGAGGCACTAGAAACTGGGTCTAGGGCGTTGGGCTAGGTGTCTTTCATGATCGGGTGATAAAGCTAAGCTAGTCTAGCTCTGGTCCTCAGACTCTAGAGCACCCCTTCTTGTTTCCTAGGGGTCTACTACTCCTGTGCTTAACCACCCACAGCACACAAAGTGGTCCAGAAGGCTGGAACTAGATAGAAAAAGAAAAGGCTTCGCACCCCCAAATCCAGCACGTCCAACAAGTGGAACCTCAACTTGGACTCGTAACCCAAAGCAACGCCGCCTGCGCAACGCAGTATGCAACCATGTAGACATGCACAAGCTGTACCCAGTATGCACTTGCACCTGCATTTTAGCTTGGCTGGCCAAGTCCAAGTTCCCAAGTCCAAGTTGCAGGTGCAGGGCTTGGCCGTACTTGCCGGTAACCCCGTCTTCTGCTGGAGGAGGGCTCATTTGCGCTGTGCTGTGCTGTGCTGTGCTGATCAAAAACACGACAGCGAAACAAGCTAACAAGCCAGAGCCCGGCTTATCAGGCTCTTCCTGACTTCCTAGTTTTCTTCTTTTCCTTGATCTTCACCCACGCCTTCTCTATTCTCTTCTTCTCTTGACCCTTCTCTTACCAACTCTCATTTCTTCCCTTTCCCCATGAAACGAAAAGCAGGGGCTCCTTAGTCCGGCTAAGCCCCTGGCCAGTTTCATCACCATGAAAAAAAAAAAAAAGAATGAAAAATGCTCCCAAACAAGGGGATAGTGAGGTCTTTGTTCCTTTACATGCCAACTGAACTAACTCCCCCTCAATTCTCGACTAAATTTACTCATCTTGGCCCTGGCTGGGCTTCTCTGGGACCTCTACGGTTCGTCTGTTTTGTCTCCGCCGTAGCGAGAAACATTCAGAAACTGTGGCCTGGAAATCTGGGAATCCGGGCAGGCGGCCTTCTCCCGGAGAAAATACATGGCCTGCATGAACCCATACAATATCCATACATAATTGTGCACTTGTAACACGCACGTCCGTGTCAGGGCCTATGTACAACCCTGAACCCTATTGCGCGCTTTGAATTTGACTAGCCAAGAATAGCATGTGGTTAATACGTGCTGATCTTATCGATAAGACAGCAGATCATTAACCCCGTCTAACCCTAAGCTGGGTCTGCCAATCACTGGTTACGTAGTATAGCTTCGACTGCTTGCTTCGTACCAACATCATCTCCTACACCATCCATAATTAGTCCCTCATACTCTTCACTCATTCATCGCCATGCCAGCCGAAGCTCTCGATGACATCACTCTCGGGACCCTCTCCGCCCTTGAATCCAGGCTTAATCGTGTCGAGCATTTGCTCTGTGGCCAAAAAGCTGTTACACTTGGCTACGACGAGGAGCCTGCCTCTAAACGCTTGGAGGGAATTGAACGACGGCTGAACGGCCTTGTATCACGTGTCAGAGTATATGGCGAGCTTCTCCGCATTCGTAAGTCAGTGCCAGTATCAAAATAGTCCATAAAGATGCGGGTCGCAGGTCGCAGGTCGCAGGTCGCGGACCATTCCTGCCACCTGTATTGTCAGATTTCGGCTCTTAACCAAGTACATGCTGACACACTGTTTTCTTTGTTTGTAGAAAAAGCATTTCCTTCTTTGTTCCATACCTCAAACCCGTCCGAACCACCTGTCCAACTGTCTCTCAATGAGCTACAATCTATTGTTCTCGCTGCCGCATCGTCTTTCCCAGCCACAGCTTCCGCACTCTCTGCAATCAACGATACCCCGATTCCAGACCCGGCACAGAGCGCTGCCCTGCTCCAACAGGTTGACCGTATGCGCGTTGTCGAAGCGATCCAACAGTCACAGGCCGTTGAAATTGCCGAGTTGCGTGCACGGAGCGAGAATCTGGTTAGAGCTTGGTACCAGGGCGCATTGCTGAGTGGATCAGCGCGATTAGCGGCCGTGGAGGGCCGCGCGCAGAAGGTTGAGGCAAAGGTGCGCAGGGCAGAGAGGGCAAAGGCTGATGAGAGCGTGCTGTGAAGGGGGTGGACAAAGAAGCCATTATGATACCCATATTAGAAGATAGGGAAATGACTAACTATTTTGAACGCGGCATGGGTTTGTGCCAATAGAGCTGTGGACAGTGTGTTACATGTATCGAAATCCAGATTACAGTGTTCCTGAAAGACTAAAATTTCAGCAGTATAACCCTATGGAGTATCGCTGATGACTGATACGAGATTGAAATGTTATTTTCTTTAAAAACCAGAGCTATCGGCTCAACAGTTTGGGAACATAGCGACGATGCTATTTATGCCTGAAGGCAAAACATGAGATTTCTGGCCTCATACTGTGCATAGCTGTTGGTGCCCTAAAGATGAACGTGTGTAGCGCACTATGTGCACATAGAGGGATGCCATCATTTTACGCTTGAGTTTGTTTTGGATTGCTTACTTGTCAAGTGTCTCCGATTCTAAAGAAGCCCCCAGACGATCGATATATTACGCCTTGGCCCTGTTGGTGCTAAAATTAATGAGAAAGGCGTACTATGGTTGATGCTGTGCTGGCTATTGGCTAGCCTTGTCAGTCTCTCTGTTCACGGACCCTCAGCCTTGTTAACTTCAAAAAAGAAAGTTAAATTAGAAATGGTGAAGTATAATTTTTTTCTTTTTTCAAAAATCTCAGGGAAAACTCAAGACACACGCTGGCCATATTCTTTCTCAATAGCTGAAGAGGTCTTGAATCTTGTGATTGTTGGTTGAATTTGTGCTGGTCATTTGAGGGGCAAGGCTGAAGTTTGGCTAGGTTGCATGACTCAGCAAGGCTACTATGCAAGGGCTTAAACATCACGGATTCTGGCTGTCTTAGTCTTTTGGTCGGTCGCTGTTTTGCCCTCTATTTTTCGGATTTCATCGCTACTACAACAACGGCATAGAAAACAATCACACCATCTTCGATTTATGCTCCTTTATCAGTTATTTAGTCGGTCTCTCGCTTTTGCACTCTTTCATTTCATATTACGTCTTATCTTGCATTGCGACCCAAGCCTGCCTTCGTTGCTTCAGCGCCGTCTTCGCTTTTGGCTTGCCTCATTATCATACATACATCATCCCACCATTCTAATACAACCACGGCTCAGGTGAGGCCAGCCTAATCTTGTCATCGTGGGCCTTTGATATCCGCTTTGATTCTTTTGATTCCTGTGCCGCGGCATCCGTTCCCTATCTTTAGACTTTTATATTATATAAGCGACTGGCCCTGATTCTTCCATGTACTTGGCTTGATTCGATGCTATTGTCCTTACGATAAGCCGGTAAACCGCCTACACAGCCCCGACTCTAACTCCGATCTCGCCGTCTTGTCTCTCACCCCCGACGAATCCCGTGTCAAACTCGCTGGAGTCTCATTGCCGGTTGGCATTGCGTCTCTTGTTAAGACTACGTTCGGCTCCTAATATAACTCACAGATCACCACTCCGGCTGTTCTGAGAGGGCCTCGGAAAGCTCGTCTTTCATTCCTGCAACAGCCAAATGACCAATTATCACACTATAACCAGACCACAGGCCCAACCAATGGGCAATAGTATGAGAACTCGGCGCCATGGTGCCAAAGACGGTGGTGGCCAGGCCACTATCCAGTCTAGTATCGTAAATCTTCTAAACACTAGTATGTGAAGCCCTAACCTGCGTCTATTCTTGGCTACGCTCTAACATACCTTACTCTATTTCCTTAGTTATTGGTGCTGGTACCCTTGCCATGCCCGCTGCTATATCACACATGGGCATCATGCTTGGTGTCTTTGTCATTATATGGTCTGGAATGATGTCTGCCTTCGGTCTGTATCTTCAGTCTCGATGTGCGCGCTATTTAGATCGTGGAAGCTCCTCGTTCTTTGCATTGTCACAACTGACTTATCCAAATGCGTCTATCATATTTGATGCTGCCATCGCTATCAAGTGCTTTGGTGTTGGTGTTTCCTACATTATAATCATTGGTGATCTCATGCCTGGTGTCATGCTTGGATTCAACCCTAACTTCGAGCAGGTAGGCTATCTCATGGACCGTGGGTTCTGGATTACTGTCTTTATGCTGGCTATTATCCCGCTCAGCTTCCTCAAGCGTCTAGACTCTCTCAAGTATACCAGCGTTGTGGCATTAATTTCCATTGGATATCTTGTGATTCTAGTCGTGTACCATTTCTCTGTTGACCAACTTGCTCCAGCCAAGGAAATCCGGGTCGTTGGCTGGGAAAGCCCTGCAGCCATGCTTGGGTCTTTGCCAGTAGTCATTTTTGCGTACACGTGCCACCAGAACATGTTTTCTATTCTCAACGAGCTCCAGGATAACTCGCCTAGCACTGTTGGTGCTGTTGTGGGGGCTAGCATTGGCTCGGCTGCCTCGGTATACATTCTAGTTGCCATAACGGGATACATGACGTTTGGAAACTCAGTGGTTGGCAACATCATCTCCATGTACACGCCTAATGTTGCCTCGACAATTGGAAAAGCAGCTATCGTAGTCCTTGTGACCTTTTCCATCCCTCTGCAGGTTCACCCATGCCGTGCCTCGATTGACGCTGTCTTCAAGTGGCGCCCTAACGCAAATTCCCGTGAGCATGTCCGCCCGGGGTCTGCTGCCGGTCGATCGCTGCTCAATCCTAGCGCTGCTGCTATCAGCGACCACCCTGTTGGCGCTATGTCTGAGGTACGGTTTGCTCTCATTACTACAGCGCTTCTTGTTGCTAGCTATACCACAGCTATCAACGTCACTAGCCTTGATCGTGTCTTAGCCTATGTAGGTAGCACTGGCTCGACCAGCATTAGTTTCATTCTACCGGGACTCTTCTACTATAAGATTAGCGATCCCGATAGTGTGCATCACCAGCGTCTGGCCAAAGCTGATGACGACATTAACGAAGAGTTTGCCGATGACGATGACGACGACTACGATAATTCCGTAGTGGAGACGGCAATTGCGAGCAGTGGCTTGGCGAAGCTAAACCAGTGGCGCCGGCATTGGCGGCTGGATCTCGAACATATCAACCCCAGTGTGCTTCGCAAGATGGCTCTGGCTCTAGTTGCCTATGGCATCTGTGTTATGATCACGTGCTTGTCAATGAACATTCTCTTGGGCATGAGGTCGCACTAAGCAAAGAGCTCGTGCTGCTGCTGCTGCTGCTGCTGCTGTTTTTTTTTTCTTGCTTTTCTTTTTTCTCTTGTTTGACGGGATCGCCCGTCTCCGTTTCATCGTTGTTTCTTGCATGTGGTGTGGGCTGATGCTGTCCATGCCTATCAACATTAATTGGGATAGGGGTTTGCTGATTTTGGAGGTGTTGTATTATCTGTTTTACGTCATATGTTCCCTATGTTATCAAACGAATCGAATCTATTTTGAAAGCACTGTCTTGACGAAAAGCGTAGAATTGTGTGTTTTTGGAGTATAATAGCTAGACAAGGCAAAGAAGAACAGGTTTATGATACAATTTTGTAAGAGAGAAATAACGCAGTATGGCGGCGTTCTTTCTTTGACCTGGAGGAAGGGAAGGGAAGGGAAGGGATATGAGAAGAAAAGCGTAGTAGATAAATGGTGTTGGTACAAGGCTCAACCCGGTCCACGGCGAGCTAAATTCGTTCGAAGCGCAGAGAAAAAGCAGACGGCTAGAAAAGGCCCTAGAGAGATGAAAGCGGCATGAGATGCACAAAAAAATAACAAAAACGAAAAGGAACAAGGCGTTGGGCGCGTGAGGAAATGGGGGGGGGGGGGGGGAGAGGGGGAGGGTGGTTCGGAGACAAATTGGTTATATCTTGCTAGGTAAGTCGGGGCAAGACCATCGCCATCGCCGCCTTCTGAGTCCTTCCCAGCCCCATTTGGATCGCTGCCGTTATGCCATCTACTGCTGTTGTTTCTGCTGAGCCTTCTCGACTGGCTCGCCGCCCAACGGCATGGTTGACGGTTTCGGCTTTCCCCAGACTTTGTTAGGCAACAGTCCTACCATGGCTAGTAGTCGCCAAGCCGGATCGCTGGGCTGCGCACCAACACCGAGCCAGTAGCGAGCGCGTGTCAGATCCAGTTGGATGTCCTTGTGCAGTTTGGGGGGAGGTGCGCCCTGGGTTGCTGCTGCCGCGGCGGCGTAGGGGTCTGCACGAGGGATTGGGTCGTAGGTGCCGATGACCTCGAGAGGGCGAGAGTTACGGGCCGTTCTGTATGCGATAGAGGATGATGGTTAGTCAATTGCCTAGTAAAATACAAGGGCATATGGGAGGGGAAGTCACGAGACTTACCGGGCTTGGGCTACGACGATGTTGTATACGGGCTGGTTCCGACGACCAAAGCGAGCAAGGCGGATTTTGACGACCATTGTGGGATGCGAGAATTAGACGCGGATTGATGTAGGCAGTTGATATTGGGTTCCCTTTGCTAGGTGAAAAAATCTAAAGCCACAATTGAGCTTGTTCTTGTGGGACTTGTTGGGTACTTGCTCTCTTTTTTCTTTCTTTTCCTCGCCGCTGGTATTTTGGTCATGATGCTTTTCCTTGGAGGTTTGCTTTAGTGGGGCGGATGGCAGCGGTAGATCATCGGTAGATTATGGTACTGGCCAAGTGCAGACACAGATATCGCACTGTGTCGCACAGCTACAAACGTGCTGTGTAGGCTGTAGCACTTAGGGTTAGAGGCTGCAATAAAGGGCCTGGGGACGTCATCTGGGGCTGGATATCGGCTTATACAGAATGATTTGTCGGTTTTATAGAGGAGAGTCAGCCCACGTCAGCTCGCACTGTATGTCAATGTTTCACAAGGTGGCGTGGTAACCTGCAGCTACTAGTAGCTCAATCAACCTGTAAAGCCACTTACTTCTCTGCATAGAACACACAAACCACAATCGCCCTGCGCCGGTTTGCATTAAGCTTGTCGTTCTTGATTGTGAAAATGAGTCTCAAGGTATGTTGGGAGAAACTTGCCCTCGGGTTTAGTTGCTTCGTGTCAATTAACACTCTTTAGACCCTCGGCGCTAAAGCCGCTGCCGCCCTGGACGCTGAGCTCATGTCTAGCGGCGCCTTCTCCATCGACCAACTTATGGAATTAGCAGGCCTAGCCGTGAGCCAGGCAAGTATGTTGCATCTTAAAAGGCCTGTTGACCCATGAAGTTGAGGGCACCCTATTTTCCTCCTGTCCGGGGAGATCCGCGTCGCGTCTGCGTTCCCCCCCCCCCCCCCCCAAAGATTCACAGCAGCTAACCACGTCCTGTTTCGCTTGATGACGTAGTTTTCAAAGTCCATCCTATTAGCAAAGGGCCACGGGTGCTCGTTGCTGTTGGCCCGGGAAACAATGGTTAGCTAGTCATACCTACCGCATCATGCCATACACACGCCAGGGCTAACCTATTTTCCAGGCGGTGACGGGCTCGTCGCTGCACGCCATCTGCACATGTACGGTTACACACCTACTGTGTATTACCCCAAAAGACCATCGAACGAGCTTTATCAGGTGCTTGCTTTATCCCCCTCCCCTGCGTCAAAATAAGTCATCTTCTAACGCCCGACCAACTAGCGCTTGACCAAACAACTCCAGGACCTTTCCATCTCCTTTTCCGACGACTTCTCCGACGCGCTTGGCAGTGCTGATCACGTAGTCGATGCCATTTTTGGGTTTTCCTTTAGTGGCCCTGTGCGTGAGCCGTTCCGTAGCGTTATCAGCCAGCTAGCCTCGACTTCGGTGCCGGTGACGTCTATTGACGCACCATCCTCATGGGATATCCACAGTGGTCCACCGCCTGCTGGAAATCTCGGCTATGATTTCCACCCAGCGACGTTGGTAAGCTTGACAGCGCCAAAGCCGCTGGTCCGGATGTTCAAGGGGCGTCATTTCGTTGGCGGGCGTTTTGTAGGGCGGGAAGTGGCAGAACGATATGGCTTTGAAGTACCGCCATATCAGGGCTTGGAGCAGGTGGTTGAGATAGACGAGGCGGGCCGACGAGTGGAGAACTAAAACATTGGCTTGCTTGGGGAGTGTCTCTATTGTGGTCGACCTGGGGCCTGGACTCCTGGATTTGCATAAGCTGACTGGCTATGTGATACAGACGCGACGTTAACCATCCATTCTTCTCAAAAGAAGCCCCCCTCGCCCCAAAACTTCGATTTTCCTTGCAAGCCGCCGCCGTAGAGGGCACGGCACACATGCCGCACAAGGATATCCATACCAAGACCTACCTACCTTACACACCCACACTGTCCGTTGTGCTCTCCCTGAGCAAGAAGAGTTCATGTCGCTAGTAAAGCCGGGACTTCTTTCTAACGTTATTATCCCCTCCTAAACGGGCGCCGGTTTCTTCCACATACCTTCACAAGAGGCAACGTCACTTCATCTAATGTTTCACAGAATATCTCGTACGACAATCATCGACTTTGACTCTGTTACAGTGCTTGCGCTGACTACCGGTACCGAGCTTGTCTTGTTCAAAGTTCTTCTTCTTTTTTTTTTTGTTTATAGTACATATACGTGCATCTGTAAATTGACATGAGATGGGATAAAATAATCAATTGAAACAATACTTCGAATCGCTTCATACAAAAAACCCGCAAGTCCCTGTATGTATACCAACGTATGAATGAGGGTTTCGGCTTCTACGTCTCAGACAATATATTCTAGTAAACAATGACGCCACTCGATACATATGAATAAACCAATTGCAAGAATCGAAACGGAAAAAGACCAGTAAAACAATAAGCAGGAAAAGAAGAGGGAATAATGCAAAGTGTGGTGATGAATTCATGACATCGTCGTACAGAAAGGTCATCAGCACAATCTATCTGGCGTAAAAAGGTCAACTTCAGGAGAGAAAAGGAAAAAAAAAAAAAAAAGAAAAGTAGGTTGGGACAAGCCGAAGAACCATAAAACCCTACACTCCAGTGTGTTAAGATGAAAACCGATCGTTTGTTCGTGGCAACCGTTGACATTGTGTTGTTGTTGTTGACAGTGTTATTTATATATGCTTGTCGTTGTTTCGTCGTAGTAATAGTCGTACCAAGGAAGAAAGAGAATCAGGAAAGGAGCAAAAAAAAAAAAAAAGGCAAAGCCAGCACATCGTCCATAGTGTTCTCGTGTTCCACGCAGAATCCCAATTCGAACCACATCTTCGTCCACTCATCCGCCCTTACGATCAGCATCATCTTTGGGCGGCTGTTCGGCATTGGGTGACACAAGACTCAGATGGCTCTGGCCCTTGCCTTCGCTGGAAGATCCGCCCTTTTTGCGGCTCTTCTGTCTACTCCATTGCTTGCTGCTTTCTGTCCCATAGTGACTGCTATTTCCGTTGCGCGACGCCGGTTCGGAATCCTTGTCGCAGTGGTTAGAGGCGGTAGTGTTGTTATGAGCAGCTGTAGGCCCTTCTCTTGGACCATCACTCGTGTTCCGGGGCTTCTTCCCTGTAGAGGTCTTGAGGCCGCCTTGGGTTTGGTTCCCATTACCGCTTGTGTTCTGCTTGCCTCGGCTATTAGACTTGCTATCAGAGCCACCACCACTTGGGCCTTTCTTGGCGAGCTCCGACTTTGTCACTCCATTCGATTCCATTTCTGGTTTTGAAGATGGAGCATGAGCTACAGGAGCAACAGCAGAATTGTTAGGCAAGACCACAGGGGTAGCCGTGGGGGATGTAACGGGCTCGACTCGCTTAGAGTCTGTCGGGGTTGGAATGGTAGACTTGTGTTCATACACAGGGGACAGTGCTTGTGATGAGGACTGAAGATCTGACGATGATTGCTTCAAATCAGCCAGCGGGGAGGCCTGTGAGGAAGGTTGAGACGAGGCTTGGGTGACATGCAACGGACTTAAAGCTTGCTGGAACTGATGTGATTGCTGTTGCTGCTGTGATGCACTAGAGGCCATGTTATAGCCCATATCAGAAGGACTAATAGCTGACACCTGAGGGAGCATGGAAGATGAGCGGAAGGCCATCTGACCGTGTTGCGGGTACTCATATGTTTGCATCATGTGGTAGTATGGCACATGTGTGGGAACACGGCTCATATGCCCGTCATCCGCAAATGGTGTGGTACATAAGGCAACAGGAACAGCATTAGTGCCATTGACAATGGGAGGAGGCCCTGACACAGGGAGGGTTCCTGGCGACTGTGTGGGGGCTGGAGTAGACGTTGCAATTGGTGTTGACGTGGCACTAGCTGTAGGTGTAGCAGATGGTGCATTGTTGCGGATACCTAAGCCTAATGAAGAGTCATATTCGTTTAGAGGCGTTGGGGATTCGCTGGTGCTTGATGGCTCCGCTTGGGAAGGCTGAGTCTGCGATACAGCTGTGCTTGTCTTGAGCAAGGTGCCTTTAATTATAGGGGCATGGGCTAGTGTTTGACTACTAGAGAGTTGTTGCATGTTTTGCTGCAAGGGCGGAGAAGAGGCCACCGTGGTGGCAATGCCGCCACCGCTAGCAGAGAGGGCTCGATGACGTGTTCTCATGGGAGAAGGGGACCGTGATTTTTCGCGACGCATTCTACGATCAACCATCATATGGATGTCGGATGACTTGCGGCGAGTCGAGACAGGCGGGGGCGGTGGAGGCAGAACGTCGGATGCTGATGTGATGATTATGGATTCACTAGGTATGCCATAAGAGGACCCATTGGCCGAATCAGCCTCAACAGTGACATTACGATCTATTTCAGGATTGGCTTTAGGGGTAGGTGTGGAATTGTCGGCACCATCTTCTATCGGCACATATGCAGGGATTGAGAGAGGAGGCAAAGATCCGCTGCCATTCAACCGTGAGCCAAGGGACGCCTGTCCTGGGATGTGAGCAACTGGGCCCATATATGCACCGCTAGGAGATGCTGATTGAGCTGTAGTAGGACGGGACGCAGGTTGAGATTGTGATCTAAACGAGCTACCAACAGCATCAGCCTGACTACTGACGGAGGCCCTGTTCATTCCGCGACGGAGCTCCATTGGTGTAGAAGCGGTGGGTGTTGAAGTCACAGAGGGGGTTTGAGGATAGGCAGCAGCAACCATCCCTGGAGTGTACATAGCCCAAATCATAGGGAACATGGAAGCTGTTGGTGTTGAAACAGCGTCAACGGAATTTGTCCTGGACCGTTCGTTGGATGAGCTAGCGGTACTAGACTGTAGACGGTGATGCTGTTGGTTTGTTTGCTGTCCTTGACCATGAGGAGTCTGGGACATAGATGGCTGTTGACCGGTCTGTGTCTGCTGACTGGCTTGTGGCAAGACAACCATTTGCTGAGGATATAAATTTTGCGCGAAGAATTGGGCATGGGCTGCCTGGTTCATGAACATGTTGTAGTCCATGGAATACCACTGGAGATCTGGGGGCATTCCTTGGGTCATAAAAAGTTGGGCTTGGGCCTGGGACTGAGCATGCTGTTGCTGTTGTTGCTGGTGACTACCGCCAGCCTGATCATAAGTAGCAGTTGATGAGCGTCGGTTTGAGCCACCATTGCGCATGTTGTTTGAGTGTCTACCTCGACCGCCATGGCCACCGCGGCCACCTCTACTTCCGCTGTGACTCTGGCTCGAGCTTCTCATCATGACGGGCCGAAACGTCTGGCGCGTAAAAGCAGGACGCTCCTCCTCCTTGGGGAAGACGTATTGCTCACAGCACTCATCTAGCTTGGCTTCCGAGACTAGGTCAAAGGCCCGACGGATTTCCTCATGCAGACCCCTAAATGAGTACTCGTCGGCAGTGTTGCCCAGATTCCGGCTGGTGTTGAAAGGCTCTTCAACACAAAGTTGATTGTTTAGGCTGTGTTGCCAGTTTTTGTGTTTCTTGGTCAATGGCTGGCCTTGACGCACAGAAAGTACAAACTTGTTGTAGTCAAATTCGTGACCATAGAAACGAAAAAACTGGAACAACAAACTGCCAACAGATGACTTGTTGTTTTTACCAAACCCGCGCATTTTTGCGATATCGTCGGCGAAGGGGCTTTCGGAAGCGCCTGCTTTTCGGGGAAGCCGAGGGTACTTCTTGTTGTGAAGACTTGGGACAACAGGCGGTTCGCGAAGTTGTAGGAAGGCAATTATTAGGCAGATCCAAGTATAAGAACTGAGCGTTCCGCCGAATGCTAAGAAAGGAGAATTAAGTTAGAGGAATGAATGAGGAGAGAGGTAATATGGAGATCATATAAGGATAAAATAATTACCAGCATCATTTATAATTCGACGTCTTGTCCAATGTTTGATGGCCATGGCTAATGGCCTTATGCGATCATCCATATCGACATACGTACGCACCATGCGTGTGTTGTCAAGAGCTAAAGTGTTATTGACGTTCATATCACAGGCAAGCCTCAGCTCAGGATCCCAAATTTTGACAATGGGTACCTTTGCGGCTGAGATACAAACAACCTTTTCCATTCCACCTGAGAGTAGGGAAAGAGGGCATTGATTAGCTAAGAGGACAGAGACAAGAGGAGAGGTGTGCATTGTTGGCTGTTTGGTTGGTGAAAAGCCAAGGCTCAGCATGTGTACTTACGGTGAGCAAGAAGACCTGCAATCTTGCATACATCTTCCATTTCTTTCCACGTTGTAGTAATGCAAATGTCAACTAAAGAAACGTAGGTTAGATGGCAGATTGTTAGTAAAGAGTCAGGCAGCATGATTGATGCAGTCAATATATCTCTTGTGATACGATTGCAGATGGGTGATGAGTTATCTTACCGTCAGAATCGTCAGAGCACAGCAAGTTGCCAGACGAGCCAAACAAATGGACCCGAATATCGTGGCCAGGCCATTCCTCATTGAACAAACGCTCCAGCTTGTTCATCAACATAGTCCGACGTTCCTCATTTTCCGGCTTAGGAACTAATTCGGAGTAGAGCTTCATTACGGCAGCAGTGAGCTTCTCATCTTCTGCCGGCGTCAACTCGCTCTTGACCTTATCCAAGTCAATCTTCTCCAGGGGATCGCTCCCCTTGTTGTATGGTATCCGACGACGGGAGTTGAACTGGGCAGTTTCATAAGGGCAGGAATTGTCGCGAGGTGGGAGCGGCCGCAGAGATGGTAAGGAAGGGTTTGTTTCGGAATACGCCGATCGTGGAGAGTGGTTTGTTGCGGCATTGGGAGATGGATCCCGAGATTCAAACGAAAAGTTCCGGCCATGCTGATTGGGGGTTGACGGCACTGAATTAGAGTGCGTTGTTGCATTTTGGCTTTGTAGATGGCTTGACCTTGTCGGTAATGGTGCCTTTGGTGGCAGAAGCTCGGCATTTGACGGCTTTTCAGTTGGTGTTTGACGGCCGCCGCCTGCGGTTGAGTTGGATTTTGAGTTGGAATTGATGCAAGCGGTGTTGTGATGCCGTGCAGTTACTTTGGCATCCGAGTTTTTTGCCGAGGCTGAGACTGGATGTTGAGATATTGGTGTAGATTGTTGCGAGACAGATGGTGCTGAGGGCGAAGGCAACGTCGCATTCTGAGCAGCATTAGAAGAAGGGGCATTGTTGTTGCCCTTGGAAGGCATTTTGGTCTTGGTCGTCGTCACGGTGTCTTTTTTTCCTTGCTTGAAAGGTTCGCAGTCCCGATCTCCAGTTTTTCCTTTTTCCTTCTCAGCCTCAGTGCAATTATTTTCTGTGTTGGTCTGTTGGGGAATTGCTACAACTCGAGGGGTTTTGTCTATTCTCGTATCGACTGTGGCTTTATTCCCATGTCCACCCTGACCCTGGCTTACTTTTGGGGACGAACTACAATCCTTGATAGAAGCCTTGGAGACCAGCCCAGAGCTAGAGCGAGGCGTAGGCGACGCGGCAGATGAGGGAGAAGTTATGGGTGTTTGTTGTTGTTGTTGATGATGCTGCTGTTGCTGTTGATGTTGATGATGCTGCTGTTTTTGAGATTGAGGCACGGTGCGAAAGGGAGCCTGAAGGACAACAGGGGATGCTTGGGAGGATGGAGTCACAGGCAAAAGTTGTTGTGTTGTAATTCCGCCGCCTCGGCCAGGGGAAACGAGGCTGTTGTAATGCTGGAGACGGTCGTAAATGCTGCTAGGATCTGAGTTCAAGGCACGGAGATATGACTGAAGGCTCTGGTGATGGGCCAAGAACGAGGCGTCGGATGGGTAATGCGGGCTTGGAGCAAAGGACGAAGCAGCGTAAATACGGTGAGGGCTAGGCCCAGAGGCCTCAATGGCGGTTGAAGACGAGGCCGGAGTGGCAACTGACACAGGACCTGAGCCAGGGGGGAAATTCCAAGGAGAAACGGGATAAGAAGTATCAGCCGTGGTGGTTGACCGACTGTCCATTTACCGAAAGCTCGGGCTCTACTGCCAACAGAACGGCGAGCAGAGCAAGTTGAATCTTGTTTGTTGTTGTTGGTATTAGGGAGTAAGGTAAGGAGACTTAGGAACGGAAAAAAAAAAAAAAAAAAAAAAAAAAGAGGAAAAAGAAACAGCAACAGTATCAAGGACAAAAAAAATGGACAGGACAGGACAAGAGCGGACACCAAGTCTAGTGGCTTGCTTGTGGTGTTGTGTCGTGTAGGTTGACTAGTCTTATTCTCGCCAGTGCTTCGATTCGGCTCTGCTCTTACAAAACCAGGCGAAAGAGAGAAGGAAAAAGAAAGAGAAAAAAAAGATTGTCGGTAAAAGGGACGGGCAAGGATGCTAAGGACAAAGCTCGGATGGCTGGATATTAACACCAAAAGATGAATCAACGTTAGCAAAAAGTGCCTAGTAAACAAGTACAAAAGGACGTTGTGCGGGCCGACAAGACAACCAAGAAAAGGCAAAGCAAAGCAAAGCAAAACAAGGAAAGCAAAGCCAAGGCAAAGTTTCAGGACAGAAAAACTAGACAGATGGATGAACTGTCGACGAGGGAAATATTCATAGAAAGCTGAGGGTTTGAGGGTTGGATTATTTGGGGGGAGGAGGGGGGGGGGGGGGGAAGAGCCACACTAAAATCGGACTTTGGCCAAAGAGAAGCAGCCAGAAAGAGCACAACTAAACGAGTTCAATTGAGCCTTTAGATTCCTTGAGTCTTCTGCTTTTTTTTTCTCCTTCGTTTAAACTGGGGATGGGAGGGGCACTAGCTTCTGATTTGGGTCTGAATTTTTGCGATTTCTTGACGAGGCGGGCTTTCCAGAGTGGATGTTGTTGAAGGTCAAAGAGGAGAACAGACGAGACAAGAGGAGGCAAATGGAATTTACAAGTTAGAGGAAGTGTGGGGAGTTTAACAGAGGACAGGGCCAATCATTTTAGGAGTTGAAATCCTGGTCTTTCAAGGCGGACAGGTGGTTGAAAGGAAGATAGAGGAAAAGAGAGAGAATCAAGCAATATAGAAGGGTGCGGTTGTTGATGGCTGTGATACATAGGGTAGACGGGCGAGGAGCGAATGCGAAGAGAAATAGAAGAGGTATGACTACTGCCAATGGCGACGATGCTGGTGGTATAGTAGCGGCAGTAGCAATATTAGGGCTGGTGTGGTGACAGAAATAGGGTTGCGTTCACTGACCTCGTTGACCTCGTATACTCAAGCTTGAAAGTCGATTGGTGGATGAACTGGTGTAGGTGCAAGAAAAAAAGAAAAGAGGAAAAGCAACAGAACAGCAAACAGAGGGAGGTTTTCTTTCTTTCCTTCTTGTTTTCTTTTTCTTTTATACTTTTTTCTTCTTTTTTTTTTCTTTTTTTTTTTTTTTTCACTCGGATCACTGGATTGGAGAAGGAGGTTGACTCAGGAACTTGGGCTTGCTTAGGGTACTGTAAGTAAGCAAAGCTGGGCCATAGAGCTGACGTCAAGAAAACCGAAGGGGGGTGGGGAGCGAAAAAAAAAAGCAGAAGCAGAGACAGAAAAAGGGAACTAACTTTCTAAGGTGCCAGCTTTCAGATTCGGATGTCGATATCAAAGAGTCGATATTTGAGTCAATATGAAGGGAACAGGGCGGTCAATGGCAAAAGTCGCTGTTCGTTCGTCGACGGGAATGTGAAAACGATACTGTCTCGTCTGTGTCAAGCGAAGCCTAGAGGGCCTAGATTCGGGTTATTTTTCTCTTTTCTTTCAGCTGTGCAGTGTCGCGCGTGTACAGGCAGTAGCAAATAGCTCTTCTCGGGTTGTTTGTTGGTGACTGTTTGACTGCACAATATGGGAGGGGGATCGAGTCGCTCCAGGGAAGAAAAGAAAAAAAAAAAAAAAAAAAAAAAAAAAAAAAAAAAAGATGCTACTTGGAAGGCGAATCCCAGACGAGTTCCAGACAGCAAGAAGGGTAATGAATTGGCGACTAAGCGGCGGGCGATGGACAATGGACGACGAAAATGGTGGATAGCACAAGGCAAAGGATCGGATCGTATGCAGCTATGTATGCACGTACAGCATGAGAACAAACACAGGAAGCAAGCTTTTGTTGCGCTGTATTTGCGTTTGTATGTTGATTGTTGATGTAGACTTGGGGTGAGGATTGTCGGTAGACTGCACTGCAACTGGACCGGACTTGAAAGTGCACGTGGACTGGACGGGCGGCTGCGGCAGCGGCGACGGCGGGCAGCAAAACGGGGTTAGGCGGAAGCTTGTGAGATACGACGACGACGACGATGACGACAAGAGCCAAAGAGAGGCCAAAAGAAAAGGAAAAAAAAAAAAAAAAAAAGGCAAACAAGACAAAGCCTAGAACGAAGATCAACACAAAGAACGAAACGAGTGATAAGAGGATGAATGAAAAAAAAAGGGGAGCTTGGTAATAAAAAAAATAAAAAAAAAAAAAGAGTCACTAAAAGGAACAGTCAAAAAGCAAGCAAAGCTGCAGGCTCCAAGAAAGGAAAAAAAAAAAGAAAAAAAAAAAGAAAAGAAAAGCAGACAGCAACGAGACGGCGTCCAAAAAGAAAAAGAAGAAGAAACAGAAAAGCAAGGAGGCAAAGAGACAACGGGACGACGGAACGACGGTATGACGGTATGACGGGACAAGGGAAGAAAGCAACAAAGAGAAGAAGGAAAAAGAAAAAAGAAAAAAAAGTCACGACTAGGAGGAGGAACGACACAAAGAATGCGAAGATGGCCGTATCAGCAGCAAGCAAGATAGAGGACAGAGAAAACAGACAGACAAGCAGGAAAGTCAACGACTGGGCTGGCCTATCTTCCAGCAGGCAAACCGAACAATGGGAGTCAGTCAGTCCAATGGACCAGGGCAGGGCACAGAATAGGTGCTTGGCCAAGAGAGAACAAGGAAGTTGACGCTGGAACAAAAAGTTCGTGAGCTGTTACAACGGGCAAGAGCGCAGAATTTTCCTTGGGCCTCCTTCCTAGCAAGAGATACTCTGGGATACTTTGGTATACGTGCTTCTTCTATGTGCTTGTCCCCTCTCTCTCTGCTCTGTCTGTAACAGGCAACAACCGGTCCTGCTCGGAAACCCTACCACACCACCACACCACCACCACCACCACGCCTTCCTCTCCTTCAATACCCAGTGTCAAATTGGCTGTCTGGGCACTTTCTCAGACACCATATCCTCTCCTTCCTATTTCGGCCCTCTTTCTTCCTACGATCGCTGGTTCTGTCTAATCGTCTCCCCTCCTCTCCTCCTCCCCTTCCTCAGCCCTCTATCAAATGGCAGGCGACGGGCATCAATGGGGTTGGGTTCAGTGGCCCCAGGAAGCAAGTACAACTGAGCAAGCAAGAAAGAAGTAGTTGCCGATACGTACGATCAACGATCAGTGTAGTATGTATTGATAGCTGATAGGGAACAGCTGAGGTTGGTGGGCAGGGGAGAAAGAGGATATGCAAATGTGCAAGCACAAGTGGCTATGCACACTGATGCAGGCCGTACATAAATTGTGTACATACGCACGCACGCACGCACGCACACACACACACACTCCCTCACACTCTCTCTCACTCACTCACACGTATGGAAGTAGCAAAGTATCATCTGGCTCACAGACAACCACAGACACCTTGGCCTGTTTACTCTCGTGCCTTCCAATGTCCGCCCGGTGCTATATTCATTGCGTCCTATCTCCTCACCGCTGACACCATCTCCATCCACTCCCTCCCCTCCCCCTCCTTCGCCCCGGAACTGTAGCCACACAAGGTCATGAAACGACACCTATAGATGCTAACAGCCAAGAGCCTCTGTCAAGAAAGAAGTCCCAGCTCTCAGCCTGCTGTGTTGACCCCACGGAAATTGGACTATGTGTCAAACACACCAACCCATGTTACAGGTGGCATTACCCTAAAGCCAAAAATCCTCTAATCACCGTCTAATCTGAGAAAACGCCCTAACATCCGCCCAGTCAGCCAAGTTTCTGTGCCTTATTTACCCTACTCTCTCTCTCTCTCTCTCTTTGTCTCTCTGTCTCTCTCTCTCTCTCTTCACGCAGGACAAAAGCTCTAGGACCAAAAGAGCCAGAGGGGCTACGCTACGACCAGAACCCAATCCATAGCAAGATTGGACGAAATTGTCTAGTAGCTCTAATAGTACCCGGTACCTGTGTCAACTACGAGCTTGTGATTAGGCGCCCATGTACCCTGTACATTCATTACATGCCCATGCCCTGGGGCCCCTTCTACCCTCCAGTTCAATATCACAACTCCCATAATAGCGAACCCACTACACAAAACCCACAAACACAAACACACGAACGCACAAAAGGCTCAAAAGATGAGTGAAAAAAAAAAAAAAAAAAATAGACAATTTTTCTTGGCTTTCTAAGGCGGGTCAATAGGGCTAGCCCATCCCAGGCCTGATCTCTGCCATTTGCCTTGCCTCTATTGCACACGCCATCACCTCCACCGCCGTGGCCGTTGTTACATACAGAGTAAAAGAGAACTAACTGATGACGATAGTGTTGTGCACATGGTCAGCTGCAGATCATAGACCACATCAACTTGACGTGCATTGATAGCCACGGCATTTCCATCGGGATTAGCATGGTAAGCATCTTGCTGCGAGCTATCCTATTAGCCATTATGGCCCAAAATGACTCGACAGCCAGGGACGGACGACCTGGCCTAGCCACGCACTCTCGCCTATATATATGTACAGTATATAATATAGACTGGCTTTTCGTTTTCTGACGTTCATATTGATTTGATAAGCCCAGTCTGCCCTAGACACCAAGTTCCAAAGAAATAGGCTATTTATATGTGGTTAATTTACTGCACATATACACAGTATACTATACATGTGCCTTTGTGCCTTTGTGCCTTTATACCTCTGTGCCTCTGTGCCTCTATAGCTCTGTACCTCCAGCGTAACCTCCCCCTCCCCAAGCTGGGAAATCTCAGCTTTTCTTCGGCTCTGGAGACAAAGAATCTGAGCTGAACTTGTCCGCGTGTTTTGCATCTAGTTCTCCGCCCACAGTTGCGCACTTTGGCTTTCACATTAGTGTCGTCTTGCTCCCCTAGTAGTACTTCACCAACTCACCAAGCCACCAAGTGCCCTACCCTATATTAACCCTAAGATATTGTTACCACTACCACGGCCCTTGCCCTGGCAATACCAAGCCTTCATACGAACGTTTCAGCTCGTCGCAGTCAGAGAGTCACGTCTCGGATGATTCGAGACTGTATCTTAGCGCAGACACGAGTAGAAAACAGGCTAATATGCCTTCAATAAAACTTGCGTCTAATATAAACTTCTGTGCCTCATGTCCTCTCGTCCTCCCATGATCCTATCTTCCCTCTTCTTGTCCTCTCCTTTCTTGTCCCTTACTGCTAGTATCACTACCCTCAGCTTGCCCCCCCCCCCCCCCTCCCCTCCACTTGTACCATGTTCTCGTCGCTAGCCACCAAAATCGCTTTGAGGAAAGCTGGGCTGCCCGCTGCTCTGCCTAATCTCGACCCAGACCCGAAGCCGCGGCGTTCTAAGACCGCGTTAGCTGGCAGCCGAGAAAACGATGACGGAAGTGACGGGCCTGCTGCCGGTTGGCCGGCTTGGATGTCTATAAAAGCCCTTCCCTTGGCCGTGCAGCCATGGTTTACACCCGCACCACCACCTGTGCCTATTGCTGCTCCCCCAGAGGTCGGTCATCTAGCACCACGAGACCGCGACCGTAAGCTGCTGCTTGGGGATGGACGGAACGTTCTAGTTGTTTTTCTGCGCTGCGTAGGCTGCGCCTGTAGGTTCACCCTGCCCCTCTCCTCATCTTCGTGTCCCTCCCTTGTACGTCTATAGCTCGTGTGACACACCCATTGTAGTCTAACATCTCGGCTGTGCTCTCACTCCCGCCTGCACATGCCTCATATAGTCGCTCAGCAGACATTCCTCCAGCTACGAGATATTTCACAACGCGCCGGACGCGATTTAAGCTGTATCGCCATCTCGCACTCCTCGTCTGTTGCTACGGCCAAATGGCTCTCGCTACTGGGAGGCGCTAGATCTGTGCAGATAATTATTGACGAAGAACGCCTGGTATACGCAGCATGGGGCTTGGGCCTAGCCTCGGTCTGGCATATGTTCAACCCAACTACTCAGGCCGAGGGATGGCGACAAAAGAATGGCTGGCTTGGCCAAAAGGTCGCTTCGTCGATCACGCGTCCTGGGCTAGGTGGGAAAGGTAAGTCGCTGTATGAGGCCGAGGAAGAGGAAAAGGCCAATGCCCACAATCGTAAGGCAAGTGGCCGTGGGCGTGACACGGGAGGCCGCACTGAGACTATGGGTCTTGCGGCTGATGACGAGGGCGGCCCTTCTAGTGCCATGGGCAATAAATGGCAAACTGCGGGGGCATGGGCCGTGAATGGCCGCGGAGTGGTCATCTGGGGCGGCCAGGCGAAGTCGGCCGACGATACACTGAACTTGTACGATGGCTGCCGATCATTGGGGCTTTGAAAGATTCACAAGTGAACAATGACCATAGTAACCCGAGTGCTCAAAGTACGGAAAATCATGGAAATATGTAAACAACAACATGACTATAGAGCACAAAGAAGACCTCGATTACAGAGGGCCAAGGGAAATGGTCTTAACAAGAGAAGAAGCCCTTTGCCGGGACAAAAAGACGCAGAACTGCTCTGCTCTGCTTGTCCGTCTGTCTATTTCCTAGACCATCTCATGTCTTGAGTCCTCTCATCAGAATAGTCACAATGCCACCATCATCCCATAATCCCGCCCATAAACTCCTCCGCCATACCCCTCTTATTCCGTTTCCCTGTGATAGACCCAGTGAGTTACAAAGCAGTCCATTCAGTAGAAAACAAATAGCAAACACCAACCACCAACCACCAAGCCAAATGCCCTCTTCCCACCAAAGCCTCGCAGCTTTAACCCGACCAAAACAAAGCAAACAAAAATAAATATGAACAAATAGACAAGATGAGACCAAGCAAACCAGAAATTCCACGCGCCTTATTGCAAACCAAGCCCGGCAGAAGCAAAGACGGAAGGAAAAAGAAATAGAAGAAAAAAAAAAAAAAAAAAGAAAGAAATCCCTGATGATAAATAGCCAGAAAACCAAGTAAAAAGTCCAACACACCAAAATAACAAGAGAACAACAACAGAAACACGAAAACCCCACAGTACTCCAATGTTTGTATCCCCTCCCCTAAGCTTGTTTGAAAGACAAGATATACCAAGTGAGCGCCGTCCTAAAATAAAGATAAAACCCCGGCCAGTAAGCCAAAAGAGAACGAAAGGAAAAGAAGAATAGAGGGGGAAAAGTAATAAAAGACGCAGACAGATAGCAGAGTAGAAGAGGGCCACTGCTGATACAACAGAAACCTAGCCCCACACGCTAGCCTGTGCTCCTAGGCCCGAAGGCTGTCCCCATACAGCAGAGCCGCCGCCACGGCCCCACCCTCCAGGAGAAGATATAGGTGTCGTCGACGGCTTTGTCGTAGCCGTGACATTAGCGGGAGTGCCTGAAGGGCGGGTGCCAATGGGTGCTACCGACAAGGGCTTAATAGCCGAGCCTGAGTCTCCACGGGCGGGGGAGCTCCCAATGGGCGAAGAAACGCTACCAGAGCGGGGCGGGTTATCAAAGAGAGCCTTACTGGTAGCGCCGGGCTGTGGGCTGAGCGAGTTCAGGGGCATTTCAGCGCTTGTGGGGGTTGCAATTGGGCCAATAGAAGAATCGGTGACAGAAATAGAATCCGCCGGGATAACTACGGATGAAGGGATGTTACGTGGGTCAAAGGGAGTCATTGGTGAGGCACCGCGAAGACTTGCGGGGCCGGTCGAGCTAGCGACACTTGGCCCGCCAATGCTAGGGGCACCCGAATGAACGGCGCCAGCCTCATCGACATAGGCAGTCTTTTCGGCAAACGCTCCTTCCCCATAGAGAGCACTGCGCTGGCGGGCAATGAGTTCGCGGGCTTCTTCGTCGGTTCGGGGTTTGTTGTTGAAGGGGGAGTCGGACATAGTGTCTGCGGAAAGGGTTGAAGGTTAGATGATTAGTCTGTAGTCTAGGTAGTTTATGATGCCTCACGTGATTACATTAAGACTCACGGGGCTTCTCTATGGGGATGTACATACTACGTTGAAATTGCTGTTCCGTGTGTAGGTTACGGAGCTCTCGCTCTCGCTGAGCGGCCATCTTTCTCTTGTTTTGGAGTGCCTGCTCGGTATCGCTGGGTCCACGAGGCGACTGGTGGCGTTGGGGGCTGTAGAAATTCTGGAAGCTGGCTTGCAGGGCACGATCCGGGCCATCATTAATGGAGCTGGGGCGGACGCCTGGCATCGGGGGCAAGCGGCCATCTGAAAAGAAAAAAAAAAAAAAAAGAAGCCAAGCAGAGTCAGCCGATAGATCCGATGACGTATAGATATACGGTATGAAATGTTTGATACAGATAGAACAGAGGATTGTATTGAAACACGGACAAGTTGGGCCTGCCAGTAAAGAGCTGTTGTGCCGACGCCAACTAAGGCAAAGTCCAAGGTAGAGAGCAAGAAGAGGAGGAAGTAAACTTTGGTAAGCCCGGATGGGATTCGAACTTGGACTTGAGACTCGGACTCGGGCTTGGACTCGGGACCCGAGACTTGGTATCCAGTCCTGCAGTCTTGATCCTAGAACCAAGCAAGGTACCAACTGCAGTGTGTTCTTTGTGCTTTTTTTTTTCTTCTTTTTTTTTTCGCATCAAGGAAAGAGGGGAGCCTATGTGGAAGAATAACTCGGGCTTTTGGGGAGGCATTACCTACCAGGACGGGGTCTGATAGACGGTCCAAATCCAGGAATGGGGTTGGCGGCGGAATACTCACGACGAGGACCCATAGCAAAGATCTTGCCGCTCTTTGCAAGGTTCTCATGAGCACGGTCAACCTCTGCGGAGAGCGAATTAGTATGCGTGTCACGCGGACTGATAAACGGGTAACATGGGAAACACCAACCGTCGAACTGGTAAGAAAAGGCAAACTCATCGGCTGCAGTAGGGCCTGTCACGCCGCCGGACGGCTTTGTCAAACTGACGTCGGTCGTTTCGGTGCCACTCTTCCATCGAGAAGCACGAGCCTGCGAAGCTTGGTGATCCCAGTTGCCGGCAGAAGCAGCATTACCGTTATTAGCCGAGTTATTGTTGCTGTTGCTGTTGCTGTTGTTGCCGCTACTGTTAGGCGTTGGGTTGGTCGCGCCCGTAGCATTAGGACTAGGACCTTGGGGGCCTGGAGCACCGGACCACTGGGAGCCGTTGTCGTAATAGGACATTGTAGGTTACTGTGGACTGGAGGGGAAGGGGAGGGGGGACAAGATCGGGAGGGGAGGGGGTAATGTATAATAATGCTTGGTAAAGAGAAGGGCGCTCAATTCGACCGGGAAAGTTGCAAAGAGCTATCAGACACGCTACAATGAAGGAAAGAAAGACGAAGCGTTAGTATGATTGAAATAACACAAAGTAGTCAAACCATACGAGGCAAAGGCGATCGAGGGAGGCGAGGGATTAGAGAGGGTTGATAAAGGGATTCCCTGCTACAATAAAAAGCCAGAAGGGCTGGAACAGAGCGATAGCAGGAAATTACGAGCAATGACGCACCTTTGAGGATATCAGGCGGCAGGAAATGAAGTGAGAATGCTTGAGGGGTACAAGGACGCAAGCTTTAAATGAAACTGAAGCACTGAGTGACGAAAAGAGCACAGAGAACAAAGTGATGCAAGCTCGCAAAAAGAATATTGGGGACCGTAGCCTTACTGACTAATTGAAGCCCTAACCCTAGTCTATCCCGGGTTCACTTTATATGCAGGCCACCCTTCAAAGAGTAAATCTTGCCGTGTAACGCAGCATAAAGCGGTAGAACTCGGCAAAACAAGGGATTCATCTCACCGCCTGGAAGGGTTGAAAGCACAGGTCATCAATATTAATGCATATCACTTGAATAGAGGCCATTTGTAGGGGGTATCAGTAGATGTCATTATATCAGTATACTATAGATATAGAGGCATTGTCTGCCGAGAGAGGCAGCCTCATAGATTATTAACCACCATTATTTTTCGTCTCTATCGAGATCACCTTCAGTAAAGTGGAGTCCAGTTTTAAGAACCCTAATGTTAACCCTATGTAAGGCAAAATCTTAGACAGCCTGCGCAGTCGTGGCTTCCGCCGCGGCTTGGCGCGATTCCTGCTCTTGTTGTCTCTTCTTCGCCGCGTTGAGGGCCTTGAGCTTAGCCGTGCCATACCCAGCTACACCATCTTCCTGGTTATCGCCAAGCCACGGCTTTTTGCTGTCTCCCAAGATTGAGCCCGACAGGAAATAGATGACCAAGCCAATTATGATGCACACAAAGGCGATAGGGTACATGAAGTGGATCGTGTAGTGAAACACCTTGACACCGATAATGACACCCCAGAAGTTGGCTGTGAGCAGTGAGATGTCAAAGAAGGCCGACGAGCCCATACGGAACATGAAGGGTGCAATGGTGTAAAAGACAATCATGGCCGCCGTAAAGCCGGCAATATACCCATACACCTTGCCGTCCCAGTTGGCATTTTGGATGCTAGATCGGTCAAAAATAGCGGCCTGAGCTCCCATAATGATAGAGCCAAACGTGCCCAAGAATGAAAGGACCTCAGGCATCGAGCTTTTACTAACAAGCCACTCCTCAAAAACGTTGCTTGTGCCGTAAAGCGTGGCTCCTAGCAGACCAAACAGGTCACCTTTGATCATGTTGACGCCAGGACCACCGTTGGAGCCCGTAATATGGTCTGATCCTAGCAGAATACCCATGCCACCACAGCAAATCAAGATGCCGATGATTTGGAACGGCTTATAGCGCACACGCAACAGAAAGAACGAGATGACCACCACGCACACAATGCTCCAGAAATTCAGTAGCTGTGCCGAAAGCAAGTTCGTATAGCGGTAGGCCAACACAGTAAAGTAATTTCCTTGCACATCAAGGAAGGCCATGATGAGGTACTTCCAGCCGTCAGTTTTCAGTACAACGAACCAGCGACGCCAGCCCCAGCGGTGTAAAAAGACGCTGGTGTAGATGATACTGAGCAGGATATACACAAAAAGTGACTGAAAGGAGGGGATGTTGGTGTCGTGCTGCGCCAGGAATGTGCTAAAAGTGTTGGTCGTGGTAATACACAACGAAAGCACCTGTCCCATTATCACTACCAGCCAAAAGTCGACAGTCTTGAGATATGCATACCATGTGACCTGCTCTTCTTGAATTACCTGGAAGCCCTGGGTCAGAAGAGCCTCATCGGTGAGACTAGAAGTCGTTGTTGTAGCCAGATCTTTGTCAGCTACAACGGGTGAGACTTTGGTGCCATCGCTAGAGGTAGAACGGGCAACTTCAGCCGCCAACTCGGGATTGTGCTTGGTATCATCCATGGTGAGATGTTTCAAACAAGAACGGTTTAATAGTGGTGTTTGTTCCGAAGACGAGGAAGAGGCTTCAGACGAGTCACGGTTCATGCAGTCTATCCATACCGTGTTAGTTTCCAGCACAAAGGAAATTTAGCCTTGCAGGCGACTTACAGTGTAGCTGAAGAACCAAAGCGATTAGAACAACCGCAGAGTAGGGTGTTGTGTGTTATATATAAGTCTTTCTTGTCCCACGGATGGGATCTTTAAAGTAATATTTAACAGCAAGCGCAAAGACTTTCAAGTCGCTTGCCGGGTCTCTTATTGGCTATACTGGCACATAAACCTAAGTGCCTCGGAGTGAGAGAAGAAAGGGGGAGTTGAAGCACAGGAACCCGACATGTGTGTGAGAAGAATGAAGCAGGAGAGTACGAGCCAAGCTTCGTTAGGTAGAGAGAGAGAGAGAGAGGAGGGTGCCTTGTGTTTATAAACGACCCAGGAGAAGTTTATATATAAACACAGGGAAATTTTATAAATAAAAAAAATAAATTAAAAAATAAAAGCTGCAACCGGCCAGAAAGCTAGAAGCAAAAGCTAAACAAAATGTTCGAAAAGAAGAGTAGCTCGGAAAAAATTGACGAGCCATCGATAAGCCCTTTTATACTTGAGCCCATGAGAAAGCAGAGGAGTCCCCTCTCTTCCTCTTGCGACCCTCCAGTACGCAAAAGGAAGGACCACCGTCTATTTTATGGTGCAATTGCCAGAAAATAAAGTCGGTGCTACCGAAATTTTCAACAAAGGGAAATAAATGCGCCCGGTCAGCATAAGAGCTGGCAAGAGCACATGCCTTCCTTGTCAAAAAAAAAGCAATTGCTTTTTTCTTTTTTTTTTTATTTTTTTTTTTTTTTCACTTCTTCGCGCTTTTTTTTTTCTAGCCCCGCTTTCTCGCCTTCTTCTTCTGCAACACAAGCTTCCTTCTTGCCTATTTGAACCGTTATTGCTAGCGACCTGTCTTCCTGCCTTTTACCGACTCTTGGTTGATGGCGGTCTGATCTCTATGCATCTTTTTACTGGCTGTTGGACCGGACTCGAACCGGACTCGGGCCGGACTCGATAAGCAGGATGTGTTTGCCTTTCCTCGTTGTTCAATACTTTTATTTATTTCAAACCCTTCCCGTCAACCGTCCTAATCTCACATCCCATAATGACTCGTCCGCCCGTGCTTCGTCTCCCCTCCTCAATCTCTCTTCAACTTGCCGTTATTAGCCTTTGCTCTAGCGTCGACCACCACACCATCTTCCTCTGATACTAGCCTTTTCCTCCTTTTCTTTGCTTCGTGTCTTTCGTTGTCGCCGTCTCCACTTAAACTGTCACTAAAAACACGTGCCAAATAAACACCAAACATGCAAGATGGATTCTGTCATTTTCAAGTATAAAAAAAAAACAACAATCCCCAAAAACAATCAACATTGATATATGTATCTATATGTACACATGTAAATTTGTGTACCTTTATTTTCAGGATTTAAAAGCACAAGAGCGAGTGAGAGAAAAGAAAAGAAAAAAAGAAATTGGGAATAGAAAACAACAAAAGGATGAAAAACTTCTCAAAAGCAGAAACAGGCAATGCATATGGCATCTTAGCTCTGATAACAGTTTTGACTCCAGCTCAATGCAAAACAGCCGCTCCAGACAAAAAAAAACAGAAAACGACAAAGGAATAAACAAAAGGAAATTTATAAAGATAGAGAACCAATCGGTATAACAGTAGGCAGATAAACAAACGATAAATGGGAATCACGGAATCAGGCTGTCTCGCTGTTTTCTAAGAAACCCGAGCACAGTCAGAAACGAATCGCTGCCACGAGCTTTGTGCAGCAGGGAGCAAAAATTCGCAAGAAAAGAATGAAATGATGCACGAAAGGAGAGTAAGAAAAGAAAAAAGTCAAACAGAACACAATGCGTCCTTGCTGGTGTAGAATGCAGACTTGAAACACGCAATACGCAATAAAGAGGCTAACTCCACAACATCAGAAGCTTGAGGAAGGTTTATATGAAACCATCTCCAGTGACTGACACAGGGACTACCCCAACAGAGTCATCCCGTACAGGCCTCGGGGGAGGCCGGTTGTGAAGGAGTGAAGCGTCTCTCCGCATACCAGGGCCAGAGATCGGACTTCTACTTCCGTTCGAGCTGTACCCCGCTTGCGGGGACCGGCTGCGATCCCTATTGCGGTCCTGGACCTCTAAGTTCCGCACCCGATCACGCACACTCTCTTGAGCCTTGTTGTCCCGCTTATGGGAGGTCTCACTTGTATTTTTGTCAAGTGTTCCCATGGAAGAATTAGGACTTAGGGCTTCACCAGCTGAAGGCCAGACGACTTTAGTGTTCTGTGTTACCGCACTCACAGGAGGCTGTACCGCAGGCCGGGGTGACATAAACTTGTCCTGGGGCATTATCAGCTTGGGTCTTTGCGGGTGAGAAGGCGCATTCCAAGCAGATGCACGAGGAACATCTGCATTCGCATTACCACGGCCAGGGTGGCGAGCAGGGCGGAGATGCGAGCTATCACCATGTGACATTGATGTGAACGGGAGGGCCGAAGTTTGGTAAACTGGAGACTTTGATGCCGGGGCCCCGCGAGGGTTGGGCACTGCATAGCCATTCTTGTCTCTTACACTATTGTAAGGGACGCGGGCGGGCCAAAGCTGATTGGCGACGGTCCCGGCACTAGCAGGGCTCTCCAAAGCAGGGCTAGCAATAGCGCTGTCTGCCGTGAAAGAACTCTCGGTCGCAGGGCTTGTTATAGATGCCTGGTCGGTAGCAATTCCGGTTGTCTTTGAAGTTTTGAGGCTTGTTGTTTGCAAATGAGATGCGACGGAGACCTCTGCACTCTGAGCTTCAAGCATACCGACCTCCGCAACTTGCGCAATTTTCGTGATCTGTGCAGATACAACATGAGTCTGAAAAGTGGCCTGCTGAGGGGCAACGCTAAGAGGACTTTTAGGCATCGCCTGAACCACTTTGGCGGTTGTAGTTCCGATCTTTAATGGGGAAGGGCGGATGGTATCAAGTCGGACATTCGAACTAGCACCACCGCTGGCACGCCTGGCTTTCTGCTTGGGAGATCCACTTAAGCCCCTCGAGAAATCGGTAGCAGGGCCAGCTGAGGTCTTTGGCCTCTCTGGAGGCATTTGACCCTGAGACTCCCCTGCAATCAATCCCTGGTTATGGTCACTGGAGTCTAGATTAAACGAGAAGGACTGTCTCCTCGGCGAGCTTATAGTGAGCGTATCTCTCTTGGCAGCGACATCTCTAATCACAGGAGGACCCTCCCATTGCAATGCAAGAGCCTCATCGCCATGTAAGACAAATTCGCTTTCCGGTGTAGGTGAACGAGCACCAAAGTTAGTCCGTTGAAGTTTCACGGCAAATGAGGAGCGGTCTGCGGCGATCCCCAGTCCAGAGGTGTCTGGCACAATGCTTGGGATGGCATTCCGAACCACACGTAAGCCAGATGGTGCGACTGGCTTGGTGGAGACTGCTTTTTCGAATGAAGGGCGTTCAATACTACGAGCCGAACGCACAGACTGAGAAGGCGAGGGGGTACTGCGTATTGAGGTCGACTTGGACACAGAAGGGCGGGAAGAAAGTACAGACTCATGAGAGGAAATTAACGTCAGACTCGGGCTAGGGCTAGTGGTAGATGCCCTAGAGAATGAGTCTTTGCGATCCATTATCGACATCACCTCGGTTGCTGGCGTGGAAACAGCTGATTTTGAGGGGCTAGAGAGTGAGCTTGACGGGCCAAAATCAAACTCAAAGTTAAATTGGCTGAAAGGCGATTCCGAGGTTACAGGTGACTCTGATGTGCTAATAGTCAAAGTGTCCAGAGTTGGAGGTTGAACTGAAAGGGATTCATTGGATATGGGTGCAGAAGATGAAGCCACTTGGGAACTACCAACGCTAGGCGATCGCATTCTGTCGGTGGGATTACCTCCGTTGAGCGCAAGTGCTGGAGAGTAAGGTTTAAAGGCACCCAGTTGAGGGCCCTTGTTGGGATGCATGAGAGGCGAGATGCTTGTCATCTGATTTAGGTCATGAGTCCGTGGGCTAGAAACTGACATGAAGCTATGTGCAGGGCTATCCAAAGGCTGTACCACAGGAGAAGTGTGCATTGGCGAAGCCAATGACATCTCAGATTGGCTAGGAATGGCAGTGTTGACGCTTATGGTGGTAGCCATTGGAGGTGGCTTCGGTGCATTATCCAAAACTTCGTCAACGCCTTCATCACCAGAAAATAGGGAATCAAGGGCCTCGTATTTAACAGGAGATTCAGATAACGATGGCTTTTCAGTGGCATTAGAGGGGCGTCTGTCTCCAGGAGATGCAATATCACCAGTCTCGTTTCGTTGGTTAGGAAGAGACGACTCTCGGGGAGTAACGAACGAGAGTTGCTCTCGGCCAAAGCTAGAGAATGAAGGTCGTCTCAGGGGCTCATGGTATGCTCCGGAGCTAGTAGAGGGACGCACCGTGGGCCTAGAACTTGACGGCGGTGAGCTGATTCCAACAGCACCAACAGCCGCACGGGGTTTTATAGAGAAGCGATCAGGACTCGCAAATCCAGGCCTTGCTTCAGTCTCTGGATTGTGGCGTATACTATCGCGGTTGGGTCTGGGGATATGGTCGAAGCTCTGTAAATCAACCAGACTCGCAGTGGCAGTCCCATTCATGAACACTGGACGAGGCGTAGTGAAGGACCGAAAGGAGTGAGATGTCCCAGGCCTAGCACTGCTACTTGGGCGCTTACGCACGGGAGTGCCATCCCAAGTAGATGCCCCATTAGGGCTTCCAAAGGTCTTTACCGCATCAGATTTGCCTTGATCCAAACGCCGTAGTGATTTAGTGCTAGAGTCTGGGGAATTAGAGGGCTGTGGCTTTCTGCAGAAGAGCTATGTTAGAACACGACGGGCGGAGGGGAGAAGAGGAGAGACAAATTGGGGGCGGTGTACTTTTTCTTATCGCCGCCAAGCTTAAGGCCAAAAAACGACACCATTGTCCGGATCGTTCGAAGTAGCTGAGCCGAGTCAGGTCGCAAAAGGTGAAACTAATAGAATAGGGCCTTCAAAATGCATAAGGCGGTCGGGGCTGAAAAGTAGTTACTCGGTTGTCGCATTCAGTTCAGGCGACCGAGCAGACTTAGTTCTGACAAGATGTTGGCTAGGTGAGTTTTAAGCTATTATTTGCCAATACAAATAAAATAGCGCTAGGACTAACAGATTGCCACACACAAGGCAGGTTCTGACAGATATTAGACAATATTAGGAGGGAGACGTCGCAGGTCAGTCAACAGTAAGAAAGAAAGGAGCGACTGTGTTGCTGAAGGCGAGTCAAGAGTGACAAGACGGTCTTGATGATATCGGCCCCGAGTTGCGGATGGTAGTAGTAGTAGTAGTAGTAGTAGTAGTAGAATTGTGGGCAAAGCAAGAACAGGCCCAACTTTATGAGACAAAGCGAATAAAAACAAACAAGCAAGCAGGACCAAACGTCGAATATTAGATAGAGAAAAGAGGACAAGGGCGATTAAAGTAACGAGAAAATAGTAATAATAATAAAAAAAAGCCTAGCTTGTTAGCTCGTTCTGGGTTTATTTGTTTCCTGCAGACTGACTTTGACTTTGCACACAGCTCAAGTCCAAGACGATTGATTAAGCCTTGGGCATTTGACAAGAGAGACAGGCAAGCCAAGTAGAATAGAATAGCCGCAGACCACGGAGGAAAACAAAGGGAAAAAAAATAAAATAAAGAGTGAACCTGAAAAGAAGGGGGTCACAGAGGAGGAAGAGGGGGAAAGAGACTTGTAGCAGAGCGATATGGGGTCTGTATGTATTCCCAGTACAGAGTAAGTGACAAACGTAGCCAATCAAAGCCACGGGCTTGGCCTGTAAGAAAAGGAGAAACGAGACGAAGAAGAGGAAGGGAAACAACAAGGCTAGGTAGGCCCAGGAAAGGAGAGACCCAGAAACAAGAGAAAGTGGCTGTCAACATAATGAAAGGACTGGACAAGAAAGTGCCCACTACCCCAATAGCATGGCACTAGCACTAGCACTAGCACCAGCACAAAGCATAAAGCACAAATCGCTGTCGATGAGCCATGGTCAAGGGGAAAGAGAAAATAATGTAGGAATACCCCTGAAATGAGATCCTTGGGGGGGGGGGGGGGGGGGAAGAGGAGATTGACAGCCAATACAACACCAAGGCTCAGCAGCGAGAGACAGAGAGGGAGCTGTCCTTCAAAGTCAAAGGAGTAAGGAATTATTCACGGCGCAGGTCAACACGGCATAATTCAACCTCAAACAAGGACATGGAAACGATGCCTGCTACATATCAAAACAAACAAGCTCAGGCCAAGATACAATCATAAGATATGCATTATGCTGCGTTGGAATCGAAGCCGCTTCTCCCCCTCCCTCCCCTCGAAAAAAAGAACGGAAGGCAAACTAAGAAGGATGCCACCACAACTCGGATAATGGGAAGCCAGCCGTCAGGAACAAGAACTTGACGGGCCTTTTGGCAGGGGCCCCATTGGCCATTGGCATTGCAGGGGGCGATGAGAGTAGCCTGCGCCTTTGCGCTTTTTTTGGTATCCTCCTCAATTCACCTGAACAAGGACATGATTGCGAACAAAATGGGGGAAGGGGGGAAGAAGCAGAAAGAAGGGATGAGATTCAAGGGGGGATAGATGGTATTTTTGGGTTTGGTATGCGAGGGAGGGAGGGGTGAGGAGTGAGGTTTTGTTGTCGATGGTTATCGTCGCTGTTCGTATTGTCGTGGATCGTGAGATGAACTGTCTTTTATTACGTGAGAGGGAAAGAGGCAGAAACGAGGGAGGGCAAATAGGGCACATTAGGGCACATGAGAACCCCACCTACAAATTTTTCAAAAAAAAAATTCAAGACAGCAATTGCCTTTGTAAAATCCCTCTTGCCCTATTAATCATCTCATTTTTTCTGTATTGCCTTTCCCCTTCACATCAATCGCTCACGCCCGTCTCCTAGAGTCTGCATGCATGCATTGATTTGGCTTTGCTCCACGTTTAGAACAGGGGCCGCTTTGATGGTGGGGTTTTCTCCTGCATACATACATACATACATACGATATGATGTTCCCCTGTCATTGACTTCTGTCTCTTGTTTCGGCCGTTGTCTTTGATTCTCCAGAGGTGGCTTCTGTTTGTTCCCCCCATCCCCATGAGCATGTCTGTCTCACACTGTCACTGATGTTTCTTCTATGCAAAACCCCTACGAATAGACGCAAGAGACATGCATGAGCATACAGAGACAGCGCCGCCAAACAACCAAAAATCGGAACAAGACAGAAATCCCACCCACTGTGCAAGGCCAACAGAAGGGCCGTTTGTTCCGTGCTCCTCTACAATACAATACGTAAGCAAGATCTAGATAAATCGGCCGGCTATGCAACATCTCGAACCACTTTCCGATATCCTCCATCTTCCATCCTCCATCCGCCAAAAGAAGATAAAATGAAGGGGAAAAAAAATTAAGGCTCTTGCTCCTCTTCTCCACTGCCAACTGCACGACAGCTTTATTTCGGCTCTTATACTAACTAGCAGTCGGTACAACTAGTTAGCGTCGTTGGAGTCTCCCGCCCGTACATGATACTACTACATGCAGCTATCCGTCTCACAACCCACGCACTCTATCTGCCCTCTTTTGCCGAGTCTAAAACTTTTATAATGCACTATATACCAATGTATTGCGTAAGGGTGGAGGCAGGCAAGCTGCATAGTAGTTGGCAAAGTGGGACAAAGTGGAAAGCTATACGGTACAGGATGCGGCCCTCGCAAGCTCCACCAAGAATCACGTAGGGCAGGGAAAAAGCAGCATTTGCCAGCTGCTCCCCGCCCCCCAAACATACCATCCCATTCAACACTCTGGCCAATTACACAGTACGGATCTGGCTTCCCTACGCCATGGTCTTCGGCCACGAGAGAAGAGGAGAGAAGATAAGCCAGAGAAGTAATAGAGCTGTGATTAGAAGGTGTCTCTACCGCAAGTACACAGCATACGCCCATAGCCCTCAACCTCCATGCAACCAGCCTGGCCGGACATAGCAGGGCGGGTCCTTAGCTAACAAAAACGGCATTCTCTACTTTATCAAACAGAAAAGCCCTCTGTTTATTCTGCGAGTGCCGGAAGTGCTTCACCTTACATTTCCGATGGCTCATGTCACGGTCCGTGTCCCGTTGGCCTACTCAGCTTGACTCCACTTGTTGCCTTCTACGACATATAGACTCCTACCTTTACCCTAAAGCGCCTAATGCAAAAAGACCCACTATTTCAGGTACCAGTTTCAACAATGCCACCAGCATCAGGGTTCATGCACAAACGACTAGGGAAAGCTCAATTCAAGGGAAAATGAAAACTTCCCTTTCCATTCCAAGCCAAGTCAGTCTGAGTCTGCTCTTTCGTGTTGCTTTCATCTAATGTTTCGCATTGTGGCCTTTAGAACCCTATGCCTTATGTGGCCCTATCCTTCTGCTCCAGCCAACCCACGATACGTATGCAACACTGTGCCTGTACAACACGAAGCTGAGGCTAATTAATTACACATCATTTAAGGAACAAGCAAGGCCTCGGCTTATTATTTCTGGTAAATTGCCTGCAACATGATCATTTCGTAGTGCGTGTGACAAGACAGTAGACTCACTTTTCTGTAATGAGTACAAAGTGATGTGCAAGACAAGGGGGCTTAACCTCAATGTCCCGTGTCTGATAATGCAATATAACCCTATGAGACCCTAAATATTTAAATGGTGAACAATGTGTCTAAACACCAAGCATTTACCTCAACGACCCTGACACTGAACCATGGTGACAACTTCTAAAATGACAACATAGCAGATGGTGAGATATCAACATTATGGCATCCATACAAGAAAAAAGGCAACCCTAGTCCCATGAAACAACCGAGAAAAGAAAAAAAAAAAAAAGACAACAGCCCATAGAACACCTAAAACCCCAGCTACGGAAAACAAGTAAACCAAATACCAAATAACCTTCCACGCCACAAATCGTTTCGTACTCGCTTCTGATCCCATCACTGCTTGTCAAGCTGTTTCAACAGCCGTTGTTTCCTTCTGTCCATCAACTCCTGTTGAACTTCTTCCAGTGTCGGTAGCACCCACCCGCGACCGTCTCCCGAATCGCCAGGCAGCGGCTCCCAGCCTGGAGGTGGCTCCGACCCGCTCCCGCTATCAGCCATGCGTTCCAGTGCTTCTCTTTCGCGCTGCGCCTCCCATGCCAGCAAGTCATCATCCTCCTCATCGGGGGCATAGCCGTAATATGCTGCATCGACTGGCACACGCCGCAGGTCGCTCCTCCCTGCAGTCCCGGAGGGCTCTGGCTTGCGAGCCGCCGCCTCAAGCATTTCTTTCACACCAGGAAGTTCCCGCGCTCGCCCAAAGTAGCGGTATCCCTTGCCAGTGCCGGGGATTTCGCGGCCATTGTCGTCGTATATCTTGGCGGCTCTTTGCATATAGTTGGGCCCGCCGAGATTACGAATTTGCACCTCCCACATATGTTTCTCGCGCATGAGCTTGTTGATTTCGTCATTGAGATCGCGGATCTGGTAGTCGGACAGAGATATTTCCTGGATGCGCGAGACCTTTCGTGAGATTTCCTTGAGCACCTGACCACGCCACTTTTCGGCTGACGGGATTGAATCAACCTCGGTGATAGCCTTGGGGCGCCGTGTGCGGCCGGCATCAATGATGCCAATCTCTGCTGCTTGTGCTTCGCGGAAGCGAAACAGCATCGACTGTGCCTTCTCAGCGTTACGGGCCTGTACAGAATTGGATTAATGGTTAGCATACTTCAGGTGGAGGTCGGCATGACAAGAAGTACGGGAGCGTACTAACCATATTTGCGAGTTTTGATATGCTCTTCGTGGAAGAATTATAAGGATATTTAAGGACGATTAACAGGCTGTTGAACGATTCGTCTGGCCTTTCCTTTTTTTATTCTACATGATGTTTTCTCAGCCTTGTTGCCAGTTAGGTTGAGCTGGATGCTCGGCAGCCAATCAAATTGCTTAAAGCTATCCCCAGTGCACGACAGCTGGCAAGGGCTGTCGAGTGCCAAGCTCAACGCGTCTTGTTAAAAACCAAGAGCATAAGGAATGCCTTCAACCAACAAAGCCACCTCGAAACTTCTCTGGTTAATGGTATTGTGTCCATATTCTACTTACTTTGTTTGAACATTATCGAAAGCGCAAGTGCGTCTGGCGGCTTTGCATTTGGAGCCGATGTTTATGGCGCGCAACTCATACTACTCACTACATATGACTACTCGGCAGTCAATTAACTCTACTTCCTCCTACTCTACTTTTACCTATCTGCATACTATACTCTCATCTGCGTTGAAGAAAAACACATTCTTATACAAGAACTTTTGATTCACATGTTGTAGTTTCTTCGGAAACTCTGCCGTGAACATGCTTTCCAAGAACAGAAATCTGAGCAGACCCTCGTAAAGAGGCTGAGAGCCACTCACCATTCCATCTTGTCACAGTCCTTTGCTCCTCTCTTTTGTCCTAAGTGACAAAATGCGTCGTTCTGGCTCGGTAAGGCCTCCTGATGCACTTCCCCTTGAGGAGCAGCATTCCCCCCTATTCACATGCGCAGACCGTTAGCTGGAGATCATTAATAGCGCGCAATGACGACACAACCATCATGCCGGATACTGGCAATATCTGATCTTCTTCCAATATCTTGTGGCCCTGGTTTTGTGCTCTTGTAATGAGAGCACCAGAGACTTGCTGTCTGTGACGCCATGTGCAGGCCTGCTGCAGAGCATTCTGCAGACGTGGAAGCCAAGGCTCATTCCGGGCTCGACCTCTGGACCGGGGATGAAAGTGTTGGTCAGACGACAGAGCCAATGACGTTTGCAACCAAGTTATAGTTTTCAATCTGAGCAGCGCTGGTAAGTTGCTACTGCCCTCCCCCCTATAAAGTTCGGTCTTGTCGGATGAGTACTAACGCCATGCCATAGATCATCCGCTCAACCTGCCATGTGGTTAGCCCAGGAGGGGATACCACAGACACGCGTCTGGCCAGAGGCTATGATGTAGCGGGTCTGGATAGGGGTCTCTCTTTCTCTTTACTATTACCTACTACTTGCCCGGTGATGATTCAAAAAAAGGTCAAAAAGCCAAATTTGTAGACACCTTTTGCTAAGCTCCCGCTTCTCGCTTGTGGCCGAGAGTTCTTGAATAGGTCTTTTCTTTTGGGAAATAGTCTGCTCAAAACACTGGGCTTGCACAGAGAGCGTGGATAACAAAAGGTGTCGTTGAGAACACAAGAGAGCTAATCTGAGGGCTGTCAAGTGGCATGTATGAATAGTGTGGGTACAGGAATAATCATTTAGGTCTGATGTACATTGTCAGTTGGTGGTAGCATATTGATGGGGAACTTGCTAGGAAGAGTTGCTTGTATATGGATAACCAGGGGTTTATTATTTTTCCTTTTCACATTCTTAACTTGATCTACTCCTCTTACACGCGTGCCGTACTGTTTTGATTTACCGCGACTTCTTGGATTCGGCGGGGCCATTTGTAGGCTTGCTGTACATCCACAGGGCACTAAAGGCAATAAAGCCAGTCACGGTTGTAAAGATGCCAGCCATCCAGGGCCAGGCGCCGGAAATTTCCCACGAGCGAGGCCACTCGTCGTGGGCCATGTGGCGCACAGAAACAGTGACCTTCTCCTCAATGTTGGTCATAAAGGGGCGTTTATAGTTGACCATGAAGTTGAAGATACCGTGTTGGTCCGGAACAGTGAAGTTGACGGCAAAGGTGGTCGAATCAGTATCAGAGGAAACGGGCTTTAGAGCCAGGCGGTGGAAGGGCGACAGCATGCTGAATTCGAGCTGAAGGTCATCGTTCTTGGGGATAGTGAAAGGAGCCCAGGAGTTCCAGTTGTACTCGGAAATGGAGATGCTGTAGGACTAGAGAAAGAAAGAATAGCAATGTTAGAACCCAATCATTCGAGCTGGTACAGGTGGACAAATACTAACCACATCATTCTTCACACGGTAGATTCCGGGGTTAGAAGGGCTGACTTGATCAGCCTCGTTAAGGTGGTGCTCAATACTGTTCACACGCAGAACACCAGTTTCCTGGAAAGTCCACCCAGAGACTCTCTTGGCAAACTCTCTGTTCCACACCTTCTTTCCGGAAGTCTTGGCCTCAATCCACTTATCACTCAGCATCTCGCCGGAACCAACTACAGTCAAACGGGCAGAGTTGCGGGCCTGGAGGGCAGAGACTAAAGCCAACTGACGACCGGTAGCAAATATATCATCAGGCTCTAAGCCGCTCTCCTGCGTCTTGGGAGCATACAGGTAGGCAGTTTCAGGAGCGCGCAAAATCGGGGTCAGTAGGGGGCTTTGACCTAGAATATGGCCAGTGCCATGGGGGAAGAGGAGAACCTCATCGGTGCCGTCGACGGGTGAAAAATAAGGCTGCACATCGGGGCGAATGGGGTTGGGTGCAGGAAGCACAAGAACGTCGTGGGTCTCGGGGGATGCAGTAGCATCATAGGAGAAATGGTCAACAACGGTAGTTAGGCGCTCGTCGGGGAGGGTGATGTCAAGCTCTGAGAACAGTGATGATACAGAAGAGGCTACGGGGTGAGTAGAAGAGAGGGCAAACAGGATGTTGCCATCGGTATTGAGGAACTTGAGAAGTGCTGAGGGTGTAAAGACGGAGCCAAGATCTGAAGGAGAAAAGCAGACGTGTATGGTTAGCCGGGGCCCGAGAGACAGGATGTGAAGCCCGCGATATGGAACAGTAACAAGGGAAAGGAAACTGTTCTAGAGGAAAGCAAGACATACTCTTGAGATGAGATGGCAAAAGCACGATATGGTCGTACGTGCGCTCGCCTAGCTCAAACAGCTTGAGCGAGTCGGCCTTGGCAGTGGAATACGTCAGATCGAAGCCTCTGCCTATATTAGCGCAATGAAATAGCGGGTTAGCAAGTGTCCTCCTTCTATCTGATGACCAAACCGGTGATAGTTTTCACGCACTCTTTAGATCGCCCAAGAACGTCGAGTATTCAGCTTTCTGGCCATCTTCGTCCACCAAGACCAGAGTCCTGTTCCCAGAGACGCTAGTCGCACTGGCAATAGCAGCAAGTGCCAACGCGGCGACCGAGAAGACGGACTTCATTATGAAGGAAAACGGCGGCGAGGAAAGGTGGCGATATCGAAGGAAGTTCACAATACTATAGCGACAGGAGGTGAGGACGAATAGTAAACGAATTGATAAATTGGGGAGATATATGAGAACGGCAAGTACTATCTAAGTACAGATTGACGTGTATTGATCGAATTGGAGCAACTGCAAAATTATCCAGTCCGTTGTTTCCATTACGCAAGCCTTCCAAGTAAGTTGTAGTTTAACCTTCAGATCATCGTTCCAGTTTGTTAGCTGCCAGTGTTAATTGAACAGGTGGACCTTAGCTTGGAGCTCTGTACCTTGCAGGATATTTAGCCGGATATTAGCCGACTATATATCAACGCACATAAGTGGGGATTTTCGAGGCTTGAATGATCTCTCCACAAGCCGGCCGACATTCAAGAAGATCCCAAGCTTGTGAAGCAAGCTGAACAAGTATCGAGAGCTTCGGAACTTCCTGGGTAAGTCTGTTGGGAAAACGTTTGAACTGCGACTGTGAGCGCTAACGATGTTTCTGTAGATTTCCTACTGCTGCCGCATCCAAACAAATACCTCCAATCAATCTTCTTGGTCTTGTCTTCCACCCGCCATGGCCCACCCCACGCCCCGATTCTTCGCCGCGCCTCTGACCTTCATGCGCTGGGCCATTCGTGAACGGCCCGCGTATTTCTGGTCGTTGGTATTTGGAGCTCTAGGCCCAGTCTTTATTGTTACTGTTCCGCCGATCCGTCAGGCTGTGGGTGATGTCAATGCTGCCAAGATCCCGGTGACGTACCCGAGTAAGTAAACTAGATAGCAGAGCAAGCGAAGGGAGATGAGATGCGCTGTGAAAAATCCCGCCTAGTATATAGCCGGTACGCCGCTAGATCTGTGCTAACTCTGTTTTTTTTTCCTATCGCCTTAGTCCCGACCGGCCCCCGGAAGCAGCTCACGGGATTTGACGACGAGTAAACCGGTCCCCATCCAACCAGACAGTACAGAAACGATGCATCAATGCTCTTGGCGATGCTCGCATAAACCAGAACCTGGGAGATGAGACACACTTGCTGCTATTTGCTCTCCTGGGGACGTCCACTGAACCAGCAATCTAGAAGCTCGGAGGCTTGTTGGGCGAGACCAGACTAGGTCAGACTATCTAGGCCATAGATACATTCCGCAGCTCACTTAGCCAATGTTTTTTTATTCTTGTTTTTTTTTTTCCTTTTATTTTTCTCGTGTTTTGTATTTGGATATTGTGCTTGTTTGGCTGTTGTGAGCAGGAGAATATCTTGTGGTATATGCAGCCATCCATAGCAAGTTTTGATGATACCCGAGTTTTGCCTCTCGCTGTACCACCGCCACAACCACCTTCGCCATTGCAATAGTCTGCATCAATGTAGTACTACATCTTCTTATCCTTCACATCCCTTCCAACATTTTGGAAGTCATCTCTTCTGAATGCCTCGCAAAATCTTTTTTTCCTCATTTTTCTCAACCCCGTAACACCCGCTCATAAAAAGAATAGGAACAGCTTAAAGCCAAGACTCCCCAAGACAACCGTGATTTTCTTGGCCTCACGCAAAGACAAAGCCGCCCAGGCTCTTGGCATAGCCCAGAAAGCGTCCTAGAAGGTAGAAATCAGCCAGTTTCTCGCCCCTGTTGTAGAAGTGTCACATGTTCTTATAGCCGTGGTCGCCAAGGCGAAAATATCAAAGACCAAGAGCTAGAGACCACCACCACCAACCGCATCCCTTCAACAAAGGCCAAGCCAAGCTCCCCAAGAAGTAGGTTCAAAGAGGGCGCACTTCTTCCGGTCAGCAGTAGTTCTCTTGGCCTTCTCTCTCGATGGATATCGAGAGAACAAGACGAGAAGGGATAGAGGAGAGAAGGCAACGCTGGCTGCATAGTAAAAGAAACCCTCCCCTTCTTACGTACTTTGTTTCTTCGTTCTCTTTTTCTCTCTTTTTTTTTTTTTCTTTTTCTTCGTAACATTTCTCATGACTCTGGTGCTTTCGCCTTCACTTCGCTCTTTGTTGTCTCTGTTTGTCGACGTCAAGCCTGCTTTTACGTATCACTGAGTCGGTGCAGTGTTTCAGTGCTGCCTAGTTCCATGCTAAAGATCCATATACACACATAAATACGCATTCACCACACATACACACAAACGCGCCTATATCTCCATGATTCTTCATCTACTAGCCACCGCCTGCCCAACACCCTCCCTCATCAGTGCTTCTCCCGGTCTTCCTCCCCGCCCATGCCGTCTCGCAGCTCAGCCCCGGCGCCCTCCTCGACCCAGCACCAGCAGGACCAGCAAAATCATTGCCGATACCAGCAGCAAAAACACCAATATACAGCCTTCCTGATAATCGACCTAATCACACGCTCGCTCGTTATTGCCGGCAGTATCAGCATCATTGTGCTTGCTGCAAGCGTGCAACGCAGCTGCGGCCTAGCCTTTGTCAAGGCATATATCCTGGTATGTATCGCCGGCTTCGCTATTTTGCCCTGCTTAGCTGTTGCAGAGGCTAACTCGTTTTCCGCCTAGGCATCTATCCTACTCTTCCTCTCCGTTTGTATTTTCATGCGAAGCGTCTTGCAAATGCCCGCGGCCCGGCTCTGGCTCTTCCCACACCGAGCTAAGCAACAAGCATCTGCTTCCGATGCGGAAACAGGCACACCTACCTCTGCCTCTGCCCTCCATCGCCCCCGCCACTCCGTGCTTCCGCCACCACCGCCATACCAGCCGCCCGCATCCGCAGGGGCAGATCCTGCCTCTTCATCAGAATCTTCTCGCATCGCATGCTTGTATGTATCTATCATCGATATTTTAGGGTGCATCGTTGCTTTACTCGGACTGTTCTTCACGCTCCTTGCCGACCAACACCTTCTTACCCCTTCATCCACATCTGCATCTACGTCGGCAGCGCCAGCGCCAGCGCCATCCTCCACAGCAACTTTAGCCATTCGAACAACGCTTCAAGATGGGGAGGTATGGGAGGGTGGTTCAAGACAGGTGAAGATATACGTCCTGTTTGGGCTAATAGCGTAAGTCACTAGTTTTTCGTTAGCATATTGGGCTCGGAGCCCGTGCAGCTCAAGCTTAGTAGTCTTCTCGTTCGCTAGCTCTTGCTAACTCATCTCCAACAGCGCAGTACAATTCACACTCGCCATGTCAAACTGTTTTGCGTTTTGTTTGTACTCTCCAGCGCCGAAAAGCGGACGCTAAGAATAACTGGAACGATCATGGAATGAAGAAGAGGAAGAATAAAAAAACAATTAAAATATGTACATATATGAAAGTGTTGAAGCAGACTTCAAAAAAAAAAAAAAAAAAAAAAAAAGAGCTCCGGACGATAATCGGATAAACTGATACTGATAAGATAATGTGCTTATCTAATTAAGGGGTAATATATATTAAAAGAGTAGTAACCAACCTTTTCATCAACTTTACCCAATAACAATTAAGGACCAATTTCTGCAGGAAGAAGTAATAAATGGGTCATCACGTGACTATACAAAGCAGGAGGGAGATTATGCCAAGCTTGCGGTAGTCCATGTACAAGTCCTTCATTAAACAGTATCTTACAAAGACAAACCAAACCCTATTGTTTTCCATGGACCAAATAGACCCGATCACCATTGGACCCATAATTACCAGCCTCCTAAATAAAAAAAAACAGCAACAACCTCCCAACCACCTTAGTTTATTATCCACAATTCTGCCAGCCCTTGTGTAATGTACACCGCCCTAGCGGTATATAAGGAGAGCTAGCCCTCCATTCTTTAGAGATTTTTCTCTTTCTTCTTTTCTTCTTCATACTTACCTTATTCCGGTGTCCGGGGATCAAGAATCCTGGATACCAGGTTGGGTGGCCTGCATTGCACTTCGCGGAGTTGCCTGGCTTCGATTGTCCTTCGGGGCCATCGGGGGTGGAATTTTTGATTTTTCTATTCATAATAGATGCATATCTATTCTGAACTTTTTTTTTTTTTCGTTATTGTGACGGCTGGTCTGTCGCTATGAGGAAGAATAAACTTTTAGTGTTGAAATTTTGTTACCAATCCTAGAACTATCAACGTGTCTACTCCCAAACTCGCGCGTAACCTGCCTGCAGACGGGGGAGGGGCACAAGCATTATGTATAGGGCCCATATAATTTGTGTTCTGCCCATCTTATTTTTCACCGCCTTCTATTTCTATTAAAATGTCCCTCTTTGACTGTAAACCTCTCACCGCCCTCCTGCTCCTACGGTCCATTCCCACACCCGCCCGTCCTCATCGCCCGTATAGACTGCTGTTGGCATTGCCATGATACATGTAATTGCTCCCACCGGAACTTGCTCACCGTTGCTGCCTGAGCCGCTCTTGTTCACGTACTCTGGGTTGTTCAGCATGCGGACTGCCTGTAGTGTCCAGCAGCCGTTCTTGACCACCCGCTTCCATACTGTTACCTTGCCACGACGATGGCCGGTGAAGATTAGGTCGTTCTCTACCCATTCGGTACCAGAACCGTCGTAAAAAGCGACTGTATGCAGTGTATCTTCGTCATCTGTGTTGGAAGTTGTTGTTGAGAGTGACGACGACAACGATGATGTCACCCGTTGGTTCAGGATCACTTCGCCGTTGATATTGTACAGCACCACAGAACTGCCTACACCAATTAAGATGTCGCCATTGGCTTCACTGATCGCAACACTCTCTACTCGCTGGCTGCTAGGCACGTGCAATCTGCGCACAAACTCCAGACGGTTCAAGTCCCACACGCAAGCCTGTCCCTCACTGATACTCACTAGCATGCTAAACGCTGTACTGGCAGCAAGCATCTCAACAGGTCGGCGATGGCCGAAGAGCGCCTTGCGTAGTGCAAGATCTACCGGTCGGCCGTGTGACGTGTGCATGGCAAAGACACTGATGACACAGTCTTCGCCAGCTGTAACAAGTGTCTTAGAGTCAGGCACTAGTACGGCCGAGAGCGGCGCGGAATGAAGGTTTTCGCAGAGCCCGGCGGACTTGCGTGATTCTGAGAAGAAGAAGCGGACGGAAGCATCAGCAAAGCCAAAGTCAAGATACTTTTCATAGGGCGCAAAGTGGCGCCGGAAGGGCGAGGCAACTAAGAGGCGGTCAAGCTTAGTAGCATAGATAAGGGACGCTACGCGATGATGCGTTTCTACAAGAGGTCGGGTTAGTAGGAGTAGAGAAGAGGAATAGGGGAGAAAGCCACCAAAAAAAACTAGCAAATTAGACTCACCTAAGATTGGTGATGCCACGCGCGTTAGCCCGTAGACCGAAGTATCAAGTCTGCGGCCTGGTGGATGCATGTTCTCACGCTGGGGGTGAGGTCTGCTAAAGACCATTTTGGGCGTCTGGCCAAAGTTGTGAATCACACCAGCAGCAATGCGCTTTTCCTGTAAATCCTCGATATCGTCAAGATTGCGTGCGCCCTCGTATGACTGCCAGTGGAAAACATTCATGCTGTCAACGGCCTGGTCGCCCACCTGCTTATAACCAAACACCAAGTCTATCCATGCGTGCAAGTTGTGGCTGACGTATGGACACTCAAGAGCCTCGCGGTTTTTCTGCACGAATATTTTGGGGTCGCCATGGGCCCATGGAGGTAGTTCAACATCGTCAACCGGCGTGCCTGTGCTTTCGCGTGTGCCAAAGGCATAGCCATTGATGTTGCTGAGGAACTCAGGCAAGCAAAAGAACTCGGGAATCAGCTCGCGAACATCGGTTTTGTGCTCAGCAGATGCGCTTCGCCACGCACTAGGGATACTGTGAAAGAGGCGATCAGCGTGGTCAAAGGCGCCACCTTGCAATAAAATAAAGGAGTGCACAAAGGGCGGTAGGCGGATTAAGTATGACGACACAATCATGGCAGTACTGTAGTGCGTGCCGTAGTGGAAGGGCTTTTCCCCAATCTCAGCCAAGGCTGCGTAGTTTTCATGATACGCTGAGATGCGGCCTGGGGTTTGGGCACCCATAGGTTTGCTCAGATCACGGAAGGTAGCCGGATCGTTGAGATTCAGCTCTGCGCTGGTGTAATCAGCCAAGACCCACGGAAACACAGGGTATTGCGTGAGGTCGTTGAATGTACGTCCGGCCATGGTGTTGATCATCATTAGATAGTGAAAGTTGGACATTTCGCCTCGCTGCCAGCGCCGGGTAACAGCGTGGAGTGGGTTGGATGTTGCCTGTGAAAACAGCCCACCAATGCGTGATCCCAGGCCAAAGCCGGTCGGCGTATCGTCAGCAACACGGAGGACCCGTAAGCTTTCCAATCGCCAGGCATCATCATTTGACGGAGCTGCAGCCCCGGTACTGTGCGGTGCCTTTCGTGATAGTTGCATAAACAAGTCATTGCGCCGTACGGGGTCGATTGTAGTCAGGAGATAGCTACGGCCATCAGTAAAGAACACCTCAATAGCGACGTCACGAAACAGGAAACGCCGCTTACTAATGCTTAGCACATGGTCCCAGCGCCAGTGCCGGCTCTCCTGCTCCGTCGATCGCATACCAGCTGCTATGGCTGTGGCTGTAGCTTTGGGATCCATGATGATTTGGGAGTAGGGATCACGTTCATCAGGCGGGGCCTGCCAGGCATTTACAATCTCTCCGGAAGCACAGTGGAACACGCCGTCCATCATGTATAGCGCGTCTTTGCCAACAATAAGAATCCCCTCGGCCGCTTCTAGTCCTATGATGCGCGATATATTGAAAACAGCCTGAACTGAGTCATCTGGCTGCAATCTCCGCATGACCTTTCGGTTTTTGTCTTCGAAACCGTCATCGCCACCATCAGCAGCATCATTGGGATCATCAATAAGCTCAAAGTCATCCTCGGGTGAAAAGCTTTCTGGCTCGCCCTGGGTTTCTGCTTCGGCATCACCATCTGCCATGACTTCTGGAAAGACCTCGCCATCCAATGGCTGTTGTTCCCCTGAAGGATCTGTGACAATAGAAATCGAAGCCGACTCAGCAGACAGCGTAGATCGTGTGTCTGAAACAGCACGTGATCTGGGCTGACCGGGGCCGCCAGAAGCAGACATCGGGGCATTTACTCGAAGCGAAGCTGCGGCTGCTGTCATAGATACTACACTAGCGTCGGTATGACGGCGTTTCGGCTGATATTCGCTGTGGGCCGTCGAGTAGTCAGGCAATAGGCGTAGTCGCATGCGATTACGGCCCTCGGTACGATCTAGCTTCCACCTGGTGGCTGTTGGAAACTCTGCCGGGTCCGGGAATCTAACTACACCGCCAGCGTCGTTGCCAGCCCCGGGGCGCGTCAGGTGGCGATCCATTTTGGTGTAGGCGTGTGTTAAGAAGACCATGTCATCGGTACGGTCCTGCATCAGCCGTTGGTGGCGCGTGTGTTCAGTGTGATAGATGCTCTTCATCCATGCGCTATTGCTCATAGTGTGGCGGTGAAGAACAGTACTGCGCATCATACTTTCAGAGTGCCAGTGACGAAGTCTGTCTTTGCGCCGAGCTAGACGGCCACGAGCGCTTTCGGCAGTGCGCTGGTTCTCGGTAGCGACAAAATCTTCCCATGACTTGGCAAGGTTTCCAAAGAAGAGTGTGTCGAGGGATTCGCGATGGCTGTCTACCCAATCAAGGAAGGCCTCGTTGTCCATTTCCGTCACGACTTCAAAATCCTGAAGAAGCATCGCTGTATGATGGCTGTGACTACTGTTGCCGCGCCCTAGAAGTGATGAGCCAACCACTGGTAGCTGCCCTGAGACTGGCCGCAGAAGCATAGCAGCTGCCTCAGGCTTCTGCACCATCATGATACGCATGATGGTAGCGGCAGCCACACGGATTGCTGGTCGGGAATCCACCAACTTAACGTACAGCTGGTACAGTAGGAGCCGCATGTACTCATCGCCACTCTCGAGGGAGCTGAGAATAGCCGCTTGCCAGTACATAATCTTGTCCATGACTGCTAGAGCTTTGGCATCGTCAGAGCCGGAGCTGCCCACCGTTTCAGCGTCGTCCATGTCTGATAGCTGGAGGAGCATTACCTTGAAGAAGGATCCTCTCAGTGTTGTCACAGCTTGGGAACACAAACGAACGCTCTTGAGAGCAGCGACATTTGACTGCTGAAGATACTCAAGACACAACCCCGTGAATTCTAGCATGCTGTCAGCCCCGCCAATGAACCAGCCTGCAAAAATAGAGTCAACCACCACATGTACATTGAAGCGTGCTAGATTCATAAGGATACGAGGCTCTGTAATGCAGCTGAGGTTTAGCTCAATTTCAGTCTTAAGGTGCTGTATAGTGTTGCGCAAGATGTATGATTCAAAGTAAGCCTGGTGCTCTTGGAAGCCCGGGGGGATTTTGCAGGCCAGGTTAAAACCGGAGAACTCTTTGCGGTTGAGAATCTGGTCGGAGAAGATGGCAATAACCAACTCCAAGAGGCCCTGGAGAATGGTGTTGCTGGTTTGCTGGTCCTCAGTCTTTTTGGCTTGCATAGCGTTGCTCTTCTCCTCTGGTACCGTCATGTGGATGTTGTTAGTCTTGCTTTCCCTAGTAACAGGAGACATCAATGGCGTCAGACGGGCCGAGCTAGGCCCTTTCTTGCGCTGTGATGAGTCTTTGCTGACGGCATCTGAAGTGAGAAGCACAAATGATGATGCCCTCTGCAGTCTTGAGGTTGAAGAACCGCCTGAAGCCGAAGCTTGGGATGTCAAGCCTGAGCCTAGAATACCGCCACCACCTATCATGCTCGGTACAGTTTCCGACCGCTCTCTATGCGGCGAAGCCCGGCGTACAATTGGCGCAGCAGTGGACCCAGCCATGGGGCGGATCATGACATCGCCGCCGTCAAAAGTCAGTGTCGAATCGGTTGAATTGAGCTCGATTTCCGGGCTGACAGCATCGGTTGACACAATGATAGGGTACAAAGCGGATAGTAGAAGGCTACTGTAGTCAGAAGACAGGGCAAAATCACGGAACTCGGAGGATGAGGCATGCAAATCGGCGAGAAACCGTGTGATAGTCTGGATTACGACAACACGCATGGCGATCTTGTCGACATCTTCTAAGGAGGAGCATTAGAGGTTGTTCATTTAGTTGATAGTGCTTTTCTCTTCCAACTTACTTCTCATGCCCAATGCTTGGGATAGCTCCATGGAGCGTGCTCTTGGACGCCTTCCAACTGGAGCGCCGGTATTCAAATTAGAGCTAGAGCTAGAGCTGGCACTCGACTCTGAGGGCTGTTGCTGTTGTTGTTCCTGGGTTTCGGCATCGGTCCTGGGACTAGCAGGTGACTCTGGATGTCCCTGAAGACTCACAATTTGCTTGACACCGTGCTGCAGCATCGCCATGATAACAGGCAGAGCTTCGGGACATACAACACGCGGTGACTGGAAGATGTCCATGAGACTGAAAAAGTCAAATGTACGCTCAAAGTCAATGGCTGCCACATCGTATCCAAACATAATGCTGAAGCAAATCGGCCATAGGGTGGGAATATCCCACCATCGCCGAAGCCGCGCTGCCATCACCGCAAATCCACCTGTCTTGGCTGCAAATTTGGCAGTGTAAGTGGCGCCATGGGTCACCAACACACGAGCTAAGATTTTGGTACCATAAACCACAGCCTCAGCATCGTCTTCGGTGAGAAGGTATAGCAGCCACTTGTTGGTGACAGTACGAGCAAACTTGCTGATGGCAGCTGTACTAGCATTGTCACAGAGCAAGTTGGAGTACCAGCCTAGGATACGGATGCCAATCTGTCTCTTGGGGAGAACCTTGATATTGTTGTTTTGAAAAGTTGGTGGTGTAGATGCGCCACCTGGAGAATTGACTTCGATTGTAGGGCGCCGCGCTCCGGCGGGTGTGAAACTGAGTGATCGATTGCTAGCGGATCGTGGCCGAGCAATGCGTGTATTTATGGATGCCTGCGTTGATGACAAAGTAGAAGCAGACGATCCAGTAGCTCGGAGCATATAGGTGATAAATAGGGCCAAGGCACGCTGAACTTCGCTGCTGAAATTGGACTTGACAAGGGCTTCAAAGGCGGATTTGAAGGCAGGGATGATTTCTTCGGTAAGAGACTCACTCTTGAGTGCCTCAAGAAGACGTTTGATGATTCCTATAAGGGGGGAGGGGGGAGGGAGGAAGAGGAAGGGTAATTAGAATAAATCAAATGACCTAGCGATTGTTGCAAGACTTACTCATGCGCACCAGGCGTCGGCTGTTGAAATCGTGATACTTGCTCTGTACTGCAAAAGTTGTGAACTGTGAGTAGTAGAGCTCTTGTGTTTCTATCGCGGATCTACGCCATGTATCTACATCGATGAGCAGAATACGGTATGCCAACGGGTTCACAATGAACGACTCAATGGGATTGGCGTTGTTGTATCCTACAAATTTTAGCACTAGCTTGAGTAATCGCAGCGTGAGGCTGTCGCGTTCGTCTTTTCCAATCTTGAGTGCCGGAATACGGACTGGCATAGACCGGTCTGAGCCAGATGTTGGAATCCCAAAGCCAAGTTTGGCACGAAGTAGGAGGCCGAGAATGGCATATCCATTATCACGCTCCATTGCGTCACTATTGCGCCAACTATGACGCACACAGGTGAAGATGATCTCAACAACCCGTAGCATATCTTCGGCTGATTGAGTGCTATGGAGGAGCTTGAGGGCTACTGGAGTGAAGCCTGCCAAACGCCACATATTGTCGTCAATATATGATGGAGTCACCACAGTGGGATTTCCTGAAAGCACAGCCATGCCATGTGGTCGCATAAAGGCTTCAGGCAGAAATGGAACTGCGGCGTTGACAGCTACCACCGGGCCTCCGCGGCGGAAGACGTTGGCCAAAGATACAGCGGCCTGGCGCGGAAGCCAGTGAAACAGATTACTCTCGTGGAAAACAACATCGTCACGATACACAGACGTAGGAAAGAAGCTTAATAGGGTCTTGTTTTCGGGCAGCAGAAGCGAGGCTTTGCCACGAATCGCACGCAGGATATCGGAGCTCTCGTCCTTGCCGGGGTGGAGCATTTCGTTCCGCAGGCCAAGAGTGGCTGATGCTTCATATGTCTGAAAACCCCCCAGGCTGTCCTGGAAATTTCCTTGGTACCGTGGTCCAAGCCCATAATGTACTGCCAAAAAGTCGTCACTGAGAGTATCGTCCAATAAATGTGCTGAAGCCAGAGACCATTTTGAAGATACCTTTCCGGCGCCATGGCGACTGGATAGATTACGAGGCGTACCTAGAAATGCCTGAACCGGGGCTTGTGGTTGGGCAGAAGTAGACTTGATTGCTGGCCCGCCAAAGCCGCCACTTACATCGCCACTCAAGCCGGAAACGTTCGTCGAAGCTGGTAGGGGTGCAAGCGGGTATCCACAGCGGACTTGCTCTATGAATTCGCCATTGACATACAGCGAAGCCTTGCTACTAGACATTGTTCTTGGACGGCGGTGCACCAAAGCCACATGATACCATGTACGCTCCTCAAATGCAATAGCCTTAAACCGCACACTAGGTCGGGACGAAGTGACGCTTGTTTGCAGAATAAAGTTGTGTGTGTCTTTTTCCAAGTACAGCATCAGGAAACATGTTTGTGACGCATCAAACACCCCAAATATTGTGGTGTGCGTGGCAGGATCGAACCTATCAATGCGCAGCCATGCTGTAAATGTGTATCCTGGAGAACTGACTGGAGGGAAAGGCCGACCAATAGTTGGCAGCTCAACAGCGCTATAGCCATAAAGAGATAGGTCAAACTGGAAGAAGGCTGGGCCGGCATACTGCGAGGCCATCTCGAGAGCAAAGCCCAATGCATCGGGGGACTTTGAGGTCAGAAGGAACTGGGTATCGGCAGGTGTTGGGATGCCCAAGTACATGAGCATCTTGCAGAGATTCATGAGCATGCTGCGCTCAGCCGAAGCCAGAGCCAATGACGGATCGGTGCTGAAGCAAACGCGCAGAAAGTCTGATAGAGCGCCGGATCCATGTAACGCCGAGAGGTTGAACATTGAGATGGACACAGCACTCGCCAGCACCCGTAAAACCAACCATGAACACAAGCTTACCGACTCTCGTGTTTCAGAAGATGTTAGTTTTGAACGAGCCATAGCCAGCCAGAGATTGACCGTTGCTCTCAGAATATCGGGGTTATGAAAGTGTGTAGTAGGTGTGGTGATCTGGCGTACTTGAGCAGTAAGAGATGCCAGGCGGGCACTGGAGTCGTTCTCGGCAGAAACTTGTATCAGAATACTGGAATCTTTGCTGACCTCGATCTTGGTGCTCTGGGTATTAGAATCGTAGTCGCCCTCATTTGTACTGGATATGTCGTCTGCTTGTGCTTGTGCTTGTGCTTGTGCTTGTGATTGTGATTGTGCTAATGTGTGTGCTCGTGCATCTGAAGTCTCTGTGGCCACTACACTATCAAATAGGGAGTCGAAAGCTTTATCGCCAAGAGCAAAGCTCAGCAGTTTGCCGAAAAGGCTATACAGAGCCCAAGAAGCCGACTCGCTGTTTTCCGCTAAAGTAAGCAAGCTTGCTCCAAGTCCGATGTTGGCCAGTGCCGCCTCTAACGTCTCCCAACCTCCAACGGCACCAGAAGCCCCGGCGCCACCGACCTTGCGTTTGAAGAACCTCCGATTGCCCGAATGCTGCGCCAGCACAGCACCCAGAACGTCTAGCCATGCGCGCAAAAACTCAAAGAGCAGAGATGTCTCCTCCTTTGTGCGGGTACACGGGTTGCTGTAAAAGCCAGAAAAACGGTGTAGTGCGGCCAGCAAAAGGCCGAAGCCATCTTGGTGGCGGAAGTCGTCTTGGAATGGATTGGGTGCGGGCCGTGACGTAAGAAAGACTGATATTTTTTGCAGTGCGGCAGAAAGAGTAGGAAGGCTTGGGTATGTGGGCGGAGGCGGAGAGGAAGAAGATGGGAGGGCAGAAGCGGGGGAGGAGTTTAGAGTCGGGGCCGACGGCACGGGCGGGAGCGGTTCGGAAGCGGAGCGGAGGGAATCGAGAAGAGACGCCAGGACATCATTGGCCACCGACGGAGGGATAGACGATGTGGTGACAGAACGATAGCGTCGCGGGGTCGGGGTGGCCATTGTCGAGGGTTTGAGGGTTTGAGGGTTTGAAGATGAGGAAGAAGGCGTCTGCGACGGACGGTAAGGGGACCAGGTCAAGCGAGCCTATATTTTTGAGGGGTTTTGCCCGAAACGTGACAAGTATGACAGCAAGTAAATTCAATCAAAGTCCTCTAGGGGTTTCGGTTTATAGAGCCTTTCGTTTCCCAACACTCAGGCGGGCTGCTGCTGATGGACAAAGAGGGAAGCTTGGTTCACGTTCGCTATCAAGGCTGCAGATGCATACATAGCTTGGCTTAGCTGCTCTCTCTCTCTCTCTCTCTGTGTGTGTCTGTGTGTCTCTGTCTCTGCCTTTTGCCTTGCTTATCAATGCGCCTGGGGTGGGGGAACAAAGCCTGGAAGAAATGTGGATAACGGGCGTCGTCAACTTTCCGATTAAATAAGCTGTGATTTTATCGCTGGCTGGCTGGCTGGCTGGATGGCTCGGGTAGGGAGAGGTAGAGGGAGGGAAGGCGTTGTGCAGAGATCGTGAAATGGGGGGTTTTTTTTTGAAGAAAAAAGTTTTTTTTTTTTTCATATTTATTTATTTATTTATTCACTGCATTAGGTTATTACCTTGCATCTTGTTTCTATCTGTCTTTGGCTGCCACATCTTTATGCGTTCTTTCCATCTTTCTGTCTTGACCATTCTTGGCCACAAATTGAAGTTGGCAAGCAAATACTCGGCACGTAGCAAGTACCTTGTGCTGTTGGTTCTGCTGTAATACTACTTCAAGCCTTTGCAACGAAGGATTTAGGCAAGCAGGGAAGGTGAACCAAGGGAGGAAGGAATCAACCGGCCGCACCCAAGCTTCAAAAAGAGGCACTTGCGATTCTTTGTCAGTGCAAAACACCTCCCTCTACAGTTTCAAGACATCAACAACTCGGGTGGGAATGGGGTAGTATCTCCCAACGAGGCTGAGGCTTACATAATCACGTGAACCAATAGAAATCCACCATGGCTTTCGACGATGCTTCGGGGCTGCTTTATATATCTGGCTGGACCTCGCTCAATCCTCCATAGCATGACGATTGATTGATCATTTATTCGATATGATGAACAAGGACAGGTTGATACGGCACGGAGTGCTGCATTCCCATTAGTTTGTAAGCCTAGCTAGCCTTGTCTTTTCCCGCGATTGAGGACTACGAAACCTGGGCCACGCAATGCTACATTACAGTACGTGTGCGGGCATTCAGAACTACAGGCTCATCAAGCGATATTCAAAGATAATCAGCATCCAAAAGATATTCGAAATAATAATAATAATTGATAAATAAATAATAAAGCAATAAACAAGAACAGGTGCCCCATGTGTGTGTGCAGCAAAAATATCCGATCATAACTGTGAGCTGGAGGCAAAAGCAAAGAAAACCAGAGTGGAAAAAAAAAAAAAAAAAAGAAGGAAAAACATTGCAAAGAAACGAACCAAATAAATCCATGAACGCGCATAACAGGAGGTAGTAAAAGATGACTAGAAAATGGGCCGTTGGCCAGCGCTGTAAGCGTCTTTTCTGTCTGGCAGGCCGCTGTCAAGCGCGTCCCTGTTCTCCCCGAGAGCTAATCTCAGTTCGACAGACTACTTGTGTTGGCTTACAGAGACTCGACAAACTCTCTGATCTCCTCGTCGACAATCTCATGCACTCTGTCAGAGAACTTCTGGGCCTTGGAGATAACGGACTCGGCGCCCTTGAGAACCTTGCCGGACATCACGTTCAGCTCGCCGTTGATGGCATCCTCAAGCTCCTCCAGGTCCAGGCGGGAGTTGGGGTCAGCCTTGACCTTGTAGCCGCCCTGCTTGATGATGGAGGAGTAGTTGGAGCAACCGCCACCGTTCCATGCCAGAACGTTGGGAGTGCCCTTGGGCAGGCCAGATAGCGCATCCTCAGTGGCGATGTTAATGATGTTAGCCTTAAGCTCAGCCGGGGTGAGGGGCAGGACCGAGTACTCCGAGTCAGCGGCAGGCTGCAGAGACAGGTAGTAGGCCAGAAGGCCAGCAATGTGGGGAGAGGCCATGGAGGTACCGGAGATGGTGTTGACGGCATGCTTGGAGCCAATCCAGGTGGACTGGATGCTCAGACCAGGAGCGAAGATGTCAGTGCACTTGCCCCAGTTGGAGAAGTAGGCGCGGCTGTCATCCAGAGCCGAAGCACCGACAGTGACGGCCTTCTGCGCCGCAGCGGGCGAGTAATTGCAGGCATCCGCGTTGTCGTTGCCAGCGGCGACGGCAAAGTGAACACCGACGTCAACAGCGGCGTTGACAACCTGGTCCAGAGCGACAGTCTTGCCACCACCCAGAGACATATTGGCAGCAGAGCCCTTGAAGCCCTTGCGTTTGCCGGCCTTGGCATCTTTGGCGGCCTGGATATGGGCGTTGGCAGCCCACTCGACGCCCTTGACGACATCGGACATAGTGCCTGAGCCGTTAGAGCGGAGCACCTTGACAGCGTAAATATTGGCTTTCTTGGCGACACCGTACTTCTTGCCGGCAATGGTGCCGGAGCAGTGGGTGCCGTGGCCATTGCCGTCAATGTCATCATCACCGGCAGGGATAGTCTGACCCCAAGAAGCGCGACCCTCAAAGTCAACGTGCTCAATGTTGCAGCCGGTATCAATGACATAGACATCAACACCTTCACCACCGTTGTCAGCATACAGGTACTTGTTGAAGGTACCGAACGACAGAGAGTCACGATGGGAGATACGGGCCAGACCCCAGGGCGAGTTCTTCTCCGTCTCGGGAGAGCAGTTTTCCTCGGCCTCGGGAGTCGAGGGAACGGTTTTCATGGTGTGAACGATGGTGTCACGCTCAATGTACTCGACCTGTGAGCAGAAAAGGGAAGGTTAGCATGTGGATAGTAGGAAAATTAGACACGCGCGAGCTTACATCAGGATGTCTGCGCAGCTGCTCAACGAGTTCATCGTCGAACTGGCCGGCATAGCCGCGGAAGTCCTTGCCGATGTTGAAGGTGTGCTTGAGGCCACTCAGGATGCCGACATCGAGGTCACGACGACGCAGCTCAAGACGCTTCTCCTCGCCCTCGTCATGCAGAGACTGGACCCAAGAGTGGTGGGAAGAAGCATCCTTCTCGCCGACATGCTTCTTGAACTTGATGATGTATGAGTTAGGGATAGCCTCAGCGTTAACCGAGGCCAGGATAGGAGCAGCGTCACCATGGATAGTCTCGCTGCTGAAAGACGAGGGCGCAGCGCTGGCGCTGGCGGCCAGAAGGAAAACAAGACTGCCTTTCATGATAATTTACTTGTAGTTTGAAAGAGAGAAGAACAACACGATAAAGAGTCTACCAGAGACAATAAATAAGGCGAAGAAAAAAGAGGGATTTGTAGAAACACTAGACAAATAAAGAGAAGACGAGGAACAGAGACACGAAGAGAGAATCTGATGTTGATGAGAGAAAAAAAAAGAAAAAAAAAGGAAAAAAAAAAAGAAAAGGCGCGGGGTTTGATAAACAGAAGTTGGAAGAGGGAGAAGGAAGACTGAGAGAGGGTGAGATGGAAGAAGAAGAGGAGGAGGAGGAAGAAGAAGAAGAAGAAGAGAGAGTTGAGATTCGGAAATGATGACGGCAGTGTAATCTACTTAAAGACGCGAGCGGGCGGGCGCAGGCGCTTTTGGTTCAGTGGAGTGTAGCCCCTAAGCCTTGAATGCTAGACACTGGCTTAGTGCGCGCGTTTGGTCCTATACTCCAAATTTGTACCTAGATTCCTAGAGCCCTAGAGCCCTAGAGCACTAGAGCAGCACTGTACCCTTGGCGCCAGCCTATTACGGACTGGCTGGTCTATCTATGCATCTATCAGGTATAGATAGATGCTGAAACGGGAAGCCCTGACTGGGCCGATAAGAGCAAGAAGCTCGCTCCAGGCAGACAACAGGGATGATAAGTTACGTATGTACGTATGTATATAGCGAGCGCTACATAACGCATCCCGTCATCGGTGACCTCACTTGTGGAAGGGGGAGCGAAGGATAGGTCAGATGATGGGGGGGGAGAGGGGGACAGGGACGTGAGTTGATGTTCGACGACTTGGGCTTTGCTTCTCATTCTAGTAGCTAGTGAATGGCGCCTTTCCCGTTCTTGCTCCTTTTCTTTCAGGGGAGAGGGGAGAGAGAGAGAAAGAGAGAGGGAGATCGTCTTCATATGGTAGTAGTTGTGCTGCAGGTACTGCACTGCACTGCACTGCACTGCACACTGTACTCACTGTACTCACTGTACTTTGTGCTATGCCGGGTAAATGCATGCTTCCCTGCTTGCTTGTATGCATGTAATGTATGTATGCATATATTTGTGTGTACCTGTGTACCTGTGTACCTGTGTACCTGTATATATCGCGGTATGTCGTCTAGTTCCCTTCACCCCTCCCCAAAGTAATACGGCCTCGCCTTGTCATCTAGACCAGGTCTTGGATGATGCAACGCGGTAGAGAGCAGATAAGGAGACGACAGCAGAAGATAACATGCGTACTCGCATCGGCGGTCAATTGCCACTCGTCATTCTCCTTCCGTTCAGACAATATAACAGCACCCCCGTTCGCACAGAGGAACAGGAGCGATGGCTAGTTAGTAACCATGTCGAGTTAGTAGCCCTTGCGGAAAACAGATCTTAGTGCCGTTCATAGCCACAGCTCTGTTGCGCCTGCGCCGAAGCCTTTCCAGATAGTGACTGGGGGTGGTATCTTCTCCATCTTAAGTTTCCGCTTTCGCGCCCCTCCTATCCATCCATTCCTTTGCTCTATATCCCCTAAAGTCCTAAAAGCTCCTTTCCCTGCCTGCCCACCAAACTGCGCCGCCCAACCAGACACTGTAGTGCAGCACAGCAGCTGAACCGGCGACAGAAACTACAGGAAGTACCATCATCATGGTCGCGTAGGTGAGCGCTCTCAGGCTATGCTATTTTTCCATCCATTATGGGCCATGTTTGCACTGTAGCTCAGAGACAGCGCCGGAAAGATAAAAGGCCATCAAACAGGCTCAGCAGCAAACAAAATGTCGCATTGGTAGCGATATGCTAGCTACGCTCCACATATGGAGGGATTCGGGGAGGGAGGCTTGATCACTCCTAGGCTAGCCTACCGTACCCTATGACACATCCCTTGAAAGAAGGCAGCAACTATGGGTTTTATGGGTCACTGTGCCCCGCTAAACTCATATACTCATCATTGTGCAAAATATGCTTATAAATCGGGGCTTTGCCACTAAGGGATCTCTACACGAGTGAGTGAGTTTCTTTCAGCCACAGAATCCAGGCACCGTAATGCACAGACCTGTTATCAACTCAGGGCGACTGTCCGCTTGCGTCATTATTCACAACTGATGAAAAACCAAAAGGACAAAGACATGGTATTGGCTGGCTGATCTTGATTATTAACTGTCCTAAAGCAATGTCTGATAGCAAGCGGAGAGTCACGGGTCGACGTGGCGAATCGTCAAAGAAAGAAAGAAGGAAAGCCCTTGCTGCTGGCCTTGGGGTCGCACACTGGAAGATGGGCTACATGCCGCATGCTTGTGTGCTGTGTGCTGTGTGTGTGTGTGTGTTGCACATCTCTCCTTTCACCTGTTCGTTCGCCTCGTTTACTGGGGTGGCGCATCTTGCCTTGTCTTGCCTTGCCTTGCCTTGTCTTGTCTGGCCTGACCTTGCTTCTTCTTGGCTTGTCTTTGGGGAACAACAGGCAAATCCCTCCCTCTCAATCCCTAGGTCGTCATTTATTGATACTAGGCCAAGACGGCCTTGTTTGATTAGCAACCAGCCAGCCAGACAAACCTGCCTGCCCTGTGGCTCAGGCCTTTGACCAATTCCCAGCCAAAACAGAGAAAAAAAAGAAAGCCGAGACCTGTGACATAATACAGCGCGAGGCTGGCGCAATTTCGATCTGGCCGGCCGGGCTCCATTGCTTATCTGCATAGGCCAGCTAGGTCGGTATCACGTAGCTACTACTTTCTTCGCTTGTATGGCCATAATAGCTTGTGTGGTGTTTGTCTTTGAACCCCTTTCTGTATCTTGTGTCCTGACTATCTCTCGCCAGCCCCCCCCCCATTGCCTTGTACTGCCTTTCCTGTCTACCATCTATTGATATCTGTTTAGCACCCATTTCAAGACAGCCCGAGACACAACAGCCCCTCCAGACTAAGACTGCGACGACTAGAGCCACGCACGGGACCAGAGGAAACCTTGAGGCGCACGACTCTCTAAACCCGGTTTAGCTAGTTTAGCAGCGGCAGCCTCCACCTTCTCCCCTCTTCCTATGTCGCCATTCTTTTCTTTGTTGTCTCCATTCTTTTATAGCTGTATAGCTGTATTGATACTTGATGCATCTAATCTTAATGACATGCCTCACCCAACATCGGGGTGACACATTTACAGCCCAAGCTTCTTTTAAGGCGCTCCCCTCCCCCTCTCCTTCCACACTAGGGTTATGCATCATGTAAACTAGGGTTAATGATATAAAGATACGAGTCACTAATTCATGCCCAGCCTTTCCCCTCTCTATACCATAACAGGCCTGTGCATTTCAGTCTGCATGCAGTCCGTAAAGCGTAAAGAACCAGCACACCAGCACATCAAGGCATAGGAAGAGTGGAGAAGATGCAATATTAGAAGCATAAGGCAAAGAAGCATAGTGGTCGTGGACGGCAGCACCGCAAATAGGCTAGCAAAGCGGTGAAGGCGGTGTAAGAGAAATGTGAATATCCGAACCAAAGAGTTTGCCGGTGATAGGTATAGTGAGGACGGGAGACAGGAAGCCAGCTAAGCTAGCTGCCAGCTATCACTGACTACCTGTCTGGCGTGCTCACTAGTGTACGTGTCGTGCGTGTTATTGAGTTCCATTCCCCCACCCTCCGTGGCGGAGAGTTCCCGGATCTGGCGTTATGTGTGTCTGTGTGCATGAAATACACCGCCAAACATACTGTACATGACGAGTCGGATGAATTGGCCAGTGATATCCCAAGAGGCAACACCAGACTGTCTGTGAGACATGCGCTGTAAACTTCTTTCAAGCACAACACATCGCTCGGTTGGTGTTCATTACTTCTCCAAGACGACCAAAGGCATCTCGGCAAATGTAGTATGCGCTTCTGATATACCTAAAAGGCGCTTAGGCATAGCCCGGCTATAAAAGGTAACCAAGAGAGCCCAAAGCCAGAACAACCCAAGACGCTCACTCGTAGAATTTGTGGAAACCACGCAGGTACCAGGAGTAGATGCCAGCCTGTATCTATCATTGGGTAGAACACAACCCACTCGTTTCTCCTTATATATAGTGCGGCCCAGAGGCGGGTGAGATGGTAAGCCCGATTAGCTTCTTGAGTTTCCTCGGAGCTCTTCAACCATCGTAACTTCCCGTTCATCAATCATAGACGGAAACTACTCGATCCGGACCCAGGAAGGACCACTGGTGTTTGTATGAACAAAACAAAAACATCAACAAACCAAGTCAAAACACTCGCTGCGAACGGCAGGAGCAGAACGCGAGACTAGCAAATAAACACACTGACAAGCAGGCAGACGCGTCCCTTCCGTAAAGCCTCTGACCCTCACTGTGTATACCCTCCCTTATCCCGCTCTTCCCCATCATCTCTCTCACTTTGAATCATGGAAGGCCTTGTCCATCAAGAAACTTTAGGTGGGTTCCAGTGGCCGCCGCTTCCTGCCCCGTTTCCCTATTCCCAGCCTCGAGGACGCCCGGTCTTGCAGCGAGACTCTTTCAATCCCGTTCTTGACGCCATCGATCTCAGCGACCACCACGACTCTTCTTTGAGACTCAACCTTTCTGAACACTGCTTAAGCGAGACTATGCCTTCATACCATCCCCGGTCTTCGGGGGCGGGATCGTACTCGTCTCTCGTCCAGTCCTCGCCAACTCCTCATCATACTCATCCGCCTTTGCCTCCCCCTCCCCCTCCTCCTCCTGCTCCCCTTTCTTCACATCTACATCCCGGCCGTGCACCGGGACAGGCTTCTGCTAAGTCGCCAGCCCGTTCTTCAGCCTCGGGTCTTGTGGGATTTGCCTACTCGGATGCTGTGAGCGTATCGCCAAAATCGCCCACCCGGGCATCTGTTCTTTCTTCATCAGCTGGCGCTCACTCAGCCACGAGAAGCCACCGTTACACCACCATGGACTCAGACCATGCTCTCCACACTGCCCAACTTGCCGCAGCCGCTTCGATTTTCAAGAGTCTTAGGTCTGCCCAGACTACACCTCCCAAACGGTGCTCGCATACAACCGGCAAATCTAGCTTGCGAGAGTATCTCAAAAACAACCCCATCGAACCATCTCTCTCACCCTGCCCCAAAAATGTTAATAACAGTGGCACTAGCTCGATTATGGGCGCTTCGGTTACTCCGGCTAAGACCATCTTTTCTAAAAAGTTTGACTCCACTGAGTTTTCCTCCAGCCTTTCCAGACGAAACAGTGGCCGGCTGGGCCGGACCCTAGGCAATCACAAGAACTCAGTGTCTGACCTTGGCCCCTCGGTTGGAAGCTCGTCTTCGAATTTTGGCGGCCCAATGCCGGCCGATAACTTTGACATGACCCCCCAGAGGCCTTTAAGAGGCACCAAGTCAATGACATTCTTGGAGAAGCCATTCAGGCAGAAGACCACGACACGATTTGGTGGTGGTAGCCGGGCTACGTTCCTAAGAAGCTCATCACTGAGCCGAGCTAACCGGTTTTCCGAGGCTTCAACAGTGACTATGACCAAGAAGCCGTACAACATCCGCCAGTCCGTCCGCCTCAGCAGTGCTAGCACGGATATTGACTACGATATGTCGTCTCTATCAGTGGCTACAGACAAGAGTCACAGCAACTCTAGTCAGGCACGCGATCGTTTTTTGCGTTTTTTCCAGGGCAGGAAGAAGAAGGCCCCAGCTTTGCTTGCAAAAAAGCCACAATCGCAACCGTTTACTGTGGCCAAAACCAAAGGCTTAGGATTCAGCATGTCGGGTCTCGGATCTTCGTCTATAAGAAACAGGCGTGCCTTTCGCAACATTAGCTGGCATAGTATGGGCCGCAGCAGTATGGAGAAAGACGAAGATGATAGTCGCCCCTCAACGACCAGTACAGACGTTGCCGAACTTACCATGACTGTTAGTGCCTCGACTGCTGCTGAGGATGAGCCCTGCACCCCGGTTCACCAGACATCACAGTTCTATGGCCGCCAGTTTGAGTATTGCGAAAACGAGCTTTCTCCATCCATTCACACGGTGCGCATTGTAAATGAACGCCCAGCTCTGCAGCATCCTAGCCCACAAAGCCCCGAGCACGCCAGGAGCCCACAGGATGCCTTTTTCCGAACCAGCCCGACCTTCCGTACCACTATTCGCCGGCAGATGGACGAGGAGCAGGTCAAGACTAGTTCCATGTGGGGAGTGCCAAACACGGTAGCATGTTCTGATGAGCCGAAGATGCAGAGAAGGCACGAAGACGATGGAACGACTCTGTGGAGAGCCAGCTCACTTCGTGACGATACTTCAAGTGTTTATTCGAACGAGTACCAGAGCCACAGCGGCTCCAATGGCTATGGTCAACACCACCCGACCCAGGAACATTAGAATGACCAGGTCAGCGTGGATACGAACTCGCTACGTGCTTCGCAGTCCGATGTTTTGAACATGCCGGAGTGTGACAGACAAGATCAACACCAGCCGTCATACTCGATACGAAATGCATCCTTGGCTAGCTCAGCCGATTGGAACATGATTCCTGAGTCTATTAGCCCGAATCTCTGGGCCTACGGTACTCAGGGATCGACATCCACTTTAGTGCATGGGGCCACAGGCTCCAAAACTGGACACGGCCATGTTCGTGAGCGAGCAGTCTTTGATGGGGAGGATGAGCCTATGTTTGGCTATAGCGAACGTGGTCCGCCGTCGGTTGCCGAATCGGTTCGGAGCGTGATGAGAGATGGCAATGACGATGAGGAAGGCGATATTGCTACGGAGGTATTGGGTCCTGAGCCTCATTTAAGTTCAACCCCGAGTCAGGGCTTGCAACATGAACCTGATTACCAATCTACCTCTGCTGCTTATGTTCAACAGTCAGCCCAGGAGCCCGAGCCCTGTGTTGTCGAGGAGCTTTCCAGATACCTCAAGGATGTAACAATAGAGAACCATCAGGATGTGAAGCCCAAGCGGAGCACTCCAACTAAAGGCGGTATTCCCAGCCCGTTGGGATCAGGAGGACGACAGCTTTGCAGTGGCAGAAGCCCTAAACAGAAACATCCGCATCATCGGTACAATCAGCAACAACAGAATACGCGCAATCATGTGTCTCCGGGAAGGAGAATGGCGGAATCCTTTCTAGAAAACAGACGCCGCCAGCAGGAACAGCAGCAGCAGCAGCAGCAGCAGCAGCAACAACAACAACAACAGCAGCAGAACCAGGACAGATGCGAGGCACGGAGGGACTTTTCGGGGGCGTTTATCTGAGACACCAATGAGAAAGAGACAGAGAGACGATAGGAGAAGCTTGTGAGTTTATAATGTTTTCTTTTCTTGGGTTTTTATGATTTAGCTATGTGGTTGAGTATTGAAAAAAAGGGAAAAAAAGATGTCAAGAGTTCTCACTCTTGAGCCAGTCAGTGACCAACGGTTATCATGAAATACCGCCGATATTTTATGATAGGAGCTCTTTAGATAATACAAATATTAAGTTGGGTTTTACAATACAAGCAATGAAAGTGCCCCGAGTACTAATTATTTGGTGCTCTCCATGTAGTGCAAGTGCGGAATATGCGACAGGCTGCTAGGCTTTGCTTTTGCTGTCTAGGAACCACTGCATGACAGATGTAAAGCACTCCTTGCCGTTGCCCTTAATGACATCGCCGTGGCACGGAATAATAGTATCAAAGTCCCAGGTAGCGATGCGGCGCACGCTTTCTGCGTAGGACTCCCGGTTCTTACACGTCAAGTAGTACTGCCACACACGCGGCAGAGTTATATGGGCGGGGTCGGTATGCGTGAAGCTGGAAAATATCTTGTACAACAGGCCCGATGTCTTCTGCGCCAGCTCCTCGGGTGCTTTGGAATACTGCTCAGTGGCGGGAAGGTTGAAGATCAGGTCGGCCTGAATCAAGGCGCGATCGGCCTTGTGCAGGAAGACAAGCTCTTTGTTGCCGTGGCCATCCACATATTCGTAGTTGAACGACTCATCGAAGGGTGCGTCAATAGATAGCGTTTTCTTGTTTGCAGCTGTGAAAACGGCTGCGAACGGGATGTCTGTGATTTGCGGGTCACTATCACTATCAGCTGGCGCTGGCGAGCTGGCCTGTGCGGCAGCAGCAGCAGCAGCAGCGGCGGCGGCGCGCTTCTCAGGCAGCCCATCAATGCCAATCAATTGGGCATCGGGGAATGCTGACTTCCACGCCGAGAGGAACAGGTGGTGCTCGATGTCAGGAGCGATGATATAACGCACATCGCCGCCAAGTCCGTTGACGGCCGATCGTACAGCTGGAGTCAGGGCAATGGGCGAGAAGACGGCGAGTGACCCATTGAGCAGGCGTGCAACTGTGGCACGACCGCCAATGGGGATGCGGCCAAAGCGCAAGAAGGGCACAGAGAGAGTGAGGATGTTGGGTGTCGGGTTGGCAAACACGGTCACAGCCGCGGGGTTGGCGGGGACAAGAGTAGACATGATATTGGATTGTCAGATGGAAATGGAAATGGAAATGGAGAAGAAGGGTATATATTAAATATGACAAGGCGGTAAACCGGAAAAGAGACAGTATACAGACAATGAACAGAGTGAATGAAGAAGGTGGAGGAGGTGTGCTTCTGTGAAGGAAGACGGAGTAGATGAAGGAGGAGGGCCGGAGGTCGAGAGAAGAGCACGTTATGACAGTATATAGCCCAATCTAGTAACTTCTAATTAGATGTAAAAAAATTTCCTTGTTGCCTGTGTCGATTTCGATAGCTTTAGACCGAGGCTCGTTGACGTGAGGTCAATGAGATGATGAGTAGTTGCTGCCACCAGCACGGGCACTTGCCCAAACTAAATATCCCTCCCTCCTGCTCCTGCGCCTACTTCATGCGCCTACTCCTGCTTCCCTTTGTACGTGACTTCTGGTAGCTGCCTTTTTGTCAATTCTTTGTTGCTTCCCCACCCTCTTCGCCTCACATTGAAGTCCTACTTCTCGGGGGGTAGTTTCTCATTTCATGCACATGGAATTGTTGAATTCCAAATAAGCCATTTTTTCTTTCTTTTACAAATAGCATTCTCGGAAAGCGAGAAATGGATAATCCTTGTCACTGGTGACAAATTGTCCATGTAAGACAAAAAAGGATAACTGGGGTGCGCATTCTGCTACCCAGCTTTGTTTTCTTTTTGTCCTTCTGTAAGACAGAAGGGAAACTGAAGGTGAATGGTTTAAAATGAAAAAAAAAAAAAAAAAAAAAAAAAAAAAAAGAGAAAGAACCCCCTGCACTCTTTCCTATTTGATAAAATATGTGTTCCTACCTGCCCTCTTCTATCGTTATGTATGTCTCTTTGACGTGCAGTAGCAAAGATGCAAATGTCTCTCCTTTTGTGGGCTTCCCTTTCACTAAAATAGTAGTTGCTATCCTTGCTCGTCTCGTCTCCGTGCAGCCGGAGGTAGTGGCCCAATTAGGGAGGTCCCAATAAGTAGGCAACTGCGCAAACCGAGCGCTTGGCACATGATTTTGCCAAATCAGCCCAGCCTCAGCATCCCATGGTAAGGGATGCTGAGATGACGATGGCTTAGCACTTGCACACATTTATAATCGTATTGGTACATGTGTTATATGTGATCAACATGTCCTTTAACGCCGTAATGATAAACAATGTAGTCTAACGCACGCAAGAGGCCCCCCTTGTTTGTCTAGTGTTGTCTCTCGTTCCTTTTCTTCTTGACTTTTAGAAGCGACCCCGACCTCGGCTACGACCACCACCACTGCTACTACTACTACTACTACGGTTGCTGTTGTTGTTGCCACCAACTAATCGCTGTACACGCTCGAGCAGCAACTCGCTCTCGCGGCCAAGCTTGCGCTTACCATCCTCAGAGTGGCCAGACCTCCCGCCCCGACTGTTGAAGCCATAGCCACGGCCACGGCCTCGGCCGCGTGCAGGGCCGCTCGAGCCGGCACCAATGCCGATGGAGCGACCAAACTCCTTGCGGCGCTTCTGCCGTGCGAGAATAGCGGCTTCGCGTTCTTTGCGCTTCGCGTCGATAGCAGACGCGCGTTCTTCAGCAGCGCGCTTCTTGGCGTTGGCCTGCGCGATCTGCTTGTCGAAGTAACCTGGCCGCGCCGGGTGGGCTTTGGTGTGCTTGCGTGAGGGGTGCATTGTGTCGTTGGCATCAGTGTCGGTAGATGTAGGTTTGGGAGTCTTGGGGGCCCGTTTGAGAGGCGTTTCATGTGAGCCGTCTTCGCTTTCATCGTCGCTCTCTTCTTCGCTGCCACCTTTGCTACCATCGCTGTCCTCAGCTCCAGGCTCTTCTCCATTGTCGCTCTCGCCGCTGTCCTCGCCATCTTCAGCATCGGTATCCTCATCCTCGCCAAGCCCGCCGTCCCCACAATCGTCGTCACTTCCACTAGTCAAAGCCTCGTCAGATTCCTCCTCCTCTTCGTTGCCATCGGGGCTTCGAGAATTGCTTGGTATCGGTGTTTCTTTGGAATTCGTGGTGACATCGGGGCCAGCAATAGTCGCGCTTGCACGACGCGGGCGGTCCTTTGCAACTTGAGCCTTGATCTTGGCGTACTGCTTCTTGACCTTGGCCTTGTGGATGAGATTTTTCTTAGCCTTTTCGACTACATGGATGTAGCGAAATGTTAGCAGGTGAGTCTACAATATCCTCCGTTCCTTCCGCCAGGATAAAGAGCAACTTACGTTTGCGCTTCCATGGACCATCGGGCAGATTCTGTGGACCAACGCGAAAGCCGTGCTTGGCTTTTTTTACCCCGGCGCCACCAATAACGGCCGGCTTTTTTGAGCTGGAGACTTTCGGCATTATCGCTGTGTTTGTGTAAAGAATTTAGAGGAGCAGAAATAGTAGTAGAAAGCGAGTCGTCCTGTTTGGAGCCTTCACATGAAGATTCTGTAGACCAGGAAACTTTTTAGTGGAACTGGTGACAGCGAAATGCGACGGATAATATTCGGAAGAATAAAATACTTTAGGGTTATATGCCTGTCCATAAACCATCTCTAACCCTAAGTCACTAGGAAGCTAGATCTCAGTCTACCGGGCACACTATAACTTTCACTGTGCTAGCCACTGTATTTAGCCATAGTCATCCCGGTCCCTAGTGATGCAACCAGCCACTAATCAGGCTTAGTACTGCGTTGGTCGGCGGCATCTCACACAATTGCAATCAGCGAAACGAAGTCAACGCGTATCTTTTTCTTCCCAGTCTGTAGCATCTTTTTCTCTGGTGAGTTGACTGTCTTTTATCTCTTCCCGCGTCCATGATTTACCGTCTATTCTCCAAGTAAGACTGCTACTTGTACTAGAGAGTCATGCCGAGCTATATGCAAAGGCAGTATAGTCAGCTGGAACAGCTGCCCAAAACTACCCCCACACCCACACATTCTCTAAGCCTTTCCCCAAGTCTCACCCCCACGCTACACATCTTGTCAGATGCTATTTCTGGCGAGGCCCCGGCTTCTTCTTTGAATTCGGCCGCGGCCCCGGCTGCCGTCGGCTTGGCCATCCAACGGCCCCACTCGGCGCTACACACCGGAAACTTCTCGGCTGATGCGATCCACTTCCACCCTAATCCACAGCTGTCGGCTCCGAGCCCTAGTACCTGGAATGGCGTTGCCGACTCGAACCGACCCATTGGCCTCGAGCCGCTCCAGACCAACGCCTTCCCCGCACGGCGGCGATCTTCTGTCTACCGCAACAGCCTGGTCTTCATGCCGCCGACTAGCCCATTGGCACAGAGTGCGAGCCCTGACGATATTGTGGACCGGCTGCCGTTAAGCCTAGGGCAGATTGCACTGTCCAGCCCGATGGCTGGCAAGTCGGGGCGGAGTCCTGAACTGCGGCGTAGCTCATTTTCACATACAATGTCGTCGTCGCGTTCTGTGCATATACAGTGGCTTCGCAGTCCAGCAGATGAAGAAGGGAGCGGACTTCCGCTATCTGCGTCAGTCGGCGCTTCCTCGGTGTTTGTGGACCCTGTAGCTAGTCACAGGCAAACACCGTTGTCCCTCTCTCCGCCGTTTCCCCACCACCACCACCACCACCACAACCATAGTACCAATCATAGCCTGAGCCATAGCCACCATCCAAGCTCCCGCCGTCTTTCCTCAACAGATCATGCTCCGCTTGTCGGCTCTTATGAAGAAAGCCTTCTACGAGGCCGCATGAGCACCGTGCCTTCACGACCACTTACATTTAATGCTCAAATAGGTGTCCTAGGCCGTGGCAGCTGCAAGCCTAGCCTAAGGTGCCCAGCTCATGTGACGCTGCCGTTCCACGCCGTTTTCTATGATTACCCTTCTAAGGCTAGAGATAGCCACGGAGCTGGGGGAGCTGGTAGTGGGGAAATACCTGATGACGGCGGACCGAGTCCCTATGTTGGCACGGTAGACTTGGAAAACAGCCTATTAGCATATGGAGCACAGAGCCAGCAAAAACCCGGGGATCAGCGTCGGAAAAAGTCCAAAGCCCATGGTGAAGATACTGCAGCACGTGCACCGCCCGGCGGTTCTTACCGCATCCCTGAAGTTGGCCAGCTTCAGATCATCATCAAGAACCCGCACAAGACGGCTATCAAGCTTTTCCTCGTGCCTTATGACCTGACCGGCATGCAGCCTGGAACCAAAACATTTGTGCGCCAACGGTGCTATTCACTCGGCCCGCCTGCCTCGCCTATTGCCTCGGACGGCTCTGGCCAGGCTTGCGGGCCACCGCAGGCCCATAATCGGCCTGTTTTGCGATACCTTGTACATGCCAACATCTGCTGCCCGGCCAAGGGACGCTTCTATTTGTACAAGGACCTGCGACTAGTTTTCGCAAATCGGGTGCCTGATAGCTACGAGAAGCTGCGTACCGAGATGACGAGTCCTGAGCCCCGGTTTTCCGCCTACCGCCCTACCCGAAGCTCGGCATTGGGGACAGTAAGGAGCACCAAGGCACGGCACGGACGAACCCGGAGCTACGGCGATGTGTTGCAGACCTTGAATAGGCTTGGGGATGGCGGCGATGGCCATGGCGTAGATATGCGGAGCCCCCAAGATGCACACCTATGTAGCAAAACTCATGCCGATGCTGTGGAATCACCATCAGAAACTTTGCCCAGTATTCTGCCAGAAGCTTCTAAGACGTGGGAGTACCAGAAACTCAGTCTGGACAAGGTCAGTAGCCGAGTTAGCAGCCCGGCGCCTCAAAGTCTCTTGTCGTGGGGTCTTTGGTCTATGAACTCGGTACAGGACGAAGAGGATAATAAGAAAGAGAAAGTAGCAAATGACCCTGCATAACCGGGCGCTTTGTTCTGTCTGGGTATGCCGCGTGACACAGAACGAATGCTGTGGTAGTGTCACTGACTCGTCTATAGAATGGTTTAGTCTAATACTGGTATGCAGCTATAGTGTGTGATGTACAAAGAAAAGTCGACTCTCATAATAGAGACTCGTATAATACAAACAGCCATTACGGCCGAGGCTCGTTGGGCAACTGAGCTCCTCCTACCCATTAATAAAACAGAAGCCGAAGCCGAAGCAGGGGTAGAAATAGAAAGCTCCCAGTTCTACTTCTTGTCCGTATCGACTACAACTCCTCCAATTGGCCCATCTTTCCCGTCCTCCTCCCGCAGGTTGAGCGGCTGCAAAGGCTCACCTCTGACTAGGCGTTCAAACTCCTCTCTTTCATAGCGCAAATCACGCTCTTGGTGCGCTTTGAGCTCGCGGACCATTTCATTCTCGCCGAATAGCTCCTTTTCAATTTCCGAGCCGCAGTACTTCCATGTGTTGAGAGCGTCCAATACGTTCTTGCAGTTCTCCCGCAGATGCTCTAATGTAGCTGCTGCATCAGAGCTCCATGGCTCCATCTCCTTCAATTTCTGGTACTCATTGAGCAGAATTACCAGCGTGTATGACGTAGCAAATACCGTATTCTTGTGGCGACCCAGCCAGCGTGTCTCAGGCTTTAGAGCACGTCCACCGCCCATACGACGACGCCGGGTTGCCCAGCCGGCCCATGTCTGGATCAGCCTCTTCTCGCAAGTATCAAAGGCATCTATATGCAGGCCACGCTGGGCCAGCACCTGGACTACATGGTTCCAATTGCGGCGGCTCAGGCAGAAGCCGTTGGCTACTAACCGGTTTGTCAGGGCTAGCAGACCCCGTGCATCACCTTCCTGTGTCAGCACAAAGCGCATAGTAGTGAAGGGCCCATCTAGAATCCAACGCACGCCTGATAACACCGTCGAATCATCGCCGGTTCGTTGTGGCAACTGATCAGCTACAGGCTCAGGAGCAGCAGCCTCACTACCGGCCTCAGCCACTTGTGACTGCACCATACTGGCTGAAGCACGGCCTGAGTCGACAGCTGAGCTGAACATCTTGTTCCATATGCTCTTGACTTTTGCATAGTCGCGTTTGTTGTAGTAGATCCACATAGCCGGTGAAAGCACAATGTTAGGCAACTTGATGAAGTTGGTGTCTCCCTGGTACATTTCTAGTAGCTCTTCAGCCAGGTCCCAGTGATGAATAGTGGTAAGTGTTGCCAACGACCGCGCTACCATTTGCGAGTGAACCACGCTATGAATGTGCCACTCTCGTGGATTGCTCATGTTGGTCTTATTGAGCTCTAGCTGCCTACGGTAGTAGTTGACAAGAGACTCGGGCTCACCACCTTCACATGGCACCTGGCTCATCTTCGGATTTTTGGCGTGCATCTCGTCTGACTGGTGCTTGGCAATGACCATGAGCCGAATGGTGTCGAGGGAATGAGGAACGTCTAGCTTGCGCATCAATTCATCCATTTCAAAGGTTCGCCATGGTTGGCCTGACACATTCCAGCCATACATGAGCACAGCGAAATGTTCGGCCTCAGGGATCAACCGTCGGGACTTAAGGGCCATGTTATACACCTTCCAGCCAGCTTCGGGCATTCGCGTGTTGACAAAGCCGTGCATATACGCCACAAACGTGTAACTATCCCACGAAAAGCTGTGCTTCTCCATGAGCTCTACCATGGCCTCGACTCCCAGCAACCTGTTCTCTGTTGCCTGGCCACGCATGAGATGATTGAACATACGCGTTGATGCCAGTCCTGACTCGAGCGCCCACTCCAGCACTGCCTTGCCCTGGGTGAATTGGCGTGCGCAGCAGAAGGCGAACACTACTTTTTCCATAATGTCTACTGTGTTTTCCATCTTAAGTTCCTTGGCCTGGCCAAACAGCTCCAGTGCATACTGTAAATCGCCTTGTGTAGCAGCTGTGCTCATCATGTTGGCAAAGACTTTGTTGTCTGGTTGTGCCACCGACGTTAGCTCCATAAAAAGCTTGACAGCGCCTCTGTAGTCTTTGGATCGACGGAAGCCGACGAGTAGCGAGTTCCACAACGTTAGATTCGCCTCTCCCTCCATGCGGATAATTTCATCAAGTTGAGCTCGAGCTCGCTTTGTTGAGCCTTGCATCGCAAAAGCCACAAGACGATAGCGGCGGTATGTCATTCGAAGATCGAATGGCTCTTGGACATCATTAATTGCATCGTTTTCGGTGTTTCCTACTGGATGAAGAGGCACTGCACGCTTAGGCCGGGGCTTATCGAGTGGCATTGAAGAATCCCTGGGTTTCATGGCTTTGATTGGGTCGCGGCGGTGGCGCTTCCAGATCGTATGCACAGCCTTAGGATCACCGCGGTAGGCAAAGTAGTTCATCAACTTGAACATAAAGCTCTGCGACAGATAGGAGTAGAACCGGATCCAATCTTCGTATGCCATGATGGCCATTTGATCGTTTTTAGTTTCCTTAGCTACGAGAAAGACGGCCTGAAGAAAGTCTTGACTGGGTGAGTATGATTCGGCATTGCGGTATAGTTTAAAGACACGATCAAAGAACACATGATTCTTTGACTCTGATGCCTTTATAATATACGCTTCATACTGTTCCGACGAGCCCACAAGCGATAGAAATGGATCGGCCTCCCAGGGGGGACAGTCCCCGGCCAGGACGTTCTTAGAAAGCTGCTGAACAAGATCGCGGAACCTGGAATTTGGTAGCCTCTGGTGGAACTGATATCTGAAAATATAGCCAGCTGAAGGGTCTTTGGGTTTCTGGGCTGGCATATCGGGGATTAGCGAGAAGTTTTCGGGAAGCTCATGACGGCCATAAAAGCCGATATACTTGAGGAAGCGAAGCAGATGGTGGTGGAAGTTTGGGATTTTGGCCACTTCCAGTAGCCTGGGCGTGTCATCGCGAACGTTTATCCAAGCCTGCCATACGTTGGAGAGAAGTTGCCAATCACGCAGCCAGAACGAATAAATGAGAAGATCCTCTAGGGGTTGCGGCGAAGATGTTTTGGTAAGTCCGTAGTAAAAATACTGGAAGGCTTTGGAAATGTCTCGCAGACGAATATACAGCCGCACGGCCACAGTGGTCAATTCGTTGGTAAACTCGATATTGGGGGTTGTCGAGATCAGGTGCTGCATGCGATCTAGCTCGGCTGCAGAACTGCACTGCGCCAAAAACAGTAGCATGGGGACACGGATGCCGGGAACCTCATGGGGTGGCAGCTGTTGGTATAGTTTCCACAAGAGATCAGAGTATTGGTAGTCTTCGTTACGGATGATTTCGTTGATCTTAGTTAATGTCGACATGTGCGGCTGGATATAGTGTGGCTGTTGGCCGGGGCCAGCCGGCACATAGAGAGGTTGGATGATCTCAGCGTCGTAGTACTCGCCAGGCTCGGTATCAACATCCCGCATTTTGCTATAGCGTGGGTAGTCTGGTGCTAGGAGCGAGGACATTCCCAGGGCTCGCTGGAGGGGCATCATGGGCGCAGGAATAGTATTTCGAGCCGAGACTGTGATTTTGCGTGCTCCAGAGGGTGTAGCAGAACAAGACCTTGTCCGTAATGACACGCTGGCCAGACCAGCTCTCAGACTTTGGCTTAACACAGTCTTGTCAGCCATATCCTTAGGGTACAAGAAGGAGGCCAAAGGAGGCGAAACCAGAGACACGTCCTTGAGCTTTTCACGTGCTAAAGAGAGCCAAGCAGATGAAAGCTCGATGGCAGAACCGCCATGCTGCCAAAACATCGGTTTCAGCTTTTTGTGTGTGACCACGGGCCGCGGCCGGATCTGGATCTGGATCTGAGTAGATGACCGGCAAGAGGTAGGGGTTAGGGCCGAGTTCAACAGACGGCCGAAAGTCCGGGTGTCGGCCCCCATTGTCGCGTTGGTGGCGCGCTCTATCATGGCAACCAGCCCGGGGTGTATTTAGAGCAGTCGAAGATTCGAGATTTCAGTCAGGAGAAGAGGGATCCGGGAGCTTCGAATGACAATGCAAGATTGAAGGCTCAAATCGCGGGGCAAGTTCAAGAGTGAAAGTCCATAAAAGAAGAATGCCGGTAAAATTAAGGTATTATATAAACAAAAAAAGAGAGAAGAAAAAGACCAGACACCACCATATGCAAATTAGCCGCTAGCAGTAGTGCAAACAAGCAAACAGGGAGAAAGAAGAAGGAAGAAAAAATATCTACGCACAGTGATAGCACAAATCATAGTGACGATCACGGGCTTCGAAGTATCCAGGCCTGCTTATCGCTCGCTCTTTCTGGCTTATCAGCGCCTCATGTCGAAGGGTGAAAAAAAAAAAAAAATTATCTGTGGCGCTGGAAATGTGTGGCGCTGATAGCTCCACTTTGCCTTTGCCTTCAAAGTAATGCGCAACATGGCTTCAAGCTTCTTCCCCACGAGACGAAAACACCAAAGAAACAAGGAGAAGAAATAGAAAAAAGCGTATTGTCTTTAGTAGCATTGCATCTGCTATCAACACTAAATGTGAAATCTACAATTGCTCCTTTACCACTCATTGAACCTGCTCTTAACTCAGTGTTCTCGCATTCGCTTTGCTAAGCCAAACCCTAGTACCACAACCCTGGCCCCACTACCATCTACCATCACCAAACTCTCCCCACGTTTATCGTCAAAAGCTTGCTGTACCAGAGTCAGAAGTGAACATCCCCCACCTTGTTCTCACGACTGATTGTGCCTCCCAAGCCAAAGCTTCAAGTTTAGCGGAACAGCCATCCATAATCTCCTCCGTCTCAGCAATTGCCCATGGATATCACCGGCCTCGTGGTCTCGGGCCGCGAACAAGCCCTTCTCTATGGAGATCACTTCACATATCAGGCCGCTCTAGGTCGCCGTCTTCTCAGCTGCCGCAAGAAGCTAGATATCGCCACAAAGAACCGCGGCAAGTTTCACGTGAAAAAAGAAATCACGGCTGACGAAATTGCAGCTAACCCGGAGTATGTGTTGCATCTGCCATGTCTGCTATACTACAACTTATGCTCCCCCACTAACCACCTCTCCTTCTCTGTCTAGATATGTCTACCTTGGCATCCTGACTAGCGAGCGGGCCTGGGCTCATGCTATGGGCATCAAGACTCAGCATGCCACCGATACCAAGGGCCTAACTGGCAAAGCCCGCACCCATATTATCTCCCGCCTGCACCGTGCCTCATTCTTTGCCCAGCAAGTTTCTGCTGGCCTATCGGTCCGTGATGGCGGTCTCTCCACTGAGGTGCTCGAAGCTCTGGCTTACAGCCACATGATCCAAGCGACCGAGTACTTTGAGCGCCATAAATGGGAGACCGCTCTGTCTCATTACGCAATCACTCGCTGTATCTACAGTGCGCTACTAGTGCAAACCAAGAGCGATACTTTCAAGGACCTAATCTTTGAGACTCTAGACCCCAATATTCGCTATGCCGCTTACCAACTGAAAGTGCCGCGTACGCTGCCTATTGACACGATTGTGCGCAAGTATTTCCCCGTCGCGAACAATGAGGCCCTAGTCGCCAAGATCACCTCTATTGACGCCTCCATCCTCAACACCAACAAGGCCTCTAGTACTGATGCCGATGCTGACATGGGAGGTACTGACTCGTACGCTGATTCGACCGATGAAATTCCCAAAACTATTTCCTGGAGGTCTCGTGAAGTACCTATTGAAGACGGAGCCATTGCTCAAGCTTGGGGTCGCGTGCAGGCCAGCAAGTCCGCACTTCCAACTCTTATTTCCGCTGCTCTGCACCCTCGTGACCAGGCAGCCGCCTACGATGACATTCTCGCAGCCACGCAAGATGCTGTCGACGCTACCAAGCAAGCCATTGACGAGCTGCGTGGCGAGGGCGTTCCATCAAGTGATCCACGTATGCAGGCCTTGCAAATTACCCGCACGGCCGTCAACTACGAGATGATCAGCTGGCAAATCGGCCGTAACCGCGTGCTAACCGGTGATGCTGACGGCGCCAACGAGGACTATTCGGAGCTGTCCCGTCGGCAACTCAAGAAGCTACGTGCAGCTGCTTCTACCGCTAGTAACACCTCGTCGGATGTCAAGCAGGAAAAGGAGGGCCGCAAGCTGACCAAGCTCAAGGAACGTGTAGCCCTGTATGATGGCATCCTCCGCAGTCTCGACCAAATTCGCGACCTACCTGGTGTGGCAGCTGATGAGTCCCTCGCCTCTCGTCTAGCCACTTTTGGCGCATACTTCACCTCTCTCAAGGCCCTAGCTATCGCTCGCTCGCACGCCCTCACTGGCGCCAACACCAACGCTCTAGCACTTCTAGACTATGCCCTAGCGCAAATGAGCAGTTCCGAGGTCGCTGCCTTGCAGGCCGAAGACTCACTAATGCATAACAGTGCAGTCAGTACATCTCCGCCGCCCGATATTACCGTGCTGCCAACCCAGATATCTGCGCTGCATTCGCTACTTCAAGCCCAGGTTCTGCGGTTTCGCGCACTAGTACACATTGATGCGCTACGTGCTGAGGCTATCGCAGAGACCGCGGGCTCTCCAGACATTGACTCAGTGGAACTAAGTGAGCTGGATGCCCACGCTACAAAGCTACCATTAATCGAGACACTTGGTGAGTACCCGGTAGCCGGTGCTGATCTACATAATTTGGTAACGTATCCACCACGGCCAACACTGGTTCCCGTCAAACCGATTTTCCTCGATGTGGCATGGAATTACATTGATTATCCAGGCCATGGGGCTAGTATGGCTGTGGCGAACAACGAGGAGCCTCAGCCAGAGCAAAAGAAGAAAGGTTGGTTTGGGTTTGGACGGTGAAAAGGAGGAGAAACATACAGAAGCATTTTTTTCACATGGTCAACAAAATACAGTTAAAACACCAAACCTTCATGTATTCCTAGTTAGCAAAGCTGTGTCTCAATGTGCATACATGTACAGATAAACTCTGCTGTTATTTCACTGCAAAAACGACGTCAACGGGCATCAGGAGACAAAGATTCACAATAGGAAAAAAGATTCAAAAGTAAAGAAATCAACCATCAAGATACACTATGAATACAGGGTAAATAGCCAACAGAGTTGTACAGACGCAGTCGCTCCTTTCTTTATCCTCTCTAATTAAGAGAAATACAAAAAAAAAGTGCCCACGTAAAAAAAAATAGAAGGAAGCAGGAAAAGGAAGATCGCGACACAAACATAACGCAAAACCCGCAGGGGAAAAAACAAAAGAGAAACGACCAAAGGGCATGAAATAGATAATGGAAACACAAAAATACAGCTGTCCACACAGACAAAGCCTTAACCCGGCTTCGTCTTATGTTACCGCGACAGGAAGAGGGGGGATAAGGGAATGGGGAAAGAGAATAAATAGAAAAGAAACAGGATCGTTGCTTTTTATGCTGTTGTACAGAGAGGAAAGGGATAGAAGAGAATTGAAATTTTGAGCCTCAACTAAGCCTTGCTAGATTTGCAGTTCAGAGAGACCGACCAACTTAAGGCTTCTTCTCACCCTCAGAGGTGTTGTTCTGCTCCTCGGCAGGAGGAGCCTGCTCGCTCGAGGTGCGGGCCTTGTGCATCTTGTCAAAGAGGTTCAGGGAAGCAACCTGCAGGGCATCAGTCTTCTCCTTGATCTCCTCAGCAGTGGCAGTGCCCTCGCCAGCCTGGCTCTTTGAGATGAACTCGCGCAGGGAGGCAATCTTCTCACGAATGCCGTCAGCCTCGGCCTTGTCAAGCTTGTCAGCGTGGTCGTTAAGAGCCTTCTCGGTGTCGTTCAGCATGCCGTCAGCACGGTTAGCAGCCTCAATCGAGTTCTTGCGCTCCTTGTCCTGCTCGGCGTACTTCTCCGAGTCCTCAACCATGCGCTCAATCTCTGCATCAGATAGACCAGAGCCCGAAGCAATAGTGATGGACTGGTCCTTGTTAGTAGACTTGTCCTTGGCGTGAACGTGGACAATCGAGTCGGCGTCAATATCGAAAGTGACCTCGACCTGGGGGACACCACGGTGAGCAGGAGGGATACCAACGAGCTGGAAGTTGCCCAACAGCTTGTTGTCCTTAACGAGCTCACGCTCACCCTGGAAGACCTTGATCTCAACGGCAGTCTGGAAGTCGGCAGCGGTAGAGAAGACCTGTGACTTCTTGGTGGGAATGGTGGTGTTGCGGTTGATCAGGCGGGTGAAGACACCACCTAGGGTCTCGATACCCAAAGACAAGGGAGTGACATCTAGCAGCAGCAAATCCTTGACTTCACCAGACAGGACAGCACCCTGGATAGCAGCACCAATGGCAACAGCCTCATCGGGGTTGACAGACTTGGCAGGGTCGCGGCCAAAGATGGACTTGACAGACTCAGCAACCTTGGGCATGCGAGTCATACCACCAACAAGGATAACCTCCTGGATGTCCTTAGCCTGTAGGCTAGCATCCTTAAGAGCCTTACGGACAGGCTCAATGGTGCGCTGGATAAGAGGGTCGACCAGCTTCTCGAGCTGGGCACGGGTCATCTTGAGGTTAATGTGCTTAGGGCCAGAGGCATCAGCTGTGATGAAGGGCAGGTTGATATCGGTCTGGAGAGAAGAGGACAGCTCAATCTTAGCCTTCTCAGCAGCCTCGCGAATGCGCTGAATAGCCATACGGTCGCTTGAAAGGTCAATGTTAGACTCCTTCTTGAATTGCTGAACCAGGTGACGGACGAGGGTGATATCAAAGTCCTCACCACCCAGGTGAGTGTCACCGTTGGTAGACTTGACCTCGAAGACACCGCTCTGGATCTCAAGGACCGAGATATCGAAAGTACCACCACCCAGATCGTAAACAGCGACAACACGGTCGGCCTCCTTGTCCAGACCATAGGCTAGCGCAGCAGCAGTGGGCTCGTTGACAACACGCAGGACGTTAAGGCCGGCAATCTGGCCGGCATCTTTGGTGGCCTGGCGCTGAGAGTCGTTGAAGTAAGCAGGAACCGTAACAACGGCATTCTTGATAGGCTTAGACAGGTAGGCCTCGGCAGTTTCCTTCATCTTGTTGAGGACGAAGCCACCAATCTGAGAGGGAGAGTACTTTTGGTCGCGGGCCGAGACCCAGGCATCGCCATTGCTGTGCTGGACAATCTTGTAGGGGACCTCCTTGATGTCACGCTGGACCTCGTTGTCGGTGAACTTGCGACCGATCAGACGCTTGGTAGCGAACAATGTGTTCTCGGGGTTGACAACAGCCTGACGCTTGGCCGCAACACCGACCAGGCGTTCACCATCCTCAGAAAATCCGACAACCGAGGGGGTAGTACGGGCACCCTCAGAGTTTTCAATGATCTTAGGGGTCTTGCCCTCCATGACGGCAACGGCAGAGTTGGTGGTACCGAGATCGATACCAATGACGGTGCCGGTGACCTTGCCATCAGTAGACTCATAACGGGCAAACTGGGACGCCAGGGGAGAGCGGGCAACGCGGCCAACGCGGGCCATAGGGGTGGCCCGAGGGAGCTGTAGGTAGCAAAGAAAGAGTGTTAGAATGGAGATAGATTAGGAGGTAATCGACAGGAAAAGACTTACAGCTCTAGATAGACGCGAAGCGAACATTGTGATGTGAATGTAGGTATGAAGAGGATGGGATATTAAGAGGAAAGACAAACGACAAAAGAAAAACACAAATTAAAAAATCAAAATCCGCTGATGTTCACAAACAAGAACTTCTCTCTTCTATTTCTTGGATATTCTTTTGACCCAGAAGATATCAACAACGACTGATAGTTTCTGGACGAACGACGATGGAGAGAAGAAGAGTTATAAAATAAATAGAAGAAAGAAAAAGATCCAGAGGTGAAAAAAAAAAAAAAAAAAGAATTCTGAAGTTTGTAATTTGTTCCCGCAATAAAAAAATGGCAGGAGGAAAATTCAGATTCCGGTAGAGCTCCAATAACTGCTTTTTACTGGCTCGCGGGCTCGAAAAAGACCCACCGAAAAACTTTTGGCTTCTCTAGGATACTAGAAATTTCCATGGCCCGTGGAAGCTTAAAGAAACTCGGTGGGAGCGCGGTGGAGTATCCTCGGCTGAAATACGGAAGGCTGTGCATACAATCACGTGATGCTATAAAACCGGCGTTGTCCAGAATGTTCCTTTTCATTAGCGGAACGGGAAGAGAAGAGCCAGCGCCAGGTTTTGGAGGCTTCCTAAAAGCTTAGATTGAGATGAAGGTCACCGAGGTTACTATCATGATTGATAGATTAGCAGTAAGCCATAACCGCATTCACTTGGACGAAACGATCTGGTACCAGGCTGGGCCGGTGCAATCCAAGTCCATACATATCATATTTCCCAATGACACTGTCTCAATAGCAACAATAAATCAATTCTGCCACAGACCCGTTGTTTACCTACCTCTTATTGTCAAGTAGCAGCCCGTCCTATTGACATAGTGCATCAACTTAGCTTAATAGTCAAGGGGTTACACTGCCGTTTTGGGACTGTCCGCGTGACTAAAAAAAACATTAGAGCTCTCTAGCTGCTGAGTAGTTGAAAGGAAGACAGTGAACAGGTTGGTCGGGGTCGGTTGGTTGGTCGCATGGCATCATAATAGTACCTGCACACACACACACACACTGCACTGTTTGTATTAATTGTTGACATCACTTACGCATGCCCATACTGTGTGCGTGCATGAGCTTTTCATGTATCTGCAGACGTGGTGCTGTGCTGTACATGGAAAGATAACTACGTATGCGAAATAATAACTAGCTATGCAATAACAACATATTATAATGCAGGCGGGCAGTTTAGCAGCTAACTGAGTTTGAGGTAGTTACCTCATCGGTAGACGCGCACCTTCCCTTTGTTCCCTTGCCTCTTGCCCTTTTTCTTAAACCTCATGTTTCTCCTCCTTCAACCCGTTTGCTCTTTCCCTTTTATTTTTTTTATTTTTTATTCCTTATTTTTTTTATTTCCTCTCCAGCTTCTTGCTTACTTTGTTCTTTCTCATCCTGTTTGGATCTTTCCCTCTGTTTTTGCTCAGCCTTGTGATATCTTCCCCTTCGTTATCGCTACCACTAAAGTCACAATACAATACCTTCTACCTTACCTGTCCATCAATTGTCGCCCTTCTTCGAGTATCATTAACCAATTTCTATTCTCATTGGCTTTAGTGGAAAGCCTTTTGTTTTCCATTCCCGCTATTTCTTATTAAATACGTCCCAAGTCTTTGCTCCACTTTCGCCGCCCATCAATCTGGGTACGAGCCTTGTCGCTGTCGTCATTGCAGCCAGTTGGCCCAACCATTTCATTGAATCCAAATTCGAGTTCGAAGAGTCAGGCTGAGCTTACATTATTGTCGGCTGCGTCAAGAAAAAAAAAAAAAAAAAAAAAAAAAAGGACATCTACGCCGTCGAAATCAACCCATTCTCGTTCAATTCCTTTTATACCGCGACCAAATCTTTAAAGTCCAAGGCTTCTGCTTCTCTACTCCCCGAAACCTAAGCTGCTGAACCAACGAACCTTTTTACCTATCCACCCTATTCCACGTTACGTAACGTCATTTTTTTTCATTAGCTCATCATGCCTATATTGGACTGTGAAGACGACGTGTGAGTGGATCGATGCCCTCTTTTTCCTTCCTACCTCAAAGAATGCTCAAGCTTTCTCTATTCCCTTTTCCCTCCCAATCTGTGCACTGCTCCTATGCTCTCATGCCTTTATGCTCTGTGCGTGCTTCATACTAACGCCCGCCTGCCAATAGCTACTATCCCACAGACCAGATCATACTGACGGGGCAGCGCAAACGCTTCAACATCGGTATTCATTCCCAGTAAGGCAGAGCAAACCCTTTGGTGCTTGAGTAGATGATACACCACTAACAAGCCCCATTCTTTTGTCCACTTAAGGCACTGGCAACTAAGAGCTTTGACCGGTCTTGCATGCGACAATCTTCTATGCTTCCCAGGCGGATCTGCCTACAGACAAATTCACACACTGAATCTCGACACTAAAGAACGGATCCCAGTCAGAAAACTCTCTTTTGTGCCTAGGTGTCTCACTGCTGCTCAAGGCTGGGTGTGTTGCGGTGGTGAACATGGCGAATTTTCAGCCGCCAAACTCGGTACAATTGAAACTCTGAAATCCGGCAACTTTGAAATCCCAAGCTCGTTCGTCGCCTCTCAAGACAGCCCAATCGCAGTTGCAAAAAGTGCGAAATTTGTCTGTGAACGGGTAAATTGCGTTACAATCTGGTTTCCTCCAGACCAGCAGTCGCAAACTTTCCAGATTATACCACACCACGGCGCCTATAACGAGCCTGTAGCAGTCCTGTCAAACAACGACAAGACTGTCACATTGGTCAGCCTAAATAGTTTTAGTGATGGCGAGGAGCCCCGATCCTTGTGCTCACTATCCTACCCGGATTACGTAAACCGTGCTGTTATTTCACCAGACTGCCAATTCTTAGCAGCTGTTCTTGACGACCCTTATCTATACATCCATCAGCGTGTCGAAGCTGAAGAATGGTCTCCAGAAAGCGACGAAAAGGACCAATTTCACTGGAAGCTGTGTGCCAAGATTCTCCTCAAGAGCCAGTTTGAATCCGACAAGACTGATCGCCGGGGTAGTTTTGCTTTGGCATTCTCGCCTGGTGGTCAGTACTTGGCTGTTGGAACACAACATGGCGTTGTCTCTGTATTCCGAACTGACAGGCTCAGTACTGATAGTGATAATGCTCTAGTGAAGACTTTCAACTCTTCGCGTGCAGGCGATCAACATGGGAAAGGAGCTATCCGTGACATGGCCTTTTGTCCCGGGAAATACGGGCTTCTTGCTTGGACTGAAGATCGCGGCCGTGTTGGAATCGCCGACATGAAGAGCAACTTCAGCAAACGCCAAATTATCAAACTCAGAGAATCATCATCTTTCGAGTTAAATGCCGTGTTAGACCCAAATGTATACCTGGCACCAAACTCGACAGCAAATGCTCGTAGTGCGGCTCTTCTAGCTCGTGAGCTGCATGCCCTAGCATCTGAGCTCCCTTCTTCTACCCCCGACGAGGCTCCACACATCAACAGAGTAGTAAATCCGCCCCCGGCCCCTGCTTCAGATAGCCTTGAGTTCTTATTTGATGCTCGCCACGTGGAGAACCTACGCCATTCTAGGTTGCGTGAGGAGTATGCCATGGGCCACCATCAGGGGAACCCTGCCCCTCGCCGCACCAACGCAAGAAGCCCAGATTCGACCGACAATACAAACAATAATTTCTCGGCCCTGGTGACACCTACCACATCCTCCCGGTCTATGCTACAATCGGCGCTCCTTGTTAGCTCTCTGCGCCTGTCACATAGGCACGTTGCTAATGCCATTAACACTGCTAACACATTACTCAGTGATAGCAACAACACCTACAGAGACTCTAATAATACCATCGAAGACCTGGATAATAGCTCGTCTGATTTTGCTTGGGATAGCGAATGGGATGAATACTCTAATCATATACCTAGTGCTAGGCAGTTAGAGCTAAGATCCAACATACGTTCGTTACTGGGTGACTGGCGTCTAACCCCATCATTGACAGACGGGTCTCAAGCTACGGGTGAAGCTCCATCCAATATTCAGCTACCGAATCAGGCTCATGTAGAGGTGGACGGCGAGACCCAAGAACCTTTGCCGATCTCTGAAAACGCCCGTCCTATGGTCACACAACGAGACCGTCAGCCATCCAGTGAATCGCCGCTGCAATGGTCAGTCTGGGCCAACAACGAGTTGTCTAACCCAGTGACCATCCCGACTAACCGACGCATGATGGGCTCGGGCTCGATCTACCGTGAATACATGGCACGACGTAACAATTCGCTCAATGCATTAAGTAGTGCTCCTGACAACACATCGGGCATGGCATGGAGCACTGAAGGCGACACTTTGTAAGTGACCCTAGCTATCGAACTAAGCTACCTTTGTTTCCGTCCTTTAAACTAACGCACTAATTTGTGTCTTTCCTGTAGATATGTTGGCTCTGAAGATGGCATATACGAAATGCATGTGAATACTAGTTACTGGAAAACAATCTCGAGCATTCAGCTACGCTAATGTTCAAGAAAGACGTAAGACATGAAAGAGGGGTCTAGGTCTAACAGGGTAGTTTTATATGAGGCTAGACCCGCCTATAACGAGCATGAATGTTGAGCGTTTGTTTTTTTTTTTCATCCACTTCTGTGCTTCCTATCTTGCTGTGTTCCCCTTCATCATCATCATGATCATCATTTGTACAGTAGACCTTCCACCATCTCGGCAATCGCCAATGAGCTAGTCAGCCCCGGGCTTTCGATGCCAAGTAGGTTGACCCAGCCTGTGTAGCCTTGCTCCTTTTGAATGATGAAGTCTTGGAAACCTTTGCCTTCTCCGACAGCTCCAGCCCTCGCTAGTTTTGGTCTAACACCGGCATAGTCGGGGACCAACAGATTATCGTCAATGCCCGGCAAGTATTGCTTGATCGCAGTGATTGCCTCTGGTAGACGAGCATTATTCACAGCCATATCATCCAACCGATCAACCCATTCTACATCCGGCCCAAAACGTACTCGCCCCGCCAGGTCTAGAGTCAGATGTGTGCCTAATCCTCCTCCGCCAGGTGTCGGCGCCGGATAAATCAGCCGCCTGATGCGCGGTTGCGGCCCCGCATACGCAAAATAGTTTCCCTTGGCGTAGAACATCTGCCGTCGTCGCTCAGGCGGCGCTATCAGGTTATTCACCATCACGGCCCCTAGCCCTGCCGCGTTCACAATGCTTTCCGCTACAACCTCGGCTATGTCGCCTGTTGCTGCATCACGCACCTGCAGCGTCCACCCGCCCATTCCCCCATTTTCCGCCTGCACGCCCTCAACACACGCGCCACGCGCCAGCACGCCTCCGGCATCTTCAAATTGGCCGAGCAGGGCAACCATTAGGCCATGTGAATCCACAATGCCCGTTTCAGGCGACTCCAACACACCGGCGGCGGCACGCACTAGCGGTTCGGCAGCACGTGCTGCATCTGCACTGATCCAGCGCGTCGGTACGCCAAGTACATCAGCCGTTGACGCAAGTCCAGCCAGCGCGGCGTGCTGCTCAGGCGTTTGTGCCACAATCCACTTGCCGATGCGTGAATGGCCAACACCATAACGCGCACAGAAGTCGTAGGCTAGCTGACGGCCACGTACACAGAGCTGTGCTTTGAGGCTGGTGCGCCCATAGTAGATACCTGCGTGGAGGACCTCGCTGTTCCGCGAGGACGTTTCAGTTCCGGGCGATGTATGCCGCTCAAGAAGGAGTACGCTGCTTTTTGGGTGTGCCGTAGCGAGGCGTTGGGCAATAGCAAGGCCGACAACGCCGGCGCCGATGACCTGTAGGAAGGGGAAGGGTGATTGTTATTAGACAAGGGGATCCAAAGGGAGTAGGGCGTGGTTTCTTACGGCGTGAGTGAAATCAGCCTGACGTGCGGTAAGTCTTGACGTAGAAAATCCACGGAGCCCAGCACGGCGGGGCCTAAGCAGCAGCACGGCTCGGCTGAGGAGCATGGCAAGATTTAGATCCAGATGGTGTAAACTGGGATTCACGAGTCAATTAGAAACACGTTCTCTTCTTCTGCTTCCCTCCTCTTTCCTGCCTTGGCCTTTGCGCTTGCCAATATATATATATATATATATTCCTTTTCCTAGCCGTTCACACTCGATAGACTCTCCCGCCATATTTTCTCTCAATCACACCATCCGCTATCATGGAGCCCATCCTCAAAAAAGCGAAGTCAGTGTCATTTAACCCTATCTCTGTATTTCTATAACCCTATACTGGCAAGCAACTCCGCAGCTTCCTTCTACGCTCCGCTCTCCAAAAACCAGAGGTTGGAGTCAGTTGGGGTTCCTATCTCTCAGGCTGGAGACAAGCAGGGCAAGTCAAATCCTTGACCCACTTATCACTGATAGTTTAGTTCTTTCCTTATTCAATCAAGCCTATGCACACCCCGATAAGGGACAGCTCCTATCACGTAGGAAGGAGGAATGAGCTCCCGAGATTTGTGTCCCTAACCATAAGACCGATTCTTGTGTTCAGTTGCTAAGCTCGCTGAGACTTTCCCTTGTTCTCCTTGTCAAGGCGTTTCGTTTCGCCTCTTCATAGTGCGATGTTGTTGAACTTCCTGTGCTGCCTGCACGCTGCCGGCTCCGGTTGTGTGTGTTCAACGATAAAGATAAGAGAGATAATTAACCGCGCAAATTCTTTGAAGTCTGAAGCCACTCGTAGTATCATGCAGGCTTTTATTTCTTCTTTTTTTTTTTTCCCTTTTACTCACCGTTCTTCTCTTGTTCATTAATGCTTTGACTTATATATTAATATGCTTACTCTGTTAATACCAACTTGCAAAATAAACTAGCCTTGGATCTTCAAATCAACACTAACAAGTTATACGATACACTGCTACCATGGTCGCCTCGTCTACTGGTACTGTCACAGCCACAGCCACGGCCACGGCCATGGCCACAACACCACCCACTCCAGCTGTTGCCTGTACCGCTACTGCCGTAGCTACGACCAAGCCTAACGTTAACGAAAACTTTGCGCGTATCGTCACTGGTGGAATTCCCCTCCCTGGCATTCCTGTCTTCACCGACCTCTACCAAAAGCGTCAATGGCAGCTCGAGCACATGGCCGGCGCCTTCCGTGTGTTCGCGCGCAAGGGCTTCACTGAGGGCGCTGCCGGACACATCAGTGTACGTGACCCCGTTAACCCGTCAACCTTCTGGATCAATCCTATGGGTGTCCACTTTGGCATGCTGACGGCCCGCGACATGGTGCACGTGGATGAGGATGGGAATGTGATCGGGGGCAACAGGCGTGCCGTCAATGCAGCCGGCTTTATGATCCATTCGGCTATACACCGCGCACGGCCTGATGTGCATGCGGCATGCCATGCGCACTCGGCACAGGGCAAGGCATGGAGCGCGTTTGGCCGTGAGTTGGAAATGCTCAATCAGGATGCGTGCATCTTCTGGAACAACCACACGGTCTACAAGAGCTTTGGCGGCGTGGTGCTTGCGGCTGAGGAAGGCGAGCGAATTGCCGAGGCGCTCGGCCCCAAGCACCGGTCTGTCATCTTGCAAAACCACGGCTTGTTGACTGTTGGTAGCACCGTAGATGAGGCAGCATACCTTTTTACCTTGTTAGATCGTACGTGCGAAGTGCAGATGATTGTAGAGAGCACGAGACTTGAAAAGAAGATTATCGACGACAAAGAAGCGCAATACACTTATGTAGTAGACGCTGATCCCGAAACACTGTACTCAGAGTTCCAACCAGACTTCGAGTACGAGATTTGGAAGTCCAATGGCGAGCTGACCAAAGGCACTCTCTTCTAAACATGAAGAGAAGACAAGGAGGATTTACAAGGATTAGAAATATAGCGATATATATGTATATACATAAGCACTAAGCACTAAGCACTGCGCCTTTGAGAAAAGAGAAGCAGTAATGGCACATATTTTCATATGCTGAAAGAAAGCGACACATTGATACAAACAAACAAAAAAAAAAAAAAAAAAAAAAAAAAGAAAGAAACAGCGATCCGTATCAGGAGATGTAGACGGGTACGTATTTCCCCTGGTCTTGACCCCGGTTGCCCCTAGAAAACAAATAAGTGAGGTGTAAAAAGCAAGTCAGGAACAAGAGACAGACACAAAAAGAATTAAAAAGCAGATTTCGAAAATCAACAGAATACAGGTGAGATAAAATGTTAAGAGGCAGCAAACAAAATGGCACAGAGAGAAGAAGGAAAAAAAAAAAAAAGAAAACAAAACCCTCGAGGTGAATGTATCCATCATATCAAAAAGGAAAAAAAAAGACAAAAAAGAAATTACACCGTTGTTACTGGACGTCTGCTGCAAATCCGTGGGCCAGAGAGGAGCGGCGAGTCAAGTTTTGATTAGTGCTTGTTGGTGACGCAGCGGCCATATCAGCGACTTGTTTTTCTATGCAAATTAGATAATGTATATTAGCAGGTGTGTAGTATAGAACAAAGAAGTTGCTCAATATTAGATGGTCACTAATGAAGACGGTGTGAAGTGGAAATAACACAACGTACCCAGCTCACGAATACGATGACGCAGCATCTGATTTTCGCGCATCATAATCTGTGTTTCGGCCTGGTAAAATGAGCTATCATCCCGGGCAGTCATCGCACTTGAGGCATTGCCAAAACCAAGGCCATAGCTATGCTCAGTGTCACCGCTAATAGACGGAGGGCGCATGCGTGGTGAAGCTTCAATGCTCGAGTTGCGGCGGCGATGCTGAATATCAGCACGGACTAAATCAAAGGAGCTTCGAGGAATTTGACCCTGGGCAGACTGTTGCTGGGTGGTTGGTGAGAGGCTATGGTTGATACTTGCTGGACGTGAGACTCCAATAGGAGATGTTGAGGCGGTTAAAGGCGATGCAATGGCTGATTCATCAATAGCAGCGCTGTTGTTATTGTGGGATTGAAGAGCTTGGAGACGCTGAAGCTCAAGCTGCTGTTGACGGATCATGCCCAGCAGACGGTTCTAGGAAGGCAGAAGAAAGTCGGTCTGTTAGTGGAGGGAAAAGAGAAAATTAAATTAAAATGCAACTTAGGTCTGGGTTTATGAGTGCACTCACCACCTGAGCCTCTTGCTCAACTTCAAGCTCTTGGTGAATCTCGCCGAGGCTGGTAGTACGACTTTGGCTCGGCTTTTGATTTTGGCCCGGCACAGGCAGCACCGGCGATCCAAGTGGAGCATGGCCGGGTGAATGAATGCTCACAGACGGGCGCCGTGATGTATTTGGCGACGTAACAAGCTCTCCAGGGCCAGGCATGGTGGGGTCGCTAACGGACAAGTTGAGTAGGAGGGATTTTCTGCGGGTACTGGCAGCACTGGGAAGCGATGGAGAGGTACTGGAAATAGGAAACTGGGAGGAGGCAAATGCAGACGTTGAATTGGGGGTAGAATCAGAAGTTGATGCGGAGGCGAAGGCGGAGGCGGAGGCAGGAGACGAAGTAGCTGTCGAGGTGGAGTCTAAACAGGAAGAGAAACCGGGAGCGTTAGTGGGGTTAAGAGAGGAAGAAACGAGTTGGAGAAACACCAGGGTAGGGTGTCTCACATTATACTGCGTCTGGATCAGATTTGGGCTAAACTTACGACGTGAAAAAGTGCGCTGCAAGCCAGAGTTGGTCACGGCAGCAGCATGCAACGACGATAGGGATGCGAGCCTTGTGGTCGGCGTAGTAGCGGCTTCCGAAGAGGGAGATATAGAGGCAGAGGTAGAGGTGGAGGTAGAGGCGGAAGCAGAGGGGAGTAAAGTGGTAGTAGGGGAGACAGAGGCAGTAGTAACAGCAGTAGGCGGTGGGGCAATTAGGGTTGGGGTTTGGGGTAGCGACTGGTCTGGAGTTAGGGTTCTGTGTATGTCGTCTAAATCAGCGTCTAGCTCAGCTTCTGTCATTAGATTAAATGGGTCGTAGCTGGAATGCAAGCCATAGTGACGGGGGTGAGGACGAGGGGGCGGTGTGTCTGTAGGTCCTCTGTCTCTGTGGCGTGCAGGGCCTTGCAGGCTCTGGGGGTCTGCTGTATTCTCGGAAGCTTCAGAGTCCTGGGAAACTTGGGCCACTGGCAACAGGTGTGGAGACGGCGAAGGTCCACATGAAGGCGACAGGGCAGGGCTAAGACGCGAAGCGGTGGTCAAGTAGGGCAAAGTCGAGGGAGAGGGCGAGGGCGAGGGTTTAGTGGGGAAATGAAGGCCAGTAGGTGACATGATTGTTGGGATGAGAGCAAGCAAAGAGGGAAATTAGAGGACTAGGGGAGAGGAAAAGGAAGTTGAAAGAAGGGGAGGAAGACAGGGCAGGGCGGTCGGTAGAGAGTTGATAGAAGATGAAAAAGAAAGAATTAAAAACATAAAAAAAAAAGAAAAAGAAAAAGAATTAGGGCTCACGTTCTCACGCACACACACACATACACGCACACTGTCATCCTATTTCGCGCTGCTCTGGGCAGTTGCTCTCGCCACAATAGTGAGCAGTTGCTAAGTAGAAGGTACTGGTACTAGTCACTAGTAGCTCTTACCTAGCTGGAAGCATACTTGGACGCAGTTTGGTGGTGATGGTGGTGGTGTGATTTCTGCAAGAGCTAAAAAGAGGAGACAAAAAGGAGAGAAGAAGAGAAAATAGAGAGACACAAAGTTGGAGTCCCACTGCTAAGGCTAAGGCTAAGGCTAAGGCTAAGAGCATGGCATGACGGGATATTAAAAAGCACACACCTATTAAACAGCTAAAAAAAAAAAAAAAACAACAACAACAACTTGCATAACTTAATAACAAGCTTTCCCTCGCACTTGCTATATCTTTGCGTATATGCTTTGCAGCTTTGTATTGTTCTTAGTGATCAATGAATCGGAGATTAAGCATAAAGTCTCCTTTTATCCAGGTCTGAGCGTGAAAATAGCAGTTGAAGAGAGAAGCAAGAACAGGGAAAAGTGGGAATAGACAAGGGAGATGGACAGGACAGACAGGCACAGCCCGCTGCAGGTACTGGGTAGCATGGGAGTGGTCGGGGAAAATGCGCAGGTAGGTCGGAGACGTGACAAGCTGGACCCGGTACTACAGCATACAGCATACAGCATACAGCATACAGCATACAGCATACAGCATAGTACGGCACAAGACAGCCAGTAGTCAAGCGACATCTTGCAAACTTGCGTAGATGTCCACGTATGCATGTTTACAGAAACAAGTCCGAATGCGTGCAAACGGACCAGTTCTTGTTGGCCCTGTATCATGTCTCAGACATTCGCATGTGATGATGTATCTTGTGTCTGCTGATCCAAACATGTTTGGGGTATAGAGCATAGCATATTAGCATACTGCAACCCTAGTCCCGTATTCTCAGCCAATACTAACCCTAGTCCCGTATTTTTGGCCAACCCTCATCACGTGCTGCGTTTGCTGTCTAGTAACACGAGGACACCGCACCACGCACCACAACTTCAAGCTTTATATATCATGAACGTAACGTAATCGACGACAGAAACTGTAGCCAAACACACGACCAAGATGCCCGAAGCTAGTAAACACCATCACAGTGCTGACGGACGGCTCCGTTAAGCTCACAAGTCAGGTTACAGGTGAGGCATCTCCCCCTCTCCCTCACCCCCGCCGCGCAAGGAGCCATTCCCTTGCTCCCCTTTCGTCTTATTACGTTGTCTTTTCTCTCTTGTGTTTTCTTTTGCCTTTGCTTGGCTTTTTTTTTTTTTTTTTTTTCTTTTTTCTTACTTGTTTTTTCAGCGTTCTAAACGAACCATTTTGGCTTTGATTTTTCACTAGAAGGTAGACTGAAACGAAAGATGTTGCTGTAACGAAACAACATGGTCCCAAGAGACACTCGCCCATCCTTATACCAAGAGGAAGGGTTCTTTCGACCCTGCAGCTCGCGCTGTCTTCTTTTCTTCTTTGTTCTTGTCCTCTTTTTGGCATTGTTTCAAGATGTTTCTGCAATATGCGCGAATGAAAATCTTGCACAGGTCAGGTTGTAGCCGGGATACAACAACTTGTGCTTGCGTATAAGTTGGTTGCTGTATAAGAACAGAAGCATTGTCTTCTCTCTTCTCCTCCTGATTCGCCTACCCGCCCCCTTCTCTTGTCTCCTCCTCCTCCTCCTCCCCCCCCCCCCCCCCCCGTCGCTGTCTACCCTGCTTCTCGGTACGCATTACAATAAATAGCAAAACAGCCCAGAGAATATATACTAAAAATCTTGGTTGGCCTGTCGAAGGCCCAGATCAAATCTCGCCGAAGCTTCCTTGTAAGTTCTTCGTTGGCTGGCAGCTCTCCTTTTACTGTCTTGTCAGTAGAACAACGCTTTTGTATTATTTGTATTGTTTTGATCTCTCTTTCGTCCTTCTCCTCGTCTTCCTGTTGCTGTGCTTCATCCCATTCTTTTTTACTTACTTTTGTTGGCTCGTTGCTGTCCACTCATTCATTGCATATACAACCACCACCATCAAACTATCACCAACTTGGTTTCTTCCGATTCGTTCTTTTCGTGTCATTTGTATTCTTCCTTGTTCTTCGCAACCTCGCTCCTTTGTCGTTCTTCACCCAAAATGGCCTCGCCTCCGCCCTCCATTAAGTCGCAGTCTTCAAAACCGACCCCAAAGCTCTCGCCCAAGTCTCCTACAATCGCAGACTCTTCACCCTCTATTCAAGGCCTGCTTGAAGTGCTCCAGTCTCCCGACTCTATGCCCAGTCGCCGCCTGCGCCCCGACCACCTTCAATCGTCATCAGATGAGTTGCGTGTGCCCTTGAAACCTGCCAAACTCTCTCGCCGTGAATCGCGCCTGGGACTTCGTAATATATTTGGGCGCTCCAAGTCTAAAGACTCACACAAAAGCTCAACTTCGACTTCAACTTCAGCCTCAATATCCTCATCCTCTAGAACAAAGCCTGCTACAGCTTCTGCTGCTGACAAGCCCTTGCGCCAGGTCGCCTCCAAGCCCTCGGGGTTTCTGCGCAGTTCCTTTGTGGATTTCTCCGCATGGCAGTCTCCCTTATCACCTAAAACAACACTTCCTACTACCACTGAATCACCGCCTGCCACCGCAACCACTGTGTGTGAACCCAGTCTCCAGCCCATTGATGAGGCTGAATCACAGCTGCATATCCCATTACGCCGCCACCGCACAAAGAAAAAGCCTTCGATTGTCGTCGATGTCCATGCTGCAAATCAAATCACACAGAAGACGCGCCAGCCGCCGCTGCATCCTAGCCATGAGCCTGTCGCCGAGTCTTTGTCACCGCCTGCCTCTGTGCCCATACCGCGTCTGCCTTCACAGTCGCAGATGTACAAAACTACAAAGACCTCCATGGCAACATGGAATCCGCCTCCGCTATTCCGCGCATATCCCCAGGCTATTCGCCACAGCCGACTACCAGCGTCAAGTGTCTCCGCCGATTCATTGCTTCGTACGCAGGAAAAGCGCACTGGCAATGGCGCAGCCAAGGATTTAGATGTTTCTGGTAGTAGCAAAGCTAGCGAGACCTCTACTGCATCACTGAACAGTGCTACATTTCCACACCCTAAGAAAAAAGGCCACCGTCGCATTGCTTCTAGCTCGTTGCCCAAAATCGAGTGGACACACAAGATCTACGTGCTTGTGACTTCAGGCTACCTACTCCAATACAGCGGTGCTGGCGCATATGACCGCCTCCCAGAAAAGATTCTCCATCTAGGCAAGGAATCCGCCGCTTTTGTTACAGACATCTTCCCCGGCAAGCACTGGGTTTTGCAAGTGTCGGCTGTCATGGACTCGCAGGGTACAATGTCTGCCGGAACGCGGTCCATTTTTTCGCGATTGCTTGAGAAGCGCCATGCTAGTAACTACCTTATGGTCTTTGAGAGTAGCGACGATATGGATGGCTGGATCGGCGTCTTGCGTCGTGAAATAGAGGCTCTAGGTGGCAAGAAGATGCTCAGTGAGACGGGAGAGGCCGCGCCCAAGGCCGAGCCTCGTCGGCTCCGCGCCCAAGGCAGTCAACGCACATTAGTCGTTCGCGATCCAGCGCGCTTCAGCAAGGCGTTACCCGCCGCCCCAGACCAGTTGTCAGGTCTCTCGTGGAACACGCGTAGTAATCGCAATAGCAACAGCCACCAGAGTTTTGTCAGCCACAGCCAAAGCAACCGGAATAGCAATAGTTACAGTATCAGCCACAATAGCTATAGCCAAGCCCAAAGCAACCGCAGCAGCACTATCAGTGATGTTGATGTACCGCCCCCGCCTCCTACAGCTTCGACACTTCGTTGCCCCAAGGACAAAGATATGGAGCGGGAGAAGGAGGCTGACGATGAGGTATCTACTATCAACAGTGCTGTGTCACATGACGGTCGTCAGCTCGACAACCTACGGGAATACAACCGACTGTCCATAGTATCATCCCTTCTTTCCTCTGTTTCAGGTCAGCGTACAGTTTTGACATCTGCTGCCTCGTCTCCTGCCTGCTCACCTATCCGTGACTCTTTCCTTGCTCATGTCGAGGATGCAGCTACAGTAGTCACTAGCCGCCATGCCACCCATATGATGACATTGGCCGAAAAGCGTCAGTCTATGCAGTCCTTCAACTCGCTCAGCACAGGGCCTGGTACCAACATCTCCCGGCCGCGCAGCTCCATGTCACTTGCCATTGACCCTGCCAAGTCTCGTATTTCTCGTGGCTCACTTGAGCTGCTTTCGCCATCCACACCATCCCTTACGGTGCCCAATTTCTCCGTACCTAACCCGGCTATACGCCGTTTCTCCGTGGCCCGATCTCCATCTGCCGATACACTATCATTCAAAGATGCAGTTCGTACATCTAGCGTTCGAAAGCTGCCGCCGCCGGCTCTCCGTCATTTGCCCACAGTGCATGATTTGCCGTCTTCATCTCCCTGCTTGCACTCAACAACCCCGACTACTGCCAACTCTCTGCGACCACCTAGCCATATATCTGAATGCTTTGCTGCTGTCTCCCCTGTACCTGAATCCCCAACGGCGTCCACTGCCACTCCTACAGTCCCCATTACTATCGTAGCCCATGGCCAGGGCATGCTGTCCCGTCGCTCCAGCAGGGCTGTAAAGGAGCACGGTTCACGGCGGCCTACGAGTATAGCTTCGCCTTTGCCATTGCCCTCTCCCGTTCCTTCACCATCTTACTACACTTCTAATGTGCATGTTCCACGACGTCATCACAGTACGCGGATTATCAGGACTAGTTCGTTCAACGTTGGCTCGTCTGTACGACACTCTGTCGTCAGCCCGACGACCCAGACTATTGTTGTCACAAACCGGCCCCATATTGCTGAACTTGCTTCGCTGCCGCTGCCGCTGCCAAGCACACCGCGGGCTCCCAGGCCACAGTCTTCTAGACTGCGCGATGCACCGCCTGTCAGTCTTGACACCATAACTAGCCCGCCTAGAAATGGTGGTAGCGCTGAGCCACCATCAACAGCGCCAACATCCGGTGCCGATAGTGAGCAACGCCGTTCACTTGTGCTCGAGCCTTCCGAGGTGGTTTCACACCATGTACACACTGCCACTCGACACAACAGTCTGTCGTCTGGGCTCCTTAGGCGGGTCTCAGTACAGGCTGAGTCGGTATACCATGGGCGCAGCCAACCTGGTTTCGGCCCACCCCGTCATCAGGCAAGGCTAGCCAATCTAGCTGAAACCCCACGCCCAAAGACTAAGCCTCCATTGACTGTCTTACTGCCTAAAAAAGCATACAAGCAAGACGCGATTCCTGATATCGTGTGCTCACCTTCAGGTGATTTTCCCGTGACCCCAACAATCGAGCCGGCGATGGGATCAGCTCCACTGCAGCAAACAGCAAATAGCGCTGCAGCAGGAGTGCAGGCTACAGATGCGAAAAACACAGCGGCCATTTTCAATAGACGCAGCATGCCCATTATTACAAGCCCACCCCCGGCACCACCACCGACGCGGGCACTACCGCCACTGCCTGTGAACCGGTAATTTCCAGCTCCGTGTTTGTTTCCATACCATGGGAAGCTGATTTCGTCCTTCCTTTGTTTCTCTTTTATCCTCTTTCCCTATCACGACCCAGCGTGCCTCTTTCTTTGCGTCTCTTTTTCTTTCTTCAGCATGTTTGTTCTTTCATCACACCTCCTTTTCAAGGACAGTCAATTTGTATTTATACCCACAGCTCGCTTGTCTGTCTCTTTGTTTTCGTTCATTTCATTTCATTCCTTTTTTTTTTTCATTTCCTCTTTCATTGACACAGAAAACGTAGATATATCAATTTAATCAGCGGATGCCGTCAAGGGGTGGTGGTTGTTGTTGGAAACCCAATATTTTTGTATGTGGTGTGGTGGTGGAGAGGAAGAATGCCTCGTACAACAACTAGATCTTCTTGATGAGTCGCCATTAATAAAGCTTTCGCAAGCCTTTACTATTTCTAAAACATCTTTTATAACCCTCTTTGAACATGGACTTGCACTTGGTTATGCTACTTGCTAGGTAATGAAATTAGCTTCACAGACCAAGTTTTGGCCTGGTTATAGTCGTGAGGCGTCCCCTGTGTGGCTTCATCTGACGACGCCACACAACCCCACCAAACTGAAATGTGGCGTCAAATGCCACCACCAAAAAACCGACAAAATTCGAACATCGTCAACCCCACCAAGGAACAAACCACAAGCGGAAAGGCTGCCTGACTTGAACTTTTAATAGCCTCTCTACTTTTGCACTTTGATAGCCTCACACTCGTCTGGCTTCAGCCTTGTCCCTTACCTGCTCCTTGCTGACTGTACCTTTGTGTGCTGCCACACATTTCGACTAACTTAATCGAACGAATAAAGGCCCTGCAAGAAAACTCAATCCAATCTCCACATTTCACCACCACCCACCAAAGCCTCATTCTTGCTATCTGCATATCTGATCCCTTCCTCCCTCCCCCCCCCCCCCCTCTCTTTGGACACGCCCCCCTTCTGCTGCCGACGCCGCCCCTCCGCCCAGTTCAACTACCGACCCGGCATCATCAAGTACTAGTATAAGCGTAGTACAACCACGAACATCGATCCGCCACACCTTGACGCATTATAAAACCGACAACAAACTATAACAATCATGGCCGCCGTCGCTAAAAAGTGTGTTCTTCCCTTTGTGTCTTTCTTGTCTATCCTCCCGCCTTGCTCTCCGTTTCCCCCTCAGGCGCTTTGACTGACCTATTCTCTTTCCTCCTTCCCTCTAGGCAAGACTGGGCCGATGACGACGACGTCGAAGAGTCTGGCCCCGAGCAGCTGCCCCCCCCTCAGGAAATCCAGAACAAGGATGGTACCAAGACCATCATTACCTATACCCTAAACGACCAGGGCCAGAAGGTCAAGACTACTCGCCGCATCCGCCTCATCACTCATACCGAGACGCTCAACCCGCGTGTGGCCGACCGCAAGACCTGGGCTAAGTTTGGCTCTTCTGCCAAGGATGGCCCCGGTCCCGCCAGCGACACCACCTCTGTAGCCGAGAACATGATCTTCAAGCCCAGCATTAACTGGCGCAAGGACGAGAAGGCCGAGGCCAACGACCCCAACGCCCAAGCCATGAAGGACAAACTCAAGGACAAGCAGGTCAAGTGCCGTATCTGCTCTGGCGACCATTTCACTACCCGGTGTCCCTTCAAGGATACTATGGCTCCCGCCGATGGCGCTGCCGATGTTGCCGCTGGCATGGGTGACGAGCCCTCATCGCTGGCTGGTCCTGCTGCTGGTGGAGCCGATGGTGCTAAGAAGGGCTCCTATGTGCCTCCTGCGCTGCGTAATGGTGGTGCTTCTGCTGGCGAGCGGATGGGTGGTGGCAGCAAGTTTGGCGAGCGTGACGATCTGGCAACTCTGCGCGTCACTAATGTGAGTCCTCTTCGCTTTTTTTTTTTTTTTTTTTCTTTTTTTTTCCCGGTTGTTATCCTCTGCTTTACCCTTTATGCACAATTGCTAAACTGGTGTTTTCTTTCTTTTTACTACTACAGGTCTCTGAGCTCGCCGAGGAAGATGAACTGCGTCGCCTGTTCGAGCGCTTCGGTCGTGTCGCTAGAGTATTCCTTGCCAAGGACCGCGACACCGGTATGGCCAAGGGCTTTGCCTTTGTCAGCTACGTCGACCGCGACGACGCCGTCAAAGCTTGCCAATTCATGGATGGATTTGGTTTCCGGCATCTTATTCTGCGCGTCGAGTTTTCCAAGAAGTAGTAAAAGACTCGATGCTGCTGCTGCTGCTGCTGCTGCCGTTGCTGTTGCGGCTGTTGCTTATAAAAATAGAAAGACAACAAACAAAAAAAAGAAAGACAGAAGAAAAAGACAATCGCACTGTCCACGTCCACGTCCACGCCTACGCCTGCCTACGTCTAAGTTTTAAGTCTGCAAACGAATGATTTCTCTCTTTCCGTCTCTTGCCATTTCAGCTGCTGGCGTAGAAGGTATCGAAAAAGAACGAGTTGTATCTTGCTTTTTTCTTTTTTTTCCTGCAGCTCTCTATTTTGCTTTCCATCTTTTTTTTCCCCCTTGATAACCCATCCCTTCCATCATTTTGCCTCTTTGCTTTCCCCTTGACTTGCCTTCGTTTTCTGCTGTGTTTTCTTCTTTTTTTTTTTTCGGTCCTTTGATAATTGGTGTTCTTTTCTCGCTTTCTTGTTTGTACCTCATACGACTGGCTTCCCACCTTTTTTCGCGTTGATTATAGCAAGGGGAGGCCGTTTACCCAGGGGTAAAAAGGTCAGGTAATGAATATACCGAATGGGAAAAGTTTGTGCTGTGGAATAGTCTTGCCTTCACATATGGCTTGTCATGTGTGAGTTGACGAAATTGACGAGATACTTTCTGGTAGATGATTGAAGCAGTGAGTGAGTGAGTGCGTGTGATTTTCGGTCTCTTGATTGGTGTGCAGTAGTACGAATATAGCATACATCGTGAGTAGACGTTGATAGACTTGTGTAACATAGGAGAAGACTAAGACTTGTTGAAAGAGAGTGATCCATGTCGAAAGGCAGTTGCCTAACTGTATGGTAACAAAGCTATATAAACGGCAACTGCCCAATCTGGCGCCTTGCGTCAAGTATCGCCAGAAGTTTCTGATCGTCCTCGTCTCTCTTCTGAAAAGAAAAAATACTCATTTTTCAGTCAAGTATCACGATACCCACCCATTCTACCATACATCCTCGAATCCATCATTACCTACAGCTATACTATACAGGTTTCTCTCCCCTTTAGGCTTCCTCAAATGGATTTCGACTCCATCCGTACTACGGCCGAGAAGCGCTTCGATGTGGCCATTGTCGGTGCTGACATTACTGGCTGTACTGCAGCTATAGCCTTCGCGCATCAAGGCCGCAGCGTGCTCCTCCTAGACCACAAGCATGAGCAGCCCCTGGCCCAGTCTAGCCACATCTTGCATCCAGGTGGAATTGCAGCTCTTGAGAAGCTAGGTCTACGTAGTGCCCTGGACAACATCGAGACGTTCCCCGTGCGTGGGTATACAGTGCATCGGCAGGCGGATTCGGCCAATGTGTTTTTCTCGCTTCCGCACCGCAGAGATGGCTGGGATGAAAAAAGCCCTCGTACAATGCTGGGTGTTGCTTTTCGCCGGGAAAAGCTCGTGGCCCAGCTACGCAGGCTGGCTAGACATCACTGCAATGTGGTCATGGTCGAGGCTACAGTCACGCAGATTGTGCGTGGCGGGATGAGCGACGAGGTCCTAGGGGTAGAATGCATCCGGTCTCATGCTGATTATCCAGTGCATGTGAGTCTTATAGAGGTATAAAAACGACTGATTGTTGTTGCTGACTGTACCCACACTGTTGTATAGTTTCTCGCAGACCTTACGCTTCTTTGTGATGGGGCTGACTCGACACTGCGTGATGCCTTTTCCACGCATCCTGTGAGCCCTCCCGCCACTGCTGTCCCGAACTCGCCTGCTCTACTCAACCGTTATTGGGCATTTGACATTACTGATGGCGCTCTGCCCGTCGAGGAGATGGTGTGCTCGATTCTCGACGCTGCCGGGTGCAATTTAACGCTATTCCGTATATCTTGGGACACACTGCGCGCACACGTTGAGGTGACTCCCACGCTTGCCATGTCCCTAGCTGCTCACCCCGACACCAGCCTGCGGGATCATCTGATCACGAATGTATCTCCGTTGATGCCTCTTCCCTTGCTTGCCGAGTTCCGCCGCGCCGTAGGATCTGCACGGATGGAGCCCATCGCTCTTGGCTTGCGCTGTGCCGAGACAAACTATCACCCGGGTGTCTTTCTGCTACATGACCAGCCGTACACATCAGACTTGGCAACAGACTCGGGCCTAATGGTAGCACTCAAAGACGTGGCTTTATTAGTGGGCCTATTAAAACCACGTGGCTGTTGCAAGTCACTGGCCAATTCATGGCGTGTACGGTTGGCGCTGGCAAAGTTTTTGCTCAAGCGAAAAAAGCACACAGCACCGCTGGATATGGTGTCTCGTGTACTGCGAGACTGGGATTCGGGGCAGCGTAAGTTTAAGCTCTCTCTTTATCGTTGCGGATGCAGAAGCACTATTGATTTGTAGCTAATAAACGGATGAAACTAGAAATAACCCACACAATACTACGCCGGTCCATCGTCAAGTTCCTTGCCAAAGGCGACCGAGCCTACCACGCGCCCATACAGAGCCTCGCCGGCATGCTCCAGAAAAGGCGACGACTGTTTAAGCCGCTTGTGCGGTTGACATCATGTGCCATACGAGAGAGCCTATCAAGAGCACGTGGAGTGTACATGCTGGTCGCCTGGTGTCGTGTAGTTGGTATCGTCTGGCTGGCATGTCACGTAGCGGTAGTGGCGTTGTTTGACGATATCCTTGGGTAAGACGGTGAAAGCCATACGAGCAGGCAGGACAGTTTCGGACAAGATTGGTCAAGGACCAACAAGAAAAACAAATCAAAGGACAAGAAGTTGGAATTTAGGTAAAAGGAAAACCACAAATTGGCTATTTTGGGAGGGGTTTCTTTCAGGCGGTATCGCTTAGTGTTTATGTTATACACAGAATTAAATTATTAATCTTTTTTTTTTTTTTTTTGCGTTTATACTATCGACATTGCAACCCGAAGAACATGAGGATAGACAAGAGACAGCTCTCTACGATTCATTATTTACAGGGCTAACTAAGAGTCTTGGTTAACATAGGTCAAGTATATAGACAAAAAGGCAAGGTGCACAAATAGATGAGTACATCGGTAGTGGATCATTTACATCGCGATTGAGGACCACATGTGGGATAGAGGTAAGGATGTGATGGATAGGTTAGAGGGAAAACAATGTTTTGTGATATGGCGTTACAAAGGGTCTATATACATTTCATGAAGTGACAAAAGACATCGGGAACCAACAAAAAAATAGATAAAGGGAAAGGGGGGTGTCATGACCAGGTACGGGCCAGCAAGAAGGAGATACCTAAAGCAAGGCCCGGAGCGAGGTGCTTGTAGAAATCAAGGAAAAGAAGCGTCAACGGGATAGAGAAGATAAATCCATGTTTATGGCGGAATGAAGACAGAATAGAAAAAAGTGCTAATAGTGTATGGGTAAGGGGAAAATGACGGGGTATTGCAAGACAACAGGAACATGAAAAAGGTACAAAACAACATGTGTGGGAAAAGTACAATATGAAAGATGAAATCAGTAAACACCCAAGAGAAGATGGACATGAGAGGGAAAGTTACATAGTGAATAAGGTGAAGTGGATTGAAAAGAGTCGGGGGAAGAAGCAGTGACAACAGGGGGAATGGGAAAGAAAAGACACAAGGCAACATCACAGGTCTAGATCCATAAGGCCAATTAAGCAATCTGGCGTTTGACAAGTTCACGAGCCCAGCGCGCAGTCTCAAGCGTACGAGGTCCATACTCGCGGTTGGACTTGGTCTCCTTAATCAACGCAGTGAGCCACTCCTGGCGCAAAACCTCCTTTAGTTCGCCGTTGGGGAAGGTCTCAGCAAGATCACTAGAGAAGAGAAGGACGTGATGTTAGCATTCAGAACAAAAAAAAAAGAAAAAAAAGAAAAGAAAAAAGTAGGCTCACCCAATAACGCCCATGCTTGAGCGGAGCAGCGGCTCACTACGGTTGAGGTAGTTGGTGGCAATGCTGTTCAGCAGAGCAAAGATGGATTCAACATACGGCTGTAGGGCGGTGGCTGTATATAAAATGTTAGCATTATTCTGGAAGGTAAACAATCAACAAAACATAAAAGCTTACCCTTTCCACTGGACTTCATGGCGGGAATGATTCCACCCCAGGCGTCCATGATGCCCTCACGCAGAGAAATGACATAGTCAATCATCTCGTATGAGCCATCCGCGGTAGCCTCGACACCAGCAGCCTGCTGCAGGACTTGAGCCACTACAGAAAGATAGGTTTCAAAGGCACCCTCAATAGCGAGCGCAATATCACCGAAGCATTGTAAAATAGCAGGCTTGAACTGGTTGGAAAGAGACGAGCTGCGTAGGTTGTTCAGTAGATAGTTCATAAACTGGTCACAGAAAGGTTGTGATTGGGGACCCAGTGAGCGAGTGATGTCGCTGACAAGACCAATAGCCATGGAGCATAGACCAGGTTCATCCAAGTTGCCCAGAGCGTTGTATAGGAAGGGGCTAAACGCTTCCATGTACTTGAAGAAGTTTTCGTTCAAGGAGGTAGACAGAGCACCAATGGCCGCAAACACAGCCTCGGGTACACTGGACTTGGCGCCAACAGTGCTAAGGATCTGAAGCAAGACTTGCATGATGCGGTCACCCTGGGGAGCAATCTCGGCATCTAGGCGGAAAATGATAGCCTGCAGCACGGTGCAGAGACTGGTTTGAATGTCGGATAGGGTGATCTTATCCTCAACTGAAACAACCTGACTCTGCATAGGAATAGTTTCTTCGAGACGCTTCAGGATAACATCAGACAGTTGGGCAACGGAAGCCATGCTCTCGACAGCAGAGTTCTGGACAAAGGTGTTGATGACCTCGTAGACGGCAGTGCGGGTGGAAGAATCGCAAGTGGCCTGACCAGACATTTCCAGCAGCTGCTGTAGGCTTTGGTTGAAGTGAGGGGTGAGAGCATTTTGCTGTGCGGAAATATCGCCGGCAAAACGCTCGGCCATGTTCATTAGAGCCCAGCAACACGAAGCAGCCATCTTGGGGTGAGTAGCCAAGCCAGAGAAGAGGGCCTTGAGAAGAGGCTCGAGGTGAGTGGCAGGATCAATGGCTTCAGGGCAGGCCTCAGTGATACGGCCGAGAGCATAGGCAGTAGAGTCCTTGACAAGCAAGTTCGAGTCACCCATCATGTCGATAAGTGCTCCTAGCCCATTGCGAACAATGGGCTCAAGAACCTTTTCCTCAGGACCCTCCATTACGGCGCCGAAGGCAGAAACGGCAGCATCACGGAGATGCCAGTCTTCGGAGCGAATGTTGGCCTCGACAAATGTGAGTACGTGGGATAGAATGGGTGATCGGATAGACTGGGCATAGAGAGACAGACACTGGTAGGCGGCTCGGGCTAGATTGTACTCGTCATCGGTAGCATCTTCATCCTGCTTAGCTAGTAATTGCAGAAGGACGGGAACAACTTCGGTAGCAGCGACTCTAGCAAAGTTGTAGAAGGGGCGCATGTGTTCTGTGTTGTCGACAGAGAGATTGTCCTCTTCAATGCTGATTTCCTCTTCACAGACGGTGCTCCAGAATTCGACAGCAAGCTTAGCAACATCCTCGTCCTCGCTCTTCATGCCAATGATGGTCAAACCAAAGAGGGCCTTTTCCATGTAGAAGCGCATGTTCTCATAGTAGAGGGCCATGATGCGGTTGAGACAACCGAAGGCACCTTGTTGAATGCGAGAGTCTTCGGCCTGAGTGGCCTCGCAAACGACCTGCATGATGTAGTTGCGTTCACCCTCATGCTTGAAGTTGTTACCAACAAACTCGAGAGAATCGCCAAGGGCAGTGATTGCAGATAGGCGAACATCCATACTGGGTTCCTCCTTGCGAGCGCCTTGGACAACGGCAGTGAGGATTGCATTTGAGTGTTGGACAAGAGCAGATCTAAGCTCAGGGTCCTGGCTCTCGCAAATGTAACCAATGGCAGTAAGAGAAGCCTGTTTCAAGTGGGCGGCACCATCGCTAACATTCTTGACAAGAGAAGGCATGAGGTCCTGCCATTGCTCACGGGGCATCTCAAGAGCGGCGATGGCAGAAATGAGTTGAGCAGCAGCAGCACCAGCTTGAGAGTTGGATGAGCCCAAAGTCTCAAGGGTCATGGCCTTGATACGGCCCTTGGTTTCGTCGTCGATTTGCTGCAGCCACTTGGCTTGCAACTCAGGTTGACGTGTCGGATCTCTGGCAGTGAAAGCATTCTTCAAGGCAATACCGGCAGCAGCTCTAATGGGACCTTGGTTGCTCTCATTGGCAAGTTCGTGTACTAGGGCTTGGAGATAGAGAGGCTAAAAATGGCACGGTTAGCTTTAGTAGATTCTTATAAGATTGCCAGGAGAACAAGCCAGGGGGGTGGGGGGGGGGGGGAAGTAAGTGACATGGCTGGGTGGCTCATGTTAGAGAGGGGGGGGGGGAGAAAGAGGTTACTTACAAAGTTGTTCTCGGCAGCTTGGGCAAGGGCCTGCTCAGCACCGTTTCTTGTCGCCGTATCTATGTAGAAGATGAGATGGAGGTTAGAGGATTAGTTGTAATAGAGATAATAGTGATTATGGGTTGAGGGAAGCAAACTAGGGTGGGATTGCCAGGGGCTGAGAGAGGCACCGAGTTGAGAAGAAGGATACGCAACTCGACACGTGACAGATGACGATGGTGAATGTGTACTTACCCGGCGACAGAGAGTTTGCCAGAACTTGATTAATTTCAGACATTGTGATAATGAAGGTTTTTTTTGAGGGGGTGAATTTTTCTTTTTCTTCTTTTCGAGAGGTAACAATCAAAGAACTCGTTTTAACTCTGTATGTGCTCAGCCGTGATAAATACAAGTGACGACGACAGGGAAAGAGAGAACCGGAGACAGAGATGGTGTGACTCTGAGGGAGTTAAGCTCGCAGGAAGCACCAGCAGCAACGTGTATTATCTGGCAGCGACGGAAAGAGAAGAAAAAGGTGCTGGGATCGAAGCCGGTATTGAGGGCGGGCGGGCTTGGGAGGTCGAGATTTATAGAGGAGGGAGAAGTGGTGAGGTGAAGCCTTGATGATTCGTTGTCAATAATGTATGAAGCCTTTTTATTCAGGTTCCTTCTATATTTGAAATAGAAGAGATGGCGAGAAATGAGGAATTAGTAAGAAACGAAAAATAAAAAAGAAGACAAGATTAAAGAAGAAAGGCTTCGGAGAGATGGCGAGGGAGCGTGAGAGAGAGGGGTGATGAGTTGTGTGCGTGTGTATGAGTGTATCAATAAAGGAAAAAGAAGAGTAGAGAAAGAAGAAAAAATGGAAATCTGACGAGAAGAGTGGGAAGAGAGAAAGAAGAGAGAAGAAGAGGGAAGAAGGGGAAAAAAGAAGAGCAAGGGAGGGTAAAAAAAAAGAAAAGAAAAGAAAAGGAAAAAAAAAAAAAAAAAAGAAAAAGAAAAAGAAAAAAAAAAGATAGCAAAAAAATATGGTGCTGTTTTGGGAAGGGATGGGATAACTTGTTGCCGCCGTTTACTATGAGTTTTGCAGTAGCTTCCTAATTAGAAGTGGGTAAAAAGGTGGAGGAGAGAGGGGGAGACGAGGTTATGGCAGGCACGAAGAAAAAAAAAAGTGGCCAGTTCCCTAAGTAACAAGGCAAGTTGTGGCAGCGACGAAGGAAGAAAAGGCAAGAAGAAGCTGGTTGTTTGCTATCCAAACAAACGGAGGAAGTTGGAAGTTGCAAGACGCACGGTAAAATTGGGGGGGGGGGCGGAACTAGTGAACTAGTGAGAGGAAGGCAGGAAAGCACAAACAAAGAGCCGCTCTCCCATTGGTTATAATGCAGGACGGACAGGACTACAGACAGGACTACTCAGGCAAGAGCCTTTATTTACTTTGCTCTCTTTTCCTCTGCCTCTTTGGCTCTTTCTTTTCTGGGAGCAGGAAAAGCGAATCGGTTTGGATTGTAGGAGCTGATTGGCTTGGCTTGACTTGGCTGGCTGGCTGGCTGGTGGCTGTCTATCCTTATGTCTGCCTGCTGCCTGCCTGCTGTCCGTCCGCCTCTCTCTTCTGTCCAGTCCAACAGCCAGCCCCAGCTAGCTAGCTCTATGTACACTTGTCTGTTTATTTTGGGCTGGTTGTTTTCTTATGTTCTCTTCAGGAAAGGTCTTGCCCCACCTCTCCCCCTGGGGAAATTAACTACCCCTCTAGCCAAGGCCCATAGCCAGGCCTAAAGGCTTCCTCTAAGGCTCAGCGGAGCCCCTCTACACAACCCTAACCACACCCTTACCTCCTCTTGGCCGGAAGCAGCCAATAGAAAAGAAAGAGGGGCATGAATAAAGTGGGCCCACAAGGCAACGGGGCAAAAAAAACAACAACAATAACAACAACAACAACAACAATGCACTGAATGAGAGAATCGTGATGAAAATATTTGACAAGAACTTCAGGATTAACTATACATGGCGGGTATCGTTGTGAATCCATATTCACATGCCAGTGTACTTTTTGCAAGCACCCACAGCCCTTTGTCCTGGCCTCGAGCAACGGCGGCATCTAGTGTTGATTGTCTGACTCTTCACTAGGGAGCAAACAAAATGGGGGAGGAGGGGAGGGATTCCCTGGCCGAGACAGATCTCGAACAGGATTTCATATATGTAAAACAAACGAACCCTCTCCAACCTCCAAACTCCCCAGTTCACTTCCCCTTCCCTTCTTCCTCTGTTTACATGCAAGTCCACATCCTGCTCAGGGCGGCTGTAAATATGAAGCTTGAGTTGACTCTGTCTTGGCTACTGAAGTTGATGTATTGCGCTTTATGGTATGTCACCGTCCCTCTTTTCTCCCTTGGGATATATATTTGATGCAGAAAAACAGTGCCTATATATAGGACAGAACGACTAGGTGAGATATGTCTAGACCTGCCTGCAGCTCCGAGGACTGGTTAACCTTGTTGCTAGCATAGGAAGGGTGCATTGCTATAGGGCATGCCTCCTCTAAAAAAAGAAAAAAAGATACGTTTTCAGGGGCGGCTTTGCTAACGAAGCCCGGCCCTGTATCGCTGTCTATTTCTGCTTGGTGATGCTTTTACATGTATTTTTGCAACTGAGCATCTTCAATATGTCGGCTTTGCCCACTTGTGACGTCATCCAGCTGATGGCTAATAAGACCGCCCAAATTCCTCACGCGTGTATTATTTTCCAGACTTTGGCTGGACCGGTTGCTTCTATGATTTCTTTCGAAGACGGAGTTGAGTATCTGAATACAAATACAGGGAGACGCTCGCAGTTTTGTTCGTCCAGCTGGGCTTCGGGAACACAGCATTTCATAGCCTGTGAGTCCAGCGCACCGGTTGCTGAAGGTAAGGTACATGGAAAAGGTTTCCTGCATCACACACTACTGGAGATGTGACTCTGTAGCAATGAGGCCTTTTTTGTATCAACAGCCTCTCCTTGGTGCTTGGGCAAGGCTTATGGTTTGCTGCTGTGGGAAAGTTCCTCCCTACAGATGGAGGCTCATGAAGAAATAACGGCATGAATATTCGATCCAGCCTGTGGTCATCTCCTGGATTCTCAGAAAACCCGCGTCCCAAGTCTCTGTCTTCAACTTGCTTTACTGCTTGGGACCCTGTTGATCCTTGCTGCCATATCAAAACCGATGGTTGGAGTTATCCAAGACCTAGCACTAACTAATAAGTGTCTTGCCCGTAGGCTATTAGTTATGATAGGATATTGTAAAAATCCGGTTCATATTTGACACCTAAATCGTCTGAAAGGAAGTATGTTAAAGGGGGCAGATCGGAAAAGTGATGAGACAAAAGACTGGTTTACAGCATAAACAACACCTGGCTCATGCTGAGTTTGACCGGATCTGTGATCGACGTGCAGAGGCTTATACTTCTGTGTATCTACAGAAATGCGTTGAAGTTGGCTGTTCAACAATGGACACAATGTCAGGTCATATCACATGATGAGATGGCACGTAGTCTAACCAACGTTACACACGCAATAAAATCATAGCGACCACATTCATCCAAGATAGGGTAGATGAGCTGAGCTGAGCTGATACGTCGTAGCGAGCACTAGCCAGCTTCGTCAGAGAATCAACATGGTTTATGCTCAGAGCCTGTAAGCTCGCCAGGCAGTCTTCCGCTCCTCTACTGGAAAACCATGCCGTGGTCAGTGCTATTGGGCCCTGTTATCTGAGTACCAGTGACCCCATCATTCTTGCATCTGCTTTATTTTTCTTCTCGCTTCACACAAAACCAATCTTGCCGCTGTTTTCAACTTGGTTGCTTTGATTTGAGTGTTCTGTCTCGGATTTACGGACTGCTTCTTGATACAGAAAACAAGATAACAGAGCACGTTTATACAGACTGTTGGCGTGGCACACGAGAGCTGCGCTTAAGCTTGCTTTTGCGACGAGTTAGGAAATGCCCAGTGCCTGCGGCTTTTCTAGGGCTACTAGGGTATAACGTGCGGGGTCCTGCAGCTATCCGAAGTCCATTTCCGCTTATTTGGGAATACTCCCTAACATCAGGTAGTAAGTAGCTGGGAAAAGAAAAGCTTTGATAGGATAGGCAGCGGTTAAGTAGCTGGGTAGAAGGGGTAGATAAGACGTTTGTTTTCTCATTCCCCTTACGCATTGTCAAAAAACAACTCATCTTTCTTCCGCTGGTACAGCACGACAGCCAATAGCCACGAGACGGAGGATCGTCAGAAATATAAAACATACCATATTTGCCTTGGATATATGGGTGCTAATAAGTATGATAATGATGACCCAATCAAGCAAAATATAAAAGAAGCCCGGCTACCATAGTCTCGAATGGAAGGCGAAGTTGTCACAAGATTCGTATCTTTTCGGCCTCAGGCAAGGTTTTTTTTTTCTTGGATTTGAAAGCGCCATCCCTTAGAGCCGGGCTCGTCGGTAGACATGTTGGCCCGGATATCTTTCGGGCTCCTATGCGAGCCAGAAAAGCCCAGGGCCGCTCTGTCACAGAGCCATACAGAAGGGATCCGTGATTGTTTGTGGATAAATGTGTTGTGCACGTATCACAATGGTGGCCTTACACCCAAGGTTGTCCTCTCAAAAGGTATTGACCTGTCTGGACACTTGCTGGTAAAAGTTGCAGTAATAATGTCGACAAGGCTTTGTGCTCTACCAGAGACGCCCGGGAAAGCGCAGGACCTGGTATCCTCGTTGACGCCTGAAAAAAGAATCCCTTTTAGCTCTGTCTTTCTTGAGCTAAGACGCTACTGTATGCTGTTTGTGCCGTGTACGGCCGAACACTTGCCTCTAGCCTTAGTTAGTATCTAATAGCCAGCTCCTTACGTAGAAGATGTACTGGCAGAGTTTTGGCTATAGTCTAAACGAGAGTGGAAGTGAGAGAAGTGCAGTGATACAATAGATAGAGGAGGGGGGGCGGTTAACTGTTCCAAGAGAAGAAGTCTTTATCGCTGAGAAACAACAAGAGGCTGGGCTAGACAGAGACAAGTCATGTGGCTGGCTGCGCGACTTGGTCTGGAAGTGAAAAACAGGAGAGAGTGAATAGACAAGGGGCAGGATGACTCCAACCAAGTCAGGCTGGTGCATCTTCTAGCCGGTATAAACTTGCTATTTTGCTGCCATCACACCCATAACTGATAGTAAGTTGTATAACCAGGTTGACAGAGCCGCCTTATTAGAGCCAGCAAATTATCATTCTTGAGACTTAAGCCCATGACCGGAGGGTTGGTACGTCTAGCTCCTTTGTTTTCTCCTTTTCCTAGGCAATAGTTGTGATTTGACAAGTTGGTTCATATCCAGCCAGAAACTTGCGAAAAACTGGAAATGCAAGAGCAAATGTCCTTGTTTCTTTCCGTGTGGCGGCATAGAACAGCTGAGATATCGCTTCCCGCGGTTTTATACCGGCTTGACACAAGATAACCAGTGTGAAATATAGAAAGGAGTTGACGGTCGGTACTCTGACTGTCTGTTGATAGTCTACAAGTGATCCGACTCCAGAATAAGCTGCCTCATCTAGAGGCAAAGAGGAACTAAAGGAGGTGGGTCATTGTGTACTCTCTAGAAGTTCGCCGTCTATTTCGGTGTTTGGAGCCCGCCATCAAGACATACTGTGCACAATATGAAGCCGGTAGGTTGACGAGAACTGCCATATACCATTTAGATTCATCTCAACATTGCACAGACATCCTCTGATACCGCCAAGAACAGCTCCTTGAAGTCGGCGTTGGTATACACACCACAGCATCATACACAATGAAGGAAGTAGCGGGAATCAAGTTTGGCTTTGGGGGGGGGGGGGGATTTCTATATTTTAGTTACTCGGGAGACAAGAGACTCTCAGGAGCAGCTCTACTCCCTTTTTCCTTTCTCATGATTTCTCGGGGTAGAAGAAAGAGAAAGTGGTGTCTTGATACGCCAAATCTCTTGTTCTCTAACACAGAAGGTTGAGTAAAAGTGGGGAAATGACGTAGTACAGGCTCTTCTAGGCAGAGTTACACAAAGGATAGCCTCAACTCTGGCTTGTAATGTCAACTGACTGGCCAACATGTTTCTTTCTTCTTCTTCTTTTTCTTCTCTCTCGTCTTACCCTCAAAATGAGATCATCAACAGATATCCTGCCCTGTTCTTTTTAGAATACACGAAGCAACCATCAAAGTGGACAGAAGCACAAACTTGTTATGTAGATTCTGAAACTAACGGACAACAGCAATCTAAGGAAATAAAGAGGCCAAACAAAAGACTGATATAACAGGAAAATAAAGTAGCAAAAATAAAACAAGAAAGACGAGCCGGGTCGTTGAGGTTCCGGTCCGAGGCGGTGGCAAGGGTAAATAAAGATGGTCAGAAAATCTTACATCTTCTCGGCCTGTTGCTCTAGATTGGCAACGGTCTGATCGGCTGTTAACTTTGGGCTGCCAGGGGCAGGTGTGCCGGGTAAGCTTGCCGTGAACTATATCCAAAGAGAGGAAGCGTGCTTCTGGTTAGTCAAGTCAAGTCGACACAAGGGGTTATATACAAATCATATAGGTGGCGGTGGCATGAACGCTCCAAATGGAAGCTATAGCCACCAGGGCAAATTCTGCAGCCGCTTCTCGACAGAGCAATATGCTGACAACTTCTTTTCTCCTCTTCTCTCTCCTGTGGTCTACTTTTGTCTTTTTTCTTTTCTTTTCTTTTTTCTTCTCATCTCCTCTCTTATTTTTCTGTCTTCCTCTTTTTTACAGCTTGCTCTGACGCGGCGCCACCGCCGATGATGGAAACTTGGGGCTGGGACTCACGTTGCTAGCAGCACTGAGCAGGGCAATAAGCGAGCTCTGAACAACATCCTCGTGGATTCCCACACCCCACACACGCTCTTTGGTTCCTTGGACTGAGCACGCCACATATGCTGCGGCCTTGACGTTGGAACCACGGCCAATGGCGTGCTCCTTGTAGTCCTGTACATCAAAGTTGACACCCAGAATTTTGCTTATTCCGTTAGCCAGACTGGAAATCGGGCCGTTACCACGGCCGCGTACTGTGTACTCTCTGCCGTCAACTTCTACTACACCCTCGAAAACACGCTTCATGTTAGTCGTGTCCTGAGACTTGCCCGGCTCTGCTGGCGCTGGCGATTGAGACCGGTCAGGCGAGATGGTGTAGTCGATCAATTTAAAGCGTGGGTTAGAATGAAGCGAGTACGTCGACTCAAACAGACCCGTGATCTCGTCTGAAAGCAACTCGCGGCCTAGCTGATCAGCACGCGCCTGCACAATTGATGAGAAGGCCACCTGCAGGCCACGCGGCAGATCCAGCTCGAGCTTGCGCAGGATAATCCATGCGGAGCCACCCTTGCCCGACTGCGAGTTGACGCGGATGATGGCCTCGTATGTGCGGCCAATGTCGCTGGGGTCCAGCGGCAAGTATGGCAGTTGCCAGTGCTTGTCTTCGCCCTCCTTGGCGCGCAGCTGGAAGCCCTTTTTGATAGCATCTTGATGCGAGCCACTGAAGGCGCATACTACGAGCGAGCCGCCGTAGGGCGCTCTGGGATGGACAGGGATCTTGTTGCAAATCTCGACGGTGTCAATGACGGCCTCCATGTTGGAAAAGTCAATATTGGGATGCACGCCCTGGGTGTACAGGTTGAGGGCCAGGGTGACTAGGTCGACGTTGCCTGTGCGCTCGCCGTTGCCAAAGAGACAGCCCTCGACTCTGTCAGCACCAGCCATTTGGGCGAGCTCGGCAGCAGCAACAGCGCAGCCACGGTCGTTATGAGGATGAAGAGATACACAGACGGTCTCGCGGTTAGTGATGTTGGTACAGAAATACTCAATCTGATCAGCATAGACGTTAGGTGTGGACATCTCGACGGTAGCGGGCAGATTAAAGATGATGGGGTTTTCCTTAGTGGGTTCCCAGGCAGCCTTGACGGCCTCGCAAATCTTGACGGCAAACTCCGGGCTGGTGTCAGAGAAAGTTTCAGGCGAGAACTCAAAAGCCCACTCAGTGCCGGCAGTCGACGGGTCGTCCTTGGTCAACGAGCGAACCAGCTTAGTGCAGGCTACAGCCTTGGCCAGAGAGTCCTCCTCGCTGCAGTCAAATATGACCCGTCGGAAGCATTCGCTGGTGGCCAGGTAGATGTGGATGATTGCCTTTTTGGCACCCTTCATGGCCTCGACAGTGCGTTTAATGAGTTCCTCACGGCAGGGTGACAGGACCTGCAGCCAGACATCATCGGGTACGACTCCAGGGGTCTCGATGAGACTACGAGTGAAATCGAAATCAGTCTTGGAGGCAGAAGGGAAGGAAACTTCGATTTCCTTGTAACCCATGTCGACGAGCATCTTGAAGTAACGCCATTTTTCATCCCGGCTCTATGGAGACTATGTATTAGCACTAGGGTTAAAGAAAAGTAGAAGAAGATGCGCCGCGCTGGTGAGACAATGCGAGAAGAGAGGGAGAGGAGATAGAAGAGGGGCCAAGAGGACAAGAGGGCTTGACTTGGCGGACGTGTGTGTATATGCTCGCATACATGCATATCTCTCTCTTCCTATGAGAATGTGTATGCAGGTATATGTGTGTCTGCCTGTGCCTGCCTGTGCCTGCCTGTGCCTGTCTGTGCCTGTCTGTGTTTGTGTAAAATGGCGTGATGTTGCACACGGCATATTCGATCCGTCATTGTCGAGCAAATCCAGCGCAGGCAAAAAAGAGAGTGAGTTCTCGGAGGGTCAAGGGGAGCCAGAACAGAGGGGCCAACTTGCCATGGGATCAATCAGCGATTGATTACCATCACGCAGATCGGTCGACAGCCATCTCGGGGCTTTGTCAAGGGTCTTAGACGGCCACTGGCGGTTGGGGAGATCCAGTGGCTGGAACTTCTTGTACTTCTTCCACGGCTCCTTAAGCCTACATAGTAGCACAGCGGATGTTTGATTAGAGTTGGAGACTATGACCACAGGAAGCAAGTACGGGCAACGAGAGACAGGAAAAGAATAGTGGGTAGAGAGGCGCTGGTGCTGGGAATGTGATATTAACAGACCAGGCTGAGTTTGGCAGGATAACTTACATAGGCATTTTGGCGGTTATTGGGGGGGGGGGGTAAACGATGTATTGGGAAGTGCCACCGACAGCAATATGCGGTAAATACACAGATCAAGCCAATGAGGCTAGAAGTTAAGCAAGAGTAATAGATTTCGAGAATATAAAGAAGGTTCAAGGTTTGCTTTGGCTTGGTCCGAAAAGAGAAGAAGGAAAAAAAAAAAAAGAATAAAAAATATAAAAAAAACCTGTGAACAGATTTTTGGTGGAGTCACGGGTTATGGCCGTGCACTAGTAGCTTTTCTGGGTTAGTAAGAAGTTGATAGATGACAGGCAATTTATGCGGTGCAGAACGGGGAACGGGGAACGGGGACCAAGAGATGCTGGAGCAATTGCCACGGGTGAATAACCAAGATATATGGAGAGGCTGACAAGAGGTGGACGTGGACGTTGGCCGTTATAAGGCACGAGAGAGCGAAGAAAAAAAAATAAAAATAAAGAATAAAAAATAAAAAATAAAAATAAAATAAAAAAAGAGAAAAGTCTGCCAGTTGGCCTCCCTCACTATACAGCATAGACAAACAACCACCAGTGCCAAAATATCGTATCATCGCTCCAGGTATGAGTCTTGGTCAGAGCTAGCGAGTCATACATACTAACGAGCATGTCTTAAACATTTAGATGCCCCTAAAAAGCCTTTGCTTACAGCTTACCTTGCTCAAAGCCAGCAGCACCGGCTAATCAAATGACAACTTTTGACAAAGGGCGCGGAAGCGCTGACTCACAAGCTAGTAACAACGCCCCTTGCTGATCGTTCCGTTCTTGAGGCTTCATCCGCTGCTTGCTCGTTAACGATTGGGCGCTTATCCAGACTGCTCTAGCTTAGACGGTGAGGGGCCGGCTTTCGTCGGGCTTCCATTTTCCGCACCTCTAGGAGCAAACCTTGCCAGCCCAGAGTCACACAACCGCGATAGCTTCCTCTATAAGCCTACGGTCTCGTCTCTCTGCGCCGTCGTCCACTAATTTACAGAGGGGATTGGGGGACCGACGTCGGCCTTGATCACCCGAAGTTTTCCCGCCGAGGAACTACGGCACTAACACCATAACACCAGTGCGCGGCCCCACTCAAGTTCACATGCGTAGTAGTCAGAGATGGATGTATCGAGATGAATAAACAGCAAAAGTGCTTCGCATGATAGAAAAGTGCGCCTATGGAAGATGAATGAGTGGAAAAGAAAAAGAAAGAAAGAAAGAAAGAAAGAAAAAAAAAACCCATCGGCGTATAAAACAAAGGTGTAGGATATGAGTCCGCACAACAGAGAAATCCAAAACGGTGTTCAGGGAACGCAACCAAAAATGAAACAAGATATGTGGTGCAATATGTACAAAAGAATGATATGTTTTCACGCCGCATAAGACGCCCGTCCCATGGCACACAAGCGCGCCGCCATTACAAACACCCTACCAAAACGGAATGCAATAAAAGGAAAAAAAGAAAAAGAAAAAAAAAAACGCAGACGCTCATGCAGCAAGATCGAAAGCAGACAAAGCAAAGTTTATCTACCATGTAAATGACTCCTCCACAAAGTCCACTACAGTACCCTCATCTTGCATCTGCCGTACACCCATACGCACGTCGTCAGCCAGTGCACCTGCACCACACACCGTGACCACCATCGAGCCAACCTGCTCTTGCACCTCCTTGTGCAAAATCATGGGTACATTTGGCCGGCCAGGGAACATCTGCACCGTCGAGCTAGCCGAGACAATCTCCCGTGGGTTCTTGGGCCGCGTGATAAACAGCTGGATGCGCAGAATGTCTTTGCGATTTGGCATGCGCAGCACCGTGTCCATCCACGGACGGATCCATTCGAGGGCATCGTAGTCACGAACAATCCACACAAGCGTCAGCCGACGCGTAGCTACGGTGCCGTTATTGTAGCCTTCGATCACGGGCCGGAGATATGAAATTTGGTGCGTAATTCCAGTCGAGCCAGCAAAGAGTACGGCGTGACCGTAGCTGTCAAGCGAGTGGTGGCCAGCATAAGGACCCTCAAAGGCAGCTGCGAGGTTGCGTGGTTGACTGCCACCAGTGGCAGCGTAGTTGTACAGTTGGCGGGTGAAGCCAGTTTGCGCGCCAATGATGAAAGACACGGATGTAGTCATATGCTTTCTGTTGGCACGAGTGACTATTGTGTGCTTTTCGGCCGTTGGCAAGTCCTCGTTGTCTTCGTGGTGATCGACCCAGGCAATCGAAAACGGATGGTTCTCAAAGGGCGAAATATCCCGGAAGCGAATGTAGGCGTGTGTTCCGGGTTTGACATTGACAAAGCGGGGAAGGTGCATGGTGACTCGGGTGGCATCGCCAGGCATGGCCTCGATAACGGCCTCGGTGTATCCACGACCAGAATAGTTGCAGTAGACAAGACGGCAAACCCGGGCAAGACGCTCAAGGAACCACATGCCAATGATTCCAACCGTCCACGAAGTCTGGGGCAGATGGCCAATCTCAGCAGACAGGCAATGAGTCAGGGTCATGGCGAAAGTAATGCCACCAAAGAAAATGTGGCAGGTCAAGAAGCTCTCATAAAAGGCATGGCGAACGGGAGAAAAGGAGGTGATGAGCAGGATGATCATACAGAACGTGCCAATAAAGCCCGAGCTGATGAAGAGTTCGTTGCTAAAGCGATAGCTGACAGACGACCAGCCACCATCAGACGTTTGCACATACAGCCAAGCGCCAGTGTGGATCAGGATTTCGATAACACACAAGCGGCCTAGCCAGCGGTGAAACAGGTTGTAAGTGTCAAAGCTGATCTTAAGTAAGCCAATGAGCGGGTTGTTGCGAGTGGCTAGCAAGATCAGGGGGACCATGTTCACCATGGCAAGAGTTCCCGAGCGACCACGGAGTTCAGCGTGGACGGCGTACTCGTTAGGGTTAGACCAATCCAATACGAACATGTAGGCGATATTGCTGAGAATGTAGATGGCGAGGAAGAGTGAGTGCAGACGCGAAGGCAGTGTTCCCATGTTACCAGCCTTGGAAAGGCGGAATTCGCGGTTATGGCGTTTGTTCCAGAGGGGAGCATATAACAAATGCTGCTTTAAGCTGGGGATCCAGGTATTTTGCGTGTATTTCCAATAATTTTGTTGCTCGGGACGGGATGTCATGGCGGTAACTTGGCGGATATGCATCCAGGTGATTTCAGATACACGGACAGCGAAGATGATGAGGCCTATGATTCCGAGCGTCCACCACAATACATCGACGAACAGCAGATTCATAGGCTGATTAACTCCGGTGAGGCCCGAGTGGTAGGGGGCTATAGTGGAGGAGGCATCGGCGGGATAGGTGCCACGGGCTTCTATCGTGGGCGAAATGCCCACGATAGCGTCCGAAAAAGAGGCCATTCTGAAAGCGAGTGAAGAACGGAGGGAGGGAGTAGAGAAAAAAAAAAAAAGAAAAAAGAGAGAGAAAGAGATAGACAAAGATGAGAGGAAGAGGCCCCCGTTTACAGGAAAATAATCAGCCTGTCTACAGGTAGGTTATTTCAGGAAACGTGGGGGGCAAACACGTATTATGGCACAGCCAAGGAAAATATAAAAAGAAGCGAGAAAAAAGTAGCCCATCAAGGGAAAGAGGCAGAGCAGAACAGATGAATAGAAGAAAGAAACGTCACACAAACGACCTAGATAAATATTACTGTTAGCAAGCAAGCAGACGCCCGACTGGGATTGTGAGTTTGAGATGAGCAGAAATAAATGTGAAGGGACTAGGTCACTGCTAAGACACCAACGGAAAATGTGAGTACGGAGCGGTCGAGTGCAGTCTGTGCCACTGGGCAGAACAAACAACCAATTTCTGATGGCCAGACTCTTATTCCAGCTCGAACGCAAAGCAGAGGGAGAGGGAAAATGGCAAAGGGGGGACATGAAGGAGATTGGGGGCTTGGGAAAGCTGGACAGACTCTATCTCGTGTTTTTGTGCGGAAGATACACAGATAAAGAGAGAGTGGAATGGAAACAAGTGTCTTGTACAAAGCCACAAGCGGCCTCGCACAAAACAGGGCAGACTCGCAATCTAAGCGTCCGTGCCTATTCTCGTTGTCTGTTTGTCTCTTATGTGCGCAGGATCTTGCTCGCTTTGTGCGGGAAAAGCACAGCGGCAGCATTGGAAGAGGCATACAGTGAGGCGAGATACAGGATGGACAGAGGCATGAAGGAGAAATCCAGCAGAAGGTGGGAGAGGGGAGGGAGGGATAAGAGCGGAAATCAAACATACACAAACAAAAGCTGAGCTCGAGACAGGCCGGGAATGGGGGATATCAGATCTGCGGATAGTTTTATGATTCTGAGCTCCTGTGCATTGGTATTGGTATCTACACTGGCTACTCTCAGTGAGCGAGCGTGGCGATGCTACCGTCGATGTAGCAGACTGTTCGGATATGTAAATATGGTAGAAAGAATGAAATGGACTTGAAGAGCTGCACTGCACTCTATGCCATAAAAAAATAGTCCAGAGGCCGTTGAGGGAAGACGACAAAAGCGAGGAGAGGACGGAAGAAGAGCAAAGAAAAAGAAGGGACGTGTGTGATGTGATCTCCAGCCACAGGCCCAGAAAAGCACAAAAGAGCAAGACAAATCAAGTCGTAACGAAAAGAAGATACAAGGGCCTCACAAAAGAACGGGTGAGAGGGGACTTTGTGGTGAATGTCGAGTAAAGAAAAGACAAAGGACGGCGCGCGACTTCTCTCATGGACCAAGGAGAAGGAAGAAGAATTGAAACGACCCAGTTGGGAAGACGACGATATATGAGTTGCTGAAGTCTCGAACCAAACGGGCCACACGGGTCCATCTTCTTGTCTTTCTTATTTTCCTTCCTTCCTTCCTTCCTTCCTTGTCAGCACCCGCTATAGGCGTCACCCCCTCTCTCCCCCGCCTGGGATATTACTATATAGAGGAGCGGAGGCTACACTGCTACACTGCTACACTACACTACACTACTGCACTGCACCTACCGTTTCTAGACCAAGAAGCAAACAGTCAATGCAGAACGGGGGGCGGCTTGCTATGTATGCTATGCTATGCCAGGTATTGATTGAATTGAGTAGCTGCGCTGCTTACTTCACTATTCCAGAGCCAAAAGGGAAGGGGGGAGGGGAAGGGGTGTGCCAAAAGGGAAGGAAGCAAGACAAGCAGGTTAGGAACAGGCCAGGGCCAGGGCTCTAACAGGTCATAACGAGCCAGGTCTGGCCACTACTCGGGGCAAGAGGGAGGGAGGGGGTTGAAGGGGCAAAGGAGAGGAAGGGAAGGGGCGCGCAGAGATTTCTCTTCTCCCCTGTTATTTTTGTCCCATGGCCGTCTGTTTGCTCTGCCTGTAGGCTGTAGGGGGAAGGAGCTGGGCTTTCAGCCAATCATTCTGCTCTGCAGAAGAGACAGAAAACGAAGATGGCTAAAAAAGGAAAGAAGAAAGAAGAAAGAACCAATCAGGAGCTTCAACTGTGGCTACACGAAACACAGGGCGAGCGACAGAGGGAAAGAGAGAAATAGAGAGAGATAGAGAGATAGAGAGATAGAGAGACAGGGAAAGAGCCAAGCTCCTCCTTCCGCCCCTGTTGCTCCCAGCCAGTCCAGTCCGTCCCATATTATATAATGACCAACAACGCCTTAAGCCGCCAAGAAATGCAAATGGTGCGGCCAAGCCAGACTAACCTTTTGTCTCTTTGCAACTCTCTTTGCATCTTCTTGGCTCGTCCAGTTTGTCATGTGTCATGTTTTGAAGACTGCTAGTGTTTTTTTTTCTCTTTTTTTTTTCTTTCGTGCTCTGTGCAAGCCCTAGGACAAGCAATGGATATTGAAGTCTCCATCCTAAAGGCTCTTTTGTTAGCCAGACCGCCCGCAGCCGCCTGCTAATCTCTATGGACAAAGAAAGTATTGGCCTGGCAAGGCTGGCTTGGCTTGGCTTGGCTTGGCTTGGCCTGGACCATGTCTGCTAAGCCTATCGTATTTAGGTGTGGAGAATAACAGAATAGCCCCCTTCTCCCCTGACTTCTGGTGATAACTGAGGGGGCGGGGGAAAGGGCAGGGGAAGAAGGCGCTGAATGTAGCGAGGCTGCTTCTTGTGTCTACGTGCTGGCAGGTGAGTTGTGGCGTATGCAAGCCGTCGCAGGCCTCTCTCTCTGTGTCTCTCTCTCTCTCTCTCTCTCTCTCTCTCTCTCTCTCTCTCTCTCTCTCTCTCTCTCTCTCTCTCTCTCTCCATCAAATCACCGACGAAAAGGCCAAGAGACAAGATGGCGTATATCTTGCTGCGCCCGCCCTCTACTCCCCCTCCTCTTGTTCACTGGCCGCAATAGAGCTGACCGTTTGGCCTCTTCTCCTCCCTCTCTCAACTACCCACACCCCCTGGCCCTTATTCTCAGATCTTAAACACCGCCTTGTCCGCCTTGACCCAAGATCTTTGTCGAGTAGCACTGACGCCCAAATCCAACCGCAAGTTACAGCGCACCCTATGGCGACGGACTTTGGGCAAATCCTTGTTTTCTTCTTCTTCTTCTTCTTTTTCTTCTTCTTCTTCTCCTGTCTGTCTTGTAATCACGTGAGCCTTTATTTAGACTTTTCTCTCTTGAAATTCCATCTGACACTGGGCCTGGCCTTTGCTAGTACAAATACTACCCGCCGCCGATTCAAGAGACAAGACCCCTTGATAACGATGAAGAACCGTTCTCTCCGCTTGCTGACAAACGGTTTGGCTGGGCCTTGACACTGGGCCTATCCTCTTTCTCCCAGAATGAGCCTCATTATCCTTTTCTTTTAGCTAAGCTTGCTAGCTAGCTAGCTTCTTCGCCTTCAAATCTTTCTTCCCTATGAGGCGGTCGGTATCTCCTGTAAACTCCGTCCAAATCGCGCTTGTACTCAATAGTGGTTTCGCTTGCTCTAAAGCATTCGTTTCGTTTTCCTCTAGACCAACTAGGTTAGCTAGCCTAGAATTGCTGACAGTTATTCATCTCATGCTTCTTATCTTCTCTCGGTTTCTTGCTTTGCCCTTAGGCGGCCAACCTGACTTGGCGAAGTGTGGCTCCCCGTGCCCTGTTCCTGATTCTCCATGGCCAAGGGTCTGATACATTGACGAAAGAGCTGCTTCTCTCGCTCTTCTGTAGTGCTCTTTCTTAACTCCTGCTTTATTATTTTTCTTTCCCCTGCCTGCTATCCTTCTCTTTCCTTCTCAGCTTGAGCTCTACTCCCATACTCCCCTGCTTGCGCTTGTCAAGATCCAATCCAATATCGTTAACCTGAGCCCAAGCCCAAAAGACTAGCGAAGCTTGTGATTGTTTAATTTCCCTGCCAGTCTTTTTTTTCTCTCTTTTTTCGTTTTCGTCCCATATCCAAAACGCCAGGCGTTAGAGATGGCTAAACAATGTAAGGTGTGGCGTGACTTGGGCATCCCCCTCTTCCAGTCTAGCACCAAACTAAATCCATGGCTTCATTGCTCGTTGTCAGGTTGAAGCATGCCATGATACCAGATTTAACACAAAGCAACCTCACAACAACACCATGATAACAACAAGAAACCCTTACTCCGTTATGAAGCCCTGAAGGCTGGTCCCCGCCGTGTCGTGTGCTACAGCCAATGCTTATTCTTGCCGCCGCTATGACTATCTTTCTATACTATGGATCTAACACAACCATCACAGAAACCTGAATCGTGAGGGCCCAGCCGGTGTCTGTTCCCTGATCTCTGATCTCATAACCCGTCTATTTCATGAATGAGGCACCTATTCTTGTTCCTGTTCTGCCACGCGTGCAACATGCCTCCATATCTCGCCCCCCTCTCTAGTCCTATTTCTTCATTATTCTCCGGTATTTATTGAATCCATTTCATTTTAGCTGGTATTTGGCAGGTTGAGGTAGAAGAATGAGGAGAGCACAAGCCAAGAACAAATTTAACTGTACACCGTACATCTGTGTGTATGTTGATATATACACTCCCCCTCCCAGGCCTTCTTCCTCATCGTTGTGTCACGGTTTCAGGCGATAGATATGTATCTACCCCCTTGTTTTCCTCCGCTTTGCTTGCCTACATCTGTTCTGCCTGGCTTTGCGGCTAGTTTTGTGACAGAGCAGAGGAAAATGAATCGACATGGTGCTGATAATCCACGGATCTGGCTTCATTAGGATTAATCCTCATGAGAGAGAAACCAGACATGCCTGAAAGGGCCGTTATTTCGCTAGTTTACTTCTCTTGTCGTCGTCCCATCTCTGTCTAGGAGGGGAGTAGCCAGATCCATTATTGGTTAACTAGCTGACACGACCTAGCCAGGCTGCTGTGATGCCCATCCTCCATTCTGTACATCATCAAACTCTTTTCTGGCAAATCCCGCTTGCCCATCGTTGTCGATCTCATGTCAAGCTCTTCCTTCCTGCCGCGATTGATAACCTTTGATTGTCCGTCCGTCTTCTATGGATTGCTTCGCAGCTCATAGTGATCGGCCTCGTCTTTCTTCCAGCAGCCGTAGAGGCTTTCTCCCAAACTGACATGCCTCGTTCACACTCACTCTTCTTTCACCCATATCCTTGTTCTTCCCATGAACACCTCACTTATGCACAGATTAAGCCAAGCCTCCATCTCATTGTCAGGCTTACTTTTTTTCCTTTTTTTTTTTTTTTTTTTTGCCCATAGCCTAAAACAAGATAGCACCAGCCAACTGACAATCCATCTCGTCTTATTTTTGCGTCTCAGAAGCGCAGATCCAAGTACGTTATCTCTAATACTTCTCTTCTCGCCTTCCCCTCTCATTGGTCTGCCATGCGCTGTTTATGTATCCAGGCCCCTAAGTAGAATCCTAACATGAGTGTTCTCTGTTGTTTCAGGTGTATTCTTTCTTACGCAACCCATTGGTGATTCTTCGTTGTCATGCTGGAGTTAGGCGCTATTATGCTCTTAGGGTCTGACTAACCCAGAAACCAAACTTCAGGACGAAAAATCGACTCGAATTACCTAATTGAAAGGTGAAAAAATACACGACGTGTGGTGCTATCATGAGAACTATGACGGCTTCTGTGCTCATAATTATAGATCGTCATACTGTCTAAATTGCCATGCATAAGCTAAGGTCTTGTATTTTACTTTACCAAGTCATCGATTGAACCACCTCGTCTATTGTCTATTTACCATAATCCAACTATTTATTAGCTTAGGTGGCGCTGTGCCACTTTTCTGAGATATATTTCCCGATGTTTAACCGGAACCTGGCCCCTCCCTTCCAAGGCTACGCCAGAGCCTTGGTTGGAATTCAGCAGCAGAAGCTAAAAGATCAGCAAAGGCAGATAAAAAAAAAGGAAATTCAAAAAAATATTCTATTTTTTTTTTGATCGTCAATCTGCACACAGACACCAATTGATTCTTCGTGCTTTTGCTCAAGGTCCATTTGTTTAATTTGAATGCTCGTGATTCTTCTAGTGTCAAGTGTAGCAAATTCATGAAGCAATAAAACACCGACACCCGGAAACCTGCGATTCAACTACTCCTACATCTCGACGAAAAAGAACCGCCGTTCTGTCCGTTCGCCCGGCTCGGCCTCAACATAACAATTCGGCTATATTTCTCTTTTACTGAGCTTCGCTTTCTACATAATTCACCATGGGTGCCTCTTCTTCGAAAACCTCCCAGGAGTGGAAGGCGTGAGTAGTGTCTTGTGTTTTCTGTTGCTGTCGTGCTGTTGTGCTTCTTCACAAGCTGACAAGCTCCTCGTTTTGCTTTTGCCTTTTTGCAGGTCTGGTCCTACCGGTGTTTCGCATGACCTGATTGAGTCCCTGCAGTCTAGCAAGGAGGTACGCTAAAACATGTCCTGGATATCGGACATTGGGGTCCGGCGGTAGAAGCCCCGCTCCCGCTCCCGCTCTCGCTTCCTCTCCCCTTCCTACCTTTCTCATAGAGCTTAGATGTCGCTAACTGGTACCACCCCCCTCCTCCTTTTCCTAATTTAGACCGATCTTTCCCGCGCCAAGTTGATTGAGACTCACGTTGAAGCTCGTGTGGCAGCCGAGCTAGCCAAGCTGCACAACGCCGAGAATGCCCGTCTGGCTGCCGTGCAGGAGCGCCTGGGCGCTGCCCCTGCCGAGACTGATGAATCGCTAACAAGCCACGTTGTTAGCAAGGAGATTGAGAACCTACGTGTTAAGCTTGAGGCTCGCAAGAATCTGCGTGAGCTGCCGCCTAGTGTTGAGGCTGCGCGTGGGGGTGTCGTGCGCTGCTTGCGCGAACACGATCGCCGGCCGCTGGATTGCTGGAAGGAGGTGCAGGCCTTCAAGGATGAGGTCAAGGCTCTGGAAAAGTCGTGGGTGGACAAGGTGACTGCTTAAACACTGTGAGTGCAGTGCCGTGGGCTATACTAGGAGGCCTGAGGCGGGCTGGATGTATATCTATAGACGATAGAGTGAGTAGTTGGCCGGAGGAGAAAACGGGGGGCCGTGTGAGTACCTTCCACTAGGTCTTGGCGCCATATTTTCTGCATGTCTTGAATATGGGACGGGAACGCCTTGCTCGGCGTGGTATGATGCTATAATGTACGAATACAGGTTGAGATTCTGTGGCGTTGATATTAGATTTTATTGCTCCTACTATAACATTGACAGCCCTCCTTCGAGATCTAGTACTTCGTTGCTCTGCTTGGCTGTCTCCTTTATTTCTGTTGCTTTTTTTGCTTCATCCCGCTTTCTCAATCCTTCTTCTCTTTTCCTTGCCCTTCGCACTTCCACATCCTCCCACTCTGCGCCCTCCTGGCCTTTCTTCTTTTTCTTTGCTGCGCCCACATCGTTAAACGCGTCCAAAAATGCATTCCGAAAGCGCTCGATACGGCGTGCATTTTCGACAAACCGTTCATTGGCCAGGTTCATGATGATGTCTAGATAATCCTCGGGAACATAGAGCGTGGTTTCACCGGCCTCGGCACTACCCCCGTCGCGCCGATGGCCTAGTAAGGATTCAAAGCTGAGCCCCATTGACCTTACAGCAACCATCGGAGTAACTGCACCAGATGCCGCGTCAGGCATGATGTTTAGAGAGCCGCTTTCGCGGAAGCCTGCTTGGAGGGCACAACGGAGGACGAGCTGTGCATGGGCAGGCGATGCTGTAAGGATGTGCAAAATCTGTAGTGAAGATCTAGTAAGTAATGTGGAAAAGTAGCAAGTGCAGACTAATGGTCAGGAAGATGGGCGTGTTGGATAGTGGACAGCAAGATTGACTCACCATAGGCTCAAACTTGAAGTGTACTAGTCTCTCGTCTGCGCTAGCTGGAGGTGGCTTGCCGGCCTGCGGGCCCTGGAGACCTAGTATCGATCTCCAGTCGCCGTTACCCTTATGCACAGGGTCATGCGACACAAAAAGCCATGTGCCACCGCCACCCTTACCACCTACAGCTGCCAGCGTCTTTGCATCTGACCGCGCCGCCTCTGTATCTGGTTCCTCGCCACGCCATTGCTCAGTCACGATATCGGCCATGTGTGTTGCCTGAGCTGAAGCTTTCTTGCGGCCCTCGACGAAGACACTGACACGTCCGGCACAGCTACTCGTTGTGACCAGCCCATCAATACAGTTTATGTCGCGGATTAATGGGCGAATGCCAACGTCTACCGAGCCTTTGGGTGAGAGATCAGTATATTCCTCGTCAGGAACCTGAAGGCCCTCAAGAAGCTTGGCCTTCTTGGCTGCAAAGGACAAAGGAGGCGGCGGAAGAGGACTCATGACGCGAGGAGAGGCAGATGATAGGGTTATAAGTGAGAACTTTTTTTAAAAAAAGCCCCGGGCCCGTGACTTAAGAGAGAGTTCCAGGTCCTAGAATCTAATGGCCGGCGGGTTTCCCGTAGATGGAAGAAGGGTTGAAGGTTGAGGAGGGAAAAATCTAGAGTCTAGGGTTACCAGTTTTAGATAACCCTAGACTCTGTTACTCTGTGTGACATTAGAGTCCAAGACGATGCTGCTACTGCTGATTTTCATGTTTGCAATTAAGGAAAATAGATTGACTTTGAATATCTTTATTATATTAATATATATAAAGTCTCTAGCCGCTCCGATCTAGTCGTGAGCTCCAATGGCTAGAGTAAAACAAACAACAAAACGCCTTATAATTAACACCTTTCACCCTGTTAAACCGATATTAAGAGCCCGCAAACAAAGAACGCCTGAAATGGAGAACAACAACAAAACGAAAGGGAAAAAAAAAAAAAAAAAAAGAAGAGTCGTCACTCGTAAGAGGCTTATCAGTAGTTGACAGGCGGTTCCCACAGCCCAACCAATCTCCTGATCGCTAATGCTTTCTTTTGGAGGGGAAAAGATCACGGGGAGAAAGAACCTAAACTGTGATCTGGCTTGGAGCGGACACTAGCTGCGTGTACTTGGATTTGCGGTTGTGGATGCCGCACTCGGTCTTGTTTTGGCCCTTCCAGCGGCCTGCGCGCTCGTCTTCGCCCTCTCCTACTGGCGACGTTGAGTGCCAGTCGCCAATTGATTTGTAGCCGCGATCAAGCAGGGCATTGTAGGGCACGCCATTGTCTTTGATGTAGTTCTGCACCCGCTTGAAGTCCCAGCTGGCCAGTGGGTTGATCTTCACGATGCCGCGTTCCTCATCAAACTCAACAACAGGGATAGAGCCTCGTGAGCCACCTTGTGAGCGGCGACGTCCAGTTAGCACGGCTGAGACACCAAGCGTGGCATAGGCACGGTCCAGTGGCTCAACCTTGGCATACCAGTCGTAAAGGTCAGGCATGGTCTCGTATAGCTTGGCGCCATAAATGGCCTCAAAGTCGGCGACAGTGGCGGTGTTGTCGGGCTTGAAAATGTGCAATTTGACATCAGGATACTTGGTCTTGACGGCATCAATTAGGTTGTAGGTCTCATCGAAATGGTACAAAGTATCAAGAAAGAAGACTTCAGTTCGTGGGAGCTGTGGGTTGGACTGTTGGATCTTGGAGAGCATGTCCATAGTGACCAGACCAGTCAAGCCAAAAGCCGTGGACTGATACAGACCGGGGAACATAACCAGGGAAAAGCGTAGAATGTCCATGGCATCCATGCCCTCAAACTGGGTGTTGAGATGAGCCAGATGGTCTTCAGTGAGAGTGATTTTGGGAGACTTGGTTGGGGCTGTAGAGTAGGTTGAGGAAGGGCTAGAGACGGACAGGTCTTCGGGCTTGTCAAACGCAACATCGGCGCCAATGGCCGTAGATGCTAGAGACAGTGTGGAAGCAGACATGGTGACGTGAGTGTCATCAGAGACACTAGGAGCAGGAGAGGCGGCCATTGCGAGAGAACGAGAAGATTAGAGAGAATGGTAAAGAAGAAAGTAGACGGTGCAGTACAATAGTGAGAAGTGGAGATTGGCGTATTCCAAGAAGAACTGGAAAGTCTAGATGAGCAAAATTGGCAAAGGAAATGATTGAGAAGAGGGAAAGAAACGAATTGCTCCTAGAGAAGGACGAAACCAATATAAAGAGTTGGCTAAGGAGAAGGAACTTGGCCATATCTCACAAGTCGATCACGCAATAGACGCCCCGGTTGCCGATTTCCGTTTCCAGTCGCCAACAAACCCACTAAGAAGGACAAAATGGCTTAAACCCAAAAAAGGAAAAAGAAATAACAATTAAACATTGATTAAAAATGCAAAGGCGACTGACTAACACGCAAGTGAGTTTGGGTCGTTGGATCGCTGGGGGGGGGGGGCGAGGCCCAGGCCTGCTTTGTAAGAAATCCGGAAGTACACAACCGCTGGCAAACACATATAAGCTGTACATCTTGACTTGCAGCACTAGCCAAGAAGGCGGCGTGAAGGCGTTCTTGTCTACTTACTTACTCCCATTCTTCTTCCGAAGCTTGCTGAGTAATAGCTCTCCGATGAAGGCTGTGTTGTAGATGGGAACCAGCTCCAGAGAAAACAGCAATCTTGCTGACTCTTGTGCCATTCTTTGGCTGAGCTGACCCGGCCTGACTTGGTTTGAACGTATTGTTGCCTGCCTCGCTGTCTATCTCCTCTAACATTGGCGATGGCTTGAATGTATCTTGATCTTCTTGAGCTCCCCCTTTTGCCTGCCTGCCTGCTTACCTGCTGCATAGCACACGTCACCTATGGCACATCAAAGCTTTCTTTCTCGGTCTTTTGTTTACACAGAGCGTACTTTCTCTACGTGTCCGCCATTAGCTGGTCTCATGCGAATTGCACCATCGCCCTCGTAGTTTTGCTCATTGTAACAAAAGAGGGCTAACCACCTAGAAGCCGGTTGAATTACAGGGATAAAAGCGGGGCACAAATGTCAAATCACGACATCCGCGCTAAGGCTTTCGCAAAAGGCCGACCGAAGAATGTGATTGGCCAGTCAGTGACTTGCATGACGATGGGCGGGCTTATTCTTTTTTTCCTCTCTATCTCCCAGAAGTTTAGGGGGAGGCGATGACAATGGAGTTAGACTATAAATCAAACTCTCTGTCTTCCCTGAAGCTTGTCGCTGAGTCAGCAGTACGGGGCATCCAGCTAGTATCCACAGTACCGTTAGCTTTTATCATGCCCCACCCCCCACGTCATAGATTAGGGTCTTACATCATCCTCAGGGTTTGTTACACGACGATTAACCCACCAACTAACCATTACAGAAAAGGAACAGAAAAATCTGTCGTTACTTTCAAGGCTTGCAGAGAAGATACAAATCAACCGAGACAATAGAGAGTCATCGAGAGCGTCATAACTCTCCCCCCCTCTCTCGCGCACAAGCTTAAGCATCTCCTGTCGCTGGCCTCCAACAAGCCCCAGAGCTTTAGAGCCTCAAGGTCAAGGTTTCCAGTACTACTAACCCAACGCTTTGGAACAACAAGGCTGGCCTTATATCACCTTTTCTTTTCTTCTCCCCCTCCCCACTCATCTCGCTGGAAATCTTGTCCTAATAAAAATAAAAATTAAATGGAAAAAATACATCATTAAATAAAATATATCCCGCCCTTTCGCCATGTCAGACCAGTCCGCTTCATCTTCCGCCACTTCCAGAGCCTTGCGGCCAACGCTCAAGGACTTTGGCCGTAGCAACTCATTCCTCAAGGAACACCAGCAATATCGCGCTCCGGCCACCGCTACTTCCCCTACCGCTTCGGCCGTCAATCACCCCGGCATAGACTCAGTGGTTGAAGAATCCGCCGCCATGTCTAGTACCATCTCCGCACAGACTCCGCACAGCAAGTATGCCTTTAACGGCATCCCAGTCAAGGGACAGGGCGTCATCAGCTCTGGTATTGAGCACAGTCTCAGCCACGAAAACTGCGTCCCTCTTGCATCCAACTCTTCCTCCGCAGCGGGTGCCCCGGACAAGCTCATCGCCACTCTCTTCTACCATGGCGCACCCAAAAACGGAGTCTCCTCCCCTGCTGCCGCCCCTGCTGCCTCCATGGCTGCCTTCCCATTGGAACCGCCATTTCCGGCCCAGGATGCTGAGCAGTTAGACCACATTTACGGCTCCTATGTCTCTCCGTTATGTACCGCCGCCTTCCTGCATCTCATGTCATCGTTTCCACTGCCGGCCGGCGTGTCGCAGCTGGCTTCATCACACCGCTGTCTAGATAACCAGGAGCGGCCGCGCGTCGTCGAGTTCACGCTAACGCCCGCCCCTAGCCCCGAGCTGCTCAGCCTGGCCGATCTTCGCAAGCATGAACAGATCTATGGCTTTGAGCGTGAATGGGGCGTTGAGGTCGTCCTGCAATACGAGTCGCTGTGGCGTCGCCACCCACGTCTTGTCGTCTTTGACATGGACGCCACCCTGATTACCCAGGAGGTCATTGATCTTCTGGCTGCTACCATCCGCGACCCACCCGACCTGGCAGCGCGTGTAAGCGAAATCACTGAGCGCGCCATGCGCGGGGAGTTGCAATTTGATTCAGCCTTCCGCGAGCGTGTCAAGTTGCTAGCCGGCTTGTCGGCCGATATTTTCGTAGAGTTACGTCCTGTTATTGATGTAACCAAGGGCGTGCCACAGCTTATTCGTGCTTTGAAACGACTGGGAGTCAAGACGGCTGTGCTCTCAGGTGGCTTCCTGCCCTTGACGGGGTGGCTAGCAGGTGAGCTGGGCCTAGATTACGCTCATGCCAACGAGGTAGTGATTGACCCGGCTACCAATACACTCACGGGGGAGGTGCTAGGCAAAATTGTCGGCCCTGAGCGCAAGCGCGAGCTACTGATCGAGATTGCGGAGAAAGAGAAGGTTGACATGACGCAGGTTGTGGCCTGTGGCGACGGGGCAAATGATTTGTTGATGTTGGAAAAGGCAGGGCTGCTGGGTGTCGCCTGGAACGCGAAGCCCAAGGTCCAGATGGCGGCAGACGCGCGGCTAAACAGCGAGTCAATGTTGGACATGCTCTACCTGTTTGGATTCACTTCGGCTGATATTGAGACTTTGATTGCGTAAAGCCCGAGATATACAAGAGCGCTACGATGCGAAGCAATGATAGATGTGATAATATACACGCAATAAATAAGTAACATGGATATTGGCATGAAGATGGACACGAGAATCAGTTTCCATCTTCTTGGGCTGGCGCCTTTTCTTCTGATACATGTGCTTTTGGTTTATTCACGAATGTTGCAATTCAACATACACCGAATCCAGAGTTTTCTCGGTTCTCTATGTTCTCTTGTACATCACGGTGCGGCTAATTCACTAGGTGTCAGTATTGAAACAGCCTCGCATATGCTGTTTGCGCAGAGGCTTAGACTGCCGAGGAATTGTATCGAAACCAAAAAAAAAAAAAGAAAAAAGCTCAACTATATTGTATACATGTATCTGGTGCATTAGGGGTAGCCCTCCTTGCCCCACTTGTTGTAGCGCTCGTGGACTTCCTGTGGGTGTGGATAATGGGTTGGTTAGCATGAGGGCTATAGAGAAGTTATCGTTGAGATGAAGACGAGGCTCACCGCAGGCAGTGTCATTTTGGGCACAACAACGACGTTCAGAGCGCTAGGAGCATCCTTGGGGGCCTTGCTGATGTCGCCACCGGGGTAGTACTGGTACTTTCCGGAGCCGTTGTTCTCCCAAGCCTGAGAGGCGACAGCAACAGAGGCCTCAGAGTTAGCATGGGTGGGGTTAGAGCCTGCATAGATAGATTTTCGTTAGCGAGTTTTCAATGCTTCGGGACATGCATATCGGCGTATAGCGTTAGGGTAGACAGTGTATGTTCGGCACGATACCGGGAACCCCGAGCAGAAGCACGATAGCTGGGGAGCCGTGTTGGGGGATTGTAGCCGGGAGATGTATATCATCAACTCCGAAAGAAGTTAAGAGAAAAACGACAAGGGAGTATCATTACCGAAGTAGAGGCCAGCGCCGCCCAGAGCACAGGCAACAACAGCACCCAGGATCTACATTGCATCAGTTGTTAGCATTTGAGTCTGTGTCACCGTAATTTCAGGAGCACCTCCGGAGAGAGAGAGAGAGAGAGCAACACGTGCTTTAGCGCAAAGCTCATCCACTGCTCCCCTCCTCCCATCAAAGAAAGGCCGCCGAAAGGACTCCAAACTGCGAGAAAGCTTACAATGACCTCGGGGTTCTTCTTGCTATCCTTCTTGAGCTCAACCTTGCTCGAAGCCGTCATGCGGCGAGCGGTAGTAGACAGGAACCGGCGGGCGACAAAGGACGACATTTTGTTTCTTTCTTTGTTCTTCTTTCGGATGGTTTTTTAGACAAGATAGTTGAGAAATCGGGTGTCTTCGAATTGACGTGTTCCTAGAGAGAGGATGGGTAGATAAATCGGAGGAGACGCTCTGCTACAATCGAATTGTTCACAGATGGTTGGTTCAAACTTCGCCTGCCAGAAAAATAGATTGAACACGAGTTTTGATTGGCTGGCTTATCATCTGTCGTCATGTTTGCCTGAAAAGCTGGGCACCCAGCCTTGCTTAGGGTACAGAAAGTGATAACCCTAATGTTTCTATTTTCAAGCTTTCCTCAAGGCCGGAAGCTTGCATGCTTACATGGGACGTAAATTTGGGTTCATGGCTGTTACACGTTGGAGCTAGGGAAAGGAGTAAGCCCGTAGGATTCAAAAAGGAAGAGAGCAGGAAGGAGCGTAGAGAGAGGCAACTTTGTGTGTCTTTGTGCAAGGTACAGTTGCCAGTGGTTCCTATTGGGGGTTGGAGTTGTTGCTGTTTTGGTCACTAGATAGATGCAAGGAGGTTTGCAGTTGCAGGGCTGAGGCATGTAAATAAAGAACACACACCATGACCAAAATAGATGGACACAGACGGGTCAAAGAGCCAGTAAATTAATTAATTGCAAAAAACCCCCAACAAGCCGACAGTACACAGCAGACAAAAAAAAGAATAGCAAAAAGAAAATGTCGAAAAAGAGGACAGGACTCACTTGCAGGCTGATATGCATACAGATGCACAAACTGGTGATGTGATGATTTGGCATCAATGCTATGAAATGCTGCATGTATCAAGGCGGGCGAAAGAGCGAGTGAGTGAGTGCAGTTGCCTTGCCTGAGCCGAGCCATCCCATCATCTATCTATGTGTCCGTTTTTGTTTGTTGCCTCTTTCATTTTATCATCGGCCGTTTGTCTGGTTGTTTGTCACTGCCTCCTTCTGTTTTAGGGCCTCCCCAATATAGTACAAGTACAAAGCAAACATGTCTACTACTACTAATACTGTTACTATCAGCGTATTCTAATTTCATTCTCTGCAAAAGCCACATACTTGTATTTTGTCATATATCTATTCTCCTTTCCCCTCCTTCTTTTCAGCGATTTTTGATCGTCGCTTTTATTCCTGCGTTTTCCTTTTTATGTGTGTTTCACTTTTTTATGCTACAATATAGTATTGTTATTTATTTGTTAAGGTTATGATCACCTTGTCTGTCTGTCACCCAGCTTTGGCAGTCACACGCTTTATTTTTATTTTCTTTTTTCTCTTTTCTTCCATCTCTTTTGCCTTCCCCCCCTCAATGATGGGCTCTGCATGATCCGGACTTGAGGGTTTTTTTTTTTTTTTTGTTCTTCAAAACTCGGACTTTTCTATATTTTACCGCCATTTCTTCTGCTCAACACTCAATAGAAGAGAGAAAAAAAAAAAAGACGCTTGCTTCGATTTGGCGCGAAGCTACAAACATCGCGAAGCGCTTTTGTCCACTACCCCTTGGAAAATAGTACCTTTATTATAGTAGTCCCCCCTTTTATTATGACCGCCAACGCCAACGACTTGGCCTCTGCGCCAACCGTGACCGAACACACTCAACATACAACAAATATTTACTCTCATGCACCGCCACAGCCTACAGCCGGTCCGCCCAGCATTATTTCCTCCCGCATGACTGATATTGCTTCAGAAGAGGGCGATCGCGACCACGAAGCCGCTTCGCAAACCGCTAGTCACATCCGCAGTGTTGGCGATGCCCCCGGAAACAAACGCCGCAGTCTTCTAGTCTCCGAAGTCGCGTCAAGACCCGAAACTGCACGTACAGGAACCTCTGCTCGTGCTTGGTCCGGAAATCAGCCCCTTCGTGTGCCACCCTTTTCTACCTCTGGTGCTGGGAATGCACACCGTGGAAGTATTGGAGGTGGTAGTACTACAACTGCTACTAGTATCATGAGTCGATCAGGTATTGGAAGTCGTGGCCACAATAGCCGCAATCATGTACCATCAGTGGCCAATCAGGCTTTCTTCCATCCCATGAGCTCCCAAAAACTACAAGCCCAGCGTGCTGGTACAGCTGGGCGGCGGCCGTCCGAGACTCCCAGTACGCATAGCGCTCTTTCAGCTATGGCCCCCACAAATGCCGCGACAAACTTTTCCGCCGGACTGGCTCGGATGGGGAAGCCCTTTGGCGAGGATGACCGGGACCACCACGCCCAATCACCGCCGTCGCGTGGAACTGAGTGGACAGAGCAGGAGACACTCGATCGGTTGACAGCCAATACAAGCCCTACTGGCCACCGCCCCCAGGAAAGTTTAACAGAGAGCATGAAGCCTCTACAACGCCGAAGAGACCGAGAAACCGAGCTTAGTGTCGACACTTCCAGGCAATACTCCACATCCAAGAATACGCAAGCCGCCCGCCCGCATAATCGATCTCCCACCAAGACCTCTCGCTCTTTCCGTTCCAGCCTATTCAACCCAACAGGAGCTGGCCAAGCCCGCAATAACGGAGCCGAGAAACTGGCCTCGGCAGCTTCATCGCCACGTCTAGCATCTACTGAATCACATGATGATGTTGAGGACATTAAAACATCAGCCAAGGCTACAGGACTCAATGGCAAGTCTCGGCTCAACAACGGGGGCTCCGGCTCTAAGGTGTACCAGTATTTTGATGGCAATACGGTGTTTTGTCTGAACGGCAGATTTCAGAATACTCACGCAAAGCCCATCAATATTGCTACTGGTGTGCTTGTTGCATTGCCTATAGGACTATTCTTTGGCTTTTCGGCCAAGTGGATTTGGAAGCATATCAGCCCAGCCATCCCATTGACTTTTGCGTATATTGCATATCTATGTTTATCATCATTTTTACGCGCGTCAACATCAGACCCAGGAGTAAGTAGCTGACGGTTTTTTTTTTTTTTTTTTTTTTTTTTTTTTTCTTCGTTTCTTTCGCCCTAGTTTCTTGTCCGAGCTGCTTTGTTGCTCGCCGTGCCGTGATGCAGAATGGTGTGCTGACATGTATGTTTTAGATCTTGCCGAGAAACCTACATTCCTTTCCCGAGGACACATCTGAAAATCCCACTGCATCTCTATTGCCTACGAATGATTGGGTCTTAGTAAAATCAGCCGAGGCCTCTACGGCTGCTATGGAGGTACCAGTTAAGCATTGCCGTACCTGCGATATCTGGAGACCTCCTCGCGCCCACCATTGCCGACTGTGCGACAACTGCATCGAGGGTCACGACCATCACTGTGTGTGGCTCAATAACTGTGTTGGGCGCCGCAACTATCGCTTTTTCTTTACATTCGTCTCTTCGGCCGCTTTTCTGTCACTGTATATGGTTGGCGTGTGTCTAGCTCAGTTGTTAGTTTACAAAAACCGGCAAAAGGTTGACTTTAGCGACGCGATCAGCGAATTCCCCGTTCCCTTTGCCATGGTAATTTACGGAGTATTGGCCAGCCTCTATCCGCTGGCGCTCACCGGCTACCACATTTTCCTAATGGCACGTGGTGAGACGACGCGCGAGTACATCAATTCCCACAAATTCACCAAATCGGAGCGCTACCGTGCGTTTAGCCAGGGCAGCATCTGGCGTAATTGGATCGTGGTGCTATGCCGTCCACGGCCTGTATCTTTCTATCAGTTCAAGAAGCAGTACGTCCAGGGCGACCAACGGCTAGGGCAACTGCGTAGGGACCAACGCAAGCGAGCATCTCTTGAGTTGAATAACGTGAGGCCAGTGGCTATGGCAGCCGGAGCTGGATCTGGGGCTGGGCCAGCGCAGCCGGGCTTCCAGGGACCGACGGCGTTGCGAAACGAAGCACGTGTTGAGCGGGGTGACCGATAACATGACGTTTGAGGTGGGCTTATTTTTCCCTTTGTTTTTTTTTTGTCTATAGCACTGTCTTGTGTGTGTGTGTGTGTCTTTCTTTTTTCCATTTTGCTTTGTTTGCTATAATATCCCGGTGTAAGTGAGTGAGGCTCGATATTGACCGAGCTGTCTCTTACAGTAGAGAGAAGAGAAGATATGGATCTTCAGGCTGTAGATAGTCTTGTTGTGTTTTGTACATTTTTGTACATTTTGATACCAAATAATGTCTCTGGCGGGCTGTACATTCTTTATTGCCCTATATAATTGTATATAACAAAGTTGGTTTACCTCAGTTCAACACTAGCTACTTAGCTTAATAAGCATACTGCTTTGCCTTGGTGGGCATGATCTCCATGCCAACTAACCCTAGTTATAATATGCACGTGACCTGGTTGAGGCTTTGGTTGCTGGGCCAATAACACCAAGAAGTTTTCCGAGAAGTTTTGGCTTGTTGGTCCTTGTCAGGCTGCACAAATTTAGGAGCTCCCTTTACCAGCCGTTGCGTTGCTTACGACAGACAACCTAGCGATTTGGGGGTTTATAGCTAGCTGCCTTGGCTTTTAAACTTCTATCTCCTATTCCTAGCCTTGGCTGGATCTCATATTCTAATAATCATAATATCAAAATTTCTCAGCCTCGTTAGTCCCCTAGCCTCGTTGAGATTCTGCCGTTTTCTCAAGAATAATAGTCAACACCCACGATCCAAGCCTCGCCATCACATAGCACATAGCACATAGTCGCCTGTTCATAATGGCGCCTTTAATTCTTCACAATGTTCCTGACGAGGAACTCTACGTCGGTGCGGATGGCATCCAAAGACCATATGCCATGGTCTTTTCACAGTACGTCCCGTGGTCATGTAGGCTTCTCTAACACAACAGCTAACTGGTTTGTTTGTCTGCACTCTAGACAAGAAGGTGGGATGCCCCCAACGCGTAACCGACGAGCCGTAGCGGAGACAGGCTCCTTTGGCAAATCTAATCGCCGATCACGGTCACGAACCGGCACGCCCCGACGTGAACGCGACAACCCGACCCAGGCTGTGGCCGACAAGATTTTTGGTGATTGGGTCTCCATGCAAGCCGCTGCGCCCAAAAACGCAAACAGCAACTCGGCAAGTGGAAATGGCAGTGGTAGTGCAGCTGGCGGCCCGTCATCTAACTCGGCACAGCGACGACCATCATCGCTGGCCAAATCTGTTTCACATAGCGCGTTGCTTGATCTTGACGACGTGACTATGGGTGGCACGTCACTTTCCACACACCATCACCATCGTCATCACCAGAACCAGAACCAGACTCAAAACCATCGTGAACCCGTCGAGCTTATTTTGCGCGGATACCGTAACTCAACACAGCAGTATGCGGCAATCGCTCACTTTGAGCAGTTGGCCGGTCGCATCTGCGAGGATTACCCACGCATGGCTCCCATGGAGCAGCGCCGTTACCGCTCTGAATTGACAGATCCGGCCTTTACGCAGCGTCGTGCGCTGACTTCTGACGAGCGCTCCAAGGTCAATATGGCTGCTGGCGGCGAGCATTGGGTCAAGGTGACGTTTGAGAGCGCCGAGGCAGCTGAGGCAGCACGTGTGGCATCGCCACAGAATATCATGGGATACTTGGTGAGTGCCGAGCCGTGGACTGGGGTTGCACCGACGAAGGACGAAGCGGTGCCAGACTTGAGTAATTTGTTTGATCCACCGGCACGCAACAAGAGCATCCCGGGACTGCAGAGCACGGCCAACCCTTTTCTCAAGCGCGCGACGAGCAATAATGCTTTCTCACGGCCGGCCGCAATCACTATGGGTGATGGGGCTGATGAGGCGTCGCCTTCGCACTCACACACATCGTCGAATACCTTTGACTCAGGCACAAACACACTCGACGGTGGTGAGCAGGCTCTTGTCTCCGGGTCTGCAGCCTCAAAAACAGGCCAATTTGCTATGCGCCGTCATAGTATGGGCATGCCGACATCTAGCTTTGCGCCAACGGTGTTTGACGATGATGATGTGGCCATGATGGGCGCTACAGACGTGCACGGCAACAGTAGTGGTAACGATGCTACTGGGGCTGGCACCAATGGCGCATACTGCCGGCGCATTCCAACGGCCCGACGGGTACCGATCCTTCCGGCTGAACAGGCTCTTCTCCCCCAACAAAGCATGGCGCAGAGAGTGGTAGCAGCAGTGCCGTTCCTGAATTGGTTCAGCGGAAGCATGGTGGGTAGTGCTGTGCCACGATCAGAGCTGGGCGAGTTTGATTGGGCGCGTGCAAGTTTGTATTGGAAAGTGGTATGGTTCCTGGATGCGTGGTTTGGGTTATTTGGCGGCGAGATTTTCCGGGGGAGTCGGGAGGAGTGAAGGAAGACATGATGAAGATGAGGGAAAAGCAAAGCGAAGGTTAGTGTTTTTTTTTTCTGAGACCAAGGGCCAAAAGCTTTAAGTGAGGAGACTGTAAGAGAAGACAAATCTTGGGGGGGGGGGGGGGGAGGCGGACCGGATTGGATGTAATGTGGGCTTTTGGATTGCTTCGCTGTTTTGCTTTATTCTTTTTTTTTGGAGTTTATTTTGGGAAGTTCATATTTGCGGTATTCGCATAGCTTTATTGTTGTTATACGGAGAAGATAGACAGATTGAGTTTGGGTTATGGTGAGCATGACATGCGCTGTTGTGTTGGGGGGGCGGTGCTGTCGATGTCGATGTCGATGTCGATGAGCGAGGAAAGAAGGAAAAAAAAAAAAAAAAAAAAGGAAAGAAAGAAGGAGATTAACGCACGACAACGGCAGGACTCGAACCTACGCGGCCGAAGCCATATGATGTCACGATATGAACTTGTTCATTCGAGTCATACCCTTTAACCACTCAGGCACGTTGCCTTTCGATTTCTTCATAAGTCGCAGTTACCGATGTATATATACTCTACGCAAACCCTAGTATGGTGACTCCGTCCTGAATGGCGTCTCTTCTTGGCGATGCGTTGTCTCTAGGGTCCGTTAGGGTTGGTAATATGGCTGACCTGTGGATCCTTGATTAGTAATAAGTAAATAATCAAGGCTCAATAGGCAGTGTTCATCCATTCTAATTTTACTTCGTGATGAGCGCTTGAGCCTTCGTTTTTATTTTATTTTATATTTTACCTCAAATCACTTCCCCGTGTGTGTCTGTGTCTGCCGCGCTCATTTTGTTTACTTTGAGCTTCGCCGTGTTCATGTCTCTTCACTAGCCTGACAGCAATGGCATGGCACCAATAGTTGGTCATTGAAACTTGAAGAAGCCGCCTTTCTTTCTTTCCCCTGTCCTTGTTATTAACAACCTCTTCCTCCCCCTTGGAACTCGGTAACGGTCGTCCTACTTTCGTTGTCTTGCCTCATTGGTGACTTTGATGCGTTGACAAATCCCGTGTGCCTTGTCTAAAACGTTGCAAAGCCTGTCATTAATCGAACAAGTAGATCCCCCTCTCCCCAAATCCCCAACCCTCTCCACCTAGACGTCCTTGTCTCTGCCGGCTATGGCCATGGCCCCATATTCTTGTTCCGCGACACCTACTACCGGTCCCCGTCCTACCACACCCCCTTTGGCCTCTGTCTCGTCCTCTGGCGTCCCGTCCTCTCCCGCTTACTCCGTCGCTTCCACCGCCCGTCCCCCCTCGCAATATACTGTCCCACTCCCACAGCCAGTCCGCCCCGTGCAGTCGATCCTGACCAAGGCCGATCTAGCTCAGAGCCAAGATGCCTACAGCGATTTGCTAACTACCGCCAAGTCTTATCGTGTCGCCCTTGCAACTCTCTCGTCGTCAGCTTCGGCCTTTGGTGCTGCACTTGAGTCCTGTGCTCGCTTAAAAGAAGCCCGTGCCGATGCTGTTAATGCTGTCCCTGCTTCTTCTGCTGCCGCTGCTGTCACAAAGGGTACTTGCACGGCCGACCTGTTGCTGTCTGCTGCTGGCGTGCACCAGTTGATAGCCAACCACCAGCAAATCCTTAGCGAAACGGTCTATCGCTCGTTTGAAGTACCGCTACTGCACGAGCTAGATAAGTGGCGACGTGATGTTGAAGAGGAGGAAGCTATATACCAGCGTGCCGTGGCTCAACAAAGTCGTGAGATTCGTCGCCTTGAAAATGAAGGCCTTAAATTACACAAGCAGCGCCGTCGCCACGTCAGCGCCTTTCGTGCCCATCTTGTGCAGCTGACCGATAAACTTGACGGTCTGACAGCTTTGCATGGTGCACATGCCACAACTCTATTGCGGGACAGCCAGCACACCAGTGCTACTATTCTTGATGCTGCCTGTAGCCTGGTGCGAGCAGAAGTCGATATCTTCGAGGGCCTGGCACGCAAAGGCTGGTCTGGAGGCGGGCTTGAGGATTTGCTGGAAAAAGGCGTTGATCTCTTTGCACCTGACGATGATGCGCTTCGTGGCACCTTGGCAGATGCTGGTGGCGTACTCCTGGGTGCGTCGGACTCATCCGCTAGCTTACTGAGCACTGCAGCAGCCGCTTCATCTTCGTCTACAGGCACATCTGGCGGTGACGCTAAGTTGTTTAGCATTCTCCCGCCTATGAGCATTCTGGCTGACGACCACGAGCGCACTGGAAGTGGTGCCGGTCGCCACAACCACACCCATAGTCACAGTCACAGCCATAGCCTGCTTGATGGCACGTATAGTAGCCTGGCAGGGCTTTCGCACAGCGATTCTCTAGCGCCGTCCACGGGTCGCACAAGCCCGGGGGCAGACTCTTTCATGGGCGGTGCTGAGTTTAATCGCTCACGGGGCGTTCGCCCGTTTTCGCCGGTGCCGATTCGCCGACACGAGGCGGGTAATACTCCAGATGGCTTGGGGCCGTTGGCAGCATCGCCGATGACGGCTGGGGCTATGGGAGAGACAGAAGCGGAAGCAGAGGCGGAAAAGACACATAGCTCTAGTGGAAACAACAAGAACGCGATGGGCGAAAACGCAGATAGTTCTTGCTCACGACCTGAGTCTCCCGATTGCAGCGAAGGGAGTAGCACACCAAGAAATAGACAGATACAGGAAGACCTAGAAAGTCATAGGACGGAAGGGGAGGACATGTCGGAGGCTGTCTCTACGGACAGTGTCCCCGGCTCATGAGCAGCAACTGGGTTTTCTTATAGCTGCCCCGTTGATCTCTGTCGGGCGGGATGGGTTGGAGTGGCGTTATTGGATTGTTTGTGTATTTCTGGGTTGGTCTTGGGTGGATTGGCGTCTCTGTAAGTTCTGTTTAGGATCTGGCTTCTTTTGTCTTTTCCTTCTTTCGTTGCTCCTCCCCTCATTGGGCTTTTTCTTTTTTTTTTTTTTTTTTTTTTTCGATCTATGTGTAATTTTGAATGTCTATCATTATATAACTACTGTTGTGTGCAAGTGAAGGGACAGAAGGGAAGAAAGGAGTAGGATCAACAGCCCAAGACTAGCGGGAGACGGGAGATCATGGTCTCTTCAAGGCCATCTTTGCTATCCAACATGGAGAAAGAGCGGTCTACATCACACCACTAAACTTGAGGATATTCACGATGGAGGCTCGTCTGAGGCTATTCCCTGGCCTTTGGAGAGCAACTGAAACCAATGGTACTCCTTGGAGAAGGACCGTCTTGTACCTGATCTACGCATTGGATGCCTTTGTAGTCGACGATTGCAAGGTGTTTGCTTGGGATTAATTGCACTTGGTTGAATCGCTAATATGACTAGTTCTACAGAGAGCGAAATACTGCTTGTCGTTGTGTATGCTAGTTATAGAGGACGAAGACTGTTCAAGTGCCCGGGCGCATGTTGTGAAACCAGGCCACTCACTGTCTTCTGGCCTTCCCAGCCTCTCACGATGGCGTTAGCTTATCCTGCCTGGACCGTTGACGATCTGATATCTCCATCCTCGGTGGTTATCGCAAGTCCACTTCGTCCAACTCCGAAGCTACAACGTCCAGGTAGCTGAGCGCATCTGCAACTGTTACAAAACAGCCTTTAGCAGCTTTCACTCTAGCCTTTCATCGTGGCACCGATAGCTTTATTCCCTCCCATTAGTTGTCTCGCCTGGGTGTCTCTATAAGACTGCTACCACCATGTTTGAAAAGACCACTCCTGAAGTTATCTATCCATTACTCAGCCTCGTCTTCCAAAACGCCAAATACACATGTATAGACTTTTTGTCCGCTGAAGAACCGGAATGTCCTGATGGCTCTCTTCCTGTAGGTCACCTTGTACCCTATATCAATACCCTTCCGGCTACCCGCGCTATGGTATACTCCGGCATACAAGTAACCCCAGAACTATCCGCACATTCGTATTCACGATCCCAGTATGTGTTAAATATATCAGTTCAGGTTCAAAGGCCACAAACGAGCTTGGACTAAAGCATAGAGAAAAAGCGTCACACATCAATATAAACCCGACAAAATACATGAAATGAACCAATAACAAGGACTCAAGAAGCATCGTAAGAGACGGGGCCAAACAAAAAGAAGAACGAAAATAAAACAAAAGCAAGAGAAGAAGAAAAAGGCTGCAAAGGAGGAGGACAAGATATGAATGGAAAACAACAAGGAAGCAGAAAAAAAAAAGGGAGAAGAAAAATATAAAAAAGGTGCCAGTACAATATCAGAATTGTTAAGAATGGTGTGGATGACGTCAGAGTTAGGAGGGGAGAGGAACCAGCCAAGACAGCAACATGAGACAGACAGAAAGAGAAAGATAGAAACAGGGAATAAAAAGAGAATAAAAGAAACAATAGAACCAGAAGAGAAGAAGAGAAAAGAAAAGAGAAGGACAACAGCAGAAAAGAAGAGGAATCAGCTAGGAGAGGCCCGGAAATAACAAGCAAACAGTCTCGGTCCTAGATCCAGCCTGACTCTTATCCCTTTCTATGCAGTCGCCCTCGCAATGAACTTAATAGCTGCGTGCCCTGATCTCGCAACGAGGGCGTCACCGATGAAGCTCGCGAGGGCGACCGTGAAATATCAAAGTCGGCTACCGCTGCAGCAACGACGGCAGGATACGGACTCATGGGATACAAAAGATTTCCCGCCCCGCCTCCAATTACGCCGTCAGTACTGCTGCTGTTGGCACCGCCATTACTGCTGCCGCTTGTTTCACATCTACCACCAACCGCAATCCCACCCCCACTTCCACACCCATTAGCATCCGGTGTCCGCATGCGAGTATGCAAGGCATCCGTCGACATGGCCGCTGCCGGAACAAGGGACGAAGCAAAAACGGAGAGAGAACGGCCTGCTCGCCAGCGGCTGTGTTGATGTTCAAGCCCGTTGGTAGGGGTTGGTGCAGGAGTAGGAGTAGGAGTAGGAGTAGGAGTAGGAGCAGTAGCAGTAGCAGTAGCAGTACTATTACTAGCATTGGCGGAGCCGTCACCCGGAACAGAACCCAGATGGAAGCTGTTCCTGTAAAGTCCCTGCGTGTTGCGGCGGAGGTCGTGGTGGCACCGGACCAAGGATAGAGACGAAGAAGAGTCTTTGTCTTCTGCTGGTTGCTGGTACTCTGGGTGATTCTGGCGCTTTTCATGCTGTTGATCCTCATCGTGTTTCTCGGGCTGTTGCTGGTATAGCGGCTGTCTCAGCTGCCTCAAGCGCTCCAAGTGCGCGTCGAAAAAGAGGCCACCCCGCGAGGCCTACTCGCTGAAGATGATCTCGCTGTTCTCGATAACGAATTGCACGGCAATGTTCTTGGCATGCATATCCGTCATCTCGCGCTCGATGCTGGTATCGCGCATGATGGTTGGGGCAAACACAACAGCAAGGTTCTTGGGAGACATTAGATTCTCAGGCTCTCTCTTAGCCACGCGACTGAGATGGAACATAAGAAATTCTAGGGTATCCTGGTGGCGTTGGGGCATGGAGCGGAAGGTCCGGCTCAAGTGCGAACAACGTTCCATTGGATCCGAAATGGCTAGATTCATGTTAGCAGGCGTCGTCCCTTTGCTTGTGTAATTCGACCGCATGGAAAGAAAAAAGACTTACCGTTAGACTCCAGTATCCGGTTGTAAATGTCAAATGTAAACAACGGTGTTGGCAGCTTGCGGAAGTACTGCTTTAGCACACTCGTGACGGCCGTAATATCAATCACAGGGTCAGAAATGTCATAATTTTCATCCTTGTCAAAGCCATCTTGCACCATTTTAACCTGAGAGTTACCACCCGTTTTGCGGTATATACCCTCGACGTCCATTCCACGAAGCTCAACTTCTTCAATGCAGCGTGTCACAACACATGGAATCTGCCGGCGTTCATAGTCGGCACGTTCCGTCAGGTCCGATCCGAACAGCGTGCTTGGCGCCTCGGCCACAGCAGGTGTCGACACACTTCCACTCATGGACTTGCCAATCTGCAAATTGTTGCCGTTGTTGCCGCCATTATTGGCTCCAGGACCAGCTTGACCGCTCTTCTTGAAGAATCCGAAGCCCTGGCGCTGCTGCTCAAGGTGTACATCTTTGCGGCCGTTGGGATTGCCAGCAGTTACAGGCGCATCAACCTGGGCCACAGTCATATTGTACGGCATGCCGATGTTGTCTCCGGCCAAGTAGCCAGGCTGGCCAGCAGCAGCGCGTTCCTTATCGTTCTGGAAAGCAGCAGCAGCCTTGGATACACCCTTGCCAACATTTTGGGCTAGGGTTTTGGAGCCCTTCTTCCAGTTGAACTTCTTGACCTGACCCTTGCGTATGTTGACTACCATGGGGCCTCCAGCCTCGACAATGGTATCTTCGTTGTCACCGCCAAGTAGAGTGGTGCCGGTATGGATACTAGACCCGTCACCCGTAAACTTAGAGGCACCGTAGATGCCAAGACCATTGGGAGACTTGGGATCCATGTTGATTTGGGCCTTGAAACGCTCTTGAATTTGATGTGTGAGATCATTGTTCATATCAGCCAACTGGGCATTCTTGGACGACAGCTGCTCAAATTCCATCAGTGCGCGGTCACGCTCGGCCACGGCATGCTCTTTCTCCTCTAGAAGCAACGAGCGCTCGGCGTAGAGCTTCTCGATTTGCTCGGACATGGAAATCTTGACCTGCTCTAGACGATCTATAAAATCGGCAATGGCCAAATCTTCCAGCTCGCGAATGTTGACGGTCATGCTAGTTTGCTTAGCACGATCAGCATATCCGGCAAGAACCTCCACCTGGCGAATCATCAGCTCGGTCTGGGTGTCGAGCTCAGCAACGGTCTTGCGCTTTTCCGTTAGCTTCTGTGTTAGTGCGTGCAGGTTCTTTTCGGTGTCGGCCTGGCGTTCGAGCTCGGCGACTCGCAATTCGGAAGACCGCAGTTGACGCTTGAGGAAAGCTGCATCGTCGTTGGGTGAAACAACCAACGATCCGGGACTTTGGATGTCGTGAGCATTATGTAAAAGACTGTTAGACTCTTTCGTAGGGGTCTTGGGCCATTGTCCGGAGGCAAGGGCAGCGCTACGCGTAGTTTCACTAATGCTGCGTGTGTGGCTGGGCCGAGACGAGCCGGTAACGTTCATTTCGGTGCTGTTGGTGCGGCCGTGGCGCACAGCATTGGAGACTCTCCGTAGAATGGAGGATCCTTCGTCGTTACCCATGATACGGGCCATATCTTCATCTAGGGTAAATTCAGCGCCGCTGCTCCATATAGGAAGCGTAGGCGAGGTGGAAATACCGTTATTTGACTGTTTGCTTCCATTGCGCGTGGCACCGGCGCCGGCACCTGGAACAGGTGGGGCCTGAGTTGGTGGGTTAGGCGGCGTTGGGCCAGATTGCAGGGTCGTGGCTGGTTCGCGGGGGGCTACAGGCGGAGCGGGAGCAGGGCGAGGCTGTGTGTAAGTGTTCGAAAGCTTCGTGTTTGAGGAAGATGTCGCAGCTGTGGTGTGAGAAAGAGCAGCTTCATTGTGAGCAGGTCGAGGAGGAGCTGAGTCGGACAAGGTCCGGGTGATGGGGTTTGGCTTATCTGGAGGGCTGTTAGAGAGAGGATATTGGAGGGACCGAGTAGTCAGATGGAGGTGAATTATAGCGGGATTGCGGGGGTAGAGAGCGAGAAGCATTTTGGAGGCAAGTGCGTGTGGGTAAAATGGGCAAGGGCAAGTAAGTATTGTGGTTGCTGATTTAAATCGTTTAGACTGAAATGAAGATGAACAAGCTTCCCACGGGGGCAAAAAGAGATGACAAAAGAAGGCAACAAAGACGAGGAGACAATATGCAAGACGAGAGAAATGGAAAGAGAAGGCGAGGGAAGACTCGGAGCATGGTAAATAGAGGAAAAGGATTGCTATTGCATGCGCAAAATGCAAAGACAGGAGCTTGGATATATCTCAAGCATAGCGTATAGATGCAATGCAGCCCAAAGCCAGCACTGCTAGCATGGCATAACGCTTGTTCACTTCACTTTAAGCAGCCTGAGATACTTACTAAGAGATGAGCGAACTGTCGAGTTAGATGGCACATCTTTGCGAGCCAGATGTTTAGAGTTAGGATCAGGCCGTAGACCATCATCCTGCGATACTCTCGATGTAGTGTTGGATGTTGCGTAGCTCGAACTTTTGGAAGACGAGTTGATGTTATTTGTTAGACCAGCAAAATTAGCCATGTCCGAGGACTGCGATATAGGCGACGAAGACAGCTTCTTGGACTTGGGTGCATCCTGAAGCTTGAACTCGTCTGCAGCCACGGTGCTAGAGCGCGGCGGACTATAATTGGAGCGTTCTTCGTAGTGCGACGAGCGCGCGTCGCTACGACTAGATTTGGAGGGCTTGCGGGTAGGAGCAGTGCCGATGGAAGATGTATTGGACTGGTGTTGAGAAATCAAGGACGATGACTCTGATGCACCGGATGGCAAACGGCCCTTTTCTTGGAAGAAAATGTGAGGGGCCAAGCTGGTAGACGTAGTAGGTCGGGCCGCAGGAGCAGCAGCAGAAGGATCCAAAGACATGGGAGTGAAGAAGTTGTCGAGATCGACACTGCCGTCGGGGAGCGTTGATGAGCGGTTCATAGGGACAGTAGAGTTGTTATTAGACGAGCCGTAGGTAGTGGAGGGAAGCAAAATATCGTTCTTTTGGCCGACTGGAGACTCGGAGATGGAGCGGTCGGTGACAGTCGTGGAGGCCCCGTTCAAGACATCGCTTATGTGATTAGTATAATGTTGACGGGGTCTTGGTGACAGTTCAGTAGCAGCGTCAGGCTCGCCGTCGTGACGTTTCTCGATAGCGGGCGGCAACGCAGGCAAGGACTTTTCAGTGATCATGGGCGAGCCTGTGCCGTCTTTTTCTCGTTGTTTTGCAGCACGGGCAGCTTTTGCCTTTTTCTTTCTCCTTGCTGTCATGGTGTCTTGACAGGTCATGCAGAAGATGCCGACTGATGTCCTAGCATAGCGGAGGTTTTCAATCTTGCGCTTGCAGTTACGGCAACGGAAACAGGTAGCACAGAAGGCCTGGTCACCGGTCAAGATGGCCAAGTCCTCGATTTTGACGCCGCAAGCACTGCAAGAGTAGGTGCACGTGCTGCAGATGAGCGAGCGGTCACCAAGGAGATGCAGGTTTGCATCTGAGTCTAGGAGGACATCGCACGTATTACAACGGAAGCAGTTGATGTGCCAACGAAGACCGGCTGTGAGAGCGGCGAACAGTAAGGGTTAGTTAGTGCGGAGGAGTTGGCATTGTTGACAGAGGGTCACGTTACATACAAAGTTCATAGGCTTTTCCCTCCTCGAGGATCTAGAAGATGAAGGCGACAGCGATAACAAGTTAGTGAGATGATACAATAAAGCGGCGAAGGGGCCCAAGACATGATCAGCTGTAGCAGAGCAGCCCAGGCTTGATCTGTGAGCAAAGAGGGGAGGAGGGGGAGGGCAGACAAGGCCGAGCTTGGGCAGCATTGTGTCAGGATGAGAGAGACTCTTCTTACCTCGCCACACCGAGTACAAGAGAAGATCTCGTCGGGCTCCATGTAGTCTTCCATGCCGGGAGCAGCAGAAACTGCAGCTTCGGTAGCAGCCATGGCATAAATATGAAGCTTTCAAGAAGACAACGATATGAAAGGGAAGGGATAGCGGCTGTTGAAAGTGACGACGAGACCGTAGAGATAAGAAAGGCGAGGAGAAGAGAAAAGAGAAGGAAAGAAAGACGATGCGGGTATCAGAGGAGACGAGGCAAAGCTGGTCGAAGTAAGACAAAACTATTGGCTGGTTAGGTCGAAGCCAGGACGATGGAGGGAAATCGAGACAAGGCAGGCGGAGAGAGAGAGAGAGAGAGAGAGAGAGAGAGAGGTCGAGACGGAGGCGGAGGCGGAGGCGGAGGAGATTGGAAATTGTTTGCTTCGAGTCGAGGAAGAGAGGCCTGCTGCTCAACAATATAGCAAGCAGCCAACACTTGAAGCTTGCTTGCTCGGTAACGTGGTGGTGATGGTTGGTAATGGGAAGGTGTTTACGAAAAAAGGGGACAGCAGTCGAATAGAAAGAGATGAGAAGACGAAGAAGATTGCTCGTTCATAGAGATCTGAAAAAAAAAAGGAATTAAAAAAGAATTAACAAAAAAAAAAAAAAACGACGAAAAACGCCCAGCGTGGTGGTTGGTTGGTTGGTTGGTTGGTGGTGGTGGTGGTGGTGGTCGTCGTCGTCGTCGTCGTGTCTTCTCTTCCCCCCAAAGACTTGTTCCAACAGTAAACAGGAATTAATGAGAAAAGAAAATATAATATGAATTTTGCACTTCTTTTATTCCTCTTTTCTTTGGTTGCCCGTTGGCAATGGCAATGGCGATTTGATTAATTCTCGTTTGAGAGAGTTGGTGAGGAAACTTGGTGAGAATTGGGCCGAGAAGACATTCGTTAGAGAGAGAGCAAAGAGAGAGAAGGAGGGGAGGAGAAGAAAGGAGAGACCAGACACAAGACATGCAGCCCCCCCCCCAAACGGAGGGGCCAAGGAAGGCTATGGCTAACTAAGCTTCAGCACCGTCTGGGAAGGACTACACTAACTATGCTCCTTGTTCCCAGTCCCAGGCTGCCTGTGCTGTGGGGCTTTCAGGGCCTCCTCCAAGGGCTGAGACAGCACTGAGCTGCACTAAGCAGCCCTGCGAAAGCCACTGTGCCCCCCGCTGCAGGTCTACCTGCCTACATACTAGCAATTCCCTTCCAAGCCAATAATCCGTCGTGGTTGTGTTTTAGCCTTGGCCGCGCCTGGCCCAGCCCAGATTAGTGGACATAGTAGAGGATAGGGGCACTAAAATAGGCACTGAATAGCCTTGATGGCATTGAAAAAGGCCCCAAACAAGCCTAGAACCAGGGACAAGACAAGAAGAAACCAAAAAAGGAGGCCGAAAAAGGGTCTCTAACAAGCATCGATCTACACACAACAAGGGGGGCCGTTCTTGGATAATTCTTTTTTTTTTGTCTTTTTCTTTTTTTTTTTTTCCTTCTTTTTTCCCTTTATTTCCTTGGTGTGAGAGCGGTGAAAGTGTGACAGATAGCAACGCCAGGGGCGAGGGAGACAGACAAGACAGTCATTCAGTCAGTCAACCAATACAATACAAAGAAGAGCTCCAGAGGAGCCTGAGGGAAGGAAGGCACTTACTCTATTGGCGTCTTTTGGTTTTATTGTTGGACGACAAATATACTACGCACCATATAGCAGGAATGCCACTACAGGCGCAAAACTACGCCTGCGCCTACGCCTACACGCCACACACACAGTACCAGCAAACTCCTTCGCTACTCTGGAAACACCCTGTCGTCTTCCTCCCATTGGCCACTATCCCTCTACACTGCAGGCTGTCCTCTACAAAAAAACAATGGCCCTATCCTCTTTTCGGTCCCTCCCTCAGTTGAGCCACGCTTACAACCTGCATGATCACAGTGAGACAAGGCAATACCACACACAGTCTGGGTATTGGCATACAATCAATCAACGACACCAGCTAGCACACTATATCCAGAAAACACCCAAGCAACTAACTACCCCTAGTCTCAGCCTCTTACGCATTTCACTCTTCTCATGACCCCGTCTCTTCGTTTGCCCTGTCTTGGCTATCCGTCGGGCTTGTCATCTTCAACCCCCTCTTGACACAGAGCAAACAAACATCCTTCCCCTTCCCCCTCTCTCCTCAAAACTCTATTGAGCCAACCACTATCCAAGCTTCGAAAACCATTTGCTCTGGCCAAAGAGGGAAAACTCATCTCCCCCCCCCTTGTCCTTCGTGAGAAAAATCCAAAATCCACCAGTCCAGGCCCGGCTGGGCCAGGCCCCTTTCCCTCCAAGCACTGACTTCAAACACTATGGCCAAGCCTCCTCTCCTTAGGCTAGCCTACATGGTAGTCTGTCTACCTAGTCATTTTCCGTGAGTATCTAGCCAAGCAATCTTGTGTAGTTTTGCCCACACACGGCATATCTGATATCTCCGTACCCTTGTTTTCCGTCTCTCTCCATCCCTCCGGCTCACAGACGATCAACCCGGCCTTGATCCAGGCCTAACCAAGCCCGAGAATCAGCAACCAGCAACGCACCACCTACCCACCAAGCGACGACGAACGACCCTACAAGACAGCAGACCCGACGAACCTACGAACGAGCCATCTAGCGATCACCCACAGATCCCAAGTGCCGGGAAGGCTCCCCTCTGCTTCTCTCATCTTTCCTCTTCGTTCAAACACAAGAGAGCTCGGGCCAGCACTTCTGAAACGAAGCTACTACCCGTCCGTACCTGTACTCTTTGTCATCTTTATATTCTCTTGTTTCCTTTTTTCTTTTTCTTCATTTATTTTTCATTTATTTTTTCAACTCTCTTTTGTTCTTTTTTCGTGTGTTTTGTGTATCAGTAAAACAGCCTTGAAATACTGATTGGCTGCCTTGAAATGTATATATTTTGTATCTTTTTTTTTTTTTTTTTTTTTTTTTTGCGCTCGGCTAGAAACCCGCAAAGACTAGCCTCTATATTCACTGCTAAAGCCGACATTTCATGTGACAAAGCAACGTGGCGCAGTGGAAGCGCGCCGGGCTCATAACCCGGAGGTCCCTCGATCGAAACGAGGCGTTGCTAAAAAACAACACGATGTCTGCCTTTGTAGTACTCGTATCATTCTTCTTTTTTCGTACCCTTTTAGCACGGATAATAATTCTTTTTTTTTTCCTTCTTTTTTTTTTTAAAAAAAAAAGAAATAATAAAAAAAAACTGAAATACTTCTTTTTATCTCTCCCTCTCTCTCTCCCTCTATTCTTCAACTTCCATTCCCGTGTCACCATCCACTTGTTTCTACCTTAAACCCCAATCCAACCCAATCAGACTACTTGCCTGCCTGGTCCTTTACATCTTCACAGTCCTCCTCATTCGCTCCCATCCCGTTGTCTCTTTACGATGTAATACGTAATTAGACTCTTCGGATCGTCCTGCACATCCTTCAGAGCTTCCCAGAACTTCTCCTCGCCAACACGCGCATGAACCGCTACACACAGCTGCACTGCTCCCATGCGAACTGCCGACTCCTTGCTCTCGAGACACCGCCCAGCCAAGCCCGCCAGCTGCTGCAGCTCACCCTCAGCCCCCGGGATATAGCTTGGGTGGCGTGCCAAAACTGTGGTCAGCACGTGTAAACCAGTACTCAGACAACGCATGCCGGCAGATGCAACTGAAGCATCCTGACTACAGCTCGTGTTGAGCAGGGTAACTAGTGAATTGACTAATGCTGGTGCAGATCCTAGTACAACCAAATCATCAGCCAGTGCTTCAAGCCCACTGACAATATGCGTGCGGGCATCATAAGTGCTGCGCGTGGCCATAATAGCCTCAAGTGCACGGCTGACATGTGGCTGGAAGCTGGGCTTGTTGTTTTTGAGCAGCAGCTTGATCGTGGCAAGGACTTGTGCCTTGACGTCCTGAGCCTTGTCAGTAGCCATGCCTGGTAGCGGGTCTTCCAGGTATTGGAATAGTCCCAGAAGCAAAGAATCGAATTTGCCATCTGCAAAAATAGTCTTTTCGCGCAGTAGAGACTGAAGCTTGCGGAAGCCGTGGACATCTAGTGTTTTGGCCTTGACGCGCGTGATACCGCTGTCAAGTAGGCGCGCATTTACTTTGGCTTTATCGCTATCCATCATGTCCTGCGCATTAGCTACAGAAAGGGGTGCAGTATCAGCATTCAAATGCTTATCTGCTAGGACTGGTCCCACACTGGGGTCTGGTGATGCTCTATGGGTGTGCTGTTGCTCGGCAGGATCTTCATAAACTTGGACAACATTAGCAATCGGCGTCTTTTCAGAGGCGACGTCAACCATAAGGTTGGATGCTTGCTCGTGGACAGCAGACGTCTCAGTTGATTTCGATACGGAAGCAAACGCATTAGCCAAGGCATACGACTCTTCATGCTCGTGATGCACAGAACTTGATGGATGAAGTGCCTCTTTTAGTGTTGGGACTTCGCGTAGTGGAGGATCGATCTTGGAGGATACTGAAGCGGTAGTAGCTTTGAATTTTGGCGGCGTAAGCATGGTAGCGCCCGATGGCGACAGGGCAGCCCTTATCTTAGAAGGGCTTTGCCGGGGCGTAGCGGGCTGCGAAGTCGAGTCTCTAGTTGGCGATTGATAGCCCGCACGGGTAGGCGACTGGAAGCTATTACGAGTCGGGGATGGCAATCTACTGGGTGATAGTCTTGTTGGTGACCGTGCTAACCTAGTAGGCGAATGTACCGGCTCAGAGACATAATTCCCATGTACCGATCGCGGCCGGGGCAAAGCCCTTCTAGGGGATGTTTGCTGTTGGCCTATCTGGGATGAAGCGGACTTTGCTGATGCAACGGGCTTTGAGCGTGGCTCTGCCAAAGCCGATTGCTCTTGTGCAGGGGGTAGCTCGTTTGAGCGGAAAGAGTAGGGCCCGGCGGTTGCGGGTCGAGCAGTCATTTCAGGAGCCTTGCGACGAGGGCGGACAGGAGCAACAGACATGCCACCAGGTCCCACAGCTGTAGTGCCATCTCCGCCTCGTGACCGGGTTGGCGGCGCAGGAACGGAAGTAGGGGCAGAAGCAGAAGGCGCTGTTGATCGGGTTGTCCCAAGATGAGCCATAGCTGATCCAGGCCGTGAAATGGGCTCCTTCTTTGCTGCCAATGCCGCTGCCTTCTTTTGCGCCAGCATAGTTTCCCTCAGCGTTGGGCGTGCGCTCATGGTGCTCTTTGACAGGCCCATGCCGGGCTTTGCGGTGGTTGTATTTCCGCCGGCACTGGGATTTGCAGGATCCTTGGCAAGAAGTTTTTGGGCAGTGCTATCAAGCCCCTCCATGATTGCTTCAGCGCGAGCAGGCCACATGCTGGAGAAAAGCCAATATGTACCGCGCGAACGCTCTCGCACGCCGGGATTAGCATCATTGAGGCCTTTTTTCAAACACTTCTCAATGATATCCAAACCTCCCGTGTGCTCGATATGCGACTTGTGATGGCCCTCCTTGGTCAGCATAATCTTTAGCCATGAAGTGGAATATAGTCTAGGTTGGACATTTTTATCCTGGGATGCACCCCATATGTGCTGCATTATACGGTTGCTGTAGGTAGCTCTTGAGATGATAGCTTCCACAGATGTGTTGGCTTGCTGTGAAGCAATTTTCTTTGTCGCGGCGCAAAGCTTGATTAGGGTCTGGAGTAGAATCTCAACAAGAGGGTCAATTCCAGGACCAAAGACGTTGGCAGCATCCTGGACTAGAGCACAGCCTTCCTTGGACAAACTGGTTCTGAGGGAGGTGATGGCTTTGACGATACCATCAAGCAGAGACTTGAGGCCGACCAAAAAGTGGTCCTGGAAATCACTGGGGACGTTTCCAACAATAAGCTGCCGTAACTTGGAGATGCTTTGTTCGCGCTTGAGCCAGTTTTGCTCCGATTCGCGGCCGTCAAAATAAAGTATCATTTCCTTGAACATATCATCTAGCTCGCGGGCGGTGTTGACATAGATGGGTTCGAGCGACTCGGCATTCGTTTCGATGTTTCCGGGAGTCACGGGACGGTCACTAGAAAGCAATGGCATCGAGGCGCTGGGGGCTAGATTGGCGCGGGGTTGCTCTTCGGAGGTTGCCTCGGAACCAGCAGTAGGAATAAGCGCCTTGACAATTGCTTGCTCAATGGCGGGGCGAACCTTGCAATTTTTGAGCTGACGCTTGAGATCGGACTTGGCTCTGTTGGGTGCGTTTCTGGAGAAAATTGTTAGCGAGTGAGGATGAGGGAGGAGGAGGAAAAGGGCTTGCTTCACGACCTACTTGAACAGCTCAATGACAGTGCCTTTGGCAGTTTCCCGCACACCCGGGTCAGCATCCTCTAACAGATCCATCAAACTCGGGACATAATTGCGAAAGGGCATGCCAGTCTCTTGGTGCATATGAAGCAGCCAATTTAGAGCTGCTTCCTTGGCGCGTACGTTCTTTCCAGACATGGCGATGTTTCGCACGAAGCGCTCGACGTCAACGGGAGCAACAGGATAGATATTAACCAGAATCTGGTTCGCTAGCGCGCGGAGCTTCTCCTTTGGGTCGCCGAGTTTTTCAATGACGAGGGCAAGGTTCTTGGGGGCTTCCTTAGCTAGAAGCTTGGACTCCTGCCGTAGGAGGCGCGTGAACAGGTGGTTTAGAGCTGTGAAGCCGGCCATGGAAAGAGTAGCATGGGGCGACAGGGAGGCCAGCCTCAAGGCCTCGAAGAGTGCGGGAGTACATGTCTCGGGGACATTGAATTGCTTGATGGACGATTTGGTGTATGTGACTTGGCTGACCTTGGAGTCAACGTAGACGTCGGATCGTAGGAGGTTCAGGAGGTCGGCGACGAACTCATCAGTGAGTTTCTCAGGCATGACGAGAGCCATTGGTGAGGGACAGAGAAAGAAAGAGAGCCAAGTGTATGTACGGGCCGAGAATATATGTAGTCGAAAGAAGAGGTGGCCTGAGGGAGGAGGTCGGTTGGGGTGGGTGGAGGACGCACGACGTATTGTGCGACGTTGGCGACGAGACGAAGAAGGCTGGTTGAAAAATACAATGTGAAGGCCAAAAGGGACGAAAATTCAACGGGAATGGCAGTTGGAAGAAAGAGAAGGAGACTCAAGTCGAGTCTGATTCAATTGTCCAAGTAAGGGCTATGCGCCAAGCTTGATATCAGGTTAAGAGCTGCAAAAGAGAATAAAGAGTTTGCAAGGTAAATAATTAACAGGGTTGAAAATAGGGGAGCTGAGGGGCCCATAGAAGAGCTAATGAAGATAGCAAGGAAGACCAGATCGTAAGAAACAGGGATAATAAGAGGCAACAAGGGAAATGAAGATTATCAGCTTGTTGAAATGGCGTCTGCCAGGCGGTATTTTGATAGAATAAAACTGGAATTACAAAGAATAATGTTTTTTTTTTCTGTCTCACGATAAAAAAAAATGAGAAGGAGGGGAAGCCAAACAAACGAAGTGCGGTTTGTTGTTGCTTTGTTTGGTTGCTCCTTCCAACCAGCAGAAAGGCTCTTTGTTGACTTTGTGTTGGCTGCGCGGCGATGTTATTGGCTGGTTGAAATGTTTATCCGGTGATTTGCCGATAGCGACCGCGAACTAGGGGGGAAAGGGCTCCAGGCCAGGTACGTGTATTTCTGTATGCAAAAGATACACGTCGGTGGTGGTGGTGATGGTGGTGGGCTACTTCATTGACTCAAGATTGGCCTGGAATTCGCATTTGCTTCTCCTTTATTTTGAGCATGTATACATAAACGCAGGTATAATCTCATAAGAGATAGATCTTACTAAATAAACTACGCAGCACTATTTTACGCACAGCACATGCCCCACGCATCAACAGAGACTGACATGAGTGATGAACAATCTGATAAAGCAAAGAAAAAGCACGGAAACGCCAAAGTAAAACCCAAACATATACAATATAAAACAAATGGACCCAGGGGCCAGGACAAAGCAGTTGGCTGCGCCGGCGACAACTCATAAAAAGTGCAAAATGAAATGTCCGTACTCGACCACACGCGAGTACGCCCAATACAAACTGGCCATAGGATAGCCAATCCTCACTCAAGCAGGTACATGCATGTCGTCGTCACTGACTACACTACCAACCTCACTCCAGCTTGCCGGCGTCAAAATGCCGTCTGTTTGGCTGATGACATCATAGCGCGAGCCCTCGTTTGAGACCGTATCGTTGTCGAGAATCGCGACATGAACTGATGAGCTGACCACTGACGCCGAGTCAGTAGGTGTCATGGCACCTTCATCTGATACTTCATCGGCTAGGCTAACGACCGAGAGAGCCGGCTCGGAGGAGCGTGCGGTAGGAGTGGATGGCACGGCGTGGGGAGACATGGGCATGGGCGAGAAAAACGACTCATTGCTCTGTTCAGCCCAGGCTTGGATGGAGGCAAATGCGTCGTCCTGGCTGCCAACTTCATTGATGTCGCTAAAGGGGTTCATGGGAGTCTCAGAGGTCGGAGTAGCAGCACGGTCGAGGGTTAGAGATGAGGCAGCTTCACGGACTTCGATGTTACCACTAGCGCTGTTCTCCACGGATGGAGTGGCAGCGCGAGATTTCAGGTCAGCATACTCTCCGGAGTCTGTGGCCGAGTAGATGTCGGGGGCGTCGTCAAAGGCAGATGTGGCAGAAATAGCTCCAGTATCAAAGCCCGGAGACAAATATACAGGAGGGTGGGAGAAACCGAACTCTCGAGACTGGGGCTGAGACTGCGATTGGTTGTCACCGCGGCGACGCAGGCCTGACCCATCTCCGTGAATATTAGCCCCCGAATTGTATGTAGAGCCACCGGCACCAGCGGCCCCGGTTGCAGCACCCGCATCAAGAACTTCGTCAAGCTTGGAGGCTAGTTGCTCAAGAGACTCATGCTCATCAGCAATGCGACGGGCGTCTTCCATTTCCTGCGACTCGTGAATAGCTTTCCAGAAATCTAGTTCCTCGCGTTGACGACGACGAGCTTCCTCGGTGACGTCATCGTCGTTATCGAGAGAGTCTAGATCCATGTCCAAGTCGGCTCCAGCGTTAGAACGAGCATTTCGGCCAAAGCTGGAACGACGCCGATTGCGGTGTTGAGATGACATCATGAAACCATCGGCATCCTCGGGGCGGTTATACAGAGGTTCTTGGAACTCATAGTCCCCAGTGTCGGTATCGGCAGAGGCACTTTTAGAACGAGGGGCACCACGACGGCCAGGCATGGCCTTGGCGAGTCGACGGTGTATATCTTTAGCGTAAAGGCGTACTTCAGGCGACTCGTAGATGATGATGGCTGCCGCTGCGGCCACAGTAATAGTGGCGGCGATGCCCATAGTGAGGGCAATAGGGTTTGGCATGATTTTTATGGGGGCAGTGGCTGAAGTTCCTTATAAGGGCGCAGGAACGAGATTAGGGAACGTACAGCAGCAGCAATTCAAATGACAGCGATGTGAAACGCAGGCCTATGAAAAGAACATACAGGCTCGAGAGATGAGTTGGTTAGGAAAAAGGAAAAAGAATTAAAAAATTAAATGCTTAACTAGAACAAAGAGGAAAGCAAGGCGTGAGCCGAGCGGCCTCTCTAGATGGCAAGTTAATGCGACTGCCTAGGTTGCTTCAGTTTCTGGGAGCTGTTTGGCAGGTGGCGTCTAGTGTTTGCGCCTGTCAGCAACTGTCGTGCACGAACTTGCGACTTGCGACTAACCTGACTAATCGACCACGCTGACAGTTGGGGGACAGCTGGCGCCAAGTGGAAGCCAGACTGGTGACTGCTTGCGGTCTTCCAATACTCCCAAGCCAGCGCATCAAACGATGAGCTGTTTGTGCAGTAGCGCTTTGCATCTACTTGGTTCAGGGCGTCCAAAGCCAGGGAGAGAGATGAGGGGGAGGGAACAACCTACAGGTTCAGGATCCCAGCAGGAAGCGCTGCTGACAAGACGCCGAGTCAAGACTTTGTCAAGGCGTATACATACATACAGTAAGTAGTACTAGTACCTACCATTAGTACTATGCCTTCTAGGCTGTTTCATTAAACCCTCGACCCGACAAACAATATGGAATGGAGTTTGCTTGTAGGCAGCTGTTTTTGGCATCCCAGAAAATATCAGGTTCACAGCGTCGTCAGTCAAGCACAGCAAGTTGCAGAAAACATCATGTCATGTCATGCCATATCGTGGCGTGGCCAGCAACAGCTTCAGCCTGCAGTGAGTGAATCAAGTAAAGATAATCAACCAGCTTACTTATATTTCTGTGTCTTGTTTTTTTACACTAGAAAGAAGTATCAGCCCTTTTAGAGCAAAGTCAAAGTCCTCCAAAAAGAGAACACCATAGAATCAACAGCGCCCCTAACAAAGTACCAAAAAGCACGAAACAAGACAAACACGAACGCCCCCCCGTTTTTGAGCCGGCGCCTTGCTGGGTTATGTAAAAGAGAATAAAGATCAGAAAACCAGAACAGGAAAAGCAGAGGGGAGGGAGATGGTGAGGGAGAACCATCTAAAGGCCCGAAGCCAAAAGAGCCAAAACCCCAAGTGGGCTGGCTAATAATGTTGGTGTCTCCGGTCCGGTCGTCCCCATATCTTGAATCCATCCTCTTTATCTTGAGAAGCCAAGACAATAGAGCCAAACAAAAGAAAATGAGAGAAACAAGTAGGAAGCTGAAGCCGAGCCCCCTCTGGAGAACAAAAAGAAAAGGGAGGGGCAGATAAAATTTTCTTGCCTTCTCCTTCTTGGCTGTTGTCTCCCCCGGGTGATCCTTTTGAAAACGAAGGACGGGAAAAGGAAGAAAAGAGAGAGAAGAGGATATTTGTGTGAAGGAAAATATGACAAATAGGAAAAGAAAAGAGAGCAGGAATGCTCGGGGTAGAAGACACCATCGGCACAAGTCCCCCCTCTGAGCACGCCTGTCGTCATCGCTCCGTCAACAGACGGAAAGATGCCAGGCTCTGAAATTAAGGAGAGCTCTCGCCGCTGTTAACACTGGCGGCAGACGAGCTAGCGGTCGAAAGGGCAGCCTTCTGACGCTCACTGCAGAGAGGGTTTCAATTGGTTAGCTCGACTTGGCACTTACACGCTTACACATGCTCTTGGCCGGCGAAGCCCAGGCTAACACAGTTCTTTTAGGGGTTTGCCATATACTTACTGAGCAACGCGGTCCTTGAGCACACAATGGTACTTCTTGCCGCCCGTCTGGATCAAGAACTTCACCTTGCCCTTCTCGACCTGACTGGTGAGGGCATTGATGCTGGAGCTCTCGATGGGCGAAGTGGCGCCGGAGGAAGCAGCAGAGCCAGGCATGACTGATATGATGATGTGAGATGTGAAGGGCGGGAAGAAAGAGAATAGTAAGACAGAAAAGTAAAAGCGCTTGTATGCTTCAAGAAGATGATGTGGTTCAGGCTGACAGGAAAGGACAAGTGCGGAAGATGGAGGGGTCGGCCTGCCTTTTATAGCTGTGTTGGCTGCGTTGGAACCCACCAATTAAGCAGCAAGTGACGAAAACAGCCAGGCGAAGCCCCGAGTCGTGACTTGATGTGACCATACTAAACTAGCAACTAGAGCAAAGATACACACGTCCGCGCAAAGCACGGCAAAAAGAGAAAGAAGAGAGATACGCTACACTCCCACACACCCACCCACCCACCCACACGCCCATCCGATAAGCCGGGAAGCCTAAAACTCCATAGCATGAAAATGGGAGCTGGCTCATGGGGGGACTTGATTGGTGTTAGTCGTGCTCGGGGCATCGAGGAAGTCAAGGAACAGGGAGCGGGCAAGGGCAAGGGCTGGCTCGGGGCGCCGACGAAGGAAGCCTGAAGGAAGGGGAAGGGAGGAACGGAGGGGCTTTGTAACGATAATAGTAGCATTCAAAAAAGCAAAAAGTGAAGCAGAGTTAAAGCGGAGGTGGAGCACTAGTAATGCAAGTTGAATATCTGGCTCAAGATCAAGATCAATTCTAGCCAGCTGTAATCCTTCGTCGCCCCCTCCCCCCCCTCGCTCCTGGTGTCTCGTCTCGTCCTTTCTAGTCATGTCAAAATCCTGCTTCTCGTTTTTCTCTCTCCTCTGTCTGACGTGAGTGAAAAAAAAAAATTGCCAAAGACTGCATGTCGGTGACGAAAGCATGCATACCAGGTCTATAGGAAGCCCTAGATCAACTAGAACCTAAAGCTGTGCGTGCGTGTGCGTATGTTGTACCCACTTGCACGACAACATACATAGCCAGGTCGAGGAGACTTTACTTTCGACCCCAGGCAGCAAATCCGACCACATGATATAGGCTGTATAGTGTAGTGTTTTAGTCAAGCGATGTGTATTACTTATTTCACTTGCTTTCTCTTTATCATTCGTTTGTATCCCCACATCGAGGCAGCTCCGGCCCAGGACAAGAGCACTCCAACAAACCCACAGCTCGCCTCCTGGTTTTGTCTCTATCTCTCCCCTCCCCACCCGCTACAGATAGCCAGCCCACTTTGTGCTTTTTGCGAATCTCTCGCCTCCCCTCTCGTCTACCATCTCCAATCCCAAATTATGCACGTGGGTGCTCTTGCAGCAAGCCAGGACTCTGCGGCCGAAAGCCAGTTCGGGGTCGAGATATATAATATATATGTCTCAATGACTTATACATGATGATAATAATATATCCGAAGATATCCAAGACGATAAGATAGATGACGTGGACGTGGACGTGCTTTTTTTTTGTTAAGATCTCAACATCTCATTTCCTGGGGGTGGCGTGCATATGGATGGGCCTTTTCTTGCCATGAGCTTTTTTTTTTTCTTTTTTTTTTCTTTTTTTTTTCTTTTTTTCTTTTGGGGGAGGGGGAGAAGTTGATCAAAGAAGCTGCGCCTACAATGGGGTAAGAGAAAGAGAGAAAAAGAGATAAACAACCAGTACGCCTGTTTGGAGAGCAAGAGAAGCTCTTATATTCTTGCCTTGATTCTTCTCCGTCTATTTCGGCAACAGTTTAAGCTGTTGCTGTTTTCTAATCAGTGCCAAAAAAAAAGGGAAGGTGAGACAAGACAGAGACAGTAAGACAGTCTGACAAAGAAGGGAAGTAGAAGAAGAAAACTGGAAGGAGCACCTACCACAGGCCATCATACAAACCTTCTAGACGTCTTCCTTTTGCTTCTAGTGCAATGGTCACTTCCTATTTCCAACTTGCTCTTTCCCTTTGTCTTTCTCCTCCATGGGCGAACACCTCAACCTAATTCTTACTGAATAGCCGCCGTACTTGGGTTTCTGTTTATCGCCTCGAACTCGCCGGCGTTCCGTGTTCTGCTTGTTCCATGATGTCTTTCATGCCTGACTCCTTGTAGTAAAGAGAAACAGAAATCCATCCTCCCCCTCCCCCTCCCCCCTCCCCCCCCACCCCTCTCCTGTCTCCAATACCTCCTATCTTGCATCAGCAACCGTAGCATTTGCATATCGCATCGTGCATAGATGTCTCCCTCATGTTCTAAACCAAAGAAAAAAAAAAAAGGAGGACAAGAAGAAAAAATATAAAGAGCACGGACCTCTTATGTTCCTTTCCATGACGACGACAACTTGGCTGCTGATTGGCCCTTCCATCCGCATTTCCTTTCCTGCTTTAGTCTGACTGCTATGTATATACTGGCATACACAGGTGCGTATATTTAAAAAGGACCGGTCATGGCCGAGCCAAACGGAATGCGATTAACAAGATTCGCTGACATAGCTCCCTGTCCATCCGTCTGTCTGTCTGTCTGTCTGTCTCTCTTATCACCTATCTTATTCCATGCAGCAGAATAACATGACATCACGTCACCCTCTAAAGTTCTTTCATCGTTTTCGCCCTTTTCTTACCCTTTTTTTTGTTGCAGCAGCAGCAGCAGCATAACAATACATATATGTGTACATTACAAGTGAAGTGTCATTCAACAACAATGGTGGTCAAACTGACATCAACATTAGTTCTCGACTAAAGTATGAAAAGGTGTCCAATATCAGGACAACAAAAAACAAAGCGGTAAAATAAATATATATAAAAAAAAGACCAGGGCCGACAGACAGATGAATAAACGAAACAACATGCAAAAAAATCTTTAGAAAAAAAAAAAAAAAAAGGAAAATCTAATTTACAGCTTGGCGATAATGGCAGAGGCGTAGTCCGAGGTGCTGGCCTTGCCGCCCAGATCGCCCGTCAGCGCCTTGCCCTCAGCCAGGGTGTCGAACGCCGCCTTCTCAATGCGTGTAGCATACTCGTTCAGACCCATATGACGCAGCATCATCATTGAAGACAGCAGCAGTGCCGTGGGGTTAGCCAGTCCCTTGCCAGCAATATCAGGGGCAGACCCGTGGACAGCCTCGAAGATGGAGCACTCGTCACCAATGTTACCCGAGGGAGTCAGACCCAGGCCACCAATCAGACCAGCGCACATGTCAGACAGAATGTCACCGTACAGGTTGGGCATAACCAGCACTTTGTCGTTGTAAGGGAGCGGGTCGGTCACCATCTTCAGGCAAGTGTTGTCGAGCAGCTCAGCGTCAAACTCGATGTTGGGGTAGTCCTTGGCAACTTCCTTGGCGACATTGAGGAACAGGCCATCCGACAGCTTCATGATGGTGGCCTTGTGCACGACGCGCACCTTCTTGCGGCCAATGGCCTCCGCCTGTTGGAAGGCGTAGCGCAGAACACGCTCGGAGGCCTCGCGGGTGATCAGCTTGATGGACTGCACGACGCCATCAACAACCACATGCTCGATACCCGAGTACTCGCCCTCAGTGTTTTCACGGATCAGGACGGTGTCAACACCATCGTAGGGGGTCTTGTAGCCAGCAACTGAGCGGCAGGGGCGCAGGTTGGCAAACAGGTTGAAGGTGCGACGCAGAGTCAAGTTAAGCGAAACGTGACCCTTGCCGACGGGGGTAGCCAGGGGACCCTTCAGAGCAACCTTGTTCTTGTTGATGCTCTGGATGGCAGAATCGGGAATGGCAGTCTTGCCGTCCTTGAGGATGGGTGTAACATCAATGGGTTCCCATGCAATTGGGGCCTGTGGAAGGGGACGGTGTCAGCTGGCTAACCAATGTAGATAGGAGAAAAAGCTGGTTTTTGATATTTACCTTGGCAGCAGCAAAGATCTGCTTAACGGCCTCCGAGATCTCGGGACCAATACCGTCACCTTCGATCAGGGAAACGAGGTATTTGCCCTAAAGGTAGTGAGGTCCAGTATGTTAGCATGCTAACGCAAATATGCAATGTAGTAGTAGTATTGTGGTAGATGAACGTATGGGTGAGATGATGACAACAGCAATGGACTTGGCTAATAACAAAGCTTGTTGTATTGTTGTTACTATAGCCCTGGCAGCATGCAATGTTAATGTTACACTACATTAACATGGCTCATAGACAACGACGAGTAATGCTAATTAAGCCATTGCCACTTGCCCACCCAAAACGTAGAATAGCCACAAAACGATCAATTGATTGAGGAATAGAGGAGGACAATGGACATTGGTTATCATCCATGATAAACTAGAGAGTATAAACTAACCTGGGCATCCTTGACACCGTGGTACTTGGCGACCTCGGCCTTGTCGGAGTAAAAGCGCTGGGCCTATTTAGACGAAAACGGAAGACAGTTAGCCAAGAGCGTTTCTTTCGTGTATGTTGTGCTTGTGTCAGGTTGTCTGCATGCTGGCGATCGGGAATTGGCGGGTATACGACCGGCCAGCTCGGGATGAGTCGGGTCGGGTCGGGATTCTTTGGTCGGATCGGTCGGTCGGATCGGGGCATGTCGCATACGAAATCATCACCAGAGGGGCTTCAAAGCGGAGTTTTGTAGTAGCCCTTGGTAATTGATGCTATTATTATTGCCACCGAGGAGAGCGAGTGGTGATCGACTAAAACGATAGCCAGCAGAAGATGGAGCAGATCCAACTGCAAATGCACAACGCAGACAGACAACCACGACGCTGATGCACGAAGGGGGAGGAGGACCTGATTTACCCGGATAGCAAAGCTGGGCGTAGCCCTGGGAACAGCAGCGCGCATGCACTGGCGGCCAGCGCCCGAAATTGATCTCAAAGCAAGCATTGTGAATGATAGAGAGACGGAGGACGAGTTGCTTTTGGGACGGAGAGGGAGGAGGCGGAGAAGGAAGATGAGGAAGGCAAAGAGAGGAAAAAGGCACGAAAGAAACAAAAAAAACACAGAAGAAAAGAAGAAAAAAAAAAAAGAAAAAAAGAAAAAAAAAAAAGGGAATAGAAATTCAGCAGCGAGGGGAAGAAAAATACCGCCGGAAGGATCCAGGATACAGCCGAAGGACAAAAACTACAGTGGATAAACATGATCCATTACAGGGTACTACAGGGGCTTACAGCGCTGAAAGGCGAAGAAACTTCCCTCAAGCTTCAGTGAGTGGGTATCCGCCTATTCACGTACGGCGCGGCCGGTGCTTCAAGCGCGCAAGCCGTTTTCGCACTCAACACTGCTCGTAGCGGCCGGCACAAGTAACTTGTCGGCCTGGTTTGCAGCCAATAATCAATTGATATAGTTCAGAGAAGTCTCTGACCTGATGTTCAGCCAGCCAGTATAGCTACAGTCTTCTTCTTTACTACGTCACTATTACTGCCTCTCTCTAAAACCCTGACGTCTAGTTCCAAGCTCTCTTATCCTCAATACCACAAACGCCACACCAACGCCACACCATTTCACCATCAGTGCCCACTAAATTCCTCTGATTGGCCAATTAATAATCCTCCTCGGCCCAACAAGCTTTGTTAGTATCTGCCAGCTCCGACGTCCGCAAGAGCCGCGAGGCTTGGCTCCGAGACAAACATGTCGGACGAAGCTCGGATTTAAAGGAGAAGAAAAAAAAAACAAGGGAGAATGAGGAACGAAAAGTAAAAGCCCTGTGGGCCAAGGCTGACAATCATTGGCTGCTTCTACAGGGATCTCAGAACAAACGAAAACCTGTTCATCCCAGAGACCAAGAAATCTTCCAAACTTGTACGACGACGTCGTCGTGGTTGCTTGCTCTCTGTCATCAACGCTGACTAAGCATAACATCGCCTTCATATATCATCAATAGTAACAAAGGCAAAAATCACTTTATTTGTATAGCCGTGTTCGTTTGTTCTTCTTTCTAGACATCTTCAAAATTCCAAACGTGCATCAAGGGAAATACAAAAGGCCACGAGCATCAGTACCGCCTTCACCCAACTGTTCGCCCTCTTTCTTTTTTCCTTGGCTTGAGTTCCATCGCTAGGAGCGCTCTTCGCCGTTCTGTGGCGTATTTCTTTTCGCAGGCTCATCTGTTGGGGCCAATATCTCATACCATTCGTTTTAGACTAATCTTCTTTTTACATTTTTTTCCCTTTTACTCAGTCTCTATCAACACTCTAGCGGCTCTCCTTCTCCCACAATGCCGTTTCTTCTCTTCTCTTCGTCACTAGCTCAATGACGTCTGCCGGGTAGACCTCCGTGTGCGGCTTGCCCTCCATGAGAACTTCCTTCAAATGGCGTGTCGCTTCCTCCTTGGTCATGCAGACAACATGACTCATCTTCAGGTTCGTCGACTTCTGCTGGTCTTTACCCTCGCCGATGTATTGCAGCATTTCGGCTTCAGTTGGCTTTTCCCAACGAATCAGCACGAGCTTGGTGGGTATCCCGGTTACGACGCTGCGGCCCTTGTAGACCTCTTCAATCAAGAACATGATGTCGGCCGTTGTGATGGGCACTTTAAGGCCAACGGCAATGTTGGCCGCATTGCCCGACACATGCCGGGCAAGCTTCTCCTCAAATGCCTGTATAGCGGCGAGCGATGTGTCATACATCTTCTCCCGCATCTTAGTGGGTAGGTAGGGAGTTGGGTAGCCTATGATAGCAAGTATTAGCAAGGAACATAGACGTATACCAAGCAGAAGAATACGCGGTAACTAGGGAGTTAGTTTTGAGGGCTTTGCATATGCATGGCAACATGATGCATACTCCACATGCATAGAGGCCTAGAGAGCTCCGCACTAATGGCCCTGTAGCATATACAGAGTGCACGGAACCAGCACGCACAGTGCAGACACGGTAAGGTGTCTCGTCTCGCCTCAGACTCGCTCTGCAGATTCCTCCCCATACCCCCATACAATTTACATACCAGCAATAGACAAAATCACATGATTGGCAATTGTGTAGCCAAAAATTGCAGGCATAGTGCCCAACACTGGCAGGATTCGCAGTCGGAAGTTGGGCAGCACACCTAGCTCGTCGACCTTGCCCTTTTCAAACTCTTCCTGATTGAGAGGCAGTAATTCAGCCTTACCCTCACCGGCCTTTTCCGTAGAAAATACCATTGGGATGCCCGAACCAACGCCCAGCAGCTTTAGCTTGCGTCTGGTCGAACGTGACAGGCGGTCGTCAGTACTGGCGGATATGTCGCCCACCATGATACGCGTAGGGTCGGATTTGCAGCCAGAACCAGCCGAGCTGATGACGGGAATATTATTTGAGTGACAGAACTTGAGCAAGGTAACCTTGGTATCAATATTGTCAATGGCATCAATAACATAATCCGGCTTCACCTCCGAGTCTCTCCACGGGCCTAAGAGTCGCTCCGCGGAATCCCCGTCGAACTTTTCTCCGCACATGTCAAAGTCCACCCAAGGCGCAATCGCCATTAGGCGGCGCCGCATAGCCTGCACCTTGGCCATGCCGACATCAGCCAGTGTAGCCACGGCATGGCGGTTAAGTGAGCTGAGCGTCACCTGGTCAAAGTCGATCAGACGAATCTTGGCCACACCTGATCGCGCCAGCGATGCACAACAGTGACTACCGACACCACCTAAGCCCACCACCACGATGAACGAGTTGCGCAGCTTTGCTAGGCCCTCATCGCCCAAGAAGACACGGTTGCGTGCGAGCTGCTCGAGAATCAGCTCCTCATCAAACTCGCCGGCAATAGCACGCGCCGCCAAAGCCTCGTTACGGATATCCTCTTTAGTCTTGTGCGGTAGAGGATTGGACACGGAGCTAGAGAGCTGAAAAAAAGAGCGTTAGTAAAGATGAAAAGAGTATATATAGAGTACGCATGTGAATGGCAAGAAGGGAAAACGACTGACGGGCTCGGCCGGCTGGCTAGCAGAGCTTGGCGGAGGGATAGATTGCTTCAATTGAATAAGACGCTCTTCCCGTTCCAAGGCCTGAGCGCCCAGAATGATTCCGGCGACAGCAGCACCGGACACAATGGCCGTAGCTGCAAGCTGGAACTTGGGCGAGTTGAGCCAATCCGAGAGAGTAGAAGCTATGGTAGTCATGGCGGGCACTTGTAGTCTTATAATGCGGTAGCACGGAAATAATGCGGCTGGAAATAGAGAAGCTTCAATAAGCCACAAAAAAGGAAAAGAAAAGAATGGAAATAGAACAAGCAAGAGTCATGTCCAAGGCCCGCACCTCTGCATCAAGTGCGGAAGACTATAAAGGGTTAGAAGAAATTTGTTATCGGGTCTTGTGTGTCATTCCGTCACGTGATTATATAACCCTAAGATGCAGATAGCTTCCCACTTTCTTTTCTCTATTCAAGTGATCATGATAGCATCATCAGAGTATAACCTTGTCCAGCAAAACGGGTAGACCCCGGATATATCCGCTATCTTGACGCTGTGAGAATCGGGTCTTGCGAGCCTTCAAGATCGCGAACAAGACCCATACCCACACGTACCGCACAAACAACCTTTTCACACCATCATGGGCCGTTTTGATGCTGCTGTTGTAGCCCACACCAAGGCCTGGCAGCGTGTGCTTCCTATGCATTCCTACGCTCGCACCCGCGCCCAAACCCGCTTGCCCCACATTCGCCCGCTATCTTCCTTCACCTCGGGCCGGCCGACGGCACCTTTTCTCTCAGCACACTCCCGGCAACTACGTGCGTATTTCACCGTCAAGAAGCGCAAGTTTCGCCAGCATGAAGTCAAGTTGTTCTTCCGCTTTGCCGCTGGCTGGCTGGGCTTCCTGGTCATTGTTGTGCCAGCAGCGACGATGGCATTAAAGCAGTATCAGGTCGACCGCTTGGTACCAGTTCCCAGCGAATGGTCGACGACATTGAGCACGGAACGCAAACATATCATGGATCTACTAGAGCCGGGTGCTATTGGGTCAAATGGCCAGGCACTCCGCGTCTTTGCCAGCGTGTGCAGCTGCTTAGATATGCTAGAGTCTTGGGAATGGGACGGCGAGGGCGTTCAGACACAGCCGCATATTATCAAGAAGTACGGGCTGCTGGCGGCCGGCCTGGACGTCTCAATGAAGAGCGAGGAGTGGCGACGTGAATACTATACACTGCTCATGTCTGCAGCCAGGGCGGCAGAGTATGTGCCGTACTACTCGTGGGATACTAGAACAAACAGCTTTATAAACCCTACGCTGATTACCACACCCGAGAATCCCGACCCGCCATGTCGTCGACGACACTACCACGAAGACTGCATCGAGTCGTTCATTGTGCCCGAGAACTTTTACCGTAAAATCATGACTACCAAGGGCTTCAACGAGAAGCAAAAGCTGGACGCCATGCTTCTCTGCGCCACCTTTCTTGATTTCAAGGGCCGCAACGCTGAAGCCGAAGAGATCTTCGCCGAGGCCTTTGCCCTGGTCTCTAAAAACTCCAAGGTGCCCCTCTTCGACCCCAAGACTCTGATCCTGAATGAAGACGCAGGCCCACCTTCCGAGAACCTTCTCAACGTATTAACAGAGTATCTCACACTGAAGGCTCAGAAGAAACGCCTCAACGTTGCTCTTCCAGCTATGATTTCTATTCTCAAGGCTCGCCGCTCGCTGCCTAACCACCCTCCACTACCTACCGACGCAGACGCGCTACTGCGTCACCGGCAGCCTTCTATACTTGAGCAGCTTCATAACACCTTCCGCATGCCCGCTTACCCGCCACCACCGCCTGATGGCAGCCAGCCACCGTGGCGCAGTCCTGAAGAGCTCTGCGAAGAAGCCAAGCTGAGCATTTATATTGGTGAGATGATGTTTGCTGGCACACACAAGGAAGACGGCATTGTATGGACACGCGAGGGGATCGACTCAGCTGAGGCAGAACTAGAAGCGCTGTGGAAAGACGATCCGACAGCCTCCGTACGAGCTGCTACTGCGGCTTGTCGCCAGTGTCTGATCGTTGGGTTTAAGAACTGGGCGCAAATGACTGAGGTTATGTTGCAGGCCCAGAAGGAGCGCGATGCTGCGGCCTGGGAGCACATTAAAGACCTCCGTCACCGTTTAATGCACGGCGAGATTCCGTGGTGGGAACGTTGGTGGCGTGGCCTGTCGCTTGATGAAGTCAATGCCCGCTTTGACCAGGCACGCCGCGGCAAGTCTGATCGCTGGATCGTCGAGCGTCGTCTGGCATTTGCTAAGCAGACCCGCGATCGCGAGATTTTGCAAAACGTCCGACCGCCGCCAGTAGGCTGGCTCGCACTGTTCCGGACGCTATAAAGAATGTACAATTAACAAGCATAGAAGCAGATTTACCGTGTATTATGAAAGCATTGCAATGAGATAAAACATGGGTTGTATGCAGTATAGGGCTAATGTGCAGGAAATACTAACTGTAAGAAAGAGACGGACCATAAGTCGCAAATCCCCTTGAAAAGCAAAGCAAATCCCCCCAAACATGAAAAAATAAGGAAAATAAAATAAATCCATCCATATACAAGACCATCGTGGCAACAACAAAAACATCGCCTGTCAAATACCAGACAGCTAGTCCTTCGGAACCTTCTCTGCGTCGAGGGTCGTGGGAGTGATGGCCTGTGCTTTAGCCTGGGATTCATCAACCATAGTTGTCTCGGCACCCGAGGCTGTCTCGGAGGTGGCGGAATCGGGGTTTGGGGCCGGCTTGAGCACTTCTTCTGGCTTCTCTTCGGGCTTCTCTTCGGGCTTCCCTTCGGGCGTCCCTTCAAGCATCCCTTCAAGCGTCTCTTCGGTCTTCTCCTCAGGCTTCTCCTCAGGCTTCTCCTCAGGCTTCTCCTCAGACTTCTCCTCAGACTTCTCCTCAGGCTTCTCTTCTTTTACACTTTCCTCCTGCGTGGCCTGCTCTACTTGCATCTCCGACTCAGCCGTCGTATTCTCAGTAGCCTCCACGCCAGGCATGGCACCTTTCTTTGTCTCCTCACTTGTATCCTTTGCTTCGTCTGTTGTATCCTCCACCATCTCCTTCCCTTGAACTTCTTCCTCAGCATTGCTCTTCGTTTCGGTTCTCGCTTCGCTCCTTGTCTCATCAACTTGCTTTTCCTCAACTAGAGGTATCGCATTCTTATCCTCTACACTATCAGGTTCGGGAGTTTTCGTCACTTTATCCTCAGCTACGGAAAGTTGTTCCGTTGGTGGGCTCTGATGAGTTGGTTCAGCAACCATGGACTCTGGATCATTGACCTTAGATTCGGCTTCTGTTTCGGCTTCTGCTTCGGCTTCAGGTTTGATATCAAGCCCACTCTCAATAACAGGAGCCTCTTCCGCGACAGTGGGTTCAGTCTCGGTAGTTTCATTGACACCTGCTACATGCGTCTCTTCAGGCTTCACTTCCTCTGACTTTAGATCCTCATCCACCTCGTCGATAACCATTTCATCAGCGTGATTAGCTTCTGCCATGTCTTGTGTTTCTCGAGCTTCTTCAATAATTGCCTCTGGTGGAGATTTCTCAACCATAGGAGCTTCATCAACCTCAAGGCCTGTGCCAGTTTCGGCAGTTTGGATGGCTTGTGAAATTACAACAGCTTCTGCAGCTTCGGCGGCTCCGGCGGTAGCTTCGACAATTTCGGCAGCCTCGGTAGCTTCGACGGTTTGGATAGCTTCGATAGGTTCAGTAACTTCAGGGGCTTCAACAGCTTGGGCAGCTTCAGTAGTCTCGGGGGCTTCGAGCGTTTCAACCACTTCGACAGGGTCAATGGGCAGATTCTCCATATTTTCGAGTGTAGCCATGGGCTCATTCACACTGGCAGACTCGGTCTCCTTGTCAGATAGCGTTGGTACAGCTGGGCCTGAATCATCCATCATTTCAATGTCTTCATCAACACCAGCCCCAGGCTCGCCAGAACCTTGAGAGGGTTCGACCTGAGCCTCAAGTTGTGTCTCGTCAACCATCAGACCAGATTCAGGGCTCTTAGAAGGTTCCTTCAAAGCTGGGTCAGCAGCATCATCCATGGCTACGTCTTCCTGTGGTTCTTCGGTCTTATTGGGCTGTATAGCATTAAGAACGCCATCGTCCGTCACTGACGGTGCCTGAATAGTGGTAGGAGAGTGTGGCAGAGTGATCACATTTCGCAGGGGACTGGGGTCAATTGCTGGATGCGCGTTGGCAGCGATCATGGCATCATCTTTAACATCCTCCTTAACCTCTTCCTTAATGTTGGAAGCAAGATCTTTGACAGATGCTTCAGAGTCGGGCATCTTTTCGGCTTCTATAGTTTCTAGAGCCCTATCGGGGACGTCACTCATTTCCGTGTCTTGCTGGGTTTTGGGGGTTTGGCTTTCTTCGGCGTCGTGATCGTCACCTTCGTCGTCATCGCCGTCATCACCTTCTTCTTCATCTTCTGAGGCCACTGCCGAGTTATCTGCCAACTCCAAGTCGTGGGAGAGAGATCGATTCTCGGGTTTGACAGTCTTATGAAGGTTAGTACGGCGTTGTGGAAGAAGGACCATGGTACAACTTACTAGTTCGCCTCCACCTTCAGACTTGACCTGGCTCGTGCTCGCCGAAGACGAAACAGGGATGGCGACTGCGCCACCAGCAGGAGCTGCACCCTCAACAATAACCTTCTTCTTGCGCCCACGACCAGGACCCTTGGGTTTTCTTTTAGGTGGAGGTGCCCTCCTCCGTCCGACTGGAGGCGTCTCAGTAGCCACTGACTCCTGGACTTGTGCTGTCGACACTAAAACAACGTGACGCGTAGAAATGATTTCGCCATCAACTGCAACACCGGGCTGTAATGTGATTTCCTGGGTGTAAGGATTTCCGGCAGCGTCAATACGGCGTACGGTTGCGCGCGTGACGGTTGGGCCGAGAGGCTTGTCGACAATTGTCTTGGACGCGATAGTGACAGTGCCCTTACGGCGCTTTGCGAGATACGAAAGAGGCTGGTCTTCAGCATTGCGGGGTAGCTGCTTCCACACTCGCGTCATAAATGCGGAGTCTTTGCGATCATCTTCGGGCTTATCAGCCGAGCTGTCACCAGCCCCTTTTTCGGTGCCATCATCGTCATCTTGAGGCGTCGGTCGCTTGTGCAAACGGCCAGATCGCGCGAGGCGGAGTAACTCTTGGCTGTGTGAAGGAAGGAGATTGGTGTCTTTGGGCATGCCATGGATCAATTCCATGTTCCAGATGTCGTTCGAGGCCTGTTGTTCCTGTTGCGAAGAAGGTGCTACTTTGACCCATTCCTCGCGCCATTGTCTAACGGGGAGGCCTGAGAGAAGAGCAAGAAGGTTTGTCAGCAAACTCAAAGTTTGTCGTATGTCGATAATGTATAGCAAATTGCGCCAGGATAAAGGTACAAGGCTACAGAAAGGGGACGAGACGAACCATCAAAGTCATCATGATCGGTGTATCCGGCACGATGTGCACGGCGAGTCTAGATTATGTATCGAGAATTAGCAATAACCCAGCCGCCAAACATGCACAGGAAAAAAAGCACAACGAAATTTTCTTACCGAACGCAGCGATGGTTGGTTGAAGGCGTTAGGTGCCATGTTGCCTGCCTCAAGTCTTTTGCGACCGCCAGTCGATGCGGCTTATTTTCCCTCTGCCCTTTTGAGTTTGATGACGAAAGCTGCAATGAATGGGCGTCCAATCGGGAGAAATGCAGACTTGGAGAAGCCCAATTCTAGTCAAATTGATTCAAGACTAGATAATAGATGCAGTTGTGAATGGTGGGCGGCGACGGCGATAGGCGAATTTGCTTGTAGTCTCTACTTGTAAAGGCGTGTTTCTGTTGTATTTGCACTTTAGCCTTGTCGCGATGCGCGATGGTGCGGGCGTCAGTCGGGTAAACACCGGCTAAACAGTGTTGATAATAGTGGGTCTCTATCAATCTCCTTGCGTCACAAACATTGGACGTTGGCATCATGAGTCAAGCCAGACATCGCTGTCAATGGTACATGAACACTGCAGCTACGCATATACGCAAAGAAGGGGCCTAATCGGCGCATTTTTTCCGGCCTTTTTACTGTTGTGCAAGAAATATTATTCAATCCGGCGCTCAACATCGCAACTCAACTCAACAGGACATAACAGAAAATAACAGGACATCTAAGTGAAGGTGGATGGCGACGGCGCACTGCCGTCTGTCCATCGCTAGTGCAGTAACATAATAGTACATGGTGCAAAGGGTTGAAACTCGTCGTATCACAGAGAGCATGCAAACCATAATCGCTTCGTATGATGGTGAATGGAGGTCGTTGGCGGCGTTCACCCTGACAAGGGAAGGCTCTGCTGGGAAGGTTTTTCCTGTGCAATGTTTTAGCCACTTAATTATCCCATTTAATCGGTCACAACAGAAGACTCACAGTTCCCTTGGCTTCAACAACCAATCTATCGGCTTGGAAGAACTTTCCAATGGAGGTTTGTCTCTAAAGCAAGTTGTTAGCCATCCCCGACATCTCGATAGTTCACAAGACTCGAAGCCCACTCACCTTCATAACCTGTAGTTCTTGCAGGCCCTTCTGCATTAACTCCTGGATCTGGCGACTATCAGTCTGCGCAGCGTTCTCGCGGAATGCAGCCTGTGTGCGGCGCTTAGCATATTCGCGGAAGTTGTATGACGAGAACTGCTCGCTGGTTCTTAATAGCTGGCGGTACTATGCGGGAATGGGTGTTAGCGACATCCTTGTCAGGGGCGTTGTTGTGTACGGTGTATTCCAATGTCTTTTTTATTTTCTTATTTCTCGTATTGCCAGCATTTGATGTCAGATTGCAGCTAGTGGCGGGGTATGCAGGCCTTCCAAGATATAGAGACCATGATGCCAAGTCAGCGATAGGAACTCACCAGAGACCGAGCCTGTTGAGCGGAGTCACCACGGACGACTTGGGCGACGGACATGATGCCAGCGTGTATCAAGCTTTGTTAGTACTCTCGTTTGATGGTCTTTCGAGCGAGAGAAGTGAGGTCAAGATCGGAAGACAGAAGAGGAGCTCCAGACAAGACGTCGGGCTAAGGAAGACTAGAAGAAAAAAATAGTGGGGCATAAGTGTTGCGCCTATCGCGGCTACTAGTGTTGTACAAAGAGTATAGCGTAAAAGGAGATAAGCTGTGATTGGTTGGATACAGCTGACCCCCAGAACAAGACGCGTCAGCGCAGTTGACGGTGTGATTATGAGTATATACATATATATCGTGTATAAAGGCTAGCTAGCAACTTTTCTGGCTATATAAACTCGCAAACCCGTAGATTCCCATGTAATACCCGCCGCCCGCATATGCTTTTTGAATCCTAACGCCTGATAACATGACCACGCCCAATGCAACCCTACTTCTGCGTCCTGACTAGCTCCCATAACTCCTCGTTCTCCTTCCTCAGAGCCTCCTCGGCAGACGTCTCAATTTTCTCTTCCTGCATGGCTAAAACAGCACTCTGCAGTGCGTCAGCCGAGAACCCGGTTTCGGTTAACATGCTTTCAAAGCGACTCGTGGGCGCAATTGGGGTCGTTATCTGTGCCGTGAACGTGTATAATCTCTCAGCCTGCGTTGGCTTGACGATATTGATAGCCTTAGTAGGCGCAGGCTGTGCGTCGAGGATAGGCATAAAGGCCAGATTAGTGATGGCCGCATTGAGATCCGCTAGCTCAGTAGGGTGGCTATTGTCAGTCAGCGACCACTGCATGACCTTACCACGCGTGTGGCCAGTAATCAGGGTGGTACCATCATAGTTGACAGCCATGGTCTGGGCAGGACCCAGCTCCTCGTCGGAGTTGCCTAGAGGCTGGGCGATATTGACGGCGGCTGAGGCATGCTCCTCGCTGTGCGGGCCAACGAGCGGGCGCGGACCAAACATGTCAACCATGAACAACTCGCCAGCGTCGGTGGTGGTGAAAATCGCACGGGCTGACGGATCAAGCGAGACACACAGCGGCGTCGATGCAAAGAGCAGCGTTCGAAGCGCATCGCCCGTTGCGTAGTTCCAGATTATTATAGTCTTGTCCTGGCTTGATGATACGCACAGGCTGGTCTCGGGGTTGGCACTGGCTCCGGCTGACAGCCCGGTGATGGACCCGCGGTGGTTAGACAGAACACGATCAGGCTCCTGTTCAGCTGTGCTATCGAGCTCAAGCATGCGTGCTGTTGACCACACGTGGACATTGGCATCTCCTGAGCCTGTGAGGATGTGAAAAGGCGCAGTCTCGATGCATGTGATTGGCTGTACATGGCAGGGCGGGGTATTCACTTGACGGCCAGTGCAGGTCTAGGACAGAAGTCGTGTTAGTTGCAAGGACTAGATGGAAAGAAAGAGGGGGGTGCAGAAATAAAGACGGAAAGAAGCGCTCACCTCCCATAAAATTACACGGCCCTCAGCGGTGCCCAGCACAAGCACGTCGCCCACCAGAGCCACAGCGGTAATGCGCTCGGAGAAGGCCACCAATGCCTCCTGATTCCCACGTTCACGCGAGTAGACATGCACATGGGCTTTATTGTTCTGGGCGGTAAATATGTGCGTGGGACTGACGGCCATAGCATTGACGGGCGCCGAGCTCTTTTTGAGCACACTAAGGGCCTGCAGTTGAGGCGACAGTTGGTAGGTGTAAATGCCAGCATCCTTGGATACAGAGGTATTGGAAGCCAGCGGCGGGCCACACACGGCGACGACGAATTGCTCAGTGAACATGGTAGGCAGGAGGAGGGGAAAAGCAGAAAGAGTAGACTGTGGGGATACGATGATGTTAGGGCCAATGAGCGGCAGTCTCCGTTGTGTTGGAATGACTCGTCGTCTGTCTGACTAGTTGGTCGGCCTGTCTGTTCTCTGTATGTCTGTCTATCCTCGCCGATCTCACAGGGCGCGTGATATCCCTAAGCTCGTCGCTAAACTTCTTTTAATTTTGCCTTATCTTGGTGAGCCTCTACAGCCTTCTTCGCAGCTTGAATACAAATTATGAGACAAGCAGTGAGCAGATCGTATGATTTGCACGCCAAGCACTAGAGAATTGCTTTTGCGATCTTCCTAATATGAACAGCTTCGCCTGCTCTAAGTCCTTATGTATGTATGTATGACTTGTGTGTCGATGGTATTGACGCCTTCCAGTATTCTTCTCTGCTGAGTTTGTTTTGATATTCCGGAGATAGTGTTGTGATAGGTTGAAGATTTGAAATTGAGCGAAGGGAGGAAAAGAGGCGATGTACGTTGAAGCCTCCAAGTCGAAGTAAATAATTAAAAAAAAAATAAAGATTTTTCTGCCTTTTTTTCTGTAGAGTTTCGCGATGGAAAAATTGTGGTAGATGATTGAATGCGACTGGCAGCTGTCAGCAGCTGTCACTACTACTCTACTTCGCTGAGAAAGCCAGCCACTAGCTCACAGGCTCATTCCATAGTGCCGTGAACTAGGGTCTATACCCTTATGTGAAGCCCAATTTCGTTGCTTTTCATCTCCCTTTTTACCATTTCTCAGGTTTTCTTCTTTCAATGCAAGTTAGAAACGTGGTGAAGCGATACTTTCTTCTCCTCTCACCCTTGCTATTTTCTTTTCCCTTTTTTTTTTGGGTCATGCGTAGGTTTTCCTTTTGCTCTCCCTGACAAACGACCTGTCTCACTTTCTGCTGTTGCTTCCCTTGAAGGGAGAGAGCCTGAGCAACGCAACGCAAGTTTCTTCTTCTATTCTAGGGACAGCTAGCTAACTTCCATATTAGCCGCATCGTATTTGTCTTTGTTGTCTTCTTTTGCCTTCCTTGGTGCTAGCTCTCTTCAGAGTCTTGCCCAAGCCCGAGCCCGAGCCCGGTAAAATGAATACTTGCTTCTGTTGACACGCAAGCGAGAATTCCATGAGAGCCTAGACGGCGCTCAATCAAGTGCTGCGATTTCTCTGTGTTCATGCCTATACGTTCATACTGTGTCTGAGTAAACGAGAAACATTGGTTCTACTAGAAGACCCCGTCCATAGAGTAATTTTCGCCTACAGGTTGGGCCTCGCTCCTCGCTCCTCTTCCTCCTAGCCAAAGGGCATAGAGCACGAGAACTCCAAAGCCTTGGGAGGAAGGTAAAAAAAAAGGAAAAAAAAAAAAAAAAAAGCCTAACGACCCGGAAAAGGGCACAAATGAGAAATGAAAGGAATACCAGAAATTGGCGGCAAGTATTAGTTCGAGAACCGAACTTGGTATATGGAAACTCCAGGTTTCATGATCCTGGAATCATAGTCTCTCGCTTTCGCTATAGTATCGGAAGATGCACAAGCCGAGTACGCTAGAGAAGGCAGAATAGCGCCAGCTGCCCCAAGGATATGCATATCCTACTAGTGCAGACGTCAGTTGTCAATGTACCATATACACAGACATCAAACAGAGAGGGAACAAATAGGCACTGGCTTAGTTCGCTGTCTGTGCACTACTGCTACTTGACGACATAAGACGCTGTATAAACAACACTTGGCTAATGAAGAGGATAGGAAAGACAATGTGTGGTTACCTAGAGACAAGAGCCTTGGGTGGTGAGTGACCGCTTCTCTATATCTCTATTTCTCTATGCTTGTCTTGTTTCTGACTCCCAATCTCCAGTGCCGAAGTCCCCAGGACTGGCTAGCTTAACACGTGGGAAAAAGAAGGAAAGAAAAAGCAAAGGGATAGATAGATGGATAGAGTTTCGAGCTGAAAAAAAAAAAAAAAAAAAAAAAAAACCTTGCAGAGATTTGAATTGTGCTAGAGGAGACACTTTATGATCGTCGTCCAGCGTAGTTGGCCGACTGGGCTGACTAGGAGAAGGAAAGCCCCGATGATGTGCATTACAAGGTACTTGCATGCATACATGCAGTAATACCGTGTGTGCTTGTGGGTGTAGCTATGCCTATATCTTGCGGCTATGTGCAGTCTGGTCCTAGCTGCCAATAGCACTTCCCAGAACCTCCCTTTCCCACTATACCGAATGTTAGTTGGCTTTTACATTTCACGATAAATTGGTGATGCTCACACCAGGATAGTCAGCTCAATATGCGCAAAATGAACGTACCCTCCCTCCCTCCCTCCATCCCTTGGAAATGGACTTGGCTGGATAGGGCATGCAAATCTGCTAATAGAGCCGTCTCTTCGTGAAAGGGTCTGTGCAAAAGGATAGTCTTCGTGAAAGCAAGCCATGTTTCCCCCGTCTCGCCTCTCGCCTCTCGCCTCTTCTTAACAAAAGCATAATGTAGGCCGGTTCCTTGTCTTGATTGGCTGCTCGCAGTATTCCAGTGCCGCCCAATCAAGAGCCTGTACCAAGAAATCGCGAGTGAGTGCTTGTGCACGTACTCTTGACGCATCAACGTACGTACTATCGTGCTTCCCAGACTCGAAGAGTATCAAGTCACAAATCAACACCGTACCAAAGAACAGTACAGAGCAAAAGTACGAGGACTCGGCTTATCCTTTTTGCCTGGCTTGTCTCGAGGGTTGTAGCTACCTTGGGTACGACGACAAGGATAGCTCGTGCTACACCCTGGCTCGCCCAAGCTGGGGATGAAAGCAGAAGAAGAAAAGGCTCGCGTCTTTTGTGCCCTCTAGTTCTTGCTGGGCTATAGTGTCCCATGTTGATACAGCGACTGTTTGTCTCGGCCCCTCCCCAGTGTATATATATATATATATAAATTTCTCGGTAATTGAATATAGTGTCTGTTAGGTACGTTCTTCAATATTGGGCGTAGTGGCTACTTGTAAGTTACCCTTTCAAGTCTACGCCTAACCCTAAGAGTGCAAGATCGTAGGCGACTCAGCTTAGTGTTGGAAGCACTACTACATTGGCAGACTCTGCAAGCCGGGGTTTTGGTCTGACTTTCAACAAACATCCCAGCATCCACTAATGTTTATTGGCCTTCTGTGTGGTTTTTTGACTTGCTATACTTTATTCTACCTGGAAAAAAGAATCTAATACATCTATTTGTGTGGCGCTGACCTGATGTTGGGGAATGTAAGTCAGGCACACTCTTTCTGCGGCCTTCGAGAATGAATGGGGGCCTTTCCCTTATAAGTCTTATAAGTCATGAGTTGCATTGGCCTAACGCCCGTCTCAAACGGACTTGTCCTTGAGGCCGACTACAGGCTATCCAAATCCATATTAAAACCCATCTTATATCCCATGAATCAGTCGCATGCCGTGCTTATAAACGTCGTTTTGAACGGACTCTTGTGGGGAGCATTTAGGTGCATCGGGACTGATGTCATTGCTCGAATATTCAAGGGCTCTTGTATGTAGAGCAAAGAACGACGGATGAGCTGATTGGATGACGAGCAAGAAGTACATGTAAGTTAAGGGTTTTTTCTATTTTATTTCTTTTCTTCATTCTTTTTTTCCCATACAAACACACAGCACCAGAAAGTACAAGAGTACTGCTTATGGCCGCGGGGATCGCAAGGACGAAAGTGCACAGAGCACAAAAAGGAAGCAGTTAAAATAGCAAGATATTCAGGACTTGAGACTCGGAAGATGAGGGGTCAAGAGTTCGAAAGGGCGGCTTTCAAGGGCAGGTTGGGCTTCCTTGGTGCTATTGGGCGGTTATCCCTGGCATTGAGCGCTTACAGGACCTGGACACAGGCTTGCTTGCTTGTTACTGATAAGTAGATCTCGAAGTGAGCAGGCATCCTCGCCATTTTTCTCTAACGATGGACATGGACGTCTTAGTTTTTATCTGACCGACTGACTAATAGTCGTCGCATCTTTGCTTTGGTGTTGATGTCGGCGGGGGAGCATATACAGTTGCAGGTACAGTTCAATTTATACATGCACTGTCCATATATACTGTATGTGCATACCGTGGCTACCCGTACGAAAGGATAAGAGCATGAAGAAAAACCGTTGCTTATTATGAATAAGTACTTGGGTAATTGCCTTTCTACGAATGTTTTTGCTTTGTAAGAGTTATCTACGAGAAGGAGCAGAGAAGCAAAAAAAAAGAAATCACGGAGCAAACGACCGGGACTGGACTGCACCAGAACCATCCTGTTGCCCTTGAAGCTTTTGGCTACAGACAAGCCGTTTTGTGTCATCTACTCTTCTTTCCCCACTATTTCTATCATTTATTCTTTTTCTTTATTCTTTTTTATTTATTTTCCTTTCTCTTTTTTCCAATCCTTCCTTCTCCACCTTTATAAGCAAGGGCGGCTAGTGTCCCTTCATGTTCCCTCTCAGCAAAAGAAGGGAGAAATGGGGCTTCTTGCTCTTTGGTGAAGGGAGGGAAAAGGGCAGCTTCCCAAAATCAGTATTGGCGTGGCAGCGATATGTTGCTCAGTAAACGGCCCGCATGTTCCTATACTCCTCCACTAATCCCACTATCCCTATCAAACAGGCAGGCGAAGCTGTTTGTGGTGTATACGCATATGTACTTGGAGCTTGGAGGAAGCAAGCGAACAAAGGGCAGGCGGGGGTTGTAGACGTGCGCTTTGGATGGATTGTACAAAGCAAGATGGGCGCAGTACTTACTTACTTGGCTGTATGTTACTTACTTATCTAGGTTACGTAGCTGAGTATCTATCATGTCATATCCATCACTGCCTGCACGAAAACAAGTAGTTGCTTCTTTCCCCCCCTCTTATCACAAACGCGCATTCTTTCCTTTTTTTCCTTGGTCTTGCCCTTTTCTTCTTTCTGAGGTCTTATATCATCCAAGAGTTGCCCTCCCCTCTTTCTTCGTTTTTCTTTTCTTTTCCTTCTCCATCACAGAAACCACGAAAATCTTTCCTTCTTCTATCATCTTGTCTTGTCGTCGTGCTTGAACCTTTCAACGCTGACAAACAGCTCTCGCCCTCTCTCTTACGTATTTGCCATTTAGTATCAATACTAAATACCTTTCAAGTGTGAGTGAACACCTGTTTTAGACCTTTTGCTTCTTTCGCTCTCTTCTCCTTCTCTACCTTTCTATGACTCTCTCTGGTCTCGCCCTTCTTCGTATCCGTCTCAACGCCCCCAAAGCCACCTTTTTCATGACTATTTTCATTTTTGCTCTGCTGTAGCGCAGCAGTAACATCAACACTCAGACAGGTGCACTCACACTCACACCCACCACACGCACGCATGCAACCCATATCTACACTTGTACAACCTGTGCTACGTCAATCTATCACAGATTACTTTGGGTGTGTGTCTGCGCTGCACCTGCACCTGTGTGATTGAGTGCAAGCCCCTTCTCTCTCTGCTGTGCTACACTTGGGTTTGTGCTTCTGCCTGTGCCTGCATTTCTGTGGTTATGACTGACTACTTGTGGATTTGTGAATCAATTTATTGTGCCTGCACCACAACCGCAATTTGTGACTTGTTGGCTGTCGTGGCTTTACTCCTTCCTACTTTGTTTGATCACTGCCGCAGCAAATCTGTCTTTGTATATCACCTCCCGACCCTACCTCCTGCATATACAACTATTCGCTCTCGCGCACCTCGTCACCATTGCACTCTTCTCATCATATCAATCACTACGGCTGCTGCTTGCTGTTGCTCCTGTTACTTATCCTTCCTTCGGGGTTATTATACTTTGCCAAAGCTGGTGATTTCTTCGCTCATCTCCTTTTTTTTTTTCTTTGTCTTTCGTACCCGGCCTTCCAACCACCATCCCTCGTTCAACCATTTTACCGGCCTTGCCTTGCCTTGCCTTCGCTTGGGTTTCTGTTCTCCCAGGTCCTCCTTTTTTTTTTCCTCATCTTCTTTCTCGAGCTTCCGTGCCACGGCCAGGATCATCAGCCTTGGGAACTCTGAAAACCTTGGGACTGGAAAAGAAACGACAAGGAGGCCGCTTTTCGGTTTTAACCAAGACCTATACACAGCGGCGTGCGACCCACAATTTGCATATTGTTCTTCTACTCGCTACATGTCCTTGCATTTTACCACCCCCCCATTGCTTTATTCTTCCGTTTTTGGCTTCTCTCTCGGCTCAGTTTCCTTTTATTCTGAGACTACTTGTCACATCTTGTTCCTCTAACTGACGTCTCTACAGCCTTTCTTCATCATATAATAGACGAGAAGGCGTCCACTAACCACGGCGCACAACGCCGGCTTTGACGCCATTCATCCATTGCCAACTTCCAACTCTGCAACAATACACGGGACATCTCTGCAAATACACAAGAAGGGTCCCTAGATACAAAGTAGTGTGCTACAGGGCTGCCACGGGCACATATCTACCGCCAGCCTAGCAAATATTCCAATAAGGAAGCTCATTCTCTAGGAATGGAGTAGCACGGCATCACGCAGCTCGCCGCTCTTTGTATTTCACTATCACTACAACCACCATCACCAACTTGTAAGCCTTTGATTTCGCCTATTTACCTGGAAATCTGCTGCGGAATCGGATGTTCCGATTTTCGTCAATCCTCTCCTCTACTGTTGTCTCCGTTTTGCTGTCTCTCTCACTCTCTCTTCTTCGGCTGAGCATACACAAGAGCCCGTCTTTCGTCCCGTCGTTTATTCTGCTCTGGTCCTTTTTCTCCTTCATTTTTTTTTTTCACTTGTTTCAATTTTTTTCTTTTCTGTCGTTTTCTCTATAAAGAGTGGCGAGTAAAGCTTTTTGATACATCCTTTTTTTTTTTTTCTATGTCTTCCTGCATTTGCTTGTTTCAACTTCTGCAACCCACGCAAAAACCCGCCTTCGTTTTGACCGCATCTTGTGCAAGCTTGAGGCTGGCTGGACTAACTTGCTTGTGACCTAGGCCCTTGCTCCCTTTTCGTTTATTTTTCTTTTATTTTTCGCTATATTTCTCTCTCGTCTCTTATACAACGCCCCCCCTGTTCTCTTCCATGGTCTGGCGGTATTTCTCATCTTGAAGCCTGTCTTGTCTGCCTATCTTTTTAGGCTTGCTTGGAACTTTCCTGCATTACAGTCTTCTGTTGTCTGTCTCTTCAACCACTGAAATTCAGTCTCCATTGGTTTAGACTTTTGCCATTTTTTGTCATCTCCATTTTCTCCTTGGTTATTTCCTCCCGTTTTTTTCTTTGGATCGGTTATTCTTCAAACCTCCATCCGGTTTCCACAAGCCCAACACCCCCATTTTAACATCGTGGTTGGCTATAATCCTTGAAACCCTGCTCTTGGATCCTTTAACGCCTTCTTTCTTTCTATCTTGCTTGATATTTTCTTTTTACTATTTCTCAAGCATATAACCTCAACCTTCAGTTTCTTCTTTCTGAAAAAGAACAACTCTATTTCTTTTGCAATTTTTTTTTCTTATTTTTGTATCCCAAACCTATTTGCAAATCTCACATCAAGTCATGTCCTTTTCTAATCTGGCTACCCACATGGGCCTGGACGTGATGGACATAGATATCGACATGGATCCTGTCGACTCCATGCTCTTCGGCAACCTGCCCGAAATGTTGGCTCAGGACCTGGAACTGTCGAGCAATGTGTTTGTCTCTAAGAACATGACGGCTGGCCACCCGCAGTCCTCGCTAAGTCTGGAACCACGGCAATCCACTGATGCAGCATTGGATGATGATACCGAAGACGACGCCATGACGCCGCCACCGATTGCTTTGCCTTTGACCAGCTCTAGCTTATACGAGGTTATGCTGCGAGTGAAATCACTAGGCTCTATCTCTGAGGCCAGCTCGGTTCAAGAATCCATTGCTATGCTTCGCAGCATGAACTCTCCAGACTCATTGGACGATGACTGTGGTGCTGTTTCGACTTTTAGCCCTGTACATCCGCCTGCATCTGGACCTGCAGCTACCCACAAAGACGATGATAGCATATCCGAATCAGTCTATAGCTCCCATTCTTCCGACTTTGCTATGGAGCCCCCAATTGTTCGCCTGAGCCAGCCCCATGGCACTTCTCCAACAATGAACCATTACACCCTCTCCTCTGTTATCTCTAACACTCACACTACCATCAACAAACCTGACTCTATTTCTTCTCGATGGCCAGTTCCCGGTGCTAACTCAGCTATATCCATCGTTTCTCAAAAGAGCGATCCTGATACCAGCTGGATTGATGACTCGGAAGACGATGAAAACATTTTAACTACTAGCAATCACAAACAACCCAATCCCCCTCTTCCAGGGTCTCAAAACTCTCAAAAAGGCTGCCTGTTTACCTCTCACTCCCACTCTCTCGCTAGTCCTCCTGCTACGCCGCCTCGTACTGGTAGCCCTTCATTTCATCTACCATCCGAGGCATATGGCTTACAGACCTTCAGAGACTACCAACCCATACCTCAGGCGCCTATTTCCCCCCCTCTCCGCCCCTGCTCTTCCCATCGTCCCCTACACCAAGGCGCACACTTGCAGCGCTCTGAGAGCATGCGTTCATCAAAGTATCAGCAAACTCACAATGACTACATCATGGCTAGTTCTCGCCCATCATCTAGAGCTTCCTTTAAGCCTTCCCGTCTGAGAGACTCAGCACTTATTTCACCTCAACATACAAGCTCAACTTCTGCTGAGTATGATGATCCGCGGTACTACCTTTACCAACAACGGCACCAAGCCTCATCCCCAAATGAACGACTCGCATCGCCTACGCCAACTAGTCACCCAACTGATGCCATGTACCTTGAAGATGATGAGGATGGTGCCGAATATAATACCATATCTACTTCCTGCATTGAGCCATCCCGGCCCCAGAAAGTTGCCCCGATTAACCAAATCCCGGACACTGTTTTCTCTATGCACCAAATACCGTCCAGACTGAACACCCCTGATTCATGGAACCCACGAGTATACACTCCCGAGGCACCCCGAGTTTGCTCTCCTTCGGCCTCCGTTCAGGCCTGGATCGAAAACCCGATCGAGAGCCATGTTAAACCTACTGAGGAGCGGAGAGTTGGTCTTCCCCTCCCTCCCGATGTTGCAGACACACTGAGAGTGAATATCGCCTGCTTCCCTGACACGATGCTGTTGACATCTAGTTTGACCATTGAAACTATCCGGTCGTATTCACGCAAGCTAAAACATGGCCCTATGATTGATCGCAGCAAAACTTTGCCCCAGGCTCCTGCTACTAACAGCAACCGTAAATGGCGCTTCTCTAGGGCTTTAGGATCTCGCCGCAGTGCTAATGCATCACGGTCTATTTCTGTACCTTCACCAGTGTCAACCTCTGCCGAAGCACGAGCATCAGATCAAAGCTCTAGCCCATGGGTAGCATTGCGCAGCGTATTTCCGAGCGCCTCTGATCATCTTTGTGATGCGTTGTATGCTCATGTACTGGCTTACAATTATATCTCCAACCTGTGCTCACGGCAAGCACCCTCCACATTAGCTTCCCCTTCGCACTCGATTCCATCATCCGCCCACTCCAATGTAAGCTCGTTGGTCCAAGACTCTGGATTTAGCCATTCACGCCAACAATCAATATCCGACAGTCACAGCGACATACCTAAAAAGGCTGCCCATCTCCTAGGTTTAGATGCACCCTTTGAAATTCGCTCCAATTCACCAGTATCTTCTCAGCATAGCCGGTCCCACAAGAAGAAGACCAGGGTTGCCACTCACCAAGCAGTGGTAACCGACATCTCCACTTTGCTCATGACATCGGGCTCAAGCAACCAGGGCTCGGAGCAGGCTATGCGTGACTTGCAGATGGGTCTGTCTAGATGCATTGCACGGCTGGTGGTGACCATGCGTTGCAACGTGGGAATAGCTAGCTATGCTGATTTTGCTGAGGATGTGGTCGAAGTTGATCCTCTGTTGTTGCGTTCACTTAGTGAGATTGTGCGGTGCTGTGAGGAGTCGTGAGAGGATGGTCTTTGAATGATACAAGACGTCATTTCCCCTAGTCTCTTGATTGTATGCTTTCTTTTTTTTTCTTCTTTTTAGCTTGTTATTTCGGCGAATCTCCTTTGTTTTTTTTTCTTTTTTTGTTCATGAAAACGCAGCGCTGGGTCTCAACACTGATAGGATATCACACATTCTTTTTCTGCTATTTTAGTTGTTAGTTTCGTTGTTACGAAGTCTATTGTTATGTACACCAGAGATGAAGCTACACAGCCACTCGGGGTCTTTCTTATCTTTGCTTCTCTTTTCTTTTTTTTTTACTTTTATAGCAAGTTACACATAAGAAGCTTTACATTGAGTAAAGCAAATACAAGGAAGGAAAGTAAAAGCAGAATATCACAATATGTAATCGGACTTTTCCTAGGCCGTGTGTAAAGAGGCTCAACGTGACGTGACTAATCTACTTCGTGGGTGCCACGAAGGTGAGTAACAAGGAGAACAAGCTAAGCTAATGATAGTAAAAATAGTGGTGGTTATACAGTGCATAACTACCTGCGTCCACTAAACTGTCGTACGGACAAGATGAAACTCTACTTGTATTACACAAACGGGGGCGGAGGGGTGGTAGGGGTATGCAAATAAACAAGTATGTATGTAAGCATGTTTAGCGCTTTACTGAAGCTGACTGGCGTCATCAGGTATGGAGGAGTGTGGGGAAGCCCTGGTGGGACAAGGCCGGGTAAGAAAAGGGAAGGTAGGGTTAAAGCTAGGTTTTTTGGCCTTACTCTACTACAAATATACGGGAATATCTCTCTACAAAGACACCAGATAAGGGTCCTACGAATACACCGGCAGATCTTACGGATAAAACTATAATACAGCGCTCTACAATGACCTACCCCGCCCCTCTCATTGTCCCCGCCGTTGGCAAACACACGGCCACCGTCATTTTCGCCCACGGGCTGGGTGATACATGTGCTGGCTGGATCGATGTAGTGCGCAACTGGCGGCTACGCAGCAAGTTGAATCAGGTTAAATTTGTGCTGCCCAACGCACCCACGATCCCGGTGACGTGTGTAAGTTACAAAATCTACTTGAGAGAAGAAAAGAAAGAGGGAATGTCGACAGCTAACGAGATGGTGAATGGCTGGCGTTGCCTGAGGATAGAACTTTGGTCATCGCATGCCAGGATGGTTTGACATTGTAAGTTTAACTGAACGCACACTAGAGAGCTTTGCCCTGTCTACGTACGCAATGATCCAACTAATTGAGCTAACCTAAAGACGCACCCACGCCACAGAAAAGCCTCAACGGCACGATGGAGTCTCTGCTCAAGGACGAAGATGAGAAGGGCATACTCGAGACACGTAACTACCTCTCAGGTCTGATTAAAGCCGAAATCGAGGCTGGCATTGCGCCCGAGCGAATCATTCTTGGCGGTTTCTCACAGGGCGGTGCTGTAGCGCTGCTCACTGGTCTGACGGGGGAGCACAAGCTGGGTGGCATTGTCGCATTGTCATGCTGGCTGGTACTCAGTGGCAAGTTCAAGGAGTTGTTGAAGGATGATCTTGCCGATACGCCGATCTTCATGGCGCATGGTAACGAGGACCAGCTGGTTATCCCGCAATTCAACGACATGTCTCGTCAGAAGTTGCAGGAGCTGGGTGTTAAGCTGGATTACCACTCATACCCGTAAGTTTGTTTTTTTCGGGGAGTTAAGACATAAGAGGAGTCATGCTAACGTTGTGTCAGGATGGGCCACTCGGCTTGCGTAGAGGAGATTGAAGAGGTTAGCCAGTTTATGGAAAAGCAGCTTCCTATGCTTGAGTAAGGGCAGAGGTAGAGTAGATAGGACAATAAGGGGGTTTATAGGGGAAAAAAAATAGGGTTAGTCTATTAACTAGTAACGAAAGGTAGAGAGGATTGAAGAAGTACGCGAAGAACATGAAGTAGAGAAAGCTATGACCTTTGACTGAGAAGGAAGCTGTTGTAGTGACGCCTAATAAAGTGAAGACGAAGCTTAAATCTTGGTGGCTAAATGGTGGTTTCCCCTGAGATTTGGGGGGTGGGGGTTTGGCTTGGTTGGTGCTTTTATGGTAGCCTAGTGGGAGCTGGGTATGCACAACCTTAAGTTGTGTGATTATGAGGCGGGGGAGGGGGAGGGGGAGTTAGAAGTGCGAAGTGCGCGTTGGTTGCTGTATTACTATATCTTGATGTGTATACATTTTCCTGTATGCAAGCAGCTTAAGGGCTTGTATACTATTCATTGGATGTGATTGTCCTTGACCTTGTCCTTGTCCTTGTGGTTATCTGTGTCTTGTCAAGTACGTACTCGAATACTTTCCCCAGCTTCCTTTTTCGTCGGCTTCCCGGAACGTCGTCGATAACTGCAATTGCGGAATAAACGATGGGCGGCTCCTTCCTTTATGATTTCGAAGATTAAACAAGTAGAGTTAGGTACCTATTAATTTGTATTTCATTTTCCTTTCCCTCCTTTTTTTTTTCTTTTTTTTTCTTTTTCTTCTTCTTCTTCTTCTTCTTTTCTTTCCATAGTCTCCGCATTGTATTGTTTATTATTGACCTCATTTTCCTTATTTATATTTTTATTCCTCCTGTTGCATTTCTCTTTACGATTGAAGCTTCCTTGTCTTCAGACACTTTGGTCCCTTTCTAGTTTTCATGGTCCTTCGCTCTTTCCCTGTTTCGCTTTAAAGCTCAGCCTCAGCCTTGTCTACCTACCTACGTCTACCTAAGCCCGATCTTTCCTTATTCGCCTCGTTGTTCCCTTTATCTTTATCTTTGACTAGCTTTGCTTTTGTTTTCCACTCAGCCTTCTCACTCTTCAGCCTCGCGCGACTTCACTATTCGCTGTGATCATCTTAGCTCATTCGCCAATTTCATCGCCAATAAATCGCCCTTTTTTTTTTCCCCCTTCCTTTTTGGCCGGCTTCGCCTCCTTTCTCTCTCTCGCGCATTGCCCTCAACATGGAGGCCATCAAGCGCAAGTGCCGCCCTAAACATCAAGTTCTTGTGCTCCGATGCTATCCACGTACCACCAAAGGGGCCGTTGACATTAAGCCCAATTCTAGCGAGCTCAGCTATTTGCTTTTCTACGCCACCTCTCGCCGTTCTAAGATTCAGAAGATTGGCGCGTTTCTGGAGAAGCGCACAGCTCACGATGTGTGGCGTCAGCGCGTAGGGTTAGGCTGCCTGTTACCTCTGTTCCCTTTGTCTCTCCCCCCATTGCTAATGCCTTTATGTGCTTCTTCAATAGTAACGTGCAAGTCACCCTTCAAATCCTCGCTGCTATCATCGAGAAATCACCCAAGGACTTACCGCTCATTGCCCCATGTGTCCTCCGCGTTCTCGATCTCATCCTCGATTCGAAGGACATTGTCATGACCGAGTCGTCAATACCGACATTTCAGACCTTTTGTGCTCATCACGATGCCATTTCTCTCTTCGCCGACCAGGCTTACATTGATCAATATGTCAGTGTTGTCAACAAATACATAACTCTAGCCTCTCCTCAGACTGTTTTTCCAGGCGCTAGTGTACCTGTTGTCATGAGATGGAGGCATGTAGGGCTAGATGCTATCATGTGTTTGGCTTCATCTGATGTGCTGTCCTCTCCGGTCAGCCGTCAGCTGGAAGCAACTGTCCCGATAATCCTTGAGAATATCTGGACCGACAACGACGAATTCATTGATGTACTGGTCTCTCGTCTGGGAATGGAGGAAAAAGAAGACCCCGAAATGCTTGGCCACCGTCGTTCTAGCGCTGGCACTATCCGTACAAGTGAGGCTAATCAAGCCGAGCCAAATCCTTTGGTTGCTGCCGGAACGGCTGTTGACGTGGACAAGTTAGCCGAAGAAGACATTGGGGTTTTGGCTATGCAATGTCTGAAGCAAATTTACGTTGTTCCAAATCGTCTGCAAATTAGCACCGCTACTAAGGCATTATTCAAATTCATCGACTCGAGAGTAAGCCGCGGCGATACGGTCGTCGTTACGAACGACCATAAAACTCCATCTAAAGATGGCGGCTGGGCCATCCGCATATTTGACTTGATTGCTCGCTGGGCTACAGTACAGGATCGCTATGTTATTGTCGTCACAGCCATGGACACGCTGTCACGCGAGTCCCTTAGGCATGACAACCTGACCCAAAATTTTATACTAGTGAGCATGATTGCATCACTGCTGCGGTCAGACATCAATCTTATTGGTCTGAGCGTTATGGATGTTCTGGTTGGCCTGATGCAGTATATGAAGAAAGTTGCGCGTCTTCCCGACGACTTCGAGACGTCGTCAAATACCGACGCTGCTGCCAAAACCATAGCCCAGAAAAAAACAGAGCTTTTGGCCAAAGTGCAGACCTGTATTGGTGGTTTAGCTACTCACATTTACTATGCCGATCAAATCTCTGACATGATTCTGGCCATGCTGATTCGTCTGAGACCCGCCCGCTCTGGGAGCTTCAATGCTTCGCCTCAAGGCGAAAATGAAACCGACGATTCACCTGAAAACGCAACTTCTGTTGCCACAAGTAAACAATTAGGCACTACGGACTCCTCAGATCCTTCCCCTACTGTCGAAACGTACTTTGTGTCCAACCAGGGCCGGATTGCTGCCCTCAAGGCCATCAAAGAGGTTCTGCTAATAGCTAACCCGCAGACTCGCACAACGAGCAATAAGACTCTCAGTCGAAACAAAGTCTCAATCCAGGTTTGGGAAGGAACTCACTGGCTGCTGAGAGATCCCGATGGCCACGTGCGCAAAGCTTATGTCGACGCCTTTAGCGTATGGCTTGACCGCGAAACAGCCAGCGTCGACTCGCGTGCTCATGATGACTTCCTTTGGCAGCGCAACTTGCTGACCAAGTCGCGAGACACTCAGGGAAACAACCATACTCAGAACAGCCGTAGGGCTGTTTCGGTCGGCGTATCGCGTGACCCAGTTCCTACTACTGCTGTCTCTCGGTTTCTGCAGCTTATCCATCTTGCTGCCTATGACAATGCCCTGCAGTATGTGGACTTTGAAACCGACTTTTTGCTTTTGCACGTGTTGCTTAGCAAAATGGCATTGCGTCTCGGCGTCAATGCCGTCCGCTTTGGCCTTGCCATGATTTTCCGCTTGCAGGAAGATATTCTCGAGGTTGATGCGCCAATTCACAAAGTGCGCATAGGGTGTCTGTGCCATGGCTATTTCTGGGCCGTCAAGGACAAATTTGTCCTTGACGGGTCCATGGTAGGCCAGGCTATTGCTAATGAGGTTTCCAGGCGCCGCAGCAAGCACTTTTGGATCGAGGGGCTTAATGTGCCTCCTCCACCCGTAGAGCTATGCGGCACTCCCGGAATGCCTCGCCCACAACCACGGATGCCAATCCAGGAAATTGAATCCGAGGCTTTGCTTCCTTTTGACGATCGCCTGACTCTAGTTGATGCTATTGCTAGTAGCTATCAGGCGACAGGGGCTGTTCCGTCCAGCCCTACGACTTCTACCAGCGGTGAATTCTTTCTGCCCGTAGCTAAAATGCCTGTATCGGAGAACAATGATGACGCAGCCCTGCCTGATTCGTTTCGTGAGCAGCTTCTTAGTGATTGGACTAGGGAAACTACTTTGCTAGGTGTACAATCTGCTAGCACCAGCGCTTCTGTCAACGGATCTCGTACAGCTGGCTCTGCCCGGCATCGTGTTGTCATCAATGGAGGCGCTCATAACCCACCGTCTCCCCGTGGTAGCCACTATGCCAACAGCCGGCCCATATCTAGTAATGGTGGTTTGATGCCTATGCAAAAGCAGAGGAAGAACAGTGTTCGGAGCACATCTCGTGCGCCTTCAGCCTCTAGTCGTGGCTACGTCGCGTCTGTAGATCAGCTCAAACAGGTGCTCTCAGGTCAACCTGTGACTGTCGCGCGAGCACCACGTGGCGATTCTGATGATGAGTCTGAGAGCATGATTAGCTTTGAAGTCACGCCTTCGGAAAACAGTTTTAACCCCCTGGGACTTTCCCATATGATGGACAACAGTGATGCACATATGTCTAAAACTAGCCTCCCCATGGCCCGTCCCGGCTCACGAGGATCTAAAGGCTCACGTGGCTCCGGCACCGCCCCACCGCTAACCATGAACCCCACTCGGCCTACTAGCTCGTCGCGCAGTATTGATGAGGCTTCAGATCCCGAGCGGCCTGAACGCAGCGAAGTCCCACCCGTTCCCCCGCTGCCCAAGTTAACAACTACGTATACCCCACCGCAGTCTACAACTGCCACTCACCGCGGCCATGGCCATAACCATGCTGATTCAGATGTTAGTATCCTTCGAACTGCATCACTAAGCAGCCACGTGGGTGGTAGTGGTGGTGTGACTCGTAGGGCACCGCGTAGTCGCAATGGCACGATAAACACCGATAGCTTTTACGGCGGAAACACCGATGCTGCAGCAGGCTCTATGAACCTGCAGGATCTGCTGAGCCATATCGATAGTCGCACGGGTGAACTAAGCTTGAGTGGTGTCACGAGGCCGCCGTACTGAGGTGAGGAGAAACCGCGGAGAGGTGAGGAGGGGACGTTTGGCTTCGCGTCCGCTCTGATGGCTCTTCTTTTTCTTTTTGCTTTCTTGCCTGGCTGGCCAAGTCTTTCTTAGGCTGGGTATTCGCTACAGAGCCTTGCCAGCCTGCTCTCCCTTTGTTGCGTTTGGTTTTCTTTTTTGGTTGCTTGAATTTTGCCAGGCGTTGTTGGAGCTTTCTCCCCTTCTCTTACTCATTCTATTCTTGGCTGTTCCTTTGCCATTGGCACTTGCAGATTTCCTTTTTTTTTTATTTCTCTCTTTATCTTGATATCTCCATAGACGTGGCGGAGCGACTTTACTGTTTAGGTACGATCTTGGCTTGTACTTTTTTTTTTTTGTTTTTTTCCCTCTATTTTCTTTTGCTTGCTTAGGATTTTTACCTTCCGTCCTCACATATCTTATGTACTACACAGATATTCACTGTTGTTGTAGTTTTTACTTATTTCTCTCTCACGTAATGTTATGCAACTAAATAGTACACGATTCTATCTATCTAAGCCATGTTAGCTACATATAAACGACCAAAGCAGTTTGCAGACATACTCTGGGAGTCAGATCGTAGTTGTTGAATCTTTTTTTTTTGCATTTGATGCTAGTCGCTGATATTTCATGAGGCTCGGTATAAATTGCTTTCTTCATTTGAAAACGCCACTGATTTCAAAAGATCTCCAAGGATCTGCAGACAAACATTACATTCTAGTTTGTCTCATCCTTTGGCCTCAGCTCAGTCCAATCTGGTTTGCCAGATTAAGTTGTTGGTTGGTCAAGTCTTTGGCGAGAAGAAGAACCAATTCACAACCTTGACGGGTCTTCTGTTCGAGAGGAAGAATCATCTCGTATCCATCTTCCTCGTGTCGCGAGGTTTCTCCAGCACTCGCCCCTATTGGACGCTATGCTGAATTCTGCTCCTCGAGTCTTCCATTTTCGCCCAACGGACACTTGCCACAGAATCTTTTTACCTGGCCTGCGTATTCTGTCCCGGCGGAGGTACTGTGCAGAAGACTGATAGTTGTTGGCCATTGAATGTATCGTATCGTTCTTTGAAAAGGGAGACGAATCATGTCTGCCCACGATCAGTCCAGTTGATATAACGACATTTGGTAGCAGCCAACGCTGGTGCCAAAGTAACTCCCGATCGCGAATGCCATGCCTCGGTCTAGTGATCGTACAAAGATCATCTGATGTTGGTGTAGGATGACAGAAGGTAAAAGCTTGTCTCAGGACATATTCAGCGAGTAATACGTGATATCAGGCGTTTGAGTAGGTACATGTAGTACTACAAATTGATGCCTTAGATAATAGGCAACAAGCTGCTAGATAAATTTTAGGTAGTCACTAAATGCAATTACCGGATTAAAAAAAAAGAAAGAAAAAACCCTAGGTAGTACCAAGGTAGTAGCAGTAGTAGTAGTTGGTCGTGTACTGTTAGATGTTGGGGGTCGTCTAGTTGTTTTTGCTGGTTACTTGTGCATACTTCCAAGGAGGGCAACGCAAGCACCCTCTCCAAAGCATAGAGAACTTGCAACATTTGGCACCATTGATACAAGTTATTTTTGTAGAGAATAAGAATATCGTAGTTAATAACTGTTTAGCTAGGTTACGTTACGTATCACAAGCGTTATCATTGTCCCACTTTTTAGCCCCACCCCGGCACTACTAAAAAACGTCCAGGCGCTACATAGCAAGACCCACCAAAGACCTTTCTCTTCCTGTTCCTCTTCCTGGCCTCTTTTTCCTTAGAACACAGCACAGCACGTCTTTGCCTTATTTTTTAATCCTGCCTTTTCTTTCACAGCGCATCTCTTCTTCTTCTTTTTTTTTTTCAATTGCCCTCGCACAACCCCAAGGAAAGGTTGTAAGGATAGGATGTCTGCTCTCTTCGTTCCTTCGCTAGCGCGGAGTGCCCTGTCACGCACTTTGGGGCGTCCCCGCACCGCTGCCAGCTCCGCTACCGCTCTGCTGCATACAACTAGTACCCCCAGCGCTAACGTCTCGCCGCTAATTGGCACCGGCCCCCCGCCAGAGCCACCCGTGCCTTCACCGGAAGCCGTCTCGGCACAGTCCCGCGTAGCCCGGCGCCGCAGGCAGGCGGAAATGCTGCGCGCGGCGCGCACGTTCCGCGATGGCTCGGACAAGATAAAGACGGTGAGGAAACGGTTCTGGGAGCATACAAGCGTCAAGGAAGTCGATGGTTAGTTTGGCTTCCCCCCAAATCCAGGAAACGAACCGAAGGGTTACTGACGGTGAAGCTGGCCCATTACTAACCTTTCCTTTCCCTCTCCCATAGGCCTTCTTCAGGTATTTCTCGACGCTCGTCCGCTGCGCCACCCAACAACCAAAGAAATAATTCGTCTTCCTCGTACTAAGCATGCTCTTGCTACCGCCCTCGCCATTGAATGGGACCACTTGTCCAGCGCCCAGGACACTACCAAAGCACACCTTTTGCCGCTTACCAGCCTCGTCTGCCGTGCTCTTGACATCGCCGCCGACGACGCCCGTGCCACGCCCACCATCCGCCCCACTGCCCTGCCGCTACTCCTGCGCTACCTTGATACCGACTCAGTGCTGTGCTGGGCACCGGAGCCAGAGGCTGCATCACGTGAACCCGGTGCATCACTCCGCGAGATGCAGCGTGAGGCAGCCGAGCCACTGGTTTCATGGCTCTCTCAGCGCGTCTGGCCAGGCGCTCGCATCGAGCCGGTGCTGGACTCTGACAGCATCATCCCGCGGCGGCAGGACACAGCAACGCGTGCGCTAGTTCAGCAGTGGGCACAGGGTCTGGATGCGTGGGACTTTGCGGGGCTGGAACGTGCAATCATTTCAGGCAAGAGCTTTTTAGTAGCAGCACGATTGGTGAGCGAGTGGTCGTCCAACGCAGGCGTTCTCCCAGATGGTGAGGTGCAGTCATTTACAGCAGACGAGGCTGCACGTGTAGCAAATATCGAGATTGACTGGCAGACCCAACGGTGGGGAGAGGTCGAAGATACCCATGATGTGGAGAAACAGGATATTCGCAGGCACTACGGGAGCGTTGTGTTGTTAGTGTCGGGCTCAAAGGAGTAGGGCAAGGCCGGCCAAAGTGGCGAAAATGAGCAGTTGTATATTAGGGCTTTCCCCCCCAAGAACGGGGCTGTATAGTATAATTTGGCAAGTAGATTGCACCAATCAATTTCGTGGCCAGTCTACAAACATGCTATGTCTTCCCATGCCTCCGTACCGACCTGGTCTAACCCTTGGGTTGAGAGCCCACGTGGTTTGTGTTGATATGCCGTGACGTTGGGACTATGGCCAGATGCCGCTTTCCGTACAGATATAGATCGATCCTGCGCTTAAATCTCAGCCTCGTGTATGACAACTATATTAATATTCTGCAACAACAGACCAAACACTTCTCTGTCGTCTGTTGTGTAGAAATCGGCAAGGAAGGGGCGACTTAAGCTTCCAGGACATGTGAGAAAGCGGGTAGCCTTGCAAACCCAACTCACGCTCGCCGTCACGGTCGCGCCACCTTTCAAGACTATCCCTAGGGTATCTTGCCAAGGATGTAGCTATCACCTCGCTGACATTCAGTCACCCTTGAAGTATTCAAGATTTATTAACTCGTTGAATTCGGGTAATGGTGACGTCCTGCCCTGTCAGGGCTAGTCACTAACACAGCACCATTGTCCATATAAAGGTCATAATCCACATGATTGTCCGTATATGTCCCACTCCAATGCGGTTTGGACCACGGAAGAGTATCACAAAGATACTGGCGATTGCGCGCATAAACCAGTGGTGTACTTCGTGGTTAGGACTTTTGGGAGTATCGGGATCGGGGATAGTCAGTGGCCGTCGTTTAGAGTGGTGTCTGAAGCGACTAATCAAGGGAGCAAAAGCAAACAAGGACAAAAGCCCGGGGCGAACCCGGGGCGAACCCGGGGCGATAACGACGATATACAGCGTAACCTGAACCGTAACTAATCAAGGATCGGCGAAGACGACAAAGGCCAAGAGAAGAAAAAGCACCAAATAAAAGCCGGAAGGGAAAGGAGGGCAAGACGAGAACAACCCCGCTTCATCACTATAGGAAAGAAGTGAAAACTCTTTTTTTTTGAGTATATCCCGCCTCTGCTCCATTCCCACCAAGCCAACCCTCATCGCCGTCGCGGGCAGTTGCAGCGAGCTAGCTTCCTTCCGTAATAGTACTGTCTCCAAAGCATCATCCATCACACATCCGTCACTGGCTTGGATATATGGAAGGGAGAAAGAGTTGACTCGTCATATACGTGGAAGCCAAAGCCAAGTAAGAATCGAATGACTTTCACGCATGCTTATAACCAGGGTCGTGATCCAAGGTTGCTTCACACACCACTCACTACTATAGGGTAGCACACACACATGCCGTCCTATATTTTTATTAGGTGAATCCTCCCAATGTCCTCTCATCAAGCCACACTAAAATCAACTCAGAGCACCACAACCCTTGTCTCACAACCCTAACAATCTGTCTACTCAAATGACTCAGCGACTACGCCATCTCGGCACCGGTCCACAATCTTCCGATAAGCGGACCCGCTTCAAAGAAATTATGGCATGATAGTACGATTTGGCAGGCAGACGACCTGGTGCATTTCTAGGCGGGCCGGGCCTATGCTCTATGCTATAGCGGAGCTTTTAGCCTGCTACAGTCCTCTGAAAACCCCCTATAACTTTTGGCCCTCTGAAAAGCTAGGACCCGGCCAGGCTTTCGGTGGGCTGTTTAGCTGGGGGATTGAGTCACTTCAACTTGAACTGTAAATAGGGCCGTTTTGCTTCTTTTTTTTCTTCATTTTTCCTTTCTCTCCCCTCCTTGCTCTCACTGTCGCTAATCAACTGCATTCATCCCGCATTTACACAACCAAACATAATGTCACAATATCCTGTCAAGACGTGCGGTAAGTCTGGCGCAATTAAATACACCGTCTAAACCCCACCTCGGCATCTTCTTGTCCTACCCTCACTCCGGCGCGTTCCCCTCTCCTCCCATACTAACTACCTGCTCTGCTCTTCAGGCGTTCTCGGCTGCACTGGCTCGGTTGGCCAGCGTTTTATTCTGCTTCTGCAGCAGCACCCCTTCCTCAAGCTGCAGGCTGTCGGTGCCTCTCCCAATTCGGCCGGCAAGAAGTACAAGGATGCCGTGCGCTGGAAGCAGGCTTCGCCAATTGGCCCGGTTGGTGATCTTGTAGTGCGAACGTGCAAGGCGTCAGAATTTTCCGACTGCGATATTGTGTTTTCCGGCCTGAACTCTGATGTGGCCGGCGAAGTTGGTGAGTTTTGTCCTCTATATTCCAACAAGAAAACTCGTTGATAGTCTCCGTCTTCCGTCCTCCTAACTAGTCTCTTCCCTTCTGTAGAGGCCGAGTTCCGTGATGCCAATATCGCCGTCTTCTCCAACGCCAAGAACTACCGCCGCGACCCCATTGTTCCTCTCGTCGTCCCCACCGTCAACCTCTCGCATCTAGAGCTCATCAAGCACCAGCGCAAGGTCCACAACCTAGACAAGGGCTTCCTGGTGTGCAACTCCAACTGTGCCGTCATCGGACTCGTTATTCCCTTTGCTGCGCTGCAGGCTGCCTTTGGCCCAGTCGATACCGTCTCCGTCGTGACCATGCAGGCTGTCTCAGGTGCAGGCTACCCCGGTGTTTCCTCCATGGACATGATTGACAACGTTGTACCTTTCATTTCGGGCGAGGAGGACAAGCTAGAGACCGAGGCACGCAAGATTCTCGGCTCGCTGAACGCCGATGCCACCGCCTTTGAGACCCAGGCCAGCCTGCGTGTCTCTGCCGCCTGCAACCGTGTGCCCGTGCTCGATGGCCACACAGCCTGCGTCTCCCTGCGCTTCGCCCAGCGGCCGCCACCGTCGGCCGAGCAAGTCAAGGAGGCTATGCGCAAATACGTCAGCGATGCCTCTACTTTCGGCTGTCCGTCAGCCCCTGAGCAAGCCATTGTCGTCTTTGATGAGGAGGACCGGCCGCAGCCCCGCCTCGACCGCAACCTCTCAAATGGTTACGGCATTAGCGTTGGCCGTGTGCGTGAGGACGATAGTGGCATCTTTGACATCAAGTTTGTTGCGCTCAGCCACAACAGTAAGTACAAATGATAACATCAGCCAAAGCTTAGATCTACCAAAATAGAAAATGACTGCTAACCTTTTTTTGTACAGCTGTCATTGGCGCTGCCGGCTCATCTATCCTCAATGCCGAAGCTGCCGTCATCAAGGGCTACGTGTGAACGGCCTAATAGAATGGTAGACAGAGAAAAGGAGAAAAAAAAAAGCAAAAGAGAATACCATCTGCATGCCAACATATACAACAAACGATATCCCAGTATTATATAGCCTAGCTCAGTTATACTATAAGAAAGAAAGAAGACCGGAAGACTGTGCCCCAACGTTTTTTTCTTTTTCTTTTTCTTTTTTATTTTTTTTTTTTTGAAAAGGACAAAACTCCTGAGCGCTAATATAAACAACAAAGAAAATCCGAAAGACTATGTGACGGGCACAGAGAGATAAAACAAACAACACACATGTGCTTCAACGCTGACACGTGATAACCCCTTTTGCTTTTATCTTCAGCCTAAGAACTTGCGCAGGTTCTCCCCAATATTCTTCAAGTCCAACAAAAATGTGTCGTGGCCAAACATGCTCATCTCCTGCGTCAGCTCAAAATGTGTGACTTGGGTATTTCCCGCCAGTTCTAGCGCATCTGCAACCTCCTTCTGCTGCCACGCCGGAAATAGGATATCACTTGCTGCACCCATCACTAATGTCGGCGTATTCTTCATCATCACCAGGCCCTTGACTAGATCCTCGGGAGGCCTGCCATTGCGGCTGCTACTGCTTGCAGAAGAAACAACTGGTGATACAGATGACGGCTGCTCCGTGTACGGACTATCCGGTAGAGTCAGCCCACATGACGCACCATCGATGGGAAGTGCCTCGCCAGCCTCCAAAAGCCGTTGGCGCTCGGCACGACGGGTCTCTGAAACCTTGCGGTACTCGGCCCCCAAGTCAAACAAATCCATGGCCTTGCTCACATACAACAAGCTGTTAGGGTCATAGGTCAGACAAAACTTCTCACCAGCATGATCTAGATATGTCTCAATGAGGAAGTCGGGGCAAAGCGCGGGGGGCTTCTGCGGGTCTGCGCGACGCCGACCAAATCGTTGTTCCCACTCGGGTCCAGAGCGGTATGTAACGGTGGCAATCTCGCGAGCCAACTTCATGCCAGCATGTGGGGGCACGCGACCATAGTAGAACCCGCGATTCCAATTCGGGTCCATCATGAGTACCTGGCGCTGAGTGTGGCGCATAGCAATGCTGTAGGGATGTGAGCGAGCACAGCCGCTGATGCTGACCACACGTCCGACGCGGCCAGGAAAAAGCACACCAGCAGCCAGGCTCTGCATACCACCCATGCTAGAGCCAACACTAGCATACAACGTGGCGATGTCTAGATGGTCGAGTAGGCGAAACTGTGCGCGCACCATGTCCTGAAGCGTCAGGATAGGAAATCTCGTAGCATAGCGCGCACCGTCAGCAGGGTCAATGCTAGACGGGCCAGTAGAGCCAAAGCAGCCACCGATGACGTTAGTGCAAATGACAAAGTACTTTTCAGTGTCAAGCGCACAGCCAGGGCCAATGAACTTTTCCCACCATCCAGGCTGTTTGTTTTCGGGGGTCGAATGGGCGTGGGATGAGGCTGAAAGGCCAGTGTGCAACAGAATAGCGTTGCTACGGTCATCGTTTAATGTGCCCCATGTCTCATAAGCAATGTCGAACTCGGGCAGCACGCCTCCCCAATCAAGCAGGAGAGACTCGGAGCTGTGGAAAGTCTGTGTAGCTCCAACCGTGTACGACGGCTCGGGACCGGAATTGTCAGCTGTCTTGGCTTCTAGCGTGGCGGATCGCGACTCGAGCTTGTCAAGGCAAGGGAACGCCATGGCAGGGTTGGAGGCAGGACTGGAAGCAGGCACATGAGCAGAGCCAGAAATTGTAGCCGATTTACGGGTTACTGGAGGCGAGACTTCGGGTGAGGGCCGGGAAGTAGTCGTCGTGCATGCGCTGCGAGAGAAACTCGACTGTATATGTGCAAGCGGCCGAACGGCTGGACGATAGACCGCTGTAGTCGAAGGCACTAACGCAGGGTACTTCGAGTTGGTGGTCGTGGAGACACATCGAGCTTCAGACCGTCTTCTAAATCCAGGAAAAGCCGGCTTGCGAAGATCAAGCTGTGTGAGCCGGCTTGCCAGAGTACCCAGTGGCACAGGATGTCGCTGAAGACTCATGATAGAAGTTTTGTTAGCAAAATTATGTGAGAAGCAAAAACAAGAGCCAAGAAAGAGCTTTCCCAAGAGTCTCTCGAGCATGTAGGGGAAAGCAACAGAGACAAGAAGGCCTATGGGAAGTCAGTTTTATAAGCTATGCCAGTTCAACAGCTTTGTCATCAGTAGCTTCACTGGCCTCAGTCGTGTATATTGCTGGCATGTTGTTTTCCAAGTATTTCAAGTTTATTAACGCTGTTTACAGCCGAGCAGCTGCTAGCTAGTGATGACGTGATCAACGAGGGACCGCCTAAATAAAAGGCGTGCGACTGTTGTAGTACTGTACTATTCTCATCACGTGACATGTATATTAGTACTGGCGTCACGTGCATCTACGTGTAGTGGCAAAGTCTGGTGTTTAATGGGCACAACAAGAAGCATTCATCGTCAAATTTCATTAGGAAGGCAATGGGTGTAAATTGCTCGTAGACAAGTATATTATGACGTAATAGAAGAGCTTTGCTGTAGAACATCATAGAGCTTAGGCATCGATTTCTCTATCAACAGGGAGGACCCAAGCTACGTCATGAAGCCTCACTTAAGACCAACGGAATAGCAACAGAGAATCAAAACACGTAAAACAGTAGACAAAAAAAAACATTCAGTGCGGCACCTTCGTGCTCAAGCCTTCTCGTTTCTTAATATGCCCAGTGTACATCCAACGTAACGCTCTTCACTTCGTTTCTCCATCCCGGGAACCTCGCCTTGGCCCATATTGTGACGATGTCGCCAACCTGTAGATTACGTACAAACTCACCCGAAAGTGTTTCCGGGCTCCGACCCTGTTTCCGGAACTCTGTGTCTGCACGCTCTTGATCAAGCTCGTCACTATCGTCCCAGCGCCACTCCACACAATGATGAGCCGTGGCTGACTCGGCCTGTCTGTTTAGTTGAATTAGATATTGGTCACGCCTGTGGTTAATGTCCAGCCTTCTATCGCCGGCGATGACCTGTGACGTGGGAATCACAGTTCGCGCCTTCGATAAATCCGGCATGTTTGTGTTTTCTTCGTGCTGAACGAAACGCTCTAACCCAACTTCAAACCAGGTCCATGAGGGATTATAAACGTTAGTCGGATCCCTCCGCTCACTTGACCAGCCCTGGTCGTGGCTCCAGATATTGAACACTAGCTTTCGCACAGGGTGGGTGAGTCCTGGCATCGTATCGCCCAAGCATTCAGCAAACGAATCACTGCTGCAAATATTCTCATCGGGCGCCGCGGGCGTAGCATGTGTGCGATCAACTGGTTGGTACTCTGGGAAGGCCTGTGAGTCGGGTCGGTCGTGGCCAGCACATCTGCCAATGATGTCGCTGCGAAGCTGTCAAAAAACAAGAGTCAGATTAACTTTGATGCTGAAGGGTCCGCCGGCAACTCATGGATCAAGGCTTAAAGAATCAGAGGTTTGCCCGTCAAAAGAGGGGCAGAGGAAAGGAAGGATAGCCTGTCCCTTACCACCAAAAGGAAGATGATGTCTGCAGCAGGTAGTCTATATAACGGTACGCGACTGGGCCATTTGTGTTCGTGAGCAGACCCGGTACTCAGCTATGTCCAAGACTAAATCAAATGAGATATCGGCGAAAGATGTTGCGTGTTAGCATCAAAGCCAGACATGCTGCCATTGGTGCCCTAAGCCTTGTGTATGGCTCTGTCTATTATCTAACCCTAACCTCAATCTCCCCTCTCCTGGCCACTGACTCTTCCTCTTCATGACAATTTAAAAGCCTTAGCAACTTCAATACCTTCTGCCAGCGTGCCAATGCGCGCATCTATGGCATAGCCTTCAGCCTCAAGCCTCTTGCACTCTGCAAAAAGACTATTAAGTGGCACAAAAAACACCTCAATAAACTCTTCCTCCTCCAATTGCGGCTTAGGGTTCTGGTTCTCCGGAAGGGACATGTCAACGGTCATGTGGACGGTACGCAGGTTAGTGTTGCAGAAGCCAGGATCTATAGGACGGTTAGCAAGACGAAATGCAACCTTGTTGGTGGCGAGCGTAACTCACCGTTGAACATGATAGGGGAAACATCCTTCACTGTGCCGACGTAGCCTGTCTCCTCTCTGAGTTCACGCACAGCAGCCTGCTCGGCCGTCTCGCCGGCATCGATTAGGCCGGCGGGAATCTCGATGCATACACGCTCAACGGGGGGGCGGTACTGCTTCTGTAGCATTATTTCAGGGCCTGACTCGCGCTCAAGAATGGCCACGATACCAACGCCATCAATGTCACAGTCCTTGGGGCGGGTAGTGCGCTCTGCGGACTCCCAGGTGCGTTGAGTGCCGGTAGGGTCAAGATATGTACATCTAGAAGTGCATTGTTAGGGGAGGGGAGGGTCTCTACAACCTAGATGTTATTTTCTACCACCTGATATGGCAACTTACTTGACCAGTTTAGTCCACACCGCTTCACTTTCGGGCTACAGCAATATAAGTGTTAAAAAGGTGAACAAGGCACACGGAGACGGACATGAATAAGACAGTTATGGAGGGGAGGGGAGTTTGGGGGGGGGCAGGAGGGAGCTTACAAGCTTGGTGAAGGAAATGTGTTTCGAGTCAGAAGCAGACATAGTGATTATCTCTGGTGTAGTATGATGGAGTGTAGACGTGGAGTATATGGTATGGTGGGGAGGGTAAGACTTGGAGAAGCAGAGGAAATGAAGAATGTTAGTTATAACAAGATCCGATTCAGAAAAGACAGAAGATTAGGGGCGCTTTAGGCTTTAAGCTCCAAGCTCTGGACTTCTCTGCAGAGCTTTAGTTTGGGCCTTGTGAGTTCAGGCCAGGTTCGCTGGGGTTTCTTTGAAGAAAGAGGGTGGAGAAGGAGGAGGAAAGGGAAAAGAAGAAAAAGATAAAAATAAAATAAAATAAAAAGAAAATAAAATAAAAAATAAAAAATAAAAAAGGACGAATAAATAGAATACAACAAAAACGCCCGAAAACAACAAATACATGTCCCATCAAAAGCAATCCTCAAACACATCTATCTACCAGCTACTAACTAGCGTTCACCGCTATTAAAAAGAACCAAAAACAACCGTTTCATGCATACCAACCACTCTTTCTAGCCAGCTCAGCTCCGTCGGCCTGCCGTGTACATGCATGTCATGCGCTATCACCACACACAAAGAAGACAAGGTATTCATGCAGTCGCATAGATATCGAAACACTTGTTAGTTTGTATTATTAAACTTCCGCCCCGTGTATAGACTCCCTCCCCTTCCCTCCCAAAAACTTGCCGTCAGGTATCATGTGTGTCGCGCAGCTGCCGCAGCAAACTGCTCTGCCTGTAGCCGCTCCAGCTCTTCCATAGAAAGACCACTGGATGCAAGTTTGCTTCCCTTTTTTTCACGTCCCTGTGCAGCATTCATGTTAGCAAAAGTCTCTCTCTCTCTTTCTCTCTCTCTCTCTCTCTCCCCCCCCCCCCCGAGCCAGTTTCCAGCCACCTTCCCATATCTCTCTAGCCCGTATCTCGGTGGCACTCACCTTCTGCACCTCCTTGTGCTCATTCGCCGCCTCCAGCACCGCCGGTACATAATCCGAGAACCCTAGCTGTTCCAGTGCTTTGGTGATGTGATCGCAAGCAATCGTTTTCTTAGCCTCCTTTTCCGAGATTTCGTTGGCCTCTGACGACACCAATGTGATAAACTCAACGCAACACTCAATCAACAGGTCACGAGTCTCCTTGGCAAACGACATGCCCGTTGATGGCGGCAAGATCTCCGACACGATCTTTTGCACCGTAGCTTTGGGCAGGCTGAGATCATCATTGTCTTTAAACCATGGTAAGTATGTTTACATTTCAGCATACAAAAAACTTCTTTCTTCTCTCCTTCTCCCATTGTTCTTAGATCCTTTCACAGTGCGGCCTCATGGTGCTGTACCAAGGTCAGTTGACAATGAATAGTACAAAAGACCAAGCAACAGCATAACCTCAAATGAAGGCAGGGAAAACTATTCGGCATTTGCCTTTGTACGCCGGCTCCGGAGTCTTTCCGGAGAGCGATCGGGGGTTTGGAACAGGATTTCGGTGAGGTGGGGAATTATTATCATACGTACTACCAAATTCGTGGTCCGACATGACGAAAGGAAAGAGCCCGTCTCGGTGAGGCTGGCTCGTGACCCGGGAAAAGATTATCAAAACCAGAGTGAAATAAAAAAGCGAAAGAAGAAGAAAAATAGAAAGGCGTGTTTGGCTTGATATAGACGAAGCCAACTAAAAAGACCGGGGGTTTTTTTTTTTGTTTACTTGGGTGTTTGTGTCTACTATATACTGAGCTTTCTGATAATAATAAATATCTGCCCCAATTAATATAGAAAGACTTATTGCAGAGCCATACTTGGTCACGTGATGGTGAGAGATTTGGTGTCACGTGACCTTTGGGCGGAATGTGAAGATGCCGGAGAGTATCTCACATATCATTCAGTTGTTTCTAGCCAACCTTTTTCTTTATCCATGCACAATCTACGGCCCTCACAGAATGAGATATGACTTGGCTCGACATTGTTTTTAGACGGAGATTATGTGTTCTCGTTGTGGTGAATTCTGCACAAGCCCATGTGCATATCCCACTTCTACCAGTATGCATGAGAACGACATGACAGTCATGGAATTGGTGCTTTTACTCGTCAGTTATAGTTGAACAGCAAATACTGCTCAAGCTAGCATTGTCTACCATTGCTGCCCATTTGCTGCGGCGTCCAAGCTTGCATGCTTTGCCAGCTCTTGACATTGGCCATAGCTAAAAACTTGTTCCTGCTGTGCAAAAGACAAGCAATCACCAAGGTCTATGAGGGCCATTTCCAAGTTCAAGTCTGGCTAACTAGCTGAGTATCTTTTATGCTAGAGCTCTTCAATATCTTGGTGGCCAGGGTGTTGCAAATTGTTGAGCAGCTCTCCAGCCATGTAGTCAAGACTCCAACTCTTTACGATCATTCTCATCACTGGAACTTTCACAGATATCTTCAACAGCCAAGCAATCAACATTGGTGCTGAACGACACGTTTTAGTGTCATAGACTCGTCTTATAGGCTTGCTTGCTGATTAATCTCGGAAAAGACACAACTATACAAGTTATGACCGTCAACAAACTCTTGCAGATGCGGCTGGATTAGTAGGGCGGGAGCATGATACCGTGTCCACTCCCCTCTCACAATGCATGAAATGGAATTGGATTTCAAGGAATATAACGAGAAGTTCACGCTGATATCCTTGCGACCTTGAAGCCTACGAATTATGCATTCCATGTCAAATAACCGAGCTATGGTTGGACAGATTCAAGCACCGATCGGGATTACACATTGCAATCGAGCAAGCACCCCATGACTCTTTACAATGCCATATGTAGTGTATTTCCGATGAGGCTGTCATACACGATGGTCCGTAACACCAACAAAGGCTTGTCTCACCGCACTAGTATCTTCTCTCAATGCTATAGCCCTCTTCATACTCAAATGATCAAATTGTCGCAAGAGACGATGCACAACAGAGACCCGAACCTCTAACCTGAAAATGGCAGTATACAAGTAAAGGATGTCTAGGAAAGTTTGATATCATACACTTATGTCTATACGTCTCATATCATGCCACTTCAGCATATCTTCATGCCCGCTACACGGTGTATAGAGGCCCAGGACTCTCTTCCACGAGCAAGCTTGAATTCACAGGATACAAGCTACTCTCAGAACCGCTGACATCACGAGGTATAGTACAAATCTCTACTGATTCCACATGCTATCAGTGAATATAGACGGTCTCTCATTAAAAGCCTGTCCCATTCAGTCTAGAGTAAGATATTGCAAACCGGCATTGGGAGGCTAAAGAGCACAAGATACAAGGAGGATGGGAGTTGCATATTCACCCTTCCTAGGCGCATCCTCATCACGTAATCATCAAAGGTTTTCTGTCGGTACCCTGAGCCTAAACAGCTAAACAAGCATATGAGACCCCTTTCATACGCTGGGTACTACAGAAAGTCTACGTCACACGATATTTCACTACACAACAAAGAAGAAAAGATCAACGCACCGGGCGGCGGTGAGGATTGCTGATTAAATTGACTCTATAGTGCAAGTTACACTTGAAAATCAATCTACAGGCGCGTTAAAGCTATGCCAGTGCCTCATCATCTTTCCCGTTATAGAGATATGACGAACAAAGGTCCCTTGATTCAGTCTAGACATCAACTCTGTTTTCAAGGCCAACTTGAACACTGTATGGAAATCCACCCGACTATCAAGATCAGCCTCCAAGAAGGGATGATAGCACAAGAGAGTTGTGATAGATCCTCAGCTATACACTCTTGCCCATGTTTTAGCGTCGAGTTGGTCTTTATACCTGATCGTTCATTACCTAGAACTTTCTAGCCCTCGCGTTCAGCAGGGCTCTCAAGGCCTTTTGCATCCATTTCTACCCCCCTGTCGTCTATGTTCACAGATTTAGAGAGTCGTTGCTCAGTCTCAGTCCATGGTACTAGTCAGTTACTATCGGTCCCTCAAAGTATATCAATCGACAGCATGAATCTTCTCAATTTTTCCCGTTCAAAGGCTGCGGGTTGTCTCCTTCGGGAGCTAGCCATTGTTCATAGAATCCACGTATCAGGTAAAAGCGCCTGGTTTCGTCAGTTTTCGCGTATTATGTATGGAATAGAACGTTCCCAGTAGGCTTAATTGCTGGGGTCTTTGACTTGGCATAACCTTCCTCAAGGTCAGCTCAAAGCTTAACTAGATCGTGACGCTGCTTTGCGCGACAGTGCCCCTAACGCACGGGAGTAACTGTTACATGCTTCAAGCCCCCCTCCCAACAACCCAAGTAATATGCTGCTTCTTTCTAAATCAGTCTTTGCAAATATCTGAAAAAATAAAAGGTTGATATCTAACCAATGATCCCATCCATGACTGACATGGTGTGTCTGCCTGCGATCAACAACACTACGCCTTGCGCAGCATCTATAACCGACCGTTTAGTACAGATCTTCAAAGAAGGGCTTATCTCACTACATAGCAGATGAAATAGCACTTTTTCCAAATCCACACAAACGAAAAGCGTGTCCTTATCTTGACAACCAGGGCGGAAAAAGAATTATAAAAAACAAAAGCTTCAGTCACCCCCTCAAGCACTGAGTACCTCGTAAGGCAGGGGCAATGAGCGAATTCATACACGCACGCGCGACTGAAACGCCTCTGGAGAATCTCAATATAGACAGTTGCATTCTCCCGCACGTCTCACATCATAACCTCAAACCAGCTACAATCAGAAAGATCAGGGCATTGACTGACAAAGGTATTATCGTATATGTTAACTCCAGCATGGGTAGCCATCTTCCTGTCCCAAAGATGTGGTAAGTTATCAAACAAGCCTCTGTTAAATTTATGTCGCATCAGCGAGTCCGGCATTGTACGCCACATAGTGTGATGGTATCGTGTCTTTTACTGCCAACCTCGTACATCAACTTGAAGAAGGATCATGAGGTTTTGTGCGCAAATAGAATAGGGTTCTACTAGGGTTTACAATAGATGCAGAATATGCTACCAAGTATCCAACTAATCGCGTCCAGACGCGTGCTTGCCAGCACGATTCTTATCGATTAGTATAATAAGTGGGGTTTTGGAAAAAGTTTGAAAAATATGGGAAAAAAAGAAATTTTCAGCCCGTCCATAAATAGCCAGACCACTGCATTGCTCCATCTCGCTGATTTTCCTTCCCTTCTATACTTTCTTTTTCAAACAACTTCGACACCATGTTTCCGGCTTGAATGCTTGTCAAGGCTAAATGAAGCCCCTTTGTGAGAGAGGCCCGAGAGAGGGTTATGGAATACTCCCCAAATCTCATTCCCACCAGAAAGTAGGCAAAAGATAGCTCTTTGCTTGACCTTCTCTCAGCCTCTCTCTACGTTGATCAGGTAAGACAAACCTCTGCACATGCACCTTCTCTGCTTTTTTTTATTCTTTCATTTCCCAATTTCTATGATGAATAAGTTGTCGCCCCAGGCTTATGGAGGTTTCTGCCTCGATGCTGATTGACTTGTCTATGCCAAACGACGTATCTGATACTATTCCCCACACACACATTGATCTGTTACTGCTTGATACACTTGGCAAATCAAACATGCTAACAATTCATCGTCAGGCTTCAACCGCAACAACCTTGGTGCGTGTCCCACTTCATTTTGCCGTAGTTGTAGTAGATATACCACGAAAATATAGGTCGCTATCGCTCCTACGTAGAAATACATTCCATGTACGTTTAATCCTAATCTCCTATGCCCATACTCTCTATCCTATTCCAAATGATGCAAAACATACATTCGTGCTATCCGAACTTTTCAATTTCATGTGGAATAAGTTACTTTTCATCTTTCGCCTGACATGGAACCCCTTCATCGAAATTTTTGCCAACATACTGTGTTCTTTGATACACTTGCAGCTAACATGTTGAAGCGCGCTGTCTAGAAATATACATTTAAACAACCCCGTTGCTGTCTAGGTGACTGGTCTTTTGAATTTACATTTAACTAGCTTGATGGGGCATAGGCAGCCAGCGCAGGATCAGTGATACTACCACAATCAAATATAGTCAGCGATTTATCACACTCTGAAACCCGAAATTATGTAGTCGTAATAATCTGAGTACTTACCGAAGGAACTTTCCGCTCAGCGTGCCATCTTGCTTCGTGACAATTTTCGCCACTACTGCACCGACCCATTCTGGCTTGAGCAGCTTATCGGACTGGTGCAAATCGACAAAGCGTGCCAACTGCGTGGGGTCCATATTTTTGGAAGCGCGGATTTGTGTCTGCATGTCAGTTGCGACAACGCCAGGTGCCAATGCAAAGCTAGTGATTTCCGGCTCTTCGGCAGCCAGATGCGCAGAAATGGAATTTATGGCGGCTTTGGATGAGCCATATGCGCTCCAACTAGTGTAGTTATTGGTGGCAGCACCAGAGGATATCCAGACAACCATGCCTCGGGACGTGCGCAGGGCGGGGATAGCAGCTTTGGCCTAGCAGTAGCATATAGATTATTAGAAAATGGAAGGAAAGAACGGGTGAATGACTATTATCGTGGAGTAGATGAACGCACAAGGGCAATGCCGCTAAACAAATTAACGTCATACAAGGATTTCCACTCATCAAGTGGTGCATCAGCCAATTTGTTAATGGGGGCTAGCACGCCGTGGTTGACCACGACACCATCAAGTCCGCCAAAAGTCGAAACAGCGAGGTCAACAAGCCGGGATGGGAGCTATTCAGGCGACGGTTAGCAGGTCGATGCAGAGGGCAAGAATACAAGATAGGAGCCTAAAGAAGCAGCCTCGTCTCTCTCTCTCTCTCACACACACACACCGAAAAGTCAGTCATGTCCCCCGCTAAATACGCCACCCGCTCCGGGGCTGCGAGCTTTAACTCTTCCAGCTCCTCTGTACTGCGGGCTGTGACTACAACTTGGTGGTTGGCGGCGACCAAAGCTTTGGCGATACCAAGACCAATGCCGCGGCTAGCACCAGTAACGAGAATGGTTTTAGCCGACATTCTGGGACAGAAATTCAGACGATGTTGAAGAAGAATCAAAACTGAGGATGATAATAGGTGCAGCGGATTGGATGAGAAAAGAAGCTTTCAGTGAGGAGCACGTTTTTTGGTGGGGAGTGGGTTAGTAAGCAAAAAGGAGTATTCTGATATGAGCCAGTATATTTCATGGAATATGACACACAGCATCCTAGTGCTGCAAATTACATTTATCAAGCAACTTCTGTATATAAGCATGAATGACGTTTATTATGATATGTTACTGCCTTATAAGAAAGCCTATAAGAAGCCTGGGCAAATCATCTGTCATTTGGTAAGCAGACGCAGTCACGTGTATGGATACACCCTAACCCTATGGCGGTGGGAGGAAGGGCTAATAAGGAACAAGTGGGCTTTATCATTTTAATTGCTGTGGCGTAGATCGGAGTGCATATACGAAAAAGAGAAAATCACCCAAAGTGATAACAGCGGCAGAGTAAATTGATAGGTAGGTATACTTGAAGGAAGACAAGACAAGGAAGGAAGCAAGTTTTGTTCGCGTGCTTGTTGATGCTAGTACATATGCAGGTACATGAGAGGAGGTACGGTACGACAAAGGCTTCTTCATTAGACACTGCTTGTCAGATTGTTAGAGTAAACAAAGACGTAAGCAAACAAACAAGCAAATTAGGGGCATGGCACTGGGTTTCGTACAGCTCCGCTGGGAGCACCTTTTCTTTTGCTGTTCGTTGCCCTTCTTTTGTTCAAGAAAGAGAATTAGAGCTTCCTGCGAGCCTCTGTCAAAGTTACAAACGAAACAACTTTGACACTTGGCTAGAGCATTAGGAAGGAAGTACTGCGACAGACGAAGAAGGAAGAAGGAGGCTGAGTAATTATTCTTCTTTGTTCTCTGTGCTGCGTATCAAGGCTTTGGTGTTTCAATGGGTAGAGGGAGGAAGAAGGGGCTAGCTAGCTGGCGTGGAACTGGAGTTGAGCGAGGGACCCACAACTCAATTTCCAGTGCTACCTTTTTCTCTCTTTTTTTGCCTTATTCTGGCTTTGAATTTAATTTCTTTTATGCTCTGCAACTGTGCGGATCTGCAGCTATTGTTCCTCTTCATTTCGGGGTTTTTTACATTCGCTCTTTTCTTTCCTTTTTTTTTTCTTTTTTGTTTGTTTATGAAAGGCTGCATTTTGTTTCCCTTTTTACTTATTCCTTTTTGTTGCCATGATGCTTGTTGTGCTTGTACATGACTGTGCCACACTGTGCATGTCGACTGTTTAGTTAGGGCTGTCTTTGCCTTTGGCAACAATGTGCACTTTGTGGCCTGAGTGCCTTCTATTTTCACTTCAGACGGTGGGGGAGAGGGCTTATTTAGACTGAAAAAGGAAGGTACAGATAGAACAAAGCTTTGGTTCCTTTTTGTGTGTTTGTTCTCCCTTTTTTACTTTTGATTTTTATAGAAGTCAAGGGAGCGCAAAACAAAGCAAAGCAAAGCAAAGCATAGTAAGGGAGTCCTTCTATTCTTCCATCCCTCTCGCTCCCAAGGGTTCTATTCCTTCTGGACACGGCCCCTGAATTCCGGTGTGGGAGCCCCTGCATCGTGTTGAAAAGGCTGGCTTGCCTGGACTAGGTCGGCTGCTTAGCGTGTGTTTGGTCCCCTGTAGCATGCTGTGCTTAGTTGTAGTGTAATGGGTGGACACCCCCCTGTAAAATACTGCATATCCTTGGTGATATGCTGTTTTTAGTGAGGAACTCCCTGTAGCTGCTCTGTAGCCCTCCCCTGAAATGCGGTCAAGGCTACCGGCTTAGCTTCAGTCTTCAACCTGCCCATCTCTTACACACAACCCCCTCGATACACGTCGCTCATTTTCTACTCATAATTTTTTTTTTTTTTTCCTTTTCCCTCTTCTTTTGTTGTTTCGGTGTCTCTCTATCTTGCTTGCTGCTGGCGTCGCTGCGATTTCCTCACACACACACACACACACTCTCTCTCTCTCTCTCTCTTTCTCTCCCTTCGTTCGTTCTTGGTGCATCACCGCCATTATTGAGGAAAAAGAAGGAGAAGAAGAAGCAAATCGTCACTCGTTTTATTTCATTTCTTCATTTCTCTATTCTATTTTTATATTTTTATATACTATTATTTTTTTTTCTTTCTTTCTCACCTCACGCTCATTGAATTGTTTGCTTCTTCATTCTTAATTGCCGCCCGCTGTTGTGCTTGATTCGGTTCGCTTTTGTCTTCACTCTCGAACCTTTCACTCCTTTTCTTCCGTCCTCGCCTGGCTGTCAATTGTCACGACTCTTAATTCTTGTCGGTCCGCCTGTCTTGAGTCTCGTCAGCGTCCACGTATCCGGCATCTCCTCCTATATCTTCTCTTATCGTCTCCCTTCTCGAACTGAATCTATATTTCTCTCTACCTCCCGTCAGCACAGGCTTGTCAGTTTGTCTGTTCCGCTGTCTCTGATCTTTTCTAGCCAGAACCTTATGGGCCTTTGGAGAGTATATTCGCCCAATATTGTTTCTGCTTCCTTGGCTCTTTCTTTGCCAACACCGAACTGCTTGCCTGCATATGCGCCCAACAGCTAGCGACAATAACAGCCCTACTCTTGCTGCAGGCTCTCGCATATCCACGTCTCCGCCACCTAGAATTTCTTTCGTTTAGTTGCCGGCCTTTTCTTCGTTTACGTTCTTTGCGTTGCCTGGCTGCCGTTCCATTGAAGATACTTCTCCCCGAAACGATAATACAGTTCTTGACCGGAAAAAAAGCAAGACTCACAATCTCTCGCGTGTCCGGCCGTCTGATCTTTCCTTCTTCAACCGATTATCCAACTACACTAATTGTCGAGGCTATGACTGCGTTCCTCTCGCTATAAGGAAAGACAATTATTTTGCGCTGCAACTACATTCCCCAGTTACCAGACGACACAACGACCTTGAGGCAGTCTCCCTCTCATTTGCATTCCAGCAAACGATAACAGCGGTTCCAACCCCATCCCCCGCACTGTCGCTTACTGGGCCTTATCGCATCGCATCAGCTATACTTGCAGCTAAAGCTTTCGTCACAACCGGTACCAAAAATGACATATCCGTCGTTTTTGGTTGTGGCCATGGCGTTAGCAGCTGCCCCCTCACCCGCATTGGTGTCTGCTGCTACTAGCGACTGCTTTGCCCTTTCGGGCTCTACCGCGTGTCCAGCCTGGTCTGCTGCGTCTATATCACTTAGTGACTCCTTGGCCGAAACATAGTAAGTTCATAGTTGATTTCTTTGTTTCTTTGTACTTCCTACCGGCGTGAGTTATAATGTGGCTGGCTGTTACCACCAACCTGTGACGGACGGCCACATGTCTTTAAAATCAAATCAAAAAGCCTTGTCATAGTGGCGTTGGTATGTTGGCTTGCGTGACTTGGCCTTCATTGAGAAGCCGCTTATGTGTCTTCGTCTCCACATGCTTATTCGAGTCGCGCCTCGAAAACAATGCTATTGTTGCGACTTTTTGATGTCATTCCTAGTTCCTGGTCCCACGTCATCTCACACCCTTCACCACAGCTGGTTGATCCTTTCACTTGATATCTTAGCCGTCACACTAACAAACTGCTTTCCCACAGCTCTTTCATGTCCTATGTCACCGACCTCACTAGTTTTGATCGTGAAATTGGCAATTATGTCAATACATCATGGATTAAAGAAAAGTTAGCATCCCGATATGTTCCAGCGGCTATTTGAGTGATACTCTCTAACATTCATTCTTACTCTCTAGGTATCAAAACCAATTTGGCTGTAATGCTGTAAACTACAGAAATGCCACGGAATACTATGCCCGTTGGACCAAGTCTACTATTTGCAGTGCACTGGTGCAAATGTCAGCTTCAGAATGTGGTGTTTCCACTTCTAATTCTATGCCCTTGTGTGCCACTTCCTGCGTAAGTAAAGAAGTTATATATATACACCTTCAATCTTGCCATGTACTGACATCTTCTAGGCTCAATTCGCCTCTAGCGAGGCCTACGTCACCGAGGACAACTCCTTGTGTGGTAACTCAAGCTCAAACGCTATGAGTCTAATAAAGGCCGACTTTAATCTATGCGCTTCTTCTGACGAAACACTTTCTTCTACATGCATCTCAGGGTCGTCAAACGAGCCTGATAACTGTGGCTTTGGGGATAGCACCATTGGCCTTTGTTCTTACTGCGCTACCGGCGGCACGAACTCAACGGACACATGCTGCTATTCTGCCAACGCCGGTGATATATGTGCCAATGTCACACTGCCATCAATCACTTCGACCATGACCTTCAGCCTGCCGACTGCAACATCAACTTCCGGTAGTTCTCCTAGTGCCGAAGCTTCTAATAACAAAAGTGACAATGGTCTTTCTGGTGGTGCTATTGCTGGTATTGTCATTGGCTCCATCGCGGGTGCCTTGCTCCTACTGGGGTTGGTATGGCTGGTTAGGGCCTTTTTACGTCGCCGCCACCGGGGAAGCTCTAATGGCAGTGTGTTCAACCAGCCCTCACCTGCACGCAAGGGAACATCCTCGATTCCACCCATGTCCCAGCACGGTGCTAAGAGTTCATCTCTCTCTGCACCCCCCACTGCTGTAACCCCGCCTCCTCAGGGATACGAAGTGCTCCCTGGAGGGCGAATTGCTCGCATGTCGGCCCTCGAGGGCCATGCTAATGTCCCTTCCACTACGTCAGGAAATGCGGGTATCACTCCCACGTCTCGCCGCCATCACATCAACGATCGGTCTTCTTCTGATGGGTTTGGCGAAAGCCCCGAGCCGCGTGCCGCGATTCTCAGACCACCCCCAGCAGCCGTTCGTCGCAACGCCTCGCTTTCTAGTAGCTCATTGCTTAACACTGAGGAGCCATTATCACCTACTAGTGCCGGTGATTTGTCATCTGCCCCAGGCGTTAACAGTCAGCAATCAGAACAATTGCCATTTTTCAAGGACTACTACTCGCATGAAGACATCCACCCAGGTGACCGCGTCGCAGTGCTTTGGGCCTATCAACCCCGTGCGCCCGACGAGTTCACGTTGGAACGTGGCGACATGGTCAAGGTGGTGGGCATCTGGGATGATGGCTGGGCTACCGGCATCATGATGGATGAGCGTGCAGAAGACTGGGAGGCACGACGCCAAGCTCAACGAGACAGCGGCGTTTCTAGTGCATCGGCAACAGTAGGACGTGACGTCACACCACCTGTCAGCGGTGAAATTAAGGCTTTCCCGCTGGTCTGTGTCTGCATGCCGGATCATTGGCGCAAGACGATTGAGGGAGATATATCGACAGAGGGCGGGGCTTCAAGTGGTAGCGGTCCAGGTGCAGGAGGCATGTTCCAAACACCACAACCCTCACAACAGCAACACCAGGCTCGGCCATAATGAACAAACATGTTTAACCTAAAAGCCGCGGCAGTACACGCACGCACCAATGAGAGTTTCTTTCGGACTTTTGGTTTCCTTTGCTTATTTTTCTTGTCCTTTTTTTTGGGGAGGTATTCTTATTCTTTCTTGTCTCTCTCTCTCACTCTCTATCCTTCTTGTCTAGTTCATTTGGAATTTCATATCCTACCTACCTGCCGGGAGGAGTGAGATGAGAGACATGGGGAACTTGACGCGTATTTTTTCTTTTTTATCTTTCTACGGGCTGTCCTTCTCTTCTATCTATTCCCCTTATCGTCTGTCTTTTATTGGAATACTCTGTCATGTAACTCTTTCTATTTTATTTTTGTTAAATGTTGGCTTGAATCTCGTCTGTTGCTACTCTTGTTTTTCTAGATACCTTGGTACTATCTATTTATTTGGCTGTTTTCTTCTGCACCACATTTAATCGTGAATACTTGTGATGTGACGCACTCCAAGGATGTCGTTTTCGAGTTACTTTCTGTCCTTTGTGTGCTTAGTCAGAATACCCCGCTTTACCGTTGATCATATAGCGTAGAAGGCCTGCGCTTTAGGCTAAGCTAGACGTCATCATTTGCAAAGAGAAGGCCGAAGCTCTGGTTGAATCAAGCCCAAGCTTAGTATCGTCATCATCGCCAAGCTGCTAACACTGATGCTAGCTAGCATCAAGCAACAGAGCGAGATTTCCAGAACATACGAACGCGATCACGTGATTGCACTGCTGCGACAAATATTAACTCTTACTCTTTCTCTAAATAAGATTGACTGCCCGGCACCTTTTTCTCTCATCTCCTCCTTCCCCCTACTCCCCCATATGCGTGGAGGCATTTCTGATAATGACGCGAGAAACGTGACTGGCATATCCATCGCGCTTGATACTTGACGGACCGACTGCGCGTGTGTCTGAGACGATTACTTTGTTCTGACAGATAACAAACAAACCGATAATTCGATAATTTCATAACCCCTCTTTGCTTTGTGAGCGCAACAAGGCTACGATAGAAAAGCGCTTACTATTAAGGCGAAGACGACCGCACACACAGACAGACAGCTGTTTCTTTCTACTTCCTGCCACAGTCGTTACAGACACAGCAATGGGCCAGGCCTTCTCTCTGGCCACGCCGACTGCCGGCTCGGCAGGTATCGACGTGCCGGAGATGATAGACTTTACGTATGATAAGAGCATGGGCAATGCTCAGTTTATGAAGAGCATTCGTGCACGCCACGAAGAGGGAATGGTTCTAGTTAAGGCGTTAGTGAAGCCGTATACGCCTATGTCGCTGGACAAGTACAGTGACGAGATAATCAGTGAGTAGCCGGAGAAAATAGGACGGATATCTCTCTCCCGTACCTACGCAAACACACCACAGCTAACCGTATTTCCTCCTCTTTCTAGGGCAGCGCAAGGCCCTTGCAGATATTCCGAATGTTCTAGCCTTCCAGCGTGTTATCGAAACCGAAACCAACGGCTACCTTGTGCGCCCTTTCCTTCACAGTTCGCTCTACGATCGCATGAGCACACGTCCATTTCTTGAAGATATTGAAAAAAAATGGATAGCATTTCAGCTGCTTTGTGCTCTGCGCGATTGTCATGCTCGCGACATTTACCATGGTGATATAAAGGCTCAGAATGTGCTTGTTACCTCGTGGAACTGGGTGTATCTGACCGACTTCTCCTCACCTTACAAGCCCACTATGCTACCTGATGACAACCCCGCCGATTTCTCCTACTTTTTTGATACTTCCGGCAAACGTACATGCTATGTGGCACCTGAGCGTTTCTTGCCAGCCGGCGCACCGCAACAAGACGATACTAAGTTGACGTGGGCCATGGACGTATTTAGTGCTGGGTGCCTGATCGCCCAGCTATTCCTAGAGACAGAGCTGTTCACACTGAGCCAGCTGTACAAGTATCGCCGTGGCGAATACGACCCGGCAATTACGGCCTTGAGTGTCATCGCTGATGAGGAGGTGCGCGATATGATAGCTCACATGATCCAGCTGGACCCCGAGAGACGGTATACGGCCGACCAGTATCTGGAGTTTTTCCGTGGGAAGGTGTTCCCTGAATACTTCTATAGCTTTTTACACGAGTACATGCATATGATGACCGATGTATCGCCCTCAGCTGTTTCGCCAAACCAAACGACCGCATCTGCTGCAACACAAAAGCATCTCGGTGAGCCAGACGAGCGCATTGATCACGTGTTCAACGATCTTGATAAAATCATGTATTTTCTGAATACAAACGCACCGCACTCGTCAGACACAGTACTCGAAGTCTCTCCCCAGCAGCGATCGCCCCGATTAGTTCTCGACCAGTTTCCCGTACACCTCAATGTAGCAAATCATGATCACGTGGTGTCTATGGATATAAGGAACTTCTATGATGATGGAACGCTTATCTTCCTCGATCTTGTGACGTCGTCAATGCGTAACACCACTAGATCGGCTTCGCGCATCCGGGCTTGCGACATTCTCCTTGCGTTTGCTGAGAGGCTGACTGACGAGGCAAGACTAGATCGTGTGCTTCCGTATTTGGTCAGCCTACTTACTGATGACTCCGACATGGTTGTTATTTCTAGTCTACGGAGCATCACGCAGCTGGTGCAGATGGTCAAAACAATCACACCTATCAACTCACACGTTTTTGTCGAGTATCTCATTCCACGAATTCATGCTGCGCTCAAGGGCGTGCCGAACAAGCGGCCACCTGCCTCACGAATTGTACGTGCCACTTATGCATCGTGCATTGGAGCCCTAGCCATAACAGCATCTCGGTTTTTGGAAATGGCTGCAACACTGCAGGCAAAGAGGACTAGTGGGAATGCTGGATTCTCTGGAACGGATCCCGAGGTGGAGTCAGGAAACGAGGATGAAGAGGCAGCGTTTGACGAATTGTTTGATAATGCGCAGCGCCAGTTGTATGGACTGTTTGAGGTGCACACCAAGATTCTCATCGAGGATCCAGACGTCTATGTCCGCCGGGCATTTCTAACCTCGGTACCAGCCCTCTGTCTCTTCTTTGGCCCGGTTGAGTCAAATGACATACTTCTGACGCATCTTAATACCTATTTAAACGATCGTGACTGGATGCTTAAATGCGCCTTTTTCGATACCGTCGTTGGTATATCCACACTAGTTGGCGTTACTGCCCTTGAGCAGTTCATCCTACCTCTCCTCATGCAGGCACTCGCCGATCCTGAGGAGTTTGTTATTCAATCTGCCATTCATGCTCTCGCTCAGCTAGCCTCTCTAGGTTTGCTCTCGCGACCTAAGATTTGGGAGTTGATCGATATCATTTCACGTTGTACCATGCATCCCAATCTGTGGATCCGTCAGACTTCAGCCGAGTTTGTTGCTGCTGCTTGCAAATACCTTTCGTTTGCCGATGTTCGCTGTATCTTGGCACCGATGCTACAGCCGTATATGAAAGTTTACACAACACCGCGGCTGACGGAAATCGACATACTCGACCTGCTTAAGAAGCCCTTATCGCGTCAGGTTTACGACCATGCCGTTTTGTGGGCATCTAATGCCGAAGGCAGCTGTTTCTGGAAACCGTTTCAGCGATTGCGGTCCTTTTCGTTTAATGCTCTTGGGGCCCAGGCTAAGAGCGTCAACACGCCCAAGGCGCTAGCCAAGGTTCCGAGAGATGACGAGGACGACCAGTGGGTCTCTAAACTGAAGAATCTCGGCATGGCGGCCGAAGACGAGTTCAAGCTGCTTGCTTTACGCGAGTTTATTTGGCGTTTTGCCCGCACAAGAGCCCGTGCTTCGGCTTCAGCCTCTGCTGCTGCTACCGGACTCTCATCTACTGTCTCAGGACCTTTAGCAGGTATATCTAAGAACAGCTCGCTGATACTCCTTGGGAGCCTAGGGATTACACCACAAACTGTCTTCTTTGACGAAGCACCTAAAGAGGAAGAGGATTCTGGCACGACAAACTTAACGACTAACGGAGCCACACCGACGTCCAAGACTACCTACACCATCTCAGATGCTCTGATGGACGCATCCATGACTATTGACGAGATTGCCAAACGCAAGAAGAGCGGGAATGGGCCGTCACGCAGTGCGAGTCACACGCGTATGGTTTCTCGTGATGAGAGTGCCGGTCCTTTTACCAGAAGCCTACGGCCGCATACACGCGACAACAGCGATGCGGCCAGCTTGATATCAAATCGGCGATCACTCAAGGTCAAGCCGAGCGCGTTAACACTACTAGACCGCCGTGACGGGAACAAAACTTCGGCCGAAACAGGAACTTCGGACACTACTGTATTTGGGGAGGTTGAGGGGCCATTTGCTCCGGTTTTGTCTAACTCAAAATCTGGAGATCCTGCAGCTTTGGGATCTGCACCGCAGGCTCAGGCTTCGTCCGCCACAGATGCTGCCATTAAGGTACAGCACAGCTACGAAGGCAATGATCCAAGTATCCTCAAGATGCTAGACACCCTCTTCCTGCAAAACTATCCCTACGATATGACGGACTTTGGCCCATTTGTGCCCCCTATCGGCCAAAGACGCGGAATACTGGTGGCGGGGGCTCCTGGAACGCGCTGGCGACCCGGCAGCAGACTTGTGGCCATGTTTGCCGAGCACACGGCTGCTATCAACAGGGTAGCTGTTTCACCAGACCACCGATTTTTTGTGACTGCAAGCGACGACGGCACAGCAAAGGTCTGGGACACGCAACGTCTCGAACGCAACATCTCGCAACGGTCACGCCAGACTTATCATCACGCACCGGGCACACGTATTGTGTCACTATGCTTTGTTGATGGCAGCTCGTGCTTTGTCACTTGTGCTAGCGATGGTAGTGTTCATGTAGTCCGCGTAGACGTCACATTAGCTAAGGCTGATGTCACTGCTACTACTAATACAGCCGCCGCTAACTCCAGCGCAAGCGTGCGATATGGCCGTCTCCGCCAGCTGCGACGATACCAACTGCCCAGTGGCGAGTTTGCTGTATGGTGTGACCATTTTAAGCAAGAGAACTCATCGGTGCTAATGCTAGCCACCAACCGTTCACGCATCGTGGCGCTTGACCTGCGGCTAATGAAGGAACTATACGTGTTGGAAAATCCCGTGCACCACGGCATGCCGACCTGCTTCTGCATTGATCGCAAGCGCAACTGGATTGTAGTTGGTACGTCGCACGGGGTAATCGACCTGTGGGACTTGCGATTCCGCATGCGCCTCAAGGCCTGGGGCGTGCCCGGTAAAAGTCCTATTTACCGTATCGGCCATCATCCAACCAAAGGTCACGGCAAGTGGATTTGTGTAGCTGGGGGAACTGGTCTGGGCGAGGTAACGGTCTGGGATGTTGAAAAAACGCTGTGCCGTGAGATATATCGCATCTCCAGCACAGCGCCTTCTCTAGGCTCAGGCTCAGGCTCTAGTAGCACTGGTGGTGGCACAGGCTCTACAAAGGAGGGACGACCCAAAGGCTATACCGCCTGGGATGTTGATCAAGACAGGCCTGAGGGCATGCTGGGCCGCTTCGCGACTAGCATTGAGCCACTTGCGCCTACTGACCGAGGCGTGCGCGCAATGCTAATAGGGACGGGCGTCTCACAAGACGGCCTCGACGTCAAGCATGCTTTCCTCATAACTGGCGGTTCCGATAAGAAGCTGCGGTTCTGGGACTTGGCCTTGCTTGACAACTCAATTGTTTACGCTGGTCTGGGACCCGATGAGGCGCCTCCACGTTTTGTTGCTTCTAGTCCTGCACCTGGCGTGCTGATAAACACTGAGCGTGTACCGCGCGAAAGCCGAGGAAGCCGAGGAGAGAGAGACGAAACGCAGCACGGCCGCTATCGTGCAGCAACAGCGGCGACCTCGGCCAACCGGCCGGCTAGGAATACGGTGATTTCGCAGGAGCAACAGCACCTGCTGCGATCTCACTTAGACTGCATCACTGATGTAGCGCTGTTAGAGCATCCATACACCATGTCGGTATCGGTAGACCGGTCGGGCGTGATTTACGTGTTTCAGTAATATGACCAGGGTTAGATGTCTGTGGCGCCGTGGCTGTGGCTATGGTTGCGGCTGTGGCTATGAAAGTTTCCAAAGTGTGGAACAACTTATAGATGTATTAAGTACGCAAGTCAATGGCAATGGTTACAGGTTAAAGAAATGGCATTATTCAAGGCTGTCTCATACGTCTCATGTATGAAGCCGCCTCTGGTGTCTATGGTCTGTGTATCTAGATATAGAAATAGATTGAAATAAGTTGGATAATAACCACGCCTCCAGGGAAACATGATGGGGGAACTGACACTCTACTGCTCTACTATATGTTGGTTGTATGGTGTAGGCCGGCAATTGTGGGGCCCGGCCGCAACGCGGGGGGGGGGGGGGGCAAGTATAAAGCCGTTACCACCGAATGCAACTACGGATTTAAAAAAAGGCCATTACCACGACTGGAATCACGTGCTAGTTTCACGTGCTGGTATCACGTGCCGGAAATACTAGATTACCGGGCCGGAAGATATCACAACCCAACAAGAGGCCACATGTCTCTTCTGTCATCGCGCCCTCTGCTTAGTGCTTCTGTTTCTTGTCCTCTTCAGCCCACCCTGCAACAAGCATATTTGGTATATAAACACTTACCCCAAATTTTTCTCAGTGGACATTGTCGGCTAACCTGCTGTAGTATGCTATAGCCTGACCGAGAGCCGAACCAGACGCTTCAGTTGGTGCGCTTGAAATTAGCGACGAGACCCCTGGCCCCTGAGAACTGAATGCAGCGTTGGGGCTTCGAGCGGGAAAATAAACAACAACACGAGAATAAGATAGGAACAGGCTAGAAAGAGTGCAAATGGCGCGGATATATCTTGGCTGCATTTCATTTGGCGCACCAGGTCCAAGTTTCATCCGGATTTGCCAACTTGTTGGATTCATCCCCGGCACCTCAAGGAACTGACCGTTGAGAATGGAGAAATGAAGAGGGAAGAGGGAAGAGGGAGAGAAGGTCTGTGCAGAACATCTTCATGTAGGTTAACGACTAACAGAAGCCCGTGAAATCCCAAGTCGCAAGGCGATATGCAAAAAAGAAGAGTGGTGGGTGGTAATTGTCTCAGCTTGCAGCTGCTGCGCATAGCGGATATTCAACCCCCTGGCCCAAGGATCCGCTTGACTTTGCTTTTTTTGGAGATCAGATCGGATGGAGCTGTTTTCTATGACGTAAAATCTACCATCTTTACTACGTCTGTTAAGTTGGTTTACGACTAGATTGACTCAGGAAGGCCCCTCCGCCCCCCCCCCCCCCCCCCAAATTCATGTTATGCTAGTCAGGTCACATATACAACACTACAATGCCTTGCTGGATGGGGAAAGAAGTCTGTATATAAGAAAACATCTTCTGGCACTGCTGATCTGCACAAGATTTCTCCTTTCTCATCCGCAGTCTCTCATAGCCTCTGCTACCCTCCTCCGCTTCTACTTGAACATCAGCATTCCACCAGCCTTCCCGCTTCTTTCTTCTTTTCTGCTTCTCCCTTCTTCTTCCTCTCCTAGACTTGGCAGCTGGCCCTAACTTGCTTGTCACTTTCTTTACCAACAATGCTCTTTACCCTAACTCTTGCTCTGACCTCGGCATGTGGCTTGGCCGTTGCCAGTCCGGCCCCCAGCCGGGTCATTGCCAAGCAAACCGCTACTCCAACCATGAGCAATGTAGTCATCTTCTCGCCACCGTCCAACGCCAATTGGACTGACCCCGAGGTCCTCTATGCGCGAGCCATCCAGCTCAAGTCTGGCGCAATTCTTAGCACCTGGGAGAACTACTCGCCCGAGCCACCGCTAGTGCACTTCCCCATTTACAAGTCCCTTGACAGCGGTGCTACCTGGAAGGAAATTTCTCAAGTCCACGACACTGTCAACGGCTGGGGTCTGCGTTACCAGCCTGACCTGTTCCAGCTGCCTGCGCGTGTCGGAAAATATCCTGCCGGTACCATTATCTTGGCTGGGAACAGCATTCCCACGGATCTCTCCAAGACCAAGCTGGACATTTATGCGAGCACGGATGAGGGTGTGACGTGGGAGTTTGTGTCTACTCTTGGCGAGGGCGGAGAAGCACGACCCGTCAATGGCCTAACCCCTATTTGGGAACCGCTTGTCTTGTACATTGACGGTACCATTGCTGTCTATTATTCCGACCAGCGAGATCCCAGCTACGGCCAGAAGCTGGTGCACACCACCTCTACCAACCTTGTAGACTGGACGCCCCTTGTCGACGATGTGCATGTCGAGGGTGACTACGAGTCGCGGCCTGGCATGCCCGCACTAGCCAAGATGCCTAACGGCAAATGGATCTTTGCCTACGAGACATGCCGCACGGGCGATAGCTGCCATGTTAGCTATCGCATTGCCGACACCCCATACACCGTTCTCGATGCGCCCGGCCAGCTGCTCAAGACCACCACTGGCGCTACACTGACCTCATCACCCACCATCACCTGGTCCCCTGTAGGTGGCGTCAATGGCACCATTATCCTCAGCTCTGGTGCTCAGGCCCAGGTCTTCACCAACCAAATGCTGGGAGCCGCCGATGCCTGGGTGGCCCGCGATGTGCCGAACCCGTCGGCCTACTCGCGCTGGGTCAAGGTCATGGACGAGGACCCCAGCAAGCTGATCATTGTCGGTGGTGGATGGCTACCCCCTGCCAACGGCAACAAGATCACCTACAGTGTAGTCGATATCAACGCTCTGATCTCCTCTTGATCTCTGCTGAAAGATGTGATTTCCTCCCGGCACTCCCAAGCTTGTTTCCTACATAGACCAAGCTAGCGGGTCAGCCACACGTGGCAAGCAATATCCTCTGTGGCGCAATTGGCTAGCGCGTCTGACTGTTACGCACTCTATCTCTCCCGACAGATGCAGCAATCAGGAGGTTGACAGTTCAAGCCTGTCCGGAGGAGCTTGCCTTGGATCGTCATCTATGATGATGTTTGGACAGTCGTCTGATTCTTTTTCTTGTCTATTTTTTTTTTATTTTATATTTCACTTTTTCTTTCTTTCTTTTTCATCTGCTCTGTTTACTTTTCATGTTTTGGGGGGGTTTTTTTATCAATATCTGTCTGTATATATGAAACACTGTCTCGTATCAACCTTTTGATGTACTTCTCTTCCACGCAAATTTACTACATGTTGTTACTTTCGTATTCCTTAAAAATGAAACCCTAAGTGACTAACCCTAGTAGTATATGTTATCGCCAAAACACTTGGATCATGCCATATTCAAGCAACATGTGCACGCTGCTCTGCTTCACATAGTAAATGTAGCGTCTCCATTTGGAAGACTTATTGTAACAGACCTTTCCACACACTAGATTCTATCTGATGCGAGCAGGCCCCTGGCACCAACTCAAACACAAACAAAGTGCCCCTTTCCTCAATCGCGCCCGCCCCTGTCGCCCATCATCTTTGCTGCGCCATGGGCAACAGTGTCTGAGTGTTGCTTTTCGTTTCTAAATCCCAGGCTTCTCATTTTGTTCGATAGCAAACGGGATCGGAATCCATCCCGACGGCTGTTGTCCCACATGCACCATGGGAAACCCACAAGACGCTGCTGAAAGTGCGTCACCGTACCCACTCCACCATGCCGCTACTGCTTCCCACAGTTCTCCAGATCCTCTTCTGAATGAGCCTCCGCCACCATACTCGCCCTATGCAAGTACTGTAGAAGAGCAAAGGCCAACTTCTGCTGCAGGACAGCAGATAAGACGTAAACCTATTGGAGCGCCGGCTGCCAGTAGCGGAAACTCTTTATTCGTACCACTGCCTCCCCCTCCATCCCACCGACCCCCCACACTACAGCTGCAACCTCAACGCGACATCCGCAGGGTCAAGAGTGAGGCTGTGTTGAGCCCGTCACCTACGGCACATCGCTTCAATCACACAACAACCGCGCCATTTGGTGCTAGTTCAGAGTCACTTCCGTGGGAATCATCAGCATCTCTATCCACCCCCACAACTTATTCTCCACCTCGAAATCAGCCGGCCGCGTGGAAGAATGCCCTTGGCGAGGCCCAATACATAGCCAGCGGTCTTTTGTCTCGTCCCGCTGAGTCGTCCCGCCATTACACCGTCATACGGCATTCTTTTGCACTAGTATGGTACCATGGCCCAGCAACTAGTGTGTCCATCTCCATCTTATCAGATGAGCCCCTTTCACCAACACGGCAAATCTTTCTCCAGCAAAAGGGCTACAGTGGGAACACAGGCATGGCACTCAAGGCCATGGTTGGCGTTAAAGACAGTTGGACTGATGTGACGCCGCAGCAACGTGCGGAGAGCACGCAGATCCGGCAGACAGACGAACGCGCTATCCAGCGTGACCTAGCCCGCTTCTCCAAAAAGGCCACGGGCCGTCTCACCAAACATGTGCCGCGCGAAACGTGCATTGTGCGTATCCCCGCTACTGCCCAGGATGGCTACTTCCGGCTTGTTTTGTGTGATAAGAAGAAAAAGGTGCTAGCGGCTTGTCCTGTGTTTCGCATTGCTAGTGTCACGGCTGATTCTAGTGTGGTGCGGGGTGCAGGGCTGCGCATGATGCCTATTGAGCTGGGTGTCAAGGTTGGTTCATCCATTGCTTCTGCTGCCGTTTCCAAATATACCGGAGGTCCGATTCGCGGAGCAGTTGGGTCGCGTGTGAAGAAGTACGGAGAAAAGGCCATGAAGGCACAAAAACTAGGGGCCAAGGCCTATGAAACAAGTGGGCTAGATAAACACGTACAAGAGCACCAGAAGCAGTATGATGAGGCGCTACGCAACCACTATAAGCCCATGGATGTGGGAGAAGGGTCATTTCCGCTTTCGGGGGTACGGAGTCCAGAGATTCAAATCATCGGCTCTGATACAGGGCCTGATGAGCCGTTTCCTATCAAATTCCAGGGTCTTACAGTGCCTGGCACCGGACGTTCAAAGGCCGACCTTGACATGCCTACAGCCAATCTACGCCATGTGCCAGAACATATCAAAGTGCGTATGTCTGGAGTGTACATTGCGTGGGCACAGGTGGTAGTAGAGCCATCATCCAACCTTGACATCTCTCAAGACTGGCACGAAGCCATTGTCACCATTGCGCCACTTGTCCATGAGATACCCAGTGTTGTGCCACGTAACAGAGTGGCCGTACATATTCTACAAGACTTTGAAGATGCATCATTTGTCGGATGCCAGGTCAATGTCATGTTGATGGCATTTGTGCGGCCAGCGACTGTGCCCCGTACGTTGGATGAAGCCCGTGACGTGCAAAGCAGGGACATTCTAGTAGCCATGGTCAGCCTGGGCCGCGCGCAGTGGCAGGCCGACGAGGCTATGTTTCTGGAGGCCGGAAAAGACAGCCAGCAGCATGGGCAACGCACCATAGCGGAGCGGCTAACGGACCTTCGGCTTAAGGTTCAGGATCAAGTAGATCGAATTCCGGTGCATCTTATGGGGCTTCGCTCAGATTCAGCAAGCATACGAGATGGAGGGTACGGGCAAGGCGGGCTATGGATCGCGCGGTGAAGGCCAGCAGTTAGAAGCCGGGTTAGAGAGACAGATCAAATGAATGAAAGGAAGGCACGCGCACGCGCATGTGGGGATAGAAGATGCGACTAGTAATGGAAGGTACGCGTCGCGACATACCGTCTCACTTTTTAGCGGGGTGGGGAGCGAGATAAACTTTCTATATACACACAACCACCTGTACTTGACTGGACACTGGACTTTTATGTATCAACAAGCATAGAAAGCATCAGTGAATGCTAACAAAGGGCTTCCGGCTATGATTAATTCTAGTCTACCCGCATCCGATCTTGGTGGTGGAAGCCAAAAAAAAAAAAAAAAGGCTCTATTAATTAAGCTTGCCCTACCAACCAATCACAGGCTTCGAGCAGTCACCACTTACACAACACCATCGATTGTACTTTGCACAATAGCGTGGCTTTTAGTAGCAAGGTCTGCCTGCATTGGTTAGAGTTTCCGTTCACGGGTAGAGCTACAAGTCCGGCTCTCAGTGGAGTAGTCTGATATATATATATAATTATATATAATAGCGACCATATCGCAGTGAAGAGAAGGTCCTTGACGCACGCTTTGTCTACTCTTCTGCTCCCTCCCTCCTACAACACGCTTCATCTATGTAGTGATCTACTCCTCAAACCCCGTTAATCGCCCGCTGGCTGTCACACAGCATAGGTTAATCCTATCCCTATCCCGCCTAAACCCTGACATTAAGCTAGGAGACGTGCGGAATCACCAAGCATCAGAACGGTAGCTACAAGTTTAGAACCCCGGGACCGCTTCGGTTTTGCAAAAGCTAACGTACTGCTCCCTTGTCCTAGGGAATTGCTCCTTAAGAAAAACCAGAGTCCAGTTTGCTAAGCTCCAAGCTCGCAGGTAGCACTACAACCTCCCCCCGCTACTTGTATCGATCAACTTGGCTTGCAACACTATGAAGAAGCCGCTCTGCAACGTATGGGAGGGCCAGTTCGCAGGATCTACCTCTACCGAGGTTGAGACCGCTCCCCTCAATGGAAAGGCTGTGATCAGCAGCCAGGGCCAGCCACAGGAAGCCGTCGAAGTCACCATGGGAAACACTGACGAACATGTCATCGCTAATAATGACCCTTATCTTGAATGGGCAGACTCTGTCGACGACACACCCATGACTGACGCTCCCTGGTCCGAGACTAACGTTGATAACGATGACCCTTCAGCTTTAGTCGTGCCTATGAATGACGTAAGAGGCGATGGAAAGTTCTGGCAGAGGGGAAGAAGAAACTCGAGGAAAACCCCGTGCTGGCTTATGTCCGCGTGGATGCCACCGGCCGTGGAAATGTACGTCATGAACAACTTCTATGGCTACAAAGAAGACGAGGCCGTGTTTGAAAGCTTGGATGACTTTCTAGCGACGGACAAGTACATTTACTGCAGTCCTCTCACGCCTATCCTCGAGGTACAGGAGGAACAAGAGAACAGCTAGATCAGGGTGTCTCCCTTACACAGAAGTTTGAACAAAAAAGGGCTTTTTTTGACGAGATGAAAAGCACATGCATGCCAGGGAATTCAGAAATGGACTAGGCTAACTATATGTGCTAAGATGAGACGATAACCACGCTAATAAAAAGAAAAGCAGTAAAACAGAGACAACAGAACTCAGTGAACTGTACCAAGTGCAAGCAATATCCGACATGAAGGGCGTAAAGAACAAAGGCGCTTATGGGGAAAGAGAGTAAAGGAGGAAAATTGCGGCAGATTAAAGGACAAGGGAGAATAAAAAAGAAAATATAATGCACACATGGGGAGGAGGGGAAGAGGAAAGGGTAAATGCAGAAAAATGGACAAAAAGAAAAGACCAAGATGAAGCATTCCTCTTGGCTATTCTGACATGCGGCGAGGCTGCTGCTGCGAGTTGGGACGAGGTTGTTCCGCACTACGGCGTGGTTGGTCCGAACTAGGACCTGCTTGGTACGAGCTACGACGAGACTGTTCCATGCTAGGACGTGCCGATACACCAGGACTCAACCCGGGGCTCAGCAGTGACGGGACGGGAACGGCCAGAGACACAGGCACTACGGCAACGACATGACCCGCACAGCCTCTTTCGGCTGCATCGCCCGAATCACTTGCTCTAGTGCTTGAACGGCGGCGCATATCCTTTTCCTGGGTAGTCGGACGAGAGCCGCTCCGGGAGCCCGAGCGCGATCCAGTACGGGATCCGGCGCGCGACACAGAGCGCGAGTTCATGCGGTTGGTCCAGCGGCCACGCGCCGACATTTGGCCAGTGCTCATAGCATCCCAAGCACGGATGTTGGCGTCTTCTTCATCATCTATAAGACCCCAACGCGGGTCACGTGCTAAGCTGCTGCCAAAACGGCGCATGATCAGACCAACAAAGAACGGGCCAATCATGGTGTTGAGTATAATGGCCCAAATGCCGACAATAAAGGCTTCACGCGAAAGGAAGTCCGTGTGGTTGTGACCAATCATAATGGTCAGCAAACCGATTTCACCACGGGCCACCATGCCAAAGCCCATTATCAGAGACGGCTGCCAAATGCGACGCAGGAAATACGAAGTAGCGGGCAAAGGGCGGCGGTTGATGATGTCGTAGAGAGGAATCACCAAAGAAATGGAGACTTTAGAAAGAAGCATCAGCACGGCGTAGGTGGCGCCCTTCCACAGCACGGTGCCTGACCACAAGTCCTTGACAGGAATGGCAAAGCCGACGGAAGCAAAGAACATGGGCTGCAGAATGTAGGTTTGGCCGCCAACAATGTACTTTTCAAAGGTGTGGGCAAAGTTGGGAGTCTTGCCATACTGCGTCTCGCCATCCTGACGCGATACTACCATAAAGGGCGCGTCGGGGTGGATGCAGGGCAGGCGTGACAGCACCAAGCCGCCAACAAAGGCGCCAAACAGCATACTTGTACCACAGTACGAGGCCAGAGTCATGAAGGCAGCGAGGGTGAAGACCATGAGGGTGATGTTGCTGACGTGCTTAAAGCGGGCAAAGTACGGCTCGACGTACCAGCGAAAGACGGGGCCAAAGAGGTACTTGGTCAGTAGCGGGATGACAATGCTAATGCCGATGGCAGCCACGATAGGGCGCCAGATAGCTGTAGCCAGGCTCTTCTTTTCATGGTCTGATTCCGGTCTGTGGGGAATACCATGGTGATGGCCACCAGTAGCTTCACCAACCTGTTCGATAACGCACGATGTGACAAGACCGACCATATCGTTCAACACAACGGCGCCAATCAGGATGGTTCCAATGCGAGTGCGGCTAAAATCGTAGCCCTTTACTACAGTGTGAATGACTAGAAAAGTGTGACTAAGCGATGTGGCGCTAAGAGCAGCACCGACAATGAAGGTTTCAACGGCGCCTGTGAGAGAAAGAAAGGGAATAAGTAGAGTTAGCAAATGAGTGTGTAACAATGGCTATTTTGAATAGCAAAAATAAAGCGGGCCAAAGTGGCTCCTTTCCGCCGGTAGGGTCGTACACACCGTAATCAAGTCCGGCATACAGAAAGCCGAAAGACACAGCCATAGGAATCATCAGGGCGACAGTTCCGGAAAAGAGGACGATACGATAGTGGCCTTTCATTGAGTCCAGGTTCAGTGTCAGGCCTCCTTCAAACATGATTAGCACAAGGCCAATGTAGCCCAGGCCAACGAACACCTGCTGCATGGGGATAGTCAGGATGTTGCCAATAGGCACACCGTAGAGCATGCCGACTATCATCTGGCCGATGGGGCCGACTTTGAAGACTTTGGAAGAGATCCATTCGGAGATGGAGAGAAGAAAGAAAAACGAGATGAATATGAGTATTTCGACAACTGGATGGACGGAACGGTCGGGAGTTAGCAAATCTAAGCAGATGCGATGGTGAAGAGAAGCACGAGGAAGATGGGAGACCCACGATTAGGTTCGAGATACTCTATGAAGGTACCTTCGGGAGCCACGACACTCTGTCGGACATAGGTTTCGCTGGCATCCATTGAGAAATCCATTTGTGTAGAAGAAATAGAAGCACGCGAGGGGAAAGAGAAGGAAGGATAAGTGAGTATGCTAAGAGTATCCTGTGTGTGTGTGTATGTGTGCGTGAGCGTTGCTTAGGCGATTGCAAAGCCCGTAGAAGCTTGGAGATTGTCCTAGCTCTATAGGTAGGTAGAGAGGTGATAATCCGAAGCCAACAGGAACAGACCTCTTGGGAGAGAGCGGTCGACGGGGGGTTTTAATGGAAAATCTCCAAAGGAAAGATGCAGACGAGCAAGCCAGCCCGAGAACAAAGAACACAGCAAAGGAGCAGGGGACAAAGGCAAGGCCGGGGGGGGGGGGGGGAGCAAGGGCAGCGCAAGCCGTTGCAATTAAAAGCTATAGCAATAAAGCAGTGAAAAAATGGCTGCAAATAGCGTCCAGCTCGTGACGGAGGTGGGAACGGACCAGAACAAAGCCAAGAAAGGAGCCGGCAATAGATGACATGGGGGTGGGCATATAGAGTATGCGGCAAGGGGGCAAAGGGGCGCGGGACTATAAAGAAGTAAGAAAAATCAGAAAATAAAATAAAAAAAAGAGAAAATAGAAACAAAACAAAAAAAGACGGCAAGGAAAGCGACGAGCGACGAGCGACTTATGACGCATATAGCTAGCTAGACAAAGGGAGGCCAGTCTCCATGAAGAGATGGAAGAAGAGAGAGGGTATGGAGAGGGTAGAGGGCGTTCATGAGGGAGATTGGGGTGTGTGCGTATTGCAGGTAGCAGGATAAGAAGGGCGTGTGTATTAACGCCAACGAGGGCGAGGGTCCTTTTCTGTTTTGTACGGTGACTCTCATATTTGGATCATGAAATTACTCGTGCAGATCAGAGCAAGACAGGAAGACTGAGGACCAGAGCATCAGAGAGCCAGAGAGCCAGAGAGCCAGAGATCCGGAGACACAGCGCAGCGCAGCGCGAAGTCTTGGGGAGGCAAAACACAGCAGGATCTCAAAATAAAGTTTGGGTGAAAGGTAAGCAAACCCAGGAATATAGTGCATGCCCCAGAGCCAAGCTTTTCCACTTTGCAGCGCCAAGACCAAGCACAACAGAAATAACCAGAAAGTCAGATTTTCTCCGATCTCTTTGTTCAACCCTCCAAGTCAGGAAGAAAGCCATGGGCCAAGACCAAAGAGGATGCGGCTCTGTCTTTTTTGGCGTCTGCTAAGGCGTGTTTGCTCTTGGCAATACATGGCAAGACTGATGCAGCCAGTGTTCTCTCCATCCCTCTCGATGGTTGTGTCTCTTTCTTTTTCACACACATCATTCCTCGCCATCTATATCCCTTCCTCCTTCACCGCGTTGGCCTTTGCTGTCCTATCGTCTGTACAACAATGCCAGCCAGGTAAGCCACTCCCCCCCCCCCCCCCAAACTGCATGATCGCTTCTCCTCGTCTAGCCTAGACTGGCATATATGAGATGGGAAAGCCACAGGCGAGAAGAGAAGAAAAGTGCATGGCATGGGGGGGAGAGAGAGAGAGAGGGAGGGGAGGCATGGGTGCTTCGGGAATGAAGCTGTGCATAACCACCAAGCCAGGTTGCACGCGGCCAGCAAGCCAAAGTGGTGCTTTGGCGCAGCATGTGCAATACAGCACTGTTCTGTATTGCGCCGCACTGTATTGTGCTGTCTTGTACTATACTTGCTGCACCAAGTAGAGTCTCACGCTCATACACTCGAGTTGGCAAAATGCCTGATGTCTCCTGTTATCGCATGGCTGGCCTGTCTTGCGTCCTGCGTCCCACCAAACACGTCAAGCAAGATAAGATGGCAACCTTTTCCACCCCTCATGGCAATCTTTCTGTCGCACTCTCAAGGGACACCCGCCTGAGGGCAAAGGGACTTTTGTTTCTCTGTGTTTTGTCCATATTCGTGTGTGTGTGTGTGTGTGTGTGTATGGACCCTTACCCTCCTTTCACAATCGTAACCAGAAAGACGAGATAAACCGCCCTGTTGGATAACACACAGATATTCCTCCCTATGCAGCCTCTCCAGGGACCGACCATACTTGAGGATATGGCTTGCGTGGATTTAGCGCTATCTCCTAGTTCCTTCTGCTTCCTTTGCAAGGGTAGCCCTGGCCTGTGTCCCAGTTCACCACTTGATCTCAGCGTCTGTTCATGCCAGATCCCTGCGTGTGGCCCAATTGCTGCTATTTTCTGTATCTTGTGCTTCTGTTTATAGCTGTAAGTGAAACCGGCACAACAACAAAGCAGGCCCTCCTAGACGAAGAGCGGAACGGGAATGCGATGATGTGTAATCAGCACAGGTTTTTTTTGTCTTTACTTTTGTGCTTCTTCTTCTCTGGAGAAAGGAGATTCTCTCTCCCTCCTCTTCATCATGACACGCGGCATGCGGCAGTCGTCAGTATCCCCTCTCCCTCTATCTTCAATCCTTTTTGTGTCTGTCGACTAAAGAGCCCTTCAAAAGTGCCGGTTGGTATGTTTGTTAGGGTTGCATACCTACCTGTCCAGTGTGTCCAGGCCTCAAGTTATACGACCAGCAGATGTGTCAATATTGCGTATCGGCGGCTCGTACGCGCATTATCAAATGTATCATGAACTTTTCCTGCCTGTTTGCATGAGTGTTCATAAAACCACTCCGTAGAAATGTTAGACGTCACTCAATATCCACACGCCAAAACAGAGGCAATATAGAAACTTCTCGCATTTTTGCCGCTATCTCGCATTCCTCTTCATCTTACTCCTGACAAAAAGGCTGCCCGCTATGCTTGTCTTGGTCTTAGTTCTTGGTGGCATAAAATTGGCCCTTGCATAAGCGAGCAAAGAAAAAAGCATTGTCTTCAGTTCAACTTCTTCTGGATTGTTGCACGTGATAACTGGCTGATATAGAGCAGGACGGACGGCATGGCGTGAGCAGCAGAATCACTAATAAGAAGCAGAAGCCTTAGATAGATAGGGCGATAGCTTCAGCAGCGCCCCAAGCTATGGGCACCGCCACAGAAAATAGAATATAAAGGATGGAGAGAAGAGAAATGAGAAGATAAATAGAAAGACAGACAAACAAACAGGCAGACAGACATAGAGAAGTGAGAGAAGAAGCAAAAGAGGAAAAAGAGAAAAAAAGAAAAAAAGAACAGATAAGCTTGCTCAGCCTCGTCCCCTCAAAAAAAAAAAAACTATGCACTTAATATATACTTGGCAACTACGTTGTACAAAAAGAATTGCCATTAGCAGCCTCCGATACGGGGAATCGAACCCCGGCCTTCTCGGTGAGAGCGAGATATCCTAGCCCCTAGACCATATCGGACTTTCGTCTTTCCATATTTTCGGCCCGTTAAATTGGTAAATATCGGAGCTGCTTTGTCCGGGCTAGACTCGGACTTATACACTGCTGTTTTCCTCATGTTCCCCTCCCCCTCAGACGCCCCCCGCTCCCGGGTCTCTTCCATCTGTTCCTCTACCCATTTGTGCCGCTACCGCTACCGCTAGAGGCCCTGACAGCTCCCACCGCAGATTGATAGCATTCATTGTCATGAACCGCCCTTGCGTCCTATCGGCCATCATCCGTAATAACGAGACAATGCGCACCGTACGTAGTAATGGGGTTTGCGGATGCTCCATCAGTCTCTCTGATTCGTCTGGGCTGCCTACCACCCAGTCAGGTGTCTGGAAGTAAAACTCCGCAAACTCAAGCCCGCGTATGTTATAGTCTTCAGCTAGTGTCCCCCAACTGCGCAGGTGGCCAAGCTGAGCCATCTCGTCTGCACAAGCGCTAGTAATGTTCGCTTGTAGCGCATTGGCATATGAAACTACCAGAGGCCATGGCAAACAATACAGAGCGGATGAGCATTTGACTATGTCCACCGAGTATGCCAGGTACGCAAATGTAATATGCAGAAAGGAAAAGCAACATGGCTCGACCGTGCTGTCCAGTATAGTTTGGAGAGTAAGGATAAAGATGCGCACGGCGATCGAAAAGACAAGAGCATTCGTGCTTTGGCTTGACGAATGCGACCCTTGCTGGGGTCTATACTCATATAATGCAAATATGTTGACAAGAGCAACAAACGCCCCTGTGCGCGCCCATCGTATCGGGTTTCTCACAACGTCCTGTTTGAGCTCCGCCAGGAACTCTGTCTGCTTTTCTTCCACCCTGTTCTTCCAAAGCTCAATATCTGCTGGTTGGTACTCGCCGAGACTCAGTCTGTACAATATCCCATGCATACACACGAATGTCGTCTCTACCAGAGGCAAGTCCGTACCTTGGGCCTCGACAGTTGTGGCCGCTACAGCATCAAACAAGCCCATCAACCGCCCCCGTGTGTCTTCATGTGGCTCCTGTACACACAGCGCCTTGAGGTAGTAAAAAAGCCGCTCCAACCCCGATGTGAGCGATAGCAAGCCCATGGAAGCGTATAGCCGGCCCACCCCAGGCGCTAGATCCAACGCTAGACAATACCACGATCTTGCAACCGCAACCCAGCTCATCCTGCTTTCTTGCGCATCCCTGCCATTACCTTCCTCGATGAACACGCGGTAGCGCGATAGCGCCCCCAAGACTTCTGTCCATTGAAGTCGGAACGCACCTATCGTCTCTAGCATCAAGCACACTATACCATATGACTTTGCCCAGAAGTGATGCATATGCTCTCGCGAATCTGGCAATCCAAGTCGCATGGGCTCAAGCAAAGAGTACATCCCGATCTCCCAAAGCCGCCTGTGCATTTCGTAGGTCAGTGGTAGCCGGCGCATGGCTGTAGTCGCGCATCTATCTTGGGTAATAGCGAAGAAGGTATGATAAGCACTTATAAGGTTAGAATGGAGATTATTGAGAGTCCTCCAACGACCATTCGCAAAGGAGGCACTAGACTCAGGCTGGGGGGCACTAGTGCTGGCACATCTGGCCTCAATCATAGAGATAGTTGCATATGATTCCTCGATAAGGCTGGTCAGCCGGCTGTGGAGAATAGCCATTCGTCGTTGGTCAATAGACGCAGATAACATATTCGCATCGGAAGATGGTGCCGCGGCATTAAGCTCATCGCCACATCGAATCCCTTGACCAGGCGCCTCGGTATTAAGCATAAAAGTAGGGCCCTGGGCATTTTCGGGGCGTCTTCCCTCCTCACGACTTCCACGAAGGGTCTGGCTGTTGGCAACTGACGAGAAGGCCGGGTCCCTAAACAGCGGTATGTTTACCACCTAGGTTAGTCATGAGAAGAAAAGCTTTGGCATTGATCAAGGCAACGAAGCTCCATGATTCACTTGGTTTCTGGTGTTTAGCCTTGGATACAGGCCGTGCCCAACTCACATCTTCCAGTTCGAGTTTTAGTTGATATTTTTAGTCAAAGTTAAGCTGCAGAAAGATGCATAGATACTAGAGATCGCCAACAATCTAACCCTAGTACAGGAGTAGACGCCTATGTACGTCTCGGGCCACGTTTTCTATGGCTTGTTGAAGATGGGCCCAAGCCTGGGGCGGGGTTGAGAGGGGGTCTCTTATGTCGTATATTAATCAATGATGCTGTTCCCTGGGTCGTCGCCGTCGTTTATCCATGCGTTTTATGTCTGTGTCAAGCCAGTCAAGAGAAAGAGAAAAGGAAGAACAAATCCTCCATTGAATTCAATTCTGGCTTCCCCTCCCCCTCCGAGAGCTAAATAAACAATAAACAATAGACCCACAAATACCCGAAGTGCTAATATTGCTTTGCATAATAACATCCGACATTAACCCTAAGTTCATCCTAGGACCCACCAGCGTTGCACAGTGTGTACTGCGTACGCTACATGAATTATGCTTATTGATATTTAACAAAGCTATATATGAATCTTATCTTCCTACATACAGAGACACCTCCACTATCAAGCTTTCCATGCATTGTCAATCTGTTTCCTTGTGACCTATGGTTGAAGAAGAAAAACAAGGTTAGCGGTAGGTAATCTAGGCAATCGACACGAATCGTAGCTAGGCAAATGTCAATATCACTTACTAAAGGCTTGAGGGCAATTACCCCGCCAAATAATGCCAGACACGTTCCAACAAGAGAGACGCGATCAAAGCCTCTCCCCAAAACGTCAAACTGCATTGATGGCGACAAGCGCGTCGAGAAAAGATCTACGCCATATGACACCAACAAACTGGTGCTTTCCATGTTCGTCGGGATTGATAAGATGCCCGTGATACCAATGATGTCACGTACATGACTCAGTGTTGTCTTGGGGTCTAGCTCGACATTGGCTGTGTACCGCGGCAGCGATTCAGCCTCGAACTCGTCCTTGCTCGGGTCGCGGCCAACCGGGCGTCGGGGATCAAATATCTCACGCGGCAAGCCAAACACTGAGTGTAGATCGGGCGCATAAGCAAGTATCTGGCGGCGTGTAATTCCTTGGCGTGTCTGACTTACAGCAAGGGCTGTAATAGGTGTAGAAATGATGTAGGCTTGGGAGACGGCATGAGGCAGGCCAACAGTGTTGGGTACTTCGTAAGGCGAAAGCATAGACGCTTCCTCAGACATACCAAACGGGCCCCTGTCGTTAGTCTTGTTGGATTCATAGAGATCAGTCATCACAAGGTGAACACCGTTGAGAACACGGCCAGTCCCGTCTTGGACAACATACTTGGCAAAAAAGGTACACGCCATCCAATTTTCCGACAAGACGCAGTCAAAATCTTTGTCAACATCAACGCCCTTGTGTGTAGACGAAAATATAACCTGGCCCGAGATGGTATCAATAAGTGAATTTACAAGGATAGACTCTTCGCTGTTGGTCAGAGTAATAAGAACAGTGTTTTGGTTCAGGTACTTGTACAACACAGACCTGTCACCAAGCACCCTTCCAATTGACGCAACAGGGTCATGCGCATCACGGTGAGAGACCTTGGCAATAGTGAATCCGGGAGGAGGAAGGAACGACCAAATGACATGGGAAGAGCCGCCATCTGTGTATTTGACACCTTTAACATCGTTCTCGAGGCCACGGACAACTATGGTCTCATTAAGCACCTTGGACGGAACGAGGTCGGGTAAAATGCCGCCCTCCAGGACAGGCAAAATCCAAGACTCTCCATTGCCATGCACCAAGACGCTACCTTGTACTCTTCCCGGTTGGCCAACAGCGCCGCTATCAGCAACTGATCCATCGACAGTGCTAAGGGTGAATGAGATACCAGTAGTATCCATAACGGTTACTGTATGACGAGTGTCATCAGCGTAAAGGCCAATCACATCCCATACCTGCCCGGGTGTATACGGAATCACCTGGCGAGTCCACATGACTCGACCTTTAGATCCAGTATCTAGCGCATATACGCGTCCACGGCTAGTAGCAACGATGAGGATCTTGTGAAACCCAAAAGAATCCCGAGTGCCCGGTGCAACAGAAGGCTTGCCGTATACCGCACTTATCAATTTATCAGGAAGGCTCTGCAAGTACGCAGGGAGATGTTGCAGATCCTCAAGGTGGCGAGTCGCACGGTGTATGTAGGCAGCAATAGGGTTGGTGTGCGCTTCTTGATCGAGGGCTTTGGCAATATTTTCGTCCTCGGGGATGTTGGCAAAAGTAGCTGCTACTGTAGAGCTCAAACCTTCAACCCTTGACCAAGCCTCCTGGCCGTCATTCAGCAAGATCCATTCATGATTAGAAGATAGGCCTGCAACATTAAGGTTGAACCCGGAAGAACTCTTGACCACCTCGGATATAGAGTCAACGAGAACTTTGTTATCCTTGACGACCAATGGCCATTCGAACACGGCAGATGGGTTCTCCCAACTAAATAGGGCAACCTTATCAGTCGTCGCTCTCACGAAGTAGGACTCGTCCCCAACTGCTGCGGCAGAGAAAATAGACATGCCAGAAGTGCTAGGGAGGGTGTAAGCCTTGGTAGCAGAGGAGCTTTCAATCTCATAGACCTGAGCATCTTGTTCAGTCTTGGAATCAACGAGGATATGAGTCTTAGAGCCAGTAGAGGCGGAACCACGAATGTTGACCTGCGATGCGCTGCCAGAAAGTGAAATCTCAGCCTTTGAGCTGCTTCCAAGGGTGTTGACATAGATGGCACTCTCCATGTCGTGACTCCAAACCATAATGGGCTGGGTCAAGCTCCCGCCTACAAACAGAATCCGGGGCACTTGGTTAGACTTTGAAAAGGTGATTTCGGGGGAAATAGAATTCGAAGACACATCGACTGGAATGACGCTGACGCCTGACTTAGAGAAGCCTATCACAAACAGCTTGTCGGCGCTCATCGCAAGCTTCTGAGCGTTGAGACCTTCATCTAGCTGTGTGCTCCATACAAGAGAGCCGTCAAGAGAATTCAATCTAGATACAGCGAACGACTTTGAGCTTTTTGACAGCGCAAAAACATCTTTGCGGCCATCAATAGCTACACTTGCGATGGCAATGTCGACCACATTTCCGTCAGCTTCGCGAGTCCAGATATTTCTTCCATGAAAAGCACTCCATGTCTGCACTTTGGATCCATAGGCAGAGACAACACTGGCCTCTCCAGGCGAAGGCTTGAGCAACCCATTACTCTCAATACCATCTTGTGCAAGATACTGTCTCCAAAGGACTGAGCCATCAGACGGCATCAAGGCACCCAGTACGCCGACGTCGCTGACAGTATATAACAGGGTTCTGTTGGCTTCCACGGTTGGCTTGTGGAAGAATGTTGATTCGGGTTTTGGTAACCCAATCAGGTTGTAGTGAAAGTCTATGTTGCCGACCTCGTCCACAAATATACTGCTAGCAAGTTGTGGTAGGGTAGCCAGTGCCCAGATTGGCACCGACAAGAAAGATATACGCATCGTGATCTATTTCTATCCTATAGAGTATGGGGGAGGAGGGCGGATAGTGTCGAGTCGGGAGTATTCGTGACTAAGCAGTCACAATTTGGGCAGGCCAAAGACTAAGACTCTAGGTATTAGCTCAGGCAAAAACGGAAAGAGATGTAAAGAATTTTGCGCGGTGGTGAACCGGCTTTGTAGCATGTGAAGAAGCTTGGTTTAGGTGTTTGTAGATGGTTCGCATGGTGGCTATTCCAGCCTGCCTATTGGTTTACCATGAAAGCTTGCAATGCCAGATTGCTCTGAGCTTATTAGCGGGGCCCTTGTCTGTGAGATGGAAGGTTTATGGCGCCAAGTGGCGTAATGTGGCGGCTCATGTACTGAGAGAGTATGTGGATATGTGGATACCAAATTTTCATTAGCCTTTCTAAGCCAGCCTAAAAATGAAGGGAAGAGTGCAGTGCTAAGACAGCAAGCACCATGACCTTCTAGTCATGAAGACGAAGGAAGACATTCGTATGTTGTCAAAATGACAACAAAAGTCCTCATTAACATAGTCTTGCAATTGAGAGGCTATATTCAAGCATTTCGCAACCATTTTTGTCTCCTTTGTCCTGATTTATTTATTGTTCAATATATATTACATCAGCATTGCCAATAATTAACTACAAAAGGTTTTGGACACTTTATTGGGTATGCTTGGCCGTATCCAGAAACTCGCCTTTCGTTCAAAGTGGTAGGGTTAAAAGGGTTAGGAGTGATCACCACTTCCCAATTCATTGTGGCGTCTATTGTGGCGCCCAACTATGGCGCTGCTCACCCCTTAATCAACACGGAAGTCTAAGCCACTTGGCTAAACGACGCGTTCTAGGTGCATTGTCGTCTTATCTGATCTTGGCGCAGAGACTCTCCCATTAAACTCCTGCAGCTGCAGAGACATGGGTCAGGTTCGTCCCCGCTAGTGCATGCATGTCTTTTTTCCCCTTTTGGCCCTTTCTAGAGGCGTAATAAACGTAAGAGGAAAAAAAAAAGTCCGCTTTCCCCCCCCCCCCCCCAATGACGATATCCTAAACCAAACGCGTCTTATAGTGATTGGGGAAAATCAATGGAGGGGTGCTTCGTATAAGAACCCCGGAAGCTGACCTCTCAAATATTTTCACCTGAAAACTTGCCCTTCTTTACATTCTTTTGCGCTCTTAATAGAAAGACTCACGCACTGTATTATTTATTGACTCTTGTAAACTAGCTCTTTGCGATACATACTTATTATACTGAGTGTACATATACTGAGCTTTGCAAGCCTTTGGTCTCATAAGCTACCTCGAAGAAGAATACAAAGGGACTCAAATACAGGCTTTTGGATTTGTTTTTCCGTTTTGGAGATTACACAGTTGCCCGACATGTCTGAAGAGCCGACTCTTCCACCACTTCCGCCTATCGACAAGAACGATCTTTATACCCAAACACCTGTATGCAATCCGCGCAAACGTGCCTTGCAACGTTCTGAATGCTATCCGCCCAGTTTTGCCACCTCCAGCGACCCGGCTATCTTCTCCAGCGATGATGATCCGTCTCTGGAAAACTACGAGCCGTCTAGTGAGCGGCGCAAGCGACGTCTCGTTGGCTCGTGGTACGAGCACAACGTGGCCGCTCCATCCTCATCTGACTCAACATTTACCGATGATACCGTGTTGCAAAAACCTGTGCGACCTGTTACCCGTCGCATCTTCACCAAGAATTTTGACAGCGGTATTTATCTTGGTAGTGATGGAATGACTACGGATGACGACTCACTTGCTATGCCACCTCCTCCGCCTCCTGTAAGGTCCCGGAGGCTAACCATAGGCCTGGGCTGTCAGTTATCAGAGGAACAGCGCCAGGCACGGCGCATAGTTGAGAGATGCGTTCAAGACAGTGATGAGATGATTGATTTATCGTAAGTTGATTCCCCATTGTTATGCCGTTTTCGACTCCTTATCCCTTTTAAAGAGCGGAACAGGCGCAGGCGCACGATAAATGCAGGCTTGTGAATATTGGTCTAACCTTCTATGTGCCTCACACACATGTAGGCTTCTTTCCCTGGAATCCCTCGACAACGATTCTCTCGCACCGCTTAACAACCTAACATATATTCCTACCGTCATTGACGGTGCGCCTTTCGAACCTCGAGAACCCAGGATCAAGATTTTACTCTCCAACAATTGCCTACGAAGTATGCCTGGAGCACTCATTGATATTGAAAACATTACATATCTCAGTCTACGCGCAAACAAGCTGAGCGAATTACCGCCAAGCATTGGCAAGATGAAGAATCTCGAAATCTTGAATGTCGCTTCAAATAATCTTCGCTACCTTCCAAAGTCATTGCTCAAACTTTTAGGGCCCTGTGGAAAACTCAAGGATTTGCTTCTGCACCCAAACCCTCTTATCCAACCAGAAACGTTATTCACGCGATCTCTGCTGGACATGGACAAGGCTCAAGACAAGCGCACTGGCGTGGCGGCATTCTACCTTGACCGATCTGCCACTCAATTTCTTTCTACTTCCGGCCACATTTGCTCGCAAACAACAATTCCCCTTATGCCCGCTGCTGCTACAATCCCCTGTAACGGTGAAGCGCTCGATGCCGCAACGCCTTTTGACGCTGGCCCAGGGAGTAACGTTGCTAGTCTAGTCGAGTTAGTGTTACGACAATGTTATAATAGCTCCCATTTGCGTGAGCTGCCCAAGTATGTCGAAAGCCACGAGTTTCAGGGCATTCGCAAGCTGCTTGAGTCGACACAAGAGTTGTATAATTTGCGTGGAAACACATGTGCGTCCTGCGAAAAGCTCCTTGTAAAGCCGGCAACACAATGGATTGAGTGGTGGGCCATTGCACGCCTGCAGGTCAGCGACACTGTTTCGCAGACGGGTAGTGTTGAGGCTAATAAACCCACCATATCGCTCATCGATGAGAATGGTAGTATTTCTGTTCCCTTCTTTGCTGAGGGTTGCACTTGGAAATGCAGGCCTAGGCCAATTCCTCAGAGCACGTCGTTCGCAACTCTGTAGATGATTTCCGCACTCTGTGTTTCCATGTTCTCTGTATATATGTATATATATATATATATATATATTTCCTTTTTTCTTTCATTTCGGAGCTCTTTGGTTTAGGTTAGCTGGGTTGAAAGGCGTTGGGTGTTCTCGTTTGGTATGCATATTCTTTTCATGGCCCTGACAACCCTTTCAGGGATCTATCGGAGTACGTGCCGGCTTTTTCGGTATATTAGTTCCCAACGGGCTGTTGGTTACATGTCCCTTCTATAGTGTATTATCTATATAAGATGGATGTTTTTTGCCAATTCATCTTGGTTGACTGTAGCGTATATTTTCCGACCCTTCCCTAGTCCCAATTGTCTTCGCTATCACTGTCGTCGCCCTTTTTGATGTTTGAAGTTCTGATGGTCTTGGAAAAGTATCTATCATCTTCCGCCTCTTCGGCATCTCTGCGGCGTTTTATAACACGCATGTCGGTGTCCGCCACTGCACCCGCTTCGACTAGAAGGTTATCAATGAACGTCATGTTTACCCTGCGACCGCCGACAGTTGCCAATGTGACAATCTGCTTGGCGATATCGCCGTTCTTGTAGACCAGAATTGTGGGGCAGTTCACTTCGGGGTAGTTTTCTATGGCTTTCGCCGCTTGCATCTCGCAGAACTTGACATCTGCATACTCGGCAGCGGCCTTGCGCCACAACTCACTCAACACACGGGACTCCACATTGGAGCCTGTTGATGATGTGAGGTTGACAAACACTGGGCCCTTGGCGGAGGCGTCAGTAACTTCTCTAGAGTATTCCGGTTTTGAAATAGGGTATACAGTGCCGTGGGCAGACTTCTTTTGCAGCGCTGCTATCTCTTGCATGCGCTTTTGCCGGTATATTTCGATAAACTCGTCATCTTCTTCTTCCTCTAGTTCATCAAGCTCATCTATTTCCTTGCCTTCCAAGCGGTTCTCATGGGCAAGCTTTCGTGCTTCCAGCATGGCTTCCTCGATCATAGGCGTGGGACTTGGAGGCTTCTCGGGTATAATCTTATGCTGTCTCAGAATGTCGTTCCTGAGCGGATTGATAACTATTAGTATGTGTATAAGTTTTATCCATGTGCTGGATACCAGTAATTACCATTCTGTGTCGGCATCGGGATCATCGATCGGGACAGCTATCCGTTGGTCCATAGGGGCGGCCATTGTATGCTAATTTTATCTTTAGCCAAGTGTTGTAGGGGGCAGAAAAGCAATGTGCGTGCTATGACGTATCGAGACGCGATGCGATGTTGGGAGCAAGGTGAACTGAGCTGTAGCTTTTTGCTAGTAAGCTCCGGGTCATTAGGCTTGCTGCCACATCTCGTAGATAACTGCCCCTCCATCAGGATAAGCTTGTAGCGCGCGACTGCTCCGCAATTCCGTTAAATTATAGACTTATCTTACTTGCGTCATTATCAGGGGAGGGGGTATTTAAACGATTATCTACCGACAAAACCCCACTGACTTCCTGGAAAAAATCTCAACTGTCTCCAACTTTGCCCACAGGGGTCTTATCACGTGACTATAGCCCTACATTTTCACTAGAGCTGGCAAAATGTGGCTGCAGTCGTGGGGCTAGGCTGCAAAAGGGAAAGGATGAGTTGCCCTCTCCACATTTTTGCGCTGACAATTCTCTGCAAATCCCATCGCCTTGTGCCCTCCGAAATCTGCTTCGAGTGCAGCGAAAGAAGTCATATCCACCTCTTACGACTCCATCAATTTCCCTTCCTTTCTATCCAAATCGTCAGTTAACCGCTCGACAAAAAAAGACAAGATGGTAAGCGCAAAAGATAGATACCTCACGACTTCGCTACGACCTCTCAATCATCATCTACGACGTCATATTCAGCCTTGATATCGAAGCTGCCGTTCTATTATATCGACAAGATAACATGACGATTTCCTCTATATCTAAACGTGGGAGAATTTGCTCGCATTGTTAGATTGATGAAGTCTTGATACTGAGCTACGAATTCTTTCCCCATTGCTCGATGCTGAAGGGTCAATGCATCGGCAAAGATGAGCCTGGAATGGCGTACTTTCAGCATGAATGAAGAACCTGACTAAAGGCGAACATTATTGTTGGTTATCGGACGCTGGCATTACGATGATTGTGATGATTGAGGGGTCATGCGAGTTATTAATCCGTTTTATTGTATGGTTTTGCTAACTATGACAGGTTCTCGCTGTTGACCTCCTCAACCCTTCGGCTGCCTCTGAGGCCAAGAAGCACAAGCTCAAGGTACGACGCCCCTTCCTCACTCTCCTCTACGATCCAAAATAGCGGATTTCAAAGCCGTCAACCCGTGTGATCGAAATGAGCACATGAATATTGATGCAATGGATTTGCACACTTTCATTCCGGAAGGATACTACGACGCTCTAGACTAGATGGAGTATTAACAAAAAGTCCTCGCGCAGACCCTTGTGCCCGCCCCCCGCTCGTTCTTCATGGACGTCAAGTGCCCCGGCTGCTTCACCATCACCACCGTCTTCTCGCACGCCCAGACCGTTGTCATCTGCCAAGGATGCACCACTGTTCTGTGCCAGCCTACCGGTGGTAAGGCCAGATTAACCGAGGGTTGCTCTTTCCGCAGAAAGTAAACGTCTCAGCTGGTAGTTTCAATAGAACCAACAAAAAAAATGGAATGATCGGCTTGGGCTCATGTTTTCTCTCACATAATCTACCTCTCTTTGTCTTTTTTTCACATCTCACTGGATCTTTTCTACTCAAATCGATCGATGGTATAGGGAAAGCCCTCTCCGGCTCTTGATGGCTCCTATCTTTTTTTCCGTCATAAGAAAGCTTTTGTTTCCTACGACTTTGTAACGAGTGCGATATCACGGCATGAAAGTGGATAATATCGATGGAATGATGATGTTAACCGTGCCCGCGTCACTGACAGCATTACCTAGTAAGAAGGGAAATACCAGTGTCATGTTTTTTATGGCAATGTTGACATTTACTCGTTTTTCATAGCCCAAAATAAGCCTCTCCTAGCCTGGAGTTTCATTTGGGGTTCTTTCGTCGCTGTGCCAGTGCATATGAAAAATCAAGGGAAAAGAGCGAGAAAGGGGGGAGGGAGAACATGGAACTGGGACAAGAAGATCCAGGCCAGACCTAAAACTATAAATCTACATAGAAGAGCATGGGTACATGTGAGGGGAGTTGAGCATTATAGAACAGAATAACAGCGGGTCTTGGAAGCTACCAACTTTAAAACTCGTATCCAGTTGCACTTGCTTGTGATTATGTAAGACGTTGTGTGCAACATCAAGACTTTAGGTGGTCGAGCAAAAGTCACTCCCACCAAACCCTAAGCAGACAGCATCTCCTAGTAGTTATCAACCGCATGTTGTGTCAAATCTACTTGCCTCTGCACCTATCGTACTCCCCGCGCTTCTAGTTGGAGACCTATTTTACTCCATTGTTAGACCTCGGGCGATTCTGGTACGAGTTTCATGCAAGCTTTTCATCTCAAGGACTACAAATGGGTGGAGGGAAGATGTTAAAAAGAGGAACTCGAGAATTAAACAAACCATCACAAGAGTACATGATACAATAACTTGCGGTATGGAACATGGTGGGATTTGGGTATTAAGAGCTTGCTGATTGGTTGTCGCTTGCGTCTGTAAACAAACAAAACTATCAACAAAACAGCCGATACATCGTCATGCTCAGATTATGGGCTTCACATTTTGGGGCTCTTTATTAGACCTTCTCCCCGCTGAGAGCACTATCAACGCCGCAAAAAATTTCTTCTTATCCTTTTTCCTTTTGTGACTCTCCTCCCACTTCCTCTCTTTCTTTACTTCCAGGTGAGCCCTGAATCCGCTGTCTTTCTTATGTCTTTCCATCCCTGACTTAAGCGCTTCAGCCCTATGATATAAGATCGTACAACGTACTATGTACGCCACTTGACAAATGAATCTTCATGTCTGTGTTGTTTTCCCTTCTTTCTACTGCGTTTGCCGATTTCTGCTATACCGTGAAATGCCATCTGGACCTTACCATTTCACACCACGCGGGCTGGTGGTCTTGTTACACAGATAAACAACTCGTGCGATTATTAGGCAGATGAGCCGCTATTCATCCCGTCAGCGGTTTGCGCAATCCTTGTTTCTTCAAGCCCGTTGCTTCTCCTCCTTCTTACTTCTAGCTTTTACCTATATTATATTACCCTGTCTACCTACTACTCATTATCTGGTTATCATGTCCCAGCCAAAAGCAAATCGTCAGTTTGCAGGTGCTGCAAGAGCATCCTTCGCAGCGGGAGATTACATCTTTCTTCTCAACTACTGGGCGTGTGCAGTCCCCTAGCGCTGATTCGGCCAGTACCTTGGGTGTATCCTCCTATCTAGCCCGCGGAAGAGACTCAGGTATTGGCCCCGAACTTGCCGAGTCTGTACAAGCATCGCTGCTCAACGTAGGAATGCGCATACGCAAGTCTGTTCCCGAAGGCTAGAAGACCATAGAAAGCAGATACAAACCTTGGGCACAAGTCGCAAATGAACAATCACAATTCAAAGGCCGACGGATCTTTTGCCGGCAAATGCGCTAACGTAAACGATGAATACAAGAATGCCACAAAATCTCTGCACCACGCAGCCCCCACATACTGGCCTGATGCCCTACTGCGGTGTGAACAAAATCGGGAATCTATCGATACAGCCCGTGTCGTTTGAAGGCAGAAAACCTGACAAGTCGGATGGCATTCTGAGTCTCTCATCCTCGCAGGAGAATATTGAACCATATGACTCCGACTCCGACGAACAAACCTAAGCCTATGTCCACGTCCAGACCCGGCTAGGAGAAAACGCCAAGAAGCGCTGTTTCAAGCCGGACGGCATAATAGATGACTCCAATGCTGCTGTTTCATATGAGAGTTTTCCGCTCCAAGCCGAAGGAAACGATAATATTACTGGCAGCGTAAGTCGTTTTCGACACACAGAAACCGATTGGGTGTACACTGACGGAGTGTAGACATCGGTGGGTATGGTAGTCTAACACTGTTGGTGACTAGAGTTGAGCGCTAGGCGAACATGTAAAAACGCCGCATATTCATGGTGTATTACGCTTTTTATTTCTTGGAGGGGGTTTCTTTTTCTTCTCATCTGTTCCTTCAGTTCCTCTTGATTGTCACTATAGATCGACTTGTACTTGTTCTTCTTGTTGTATCATGATTTTGCTTTGGCGTTGAGATTTACTTTATCCATTCGTACCTAACCAATGCCTAATTATATTCGCCGTCTCCGAGGAACGACGAAAGCGATATACTAATAGCGCATGGGGTAATTATGGTTGGCTGAATGCATCACACTACCATTCCAGGCAACGTGCGCTTTAGTAATCGACTATGTCTTGGGGCCTTGGGCTTTTTCTTTTTATTTGTTCCCATACTGACTTAATAGGGGTATCGGTTATAATCCCATCGTATCTGAACGAGAGATTACATGCAGCTCACTGCATATAGAGTGGGACGTGGCAGTAGAAAAGAGGGGGAAGAGAGAGAAAGAGAGACGAAGAAAGAGAAACAAGGGCGATAGGGAAAGAACATGTATGGTATGTACGTCAGTTTTGCCAACAGAAAACGGAGGCCATCTCAAATGCTTGGAAATGGATCTCGGAATTCTAGCAAATCACGCTGGCCGTAAATCTCACCAACCACGGTTAGGATCATATTGAGAGTATGACGCATGTTGATGCGCGCACGTTGCTCTTTCTCAATGGCCAAAGCATCGTCTGCGTCCTTGCTGTTTGCTTCGTGAACGCAGACGCCTTCTGCATCAACTCGAGGGGAAATAGTCATGTGATCCAGAATTTCCGGCTCTTTAACATAGTCCATCTCATCCGTTTGCCCAATGGCGGAAATACGGGCAAGGAGCCGAGATTTTGCGGCCTCTAGACTCACTGACCTTTCTTGAGAGTCTTCAACAACTTGGCCTTCTTCGTCAGACATGTCCATAGATTCCTCATCAAGTTCGCTTAGCTGCGGGATAGCAGTTGAGCTAGACGAAGAAGCGGGGCAGATATTACCGGTAGAATCTTTTCCCGGTGACGTATGGCTATTGCTACGGCCCGAATATGGCCGCTCGTCTGTAGTGGTGTTGTGAATCAGAACTTCATCGCTATCGTTAACTTCCATCTCCACGAGTGGGTTTAAATTGGCATCAGGCTCGTCAACGGGACTATGGATTCCTGAATCCGTATTTGAATTCACGTCCAAGTCCACACTAAAATCTTTGCTGCTTGCCAGTTCATCTCGTAGAGCGGCCATTTCAGCCAGACTGCGGGTCATCAGCACAGCGCGGCGGCCCAGATCTCGGATCCAAGCAATTTCTGTATGCTGCATCTGGCCGGCATCAGGCAGGCGTGCCAAAAGGGCCCAAATCCAACGGGCGGTGCGCTCACGTACTTCATGACCCCGACGCAGAAACTTGCCCCCCATGATGACACGCAGAATACGGAGCACGCCATCCTTCTCCATAGAGGCAAGCTGTGCGGGGTGCGGATCGAAATCAAGCAGGCGCTTATTCCAAATAATGAAAGTAGAGCTATGCGGGCCAAAGGTCCCTACGAAGTGCCCATGTGTCTTGGGTAGGGCTTCGACCAGGTGCTTTGGAGGTGGACGATGCAGGACTTCACGTAGGGCATTAAAGCGGTCAAGGATACTGGAGTAGTAGACATCAGAGAGGACCTGCTTGGGGTCGATTTCCACATGTTGGTCCTCAGCTAGAACAGCCTTGGGGGCAGCAGTATATGCGCCATCCTCATAATAGCCTCCGTACTCGTCGTCTCGGTGGCAATGGTCACCGTGTTCGTAATCGTTGTTATTATGGGGACATTGTTGTGCCTCACTTCTGTCATTTGCATCGCCACAGACAAGTCCGGCGGGTAATTGAGGGCCTATCTTTATCTTGGGGGCGACCAGGAGGTGGGGAATTCCGCTGGCTTGGTGCCTAGAGGGCCCGGGGCAAAACTCGTTAGTCTTTTCGTCATCATGTTGCTATTTGAGTCGCGGTTACCAGGTACAAAAGGTACACGGATGTACATGGTGGGAGGTGGCACTGAGCAATGCCCTAGGGCAGCATGTATGCATAACAGTGATTTAATAGGCAGCAAGGCAATTTTGGAGCCAAAAATGGAACATACACGGTGAGGGGCGAACGGTGAACGATAAGACAGGAGATATGAGAGGATAGGCCAGACACAAGGGCAAACAATGCGGATGAGGGGGGGAGGGGTGGGGGGTGGATTGTATCTTACCGCACAGAGGTCAAATATGCCATTGCGGCTGAGTCATCTTCAAAGTCCAGCTCATCATCCTTTGGTATGCTAGTTGGTGTGCCCTGGCCGGCGAAGAAGTACTTTTGTCCAAAAGTGGAATCAATGAACGCGTTCTGGTGCTGCCTGGCCTTAGAGCTGGCAGTGTTGGACTTTCGTAGCCGCTTTGATGATGGTGCGGCTATTGATTTAGCAGGAGCGCCGTCAGAGGTGAGGGGATCTGGGGCTGGACAATCCAAATAGCCATCGTGAGGTCTTTTCGTAGCCATTAGTCGTTTGATTAAAGCAAGCACTGTTGATTGGTCAGAAAGTGATATATTTGCTTGTAGAGAGACAGGTGAGCGAGACTTAGTAGGTAGGTAGTAATAGGAATAGGAATAGGTGAAGGAGAAAAGTATTGGAGGATTGGAAGGGGGGGCGTGCCAACTAAACGTACAAAAGAGGGATGTCCGCCGCGGAGAGCGGTAAATAGGACAACAAGATGAGAATAAGAACAGGCGAAAGTCCCAGAAGAGGACTACCGCCAACAAGGCTGACGCGTGTAGTAAAAAGCGGGGCATATAGGTAAGTCACGTAGTCACGTGCTTTGTGAAGTAAAGATACGTCAAGGGGTCCAGCAAGTTTAATGATCCTCGCTGTGACACGGTTCAGGGAGCATCGGAGGTAAGCCAAGAACTTTTCATGCACGTTATTATTGTCTTGGAATGTCAGTTCTAGGGCTGAAAGAGAGGAGGAGGCAGAGCAGAAGAAGGGGACAGCATGGTGAAGAAAGTTAAATAAATATATTTCTGGGGAGGGCGCTTTGAGGAGACCTTTGAGAAGCGTCTTTTCCAACACCTCACTCAAACCCTAGACCCTTAAAATGGCACAGACCTATCGCGATATTAACCTCAAATATACGCCTTTTTTTTTTTCTCTGTAAAGTCTGCAGCATCTCCCCACCCTACTTCACCAGCACCACACAGCCTACATTACATGGCCATGAGGAAGAAAAAAAAGTGAGAAAAGGAAAAAAAAAAACAAAAAAAAAAACAAAAAAAAAAGAACAGGAATGGAGTGACCCACTAACAGCCCAATCGAAAGGACAGGACTGTCGAGGAGGACAAGCTAAATATCAAGGATAACGGCTTTCCAACGGTCACAGCGAAACCCGAACAAAGCGAATGCGCTAGGCTCACCCAGAAGTCCATGCCCAGGACTAGTAACCTGCCATTGCAGCCCAGTTGCAGCGCTTTGTTGAGCTTGGTTATACTATCTCTGGCTTTCTTTTCCGGTATCCTGCTCTATACATGCTACGATAAGAGAACAAATAAGGCCAGCATTTTGGTCTATAGCCAGTCGGAAATTGAGCTCGTCGGAGGGAAATGAAGATTTTCAACGGGGTTCTCACATGACACGAGGCCCGCTAGAGAAGCAAGCTGATGACAAACGTACTCGCTAGTCCGACTCGACCCGCCCTTGGTCGTTCATGCTCATGAGTTTGTCTCATCAAGCCACAAGCCACATGGAAAAGTTCACAGAGATGCCAGCACCAGCGCAGCGCTGGGTTGGAGCTTTGTCATCCGAGTAAATAGCTCGCCGGTGGCTTAGAGAGCTACCACGGAAAATGTGGGCTTGAGTTGAGGCGGAGAAAGAGACAGTTATGTAAACAGGCGTGAGTTTTTTTGGTTGACAGGTTTGGACATGGATGAGGGGAGGAGGCGGGAAGGAGAGGGAATGGAGATGGAGGGGGTAGAGGAGGGAAGGGGAGTGGGGGGGTAGGGGGGGTTACTGGATAAAGATAGACATAACTGGGCTCTAAGCTATGGAGAATAAGAGACAGAGAGACAATGACACTGCTGGAGACACGCTTGACGCTTGGAGGCGCGCCGTGGAAGCATGTGGTGGAGACATAGCACTTGTGCGCACATACACGTATACGCCACTCACCAACATACACGCCTGCTGACTGCCGAGGCTCTCGACAGCACAATTCCAGGATAGCTCAACAAGACCAACAAGTAATACAACTCAGCACATAACAGAAAATTAAACATGACGTTTCTCGCCACTAACAAGACCCCCTCCCTACCTCTCTACCCCTCCCTCCCTCCTCCTCTCCGATCACCAGCAAACGACAACCACTGACCCACCGGAACCCAACATCACCAGCGTTAAATGGCTGCCAAGCGACAAGATCTACCAAAAATGCTCTAAAATTAGGTTTGCCTCTTGATGATTCTTTATCGTCTCTTCTTTCGCCCGTGTTTTCTTCTTTCACTTTGTGCTTGTGCTTGTGCTTGTGCTTTGTGCTATGCTGCGCTTGTTTTTTCTTTTTGCTTGCACCTGGCATGTCTGTTTGCCATCCTGCCTGCTCTATTTCTATTTACTCCGACGGACAGACAACCCAAGCTCACACCAGCGGGCTTTGCGGGCGCGCTGTCAAGGCGGACTTTGGAGTTGGCAATTCCGAGACACTCCGTCTGTCCATGTGATGATATTGCGCTGTCTGTCGCCCCTCAACCCCTGTCCTGGGCCTGATTACTAATCGCAACCATCCGACATGTATGTATTCTTGGTGGTGTACAAACCCTGTAGTCTAGATTGATCTCGCACTAGACTGACCAGTAGTTCGAGTTGGGCTAGTTCCTTGGCTCGCTGGTCGGGTCTCCTGGTGGGTGCATTTCCTAGCGTAAACCTAGCGTAAACGCCAGCACAGTGGCGCAAGAAAAGAGGCCCCCATTTTCAACTAGAGCATTGATCGTTGTAAAGCCGAAACACGACCGACCTTATATATACAAGCATTTGGGTTGGTCTTTTCTGCTGCTGCTGCCGTCTGTCTGTGTCTCTCTCTTGCTGCCTTTGCGGGTGTTTTTTTTTTTTTTTTTTTTTTTTGCAGTTGTTAACCCTTATTTTTGTATATATACAAGTTTTCTTTTTTTCTTTTTTTTTTTTTTTCTCTTGCGTGTGCCTGCCTTTCTTTGCTGCCTTCCTGCCTACACACATAAAAACACCCCACATGTAAATATTTTAATTTTCTCACTATTCAAACATAATTAGCAAAATTTGTGTGTATGTAAAATTTTTCTTCCTACACTTATCTCGCTCTTTTTATTATTGTCCAACAAACAAGCCGTCAAGCGATGCAGGAGAAGAGACGAAGCAGACAAAGAAAGACAAGATAACGGAGCGCCGCAAATACCATCATCCCCTTGTTCACTCAGAAAAGAAAGAAGAAAAAAAAAAAAAAAAGACGAACGGATGTGCTTGTTGATACTTGTCACTTGCTTAATTGTCAATGCTCTCTCCTCTCTCTTCGTTCTCCCCTATCTCTATTCGTGGCGTGGCTATCGATTCTTCCCCCTCTAGCAAAAGACACGACTCTCTGGAACTACGCAAAAAGAAAAGAAAAAAGAAAAAAATCAAATTTCTAGCTCCAAAGCATTACACCCGACGCATGCCTTCGTAAGGGCATGGTGGCGTGTGTGCTATTGACATATGGATGCAATCCTCTATACCAGCATTAATAACTGAGCAATTAGCTACCCGCAGCTAAAAACATCAAGTCCGCAAGTGAAAATCTTTCAGTCTTGCTACAAACTCCATCCCAGGACAGACCAGTGGACAGCGGCAGAATAATCGCTTTCGTACCAAGCCAAGAGTGTGCAGCTAAGTCTAGGCCTATATTCTACTGCTCTTTTTGCTCTGTCAGCTAGCTAATTTTACGACTAGGCCGACTTATTTGATTGCTGTTGCACCATCACTGGAAATTGAGCATGAGACCAATCTTCAGTTTTCGCCTCTAGTCACTATGCAAGAAGAGCAACGCAAGCAGGGGCAGGCCGAGTAAGCCAAAGCAATGTGGCAGGGTCAATAGCGGTGTTGTGATAGTAGAAAGCATGCCAATTTGTGCTACAGCCAGACAAAATCCGCTAAGCATACTCAACCTATTGCCCCGCCTAGCCCGGTCATTGTAAGCTAGCTCACCCCCTCCCCCTTGCCCCCAACGGCCGATACCCCACATCTTCGCACACGCCCCCTCTTTGAACCACTAATCAACCCCCCCCCCTAGCGCGCAAGCCAGGCCAAGCCGCAACAAGGACGACACGAAGAACGATGTAAACGATGTAAACGAGATAGCGAGAGAAGAAGGAAAATTGGGAAAACAGACCCAGAGGCGGAGAAGGAGAAAGAATGAGAGAGAAAGAGAGCCACACACACGCAGCAGAGAGAAGACCGCAAAAGAACACAATAGCACGATACGCCACCATTATCATATTCAATAAACAAATAAAACAACACTGCCCAATACGAAAGGAAAGCGAGAAGCCGCCCCACGCTCAAGACCCCATTAGAACATGACTCCGCCGCTCTGCCGCTCCTTTTTTTTTTTTGTCTCGTCCTCGCTCTCGCTGAGCGTCCTTGCTGCTCGCCCGCTTACCCTTTTTTGCTCTCGATCGGCTGTATACTAGGTGCCATGGATGAGGTGGCCCTGACACGCGCGCTTTCTCTGTATCTCGCTCGTCTCTGCCCGGCCGCAGCATCATTAAACCCACAAAGCGGAGTATTGTAGCTATTAATATAAGCCGCGCCCGCACGAAAAACTACAAGAGCCACCAGAAAGCTAGGGGGAGTAGAGGGAAAATAATAAACCGCAACTTTTTATAAGATCCGGGCCCGTAGACCGCAGTCTTGAGACTATAACTTAGCCTCTGAATTCTAGGCCTGTCACCGCATGGCTTGAGAGTAGGAGATAGACAATTGACAGGAAGTACCGTAGAGCACGGGTAGGTATTGAAGCAGCAGTAATAGCGGTAGTAGGAGGTGGAAGCAGGATGCTCTAGTCCCCCTTTGCACCATTCCCATTTCAAACTGCCCTATCTTTTCCACCCTTCTGCCCTTCTTTCTGTCCTTCCACTCTTCCTCTCTTCCTCTCTTCCTCTCTTCCTCCGCCTCGCACTCCTCACTCCCCCCCCGCTCTTGGGCGCCTCGGGCATCCAGTATCCTGGTCTCACTGTGCGGCTCTTTTACGTCTGTTACCAGGCGATTGTAACTTAGACGCCTATGGGGGACGGACATGGGGCTTGTTTGCCTAATCTTTTCTTTATTTTTATTTTTATTTTCATTTTCATTTTCATTATTCTCCTTCCCTTTGCGTTTATTGTTGGTGATGACGATGAAGGCCATAGCTCTACCTTGCACAGTCTTGGGGATTATCTCTCCGAGTAAACAACTTTTCGTACTACTCGTTCTGGCTTACACGGACGTCAAAACCTAGCGCCCCGGTGAAACCTACTTAAATGTCACGGGAGTCTCTCGTCCCATGGGTTTGGGAGCTGTCCGGTCTCTGCTGCTACACAACAATCTAGATACTATCGCCGATCTGTTTCCATCTTGCCGTCACGATTACGCCAGCCCTCGCTTTACTAATCCGTCAATCAAAAGAGGGGGGTTCATAGCATGCGTACTTTAAGCAAAAACCAAAGCCCAAGCTAAAGCCATACCGTACCACACCCCGTCTCATATCTTTTAATAACCCGCCCGTCGCCCACCTCCACCTCCACCTCCATCTCGTCACTTCAACACCATTCAACCACCACCACATATTTGCCGCTCCTCCTCCCCCCCCTCTCCTCTTTCCGCTAGTCAACCCCTCATCCTCCTTCCTACCAACAATGGCTACCAATCCCCCCTCTAACTCTGCTCGCATAGAGCCCGAGTGCTGCGACCAGCTCCTACAAGAGCTCTCCACTGTGACTGAAACTGATCGTTCTCGCAGCGATGGCCCCACCTCGTCCACAGCACCAGGCACTGTTTCTGCAGCACAAGGCGCAACAAATCAGAGTGCCTCTTCAGCAAATATAAACCAGCCATTCATCAGCGACATAATAAACGGCGCCATGAGTGACATCTTGGGCTCGTCCTCTGGACCATCGTCATGAAGAGAAAGCTGGCCAGACACAAAGCTTAACGGACAGCAAGCCAGTGAGAGAGAGAAGGAGAGCAAGAGATTTGGCGCGACCCAGAGAGAACAACAACAACAGCAGCAGCAGCAGCAGCAGCAGCAGCCAGACCAGAGAGCAAGAATGAACAGAAACCCCCAAGAAAAGAGCCAAAAAAAAAGGAGAGAGAGAATTGCATCGCAATACGCTAACTGTTAGGCTCACCGACTGAAGACAATGGGCATGAAGACTGACTTGTTCTGTTCTGGTCCACTACCCCTCGTCTTTCTTTCATTACAAGGTTGGAGATTATGAGTGCTAGTATAAGGCACCTGAAAGCGTATTTCGTATCACTCAACGAATCCTTTTTCCTTTTTCCTTTTTTTCTTTTCTTTTCTTTTTTTTTTTTTTTTTTTTTTTTTTTTTCCTCTTCTTCTTCTTTTTTTTCCTGGCCCATACGCACACCCGGATATATTTTCTTTTTTCGGGTTTTATTATTTCTTTTTTAATTTCTTTTTTATTTTTTTTTGTCCCTCCTGAGCTTTGCATATCTGCCTTGCTGGAATTTTGTTACTGGAAAGCCATCGCCGTTTCGGTCTTACTTTCGTAGCCATCCTTATCCTTTTCCTGCCCTGAGCTTTCGATGATTTGATCAGTCTCCTGCAGCTTTTCTCTCTTCCAATTGCGATAGCCGCTCACAACATCCTGGATGATTTGAAAATTATCCTCTGCAACATCGGGCTCGGGATAGGAAGGTTCAATGTGGCGAGGCCCAGAACTGTGATCTATTGTCCAGTCGTCGTCATTTTCTGCAGTGGCCGTATTATCACCGAAGATTAAGATTTCGCTGAGATGAGGGTTCTTGTAATCAGGCGTCTGCGAAACTTCGTGTAGCCACTGAGTGACGTAGTCCTTGGCTCGAATTAGGGAACGCTCATTGTAGTATGTTTCCCCGCTGGAGTACACGGGACAGCCCATGGTGTTGACAATATTGGGGGAATGATGACCTGTAAGCCCCGACAGAGGAGTGTTGACGGGCTCTTGGTGAACGACCCAGTTCCGACACCTCTGGGAAAGAGGGGATATGAGTATGAGCATGTCTTGATGTTTCAAAGGGGAGGTGGGGGCGGAGGAGCTTAATGCAATGGTGTTGCATAATCATGAATAGGTGTTAATAATAATATACTTACTTGTGCTAGAAAGTTGCTTAAGCCAACATTAATAGAGTCTGTAAAAAATGACCCGCCCATAAAAGCACCAGCATTTAGTCGATCCTTGTACGAAGCCCAGGTAGTTTCGTCATTCAAGTACTCTAGAAAACCATCCACAGCATCTCCGACCGCGATGACATCAATGAGGGCATCATGGGCAATCAACGATGGGACAGCCGTGCTCATGAGATAGCGGATGTGTCTTTTCCATGTTTCCAGCTGCGGCACAGTGTTGAGCTCCCAATCATATTCCCGGCCGGTAAAGGCAGAGCTGGTAAATGGAACGGCCTGGGCCATAGCCGCACTTAGGGCTTGCTTGCCTTCAGGCCACCACCAGCTCTCACCGATATTGGCAATGATGATGCCGGGAGGGCTGCTATCATTAGGGGTGCTTTGTTGCTTGGCAAGGCTCTTGACAAGGGAAACTAGAGAGCCCTCGTTAATGCCACCCCGCTGCCCAATGGTGCGGCGAGAGAGGACACCCATGTTTTGCGTGCTTTCTCCAAGAAAAAGGACAACACGGCGACGCTGCGCTATATCTTCGGAAACAAGAATGGGGATATGTGGCTGACTGGGCGATTTCACTTCCAAAGGAAGACAGACAGTTTTGAGCCCTTCGCCATGGAGGCGGTCGATGACGATAGATTTGACGGCACCTGAGACAAGTGTGAGAAAGATGTTAGTGCGCTGACAGGCTACTGAGATAGCAAGAAGGACGGAGACATCGCGCTCTGCCGTGAGATACCATTGAAGTGGAAACGATGCCGTTCGTTAATGTGGTTGTTTTTGCTAAGGTAATATCTGAAGTAATAGTTTGGATTATCGAGTGAGCGAATTTCGTCAATATCGTTGATGAAGTACCTAGTGGCCGTCATCAACAATTGCCCTCGTAATTTCTATCTTGTTCCATGGGGCTAGCAAGCCATGACTCACCCGAGCTCTGCCAAAGTATCACCAAAGATGATATCCTGAGGAAGACCTTCCCACGTGCGGCGGAACATTGCGAGAGAAAACTAGCGAGGCGGAAACAAGGTAAACACAAGAGGGGATAGTTGTCGTAGTCAAAGTTGCCGTTGGAGTTAGTTAGAAAGAAAGCTGTTGGATGGATAGCCAAGGCAAGAAGAGAAGGGGAGAGAAGAAAAGAAAAGAAAACCTGGGCGGTGGAGGAGGGCCGTAATATATGATATTGCGTAGATAAAACATCAGATGAAAAATAGGGCAGGCGCAATGCAAACGAAGCTGAATTTTCTTTTTTCAAGTCAGAGTAATTGCCGTGTTTGTTGAGTGAAACTACAGCAATAGGAAGGCGGGTTGCTGGATGGCACATGGCGGGGCCGAGAAAACGGCAAAAGCTAGAAAAGAAAAAAAGAAAAAAAGAAGAAAGGCAATTGCATTATTGAATGTAGTACGAACAAACGATAGTAATATCCTAAACAGTCATCCGAAACATAGCAGCAAACAAACTGGATAGCTAGCAACTGGGACGATTGATTTCCCTCCATGACATCTAGTTATGATATGGTGACAAGCCAGTCGAGCTGGCGGTGAATTACTGACCATATCCCCGATTCACAAAGCGGTTGATTGAGCTACCACCAAGGGTCAGCCTGCTCATATCCAGACCAGCCAAGACATCCGCCATGGCCGACGTTGAAACAGAATCTGGCAAGGTGAGTGAGCTTGGGTTAGTAAGGTATGTATGATGATTCTTGAATAACAGTAGGAGAAAGCTTACTCGAGAACGACTCGCCATCAAGGTCGCTAAAGCTGCTACCCATATCGCTGCTTTTAGAGCTGACTTTGCTGTTCTTCACCGAATGATGAGGGTCTTTCTTTGCCTTCTTTGAGTCTGGGCGAGTAGCCGTGCTGCCTTGATTGTTTGGTCCGGGCATGCGGGCGGCGAAGGAGCTGTTGTTCGATGAATCGGATGCCTGCGACATTTGATAGCGGTGCTTATTGTGGTGGTGTTTCGACAACGCCGTGTTGGTTCTGCTGACACGGCGATCTGATGCTTCTCCTCGGAGAGTAGACGTCATAGTCTGGCTGTGAAGAGGGCTTGTTTCTGAAGAGTGGTCGACATGGAAGGCGGGTTCACTATCGTCTTCGTCGTCGGCGTAGCGTGTGGCTTTGTCGGTGCCGTAGGGAGGTGGGCGTCGGATGATTCGGGACTGGCCGGGGCTAGATGACGCGTTTGATGAGTCATCGTTGTCGTCATCGTCGTCATCATCATCATCATCGTCGTCGTCGTCGTCATCGCGATCTCTGTTATTGTTGTTGTTTCCACTAGCATTAAATTTGTCGTCGTGGTGATCATCCGGATAGTTGTTGGTGGCGTAGGCTGAGGTTTGATCTTTGGCATCTTGCATGTCACTATATTGTCGTCGTGGCTCAACACGATCTAAAGAGGGGGGCTTTTCTGATGACCCAGGGCGCGTAAATGAATGACTGGCGGGCACGCCATTACGCAAAGATGGCGGGTGTTTGTTGAAGCTGGCAACCCCGGAGCCCGGAAATGGCGGCGTTGCCGAGATGTCGCGCACATGCAAAGGCACACCAACAGGCTGACGAGGCCGGGAAGCAAGATCGGCAGCAGGTGCTGCAGTAGTACCGGAAGCAGGCCATGGCGAGCTTTTCAAGGCGTTGGTAGCGCGACGCACTTCGGCCTTTAGGTGGGACGCATGACGCTCATTGAGGTAGTTCGCCTGGCGGAGAAGAAACTCAGCAGTCACATTGAACTGAGCAGCACTAAGCATGTATTCAGGTTAGCAAGAGTCTGTGTTTGGCTTTGCACGGCTAAATATATTTTATATATGAATGCAAGAGTGTGTGCATATATACAAGTGTGCTTGTGTATGTGTGCCTATTATACTTACATCTCATTCCCTATACGATGATGTCATTAGATGTGGGTCAGTTAAATACATTGAAGGAGCTTGCTTTAGCTCAAGGGTTCAAGCATAAACTTACAGTCAACATCAGCCTTCCCGCCCCTTGTTGTGAGGATATTCCATAAAGCATTGTCCTTGGCAGAATCCCATTGATACTAAGCACAAATGAAGAGCCCCGAGTTAGCAAGTGACGTCAATGTTTTTGCAAAAGTATCGCCATAGGCTTACCGGCGGTGGGTCTATAAAGTCGGCTCGTGGTCTAGGCACTCGTATAAAAACGAGACAGTTGACATTGTTATTGTTGTTGTTGTTGTTATTGCTGGACATCGTGTGGCAGCGATAAAGCGTGTAGAATGGGGTCTGTAAAGTAGATGAAGAGGCCGGGCTGTAGAAAATAACCACAAGCTCGGTAGTGAGAGATAGCCACCCCCGTTGTACTGCATGCAGCAACGGGTCAGGAGGTCTTATCTTATCGGAGGCGTAGGGCTAGGGTTAAGAAATAGGGTTAACATATTGATTAGTCAGCTCACAGGCGATGACAAGCTTGCTAGCTGCAGACCTTGTTTAAACGGCGAGAGGAGAAGGACTTTAGAATTTTCTTCCTGCTTAAACTGGGCGACCTTGCGGGACTGATATACTAGATTGGAGGCCGCCCGAGGCTAGTCTGGGGGCTCGTGAATTGTCTGTGAGGTGTGGCTTGGCTGGTAGAATTATGGGGAACACTTGGGAGGGAGCGAACAATCAAGATAGGATGTCGTATATACAGCAAGAGGGAGAGGCAGAGAGAGCTATGACAAAGAGAAAAGTGTGTAGTAAAGGGGTAGAGGGCGGTGTTGTTCTGAAGCAGTGTAATGGACAGGAGTATGATTTGTGCAAGCTTTGGGGTAGGGTCATCTCCATTAGAGTTTGACTTCCTGCCCTGGTGTCTCTTGCGGCTTCCAAACGGTGTATATGGTCCAAGACAAGCGGGAAAAGCGGGGCCGGACTGATCTGCGGAACGGATAAGCGGAGGAATACAAGCATACTGAGTTTCAGAAGTGTAAGCAATTGTAAGTCAAGGCTTTGATATCAGAAATATGTATAAGAAGAGCTCCGGATAGACCTCGGGTAAGCCGATAAGGGACAACGTGCTTATCTGAGTAAGGGGTAGTATGTACGAAAATAGCAGTAACCAACCTTTGCATGAACTTTACACAATAAATCGAGGTCCAATTTTACAGAGAATGTGCCATCATCACGTGACTATGTGACACTCAGTACAACGTCATTGAGGTCTGCCATTGAATGCCGCGTTTCTCATGGCTTTCAATCGGTCTGGAATAGACACTCTTTTTTCGCATTAAACCCGGATCGTTAGATTTGTTTTGTCAGCACTTTTTTTTAGATGCCGTTTGGTTTCCCCTTACCCCTGCTGTGTCTGTGCTATACGGGCTGTTGTATGAGTGGCTGCTCAGTAGTGTAGGCTGAAGCTTTATGTATTGGCGAGGAGCCACTACAATACTCCCTTGCTGGATAGGTAACCTAACAAAGTTGCTGATCATAGACATCACATCCCATTACGTTATCTAACAAACGAGAGCAAATGCTGTCCTCGTGTGTATGGCGGGACATGCCTTCCCGCTGCCGGTTGCTCTTCCGTATCCTGGTTTCCACTCGCCGCGGCCATCTGTTGTTGACGCTGTTTTTATTCGTACTGACATTTCTGTGTTTGGTCTCACAAAAATATGACTCCAAAATTGGTAGTCTACTGACGGAACCGCCGCCTCAAGAAGAACCAACGCATGATAGCCTCGTTCCCGGAGCAATCTTCACCCCGCCCGAAGCTGACTCGCTCGCTGACCCTCTTCCGGTCCCGGCCTGGTCTAATCCAGTGGTCCCTGAAGATGCGGACTGGAGCCGCTTTGCCATTGTGCAATATGCAACTAACCTGGATTATCTCTGCAACTCCTTAATGGTCTTTGACTCATTACGGAAGCTCAATACTAAAGCTGATTTGGTGCTTTTATACCCGGGAGATTATGCCCCCATCAACCTCAAAAACCCTGAATCTAAGCAGGAGAAGCTTATTGTCAAAGCTCGTGACGTGTATGGCGTGAAGCTACACCCCATCACCGTCATTCGTCGAGCTGCGTCAGACTGTGAGTAGACTCTCTAGCACTAATAGTCCAATTTAATGACCCGATAGTGCGCAGCACTCCCTGCGCCATCGTGCTTGACCCTCAAGTGATCCTTTAACTAACCCGTGCTATAGCCACATGGGCCGCTTCGTACTCCAAGCTCCTTTCCTTTAATCTAACAGCGTACGACCGCGTGCTATCCATTGATTCGGACGGTTTGGTGCTGCAAAACCTCGACGAGCTCTTTTTTGCCCCGCCAGCAACTGTTGCCGCACCACTAGCATACTGGCTACGGCCTGAAAAGGACGTGCTCTCTTCGCAAATCCTACTGATCCGGCCGTCAGCTAAGGAGTTTGCCCGCGTCAGTCATGCCATTGACACTGCCCATGATTCGGACTATGACATGGAAATCATCAACAACCTGTATCGCCAGACTGCTCTCATCCTCCCACACCGACCATACGACCTGATCACCCGTGAGTTTGGTATTATCTCCACTGCTGAGCACGCGCGATATCTGAGCAATGCAGACAATGTACCATCTGATGATGCCGTGCTAGAGCCGTGGGATCCATTGCTGGTCTACAACGAGGCTAAGTATCTGCACTTTTCCGACTGGCCTATGCCCAAGCCGTGGAAAAAGCCTACACGAGCACAGACTTTGACGTTCCAGCCAAAGTGCGTGGAGAAGGATGGCATTATGGTTGACTGCACGGCGCAAAGGCTGTGGGTTGGTTTCTATGAGGACTTTTTGGTCCAGCGATCGCGGATATGCTTGAGCATATGAGGTTTGATCTGACGTCATTCATTATTGTATATTTTATTGCCTCTTGGCCTTGTTTCTATTCGTTTTTTGTTTGTTTTACCGCCATTGTTTGCTTCCAGTAGACCAGGAATTGTGTTGCTTGTGCATAGTATTAGAAAGATCTAATCAAATTTTCTAGGTGTCTCGATTGATGACCTCTTTAATGTACAAAATATGTCTTTCAAATCATGCAATTAATTGGCTGCTTCCTTTTATCACATCATGCCCTACTCCCCGCGATTCTCAGACCCCTTCGCTTCTCCTTGCACCTCCTGCACCTCCTGCTCCACAGCAGCCTCTTCTTTTTGCTTTGACATATCTGTCTTAACTGCCCCATCATGCAGCACCCGGTCCAACTCTCGTTCCACCTCTCTAATGCCCTTGCTTGCCTGGGCCTTGGCCATGTGGCGGCCACCCTTGGTATGGTGGTATCCCTTCATGGGCTTTTGCATCGGCACTGCTTTGCCCAGTGCGTTCATCTGCAGATTCACCACTTCGGGCCGCTTTGAGTTACTGCGCGTCTCATCTGCACGGGCCTGACGGCCTTTGACACCGCCATCCTTGACGACATCGCCACGACCCATACGGACTCGATTTTCAGTGCGAGTCTTGGCTCCAAGCGCCCACAAATCACCCCAACGAATCTTCCGTGCATCGTGGTATGCCGCCTTACTGAACGACTTGGAAACCGTCCACCGTTCAAATTTTCCCTCGGGAGTGCAAAGATCCATGGATACGTGGCCGTGCTTCTTTAGCGGAGGTCGGATATTGCGCGGCAATGCTAGTGCATGGTAGTCGGTGGCGTTCTTTTCATAGCCTGTGAACGCGCGCCCTGCCGACTTGGCATTTTGCTCAAGTCCTGGTGGCCCCGTAGTACCGCGTTGGATTGCTATGTAGCTAAATTCGACATCGTCGCTGTTGCGGTGCCTGGCCTGCATGATGCGCTGTAAGTACGGCGGCCGGATGTAGCGCTGGGCAAAGAAGCAGAAGTCTTTCCGTCCTAGACTCTTGCCTTCAACTAGGTACAAAGGACACTTGCGTTGAGTCGTACAAGGCGCAACAACCATACCAGGCTCTTTGACACGGGTAAACGAGTCGGAAATGTCCTCTTCCTGAGGCTCGGCTCCAGGGGTCTGAAGAAACTCTGATATGAAGCGTTGGCGCGCATCGGCCACGGCTTCGAAGCCACGAGGATGGGCCTTTTCAATGATGACCAGGACTCCGCCGTCAGGGTTCAACAGAGACCAGAGCTGGTTAACTATGGCACGGCGCTTATGACCCTCTTCGACATGCAGAAGCTGATGTGATGCCAAGACCACATCATAGCGTTTTCTAGTCTGCGGTGTCTCGGGCCCGTCAAGTACGCGGTCGGCGTTTTCTGCTGAGTGGACGTAGTCTGGCATGCGCGGGAGGAAACTAGTGTTGTGCATGAACTTGGATAAACGATCCCGTAAGGCGTCGGAGCCGGCAACCACCGATTTGCGCGTTATCGGTTTGCTGTCCTTGGGGACTTCACCCTTTTCATGGAGTACCTGCCACTCAGCGCCAAGTATTTGCTCCCAAGCGATGATGCCAGCACCAGCGCCGCCGACATCCAAGACTCGGGGACCTTCATCGCCATTCTTCTCCATAAGTCCCCTGATCCAGCTCGATCCTAATCTTTTGCGCAGCTCTACTAACACGCCAAGAATAGATGCGTAGACAGGCGGAACATACGCCGCCATCACTGCATCGGCATCAATAGACTGCATACGACGGTGTTGCATCTGAATAGGGATTGCCTTCATTTCTACTGTCTTCATCCTCTGTGGCGTCACAGGGCCATGTGGCAAGCCAGGACCGCCAAATAGCCTTTCTGCTGCGAGCTTGATATGGCTGGGGGCTGTGCGCTTGAGGATATCTGTAGTATGCGAGACTAGACGGTCTGCCGGTAGGTAGACGGTTGAAGGCGAGATGCCGAAGCGTGCGTCATGGGTAAGTGGGTGCAGGCGAGAATTGGTAAGTGGATCTGACAGTTCACGGTCCCACTCTTCATCTTCATGTCGTTCTTCTGTTTCCCATGTAGCTTCTTCCTTGTCTGCCTCCTCGCCAGACCTTAGCTCTTCGGCTATTCTCTCTTCCGTCTCCCGAATTTCCATCTCCGCGGCCTCCTTGTCTGCTAGCTCCTTGGCGGCTTTAAAGTCCAACTCTAGCTTTTTCAGTGCATCGTATTCGCGTTGGTTGCGAGCAACAATTTCGATATAGCTAGACTCGTGCTTGTGATCCTCATGCTGTAGATCAGGGTATAACTGCTGACGACCGTCTTCATGGACTTCTGTCGCCTGGGTGTCGTACATTTCGTATGGCCCTGTCATCGGCGCATCTAGCGCCTCGTAGTTGTCATGTGATGGAATCCCTACATCATCTGGAGTAGTCTCACGCAGAGGTGGGCCATATAGCCGGACATAGAGTTCGTATTCGTCCGGTTTCAGATAGCCCTTGGGCAGCGTATCACGAAAGCGCTGCTTTGCATCACGCACGGTTTTTTCTATATCCTCTACGGATGCTGGCACGTCTTCAAATTTCTCAATTTTGGCGGACGATAAATCGGGTGTTCGGGTATCGTTTTTCGGTTGTAATGTGTAGGAAAAGCTTCTTGTGGTTTGTGTGCTTTGTGCGTACGGGTGCAGATGTGCTGCCACAACGGGATGCCTGGTAGTACAGGACCGGATAAGACTTGAGCGGCTGATAGTGCAGAAAGCAGCAAGCTGGCGCTGCGGCGCTGCTCTCTGAGCCGATAACATTGCAAAGAAAACAAGGCACAATAGTCAATAAGCTGTTGGTAGCTTTCTTAAAGGTTTGACGTCAATAGGCAGGGTTTGTTAGATCTTTCTTTTGTTAAGAATCCCCGATAAGCTGTATCACGTGAGGATAAGAACTTTAAATGCTGGTAAATGCAAAGAAGCCGATTGGGTGGTACGTGTACTTGTACTTGTACTACCATCAGCAGCACCTTTAGGGTTTGTGCTGTGACTAAGCATATTGGGTTATGTTTTTTTTGTTTCGAATTCAAGGACAAGCTCGCTAATCAAAATCAAATGTCGTGGGCCGGTTCCACCTATCTCATACTCCTGTGTGTAGTTGGCTCACAGGTCTGCCAAGGTCTTGAATGCGGGACGTACAACCTTCTTTGTGACCGTAGATCCATCTGCTGCCTGTGTCTTGACTGTAACGATCTCGGGCGGATTGACAGTGTTGAATCGAGACATTTGTGCTGATTTGTAGGGGTCGAGCTGGGTGTCGGCAAGAGAGCTCCCGGAGAGCGCATTTGCAGAGTTAGCAAGTATTATCCACTACACCCTACCCGGAGTGTTTAAAGGCGAAGTAACACTTACCGACAGGAGAGATACAAAGTATAGTCCAACAATCATGAAGATATTTGAAAGCAGCCCAACGGGACTTAACCTAGTCAAGCTACTATCTGCTCTTCCGCTTGCGTGCTTGTCGTCGTCTAGACCCGCACCACCCAGCCGCTTACCAGGGGTCCCAAAGACCTCACCTGGAGTGCCCTTATCCTTGAGTAGCAGTGCACTTGCGACGGCAGCAGCTAGCGCTGAGGGGTTGGCGCCCTGAACAGTATCAAGGACCTGGCCGCGATGAAACAGCTTAAAGGTGGGCATGGCCCGCACGCTCTGGGAGGAGGCAACATCGCGTTGTATGTCGACGTTAACCTTGACAAAGGCGACCTTCTTGGGCTGGGCGTATTCGCGGGCAAGGGATTCAAATTTTGGTGCAATCATCTTGCAGGGGCCGCACCAGTCGGCATAAACTATGCGGGATCACGTTGTTATGTTAATAGGTTATTGAGATTAAGTAGAAGTAGGGACAGAGAGGGAGCTGGTGCTTACAATCTGCGACAACGACATTGTGCGTCTTCAAAATGGTGTCCCACTGAGCGCTAGATTGGAGATTAATAACTGTCATTTTGTGTTTGCAAATAACAAAAGTAAAAAGAAGCTTGAAATAATAGCCGCTGCTGATCTTGCAATCTCTAGGCCCAGGCAAAAGGAATTTAAACAACGTCACTGACGGAATGATCGCAATCGAGCTTCCTGAAGGTGAGTGGCTTGGACCTAGACCCACTTTAGTGATAAGGCGGTCTAGAGGTTCTGCCAGTCTAAACGTTGGCACACCGCCTTTTTTTCCAGCAGGCGCAAATCTTCAGCAGCCTGCGATTTGTTAGGCCCAAGTCGAATGGTTACGAAAGAAGCCCATCACCAAAAGCCCTTGGACAAATATAAAATAAGACATGGATCGTTCGTCAAAGGTATGTCGCTTGATCATAGTGCACTAGTACTTGGCTGAAGAATAGCCCCCGACCCGGTTTGGAAATGCCCAATTAACAGCAGTACGTACGGTTCTAGCGTAGCAAGATATCCCACGATGGTGCTGGCGAGTTCCCCAGCAAACCTACCAGCAGATTTACGCCCATTGAGGGCGGTAGGTCATGGACCGTGTCGGTTGCCCTTCCCGGTAGCGTGATTGAAGAGTAAGTCAACCTGTTTCACTCAGCTATTCCCAATCTATAAGCGACTCTAGCCTACTAAGCTTCCTTCTAGTGCCCACACCACAGATCAGCAGGTCGCATTGCCGGGACGCCTTGGTCGGGCGCTTGCACTACATAATATCGATGAAGTCATTCTCTACGACGACACGCAGGCTTCTAAGCGGCCGGCCCACATTGACCCCAAGAGCTACACGGCCGACACCGACCCTTGCCATTTCCTGTCACACGTGTTGTCGTACCTCGAGACACCACCGTTTATGCGCAAGGCACTCTTCCCTCTGCACCAGAACTTGCGTCTAGCTAGCAAGCTGCCATCGCTTGATGTGCCGCACCACCCGCACCCTGCGGAGTGGATCCCTTACCGTGAGGGCGTCACGCTTTCACGCAAGAGCAAGACTAGTGGCACCCTGGTCGACGTTGGACTCAAAGACCCCGTGTCACTCCCCGACGCCATCCCGCCCAACACTCGCGTTACTGTCTATATGGACACGCCTACGTCGCCCGCTCGGGCTATTCATCCTGCTGAGCCGCGCACGGAAGGTGGCTACTACTGGGGCTTCTCGATCCGTCGTGCCAAGGGTATTGGTGCTGTCTTCACCGAGAGTCCGTACGAGGAGGGCTACGACGTCAGCATTGGGACCTCAGAGCGCGGTCGACCAATCCACCGGTCTGTGCCGTCGGGAAGCCTAGACTTTAAGCATTTGCTCATTGTATTTGGCGGTCCTAAGGGCATTGAGTATGCGGTATCAAACGATGAAGATCTGGGCGGCCTGGAGGTCACTGGTAGCAAAGCTAGGGAGCTCTTTGACCATTGGGTCAATGTATTACCGGGTATGGGAAGCAGGAACATGCGCACTGACGAGGCTCTGTTCATTGGATTGACGTCTTTGGGGTCCTTGTGGGCACAATAATAGAGAAGTTGAAACGTAGAAAACAAAATTCAAAGCATGTGTATAAAATCTTTTTACATATTGGTATGAATTCGAATCAGATTCGTTGAAGCCATTTTTCCTTTCACCCACCCATCAAGCATTGTCTTTGAACATGACAAGAGTTTGTGTGAATCCGTTCATGTTGTCGTTGTACCTGGCAATGTCCACGCCATTTCTGGTAACCATATTCTTGGTGCCCACGGTGTTTAAGTTGTAAACTACAAGCCCGATGCCAGTAGAGCCCCCCTCGATATTAAATATGCGTGCTTGGCAGCTTGCCTGGGCGTCTTCAGCACTGCAGGACGTACTGTAGTTGTTAAAGAACGAGTATAGTCCAGCACCGTAAACCACTACATCTTTCGACGAAAGTACACGCAGTCCCCATGCCATTTCACAAGGGGCTGGATCATCTTGACGTGATTCGCAATATGTTTTGAAGTCGGGGTCTGACATGCTGGGCAGCACGGGGAAGGGCCGGGAGGCCGGGGGGTTGGGTTGGAAGTAGGGAGTCTCGCTTTGAATAAGGCCCATGTACACGTCTTTGGTGTTTGCTAGCTGGTACTGATACAAGACATGGTGCTCAGAGCCCGAGCCGCTGATCCAAATACGCCCATCCTTAGACTCGATGAAGACACCGCGCCCGGCATAAATGGTGATCTGGGAATAGCTAGGGTCTTCCAGATCGTGATCGGATACCCAGATCCAACAGTTCTCATGGTATAGACCTGAGGCAGACTTGGTGATGTGCAGGCTAGTGTGGGAGGCAATGCAGTTTTCGTTGATCACGTCCGAATCAGGAGTTGCAGGACAATCTTCTAACATAAGATTAGTACCAGCAAAGCCACCAACACGCACGTGGACATCCCAAACGCCAGAGGGAATTCCTGGAGAGTACAGGTTGTACTCAATCAACTTGGCGCCAGCGCAAGCACCACGGGTCGAAATGACCATATCGGACCATTCAATCCGGCCCCGTTGGCCCGGCTTTCCAACCTGAACAACGGGGTAAGGTTCATTGATATTCTGGAACTTAGGACCACTGGCCATGATGATAGATGCGAGAGCTTCACCAACAATTCTGACACCAGGAGGGATGAAGATGGTGTCGGTGACAAGATAGGTTCCAGCATCGACAAACGCAATAGTGTCTGGTTTTGCGGCACAGGAGGCAAAGAGCTCATTGAGAGCGTCAGTATCATCAGTCTTGCCATCGCCTTTGGCGCCAGAACTACGAGCAGAGACAAACTGGCTAGCAGAAAAGGTTTCGTAGTACGGCTAAATGAGAGTTAGTCTGGTGACGAGACATTGAAACTGTGAGTGATGGATGCCATACCTTGGATCGCTCATAATACTTCCCCGTCACCGAGTCCTTGAGCGTAAGAGGGGCTTCCTGGTACGAGGGATCCACGTCAAGGAGAGCCTCGGGGCCGCTGGGGTTGTAGGTATTTCCCTATATTCGGCATGTATTAGCAATAGCCTTCGGGCATGCAATAGTGCGTAACCCACATTCATATAGCCGTCAACAACGGTTGATTCGTCAGAGCCTGACATGACAGTGTTATCCGAATTCACCAGAATGTTGGGCACATCCTTGAAAACAGTGTTCTCAATCATCAAAGAGCCTGCTCGAGGGTTCTTCTCAGAACTTCCATAAGTGCATTTGATGCCTGCTCCGGTGACCTTGGTAAACTCGCTGTCAAGGACTGTCATAGACCCTGTACTGCCGCTGGTCATTTCAATTCCCACGGTGCTATTGTAGATACTTAAAGACTTGAAAGTCCAGCTCCAATTCCACATTTGCTTAATGGCTGTCTGTGTGTTGGAGAATGATAGATTCCGCGCCGTGTACTGCTGGTTGTTGAACTCGGCGCCCACCATACCGCCATAGAAAACAAGATCTCCCATATACCCCCCAGACCCACTGTCCACACGCAGGCCGGTATGTTGATTACCATAAGCCTCGGACATTCTAAACACGATATTGCTTACCGAGGTGGCCTGAGACGAAGGCCAATGAAGGCCCAGGGCAGACGCCTCGGCCGGCATTTCAGACAAATCCAGCACAAGATTGCGGATCTGGCGGAAGAATACATTGACAGCCTTCCATGCCAGTTTTCCATCTACAAGTGGGTTTGCATCGATGAGCCCACCAGCAAGTGAATCAGTGGAAAAGTTGGAGGCGCCCTTGATGACTGGGAGATCAGTCGGGTCGCCGATGATTTGTGTATAAAAGTAGTCAATAATGGACGAGGAGATGCTGTATGTCCTAAAGTAGAGTTAGCTCGAGGAGACAAGTTCGTAAGGTCTACAGAGCCGGGTAGAAGCATGTGTGCCATCAACTTACCCTGGAGGGAAGTAGATAACAGCGGGTGTAACTGTGCTGCCCAGGCAATCGCCAGGAGCACAGCGACCACCAGAGCTGATAGCAAGATTGATAGCAGCAGTATCATCTGTTACGCCATCTCCTTTAGCTCCAAAGTCTCGCACATTGCGGAAAACAGTGTAGTTGGCGGTTGGAGCGTAGGCTGAGATGCCCTGATGTTTGATATCCTCCATCCAATAGGCCGATGCCGGGTCAGCGGCCAAGGCTAAAAGCGCTACCGCCAGGGGCGAGAGCTGCCAGTGCATGGTGATAAGCTATGACCTGTGATTTGCGAGCTGTGATATATGAAAACGAGACAGATAAGAGGAGGGATAGTAGAGGACAGTCTATGACAGTAGAGAGCAGACTATGTAATAGTAGAAAAGGAAGTAAAGGCAACGGCCAAAGGATGGGTAGACGGGCAGCGAGATCAAGTGGTCCTCCCTTCCATTAAGTAACACCAGTGCAATGGTTTGAAATAAATACAGCGCCCGGCAAAAAGGGAGATGGCCCAGAACAAGGAAAGAATTTGAGTGATTAACCGCTATTCTCTGAGTCTTGTTCACACGGTGGTGGGAGCCTTGGAGAGTTATTCCAAAGCGCGGAGGGGTCTCACATACGCATGTGGTACACCGCTACACATCGGTGCGGATATATACAAACATCATGCCCATATCTCATCATGTGAAGACCTACGGGCGCGGTTATGCATACGTCCATCCATTAACACGTACATTTAGTTGGCTTAGTCCTTGTAAGTATGGGACAAAACCAAATCAGAGCACCAAACCGAAGCCTATGCGGATACGTCAACGGGACGAACGGGCCATTGTTGTCTTCTTTTCTCTTTTCTTTCGTGTGTACTATCTCGTCTTATTTCTTATTCATCGGATGGCCTAGACCTTTGGACATCCCTCGAATCATGTTGTTCTTCTCTAGCCAACTGTTCATGCCAAAAGCTAGGCCGAGAGCACGCGACAACAAACAAACAATTCCTGCAGGACATGGAGGAACACAAGGGAAGGCAGGCAAGGGGAGGGAAAACAGGCCACACAGCCTGAATAAGGGATTGTTCTTGAATGTACAGGCACACACTAATGCATGCACCTTTTGTGTCGCACTGTATTAGTCTACGTGCAGCTACATCCACGCCATGTGTGCCTATGTATGCCAGCTAAGAAAGAGGAGTCGCCCCTGTAGGTAAACAAGGCCCTTAGTCTATGAAACGGGTTTCCACGAGAGCAAGTTTCAACCACGCCTGGGCGACACGCTGTACTGACACGGTGACTGGCTCCGCTTAGTATCCGTGGTGTTCTTTACCGATGCTTCATCTCTGCGATGTGATAATCTCCTAGTCTCTGAATGTCGTTCCGGGCCTCCTTTGTGGGCGGAGTGAGTTGTGTAGTGCCGGTCACTGCCGCCGCAGTAATCTAAGCTGATCTCTGGGCGATTCTCTTAGCGTCGAGAGTCACCACCTTTGCTATTCCTGTCATCTCGCCGGTCTCTTTTACTGTGTCTGTGATCCCTGTTTCTCCGATTCCTGTCATCGCTTCGTTTATCGCAGTCTCTCTGTTCTGTGTCGTCTCTGTAAGAGCTGCCCGTTCTTTTTTCCCGACGTTCGTCGTCTCTATCTCGGTCGCGACGGTCATAGTCACGACTTCGTCTATCCGATCTCCGGCTATTGTGGCGATCTCCTCGGCGAGGGCTAGACTCCCGTGAGTCGCGGCTCCGGCTGCGGTGCCGTCTGTGGCGATCTCTGTGCCCACGCTCTGATCTGCTTCTGCCGTCCCTGTGCTTTTCTTTGTCCGACACGCCCATTTGGGACATTAGTTGCCTTCTACGCGTGGGGTCATTCATCATAGCTTCGTACGCCTGTTGTTCTTGCTGTTTGATAGCAAGCAACGGGTCTTCGCGAATTTTTGCGGCAAGGTCGCGGGCATTATTCGCATTTGCCGAGGAAGAGGAAAGAAAGGAATCTTGTGCCGCATTCTTGGCCAGTTTCGCGTTATCATCGCCAATCAGAACCTTCTCGATGCTGCGCTTTCCCAAGAGAAACGACTCCAGCTCCTCGGTTGTTCCGGCCTGGCCATTATTCGGGCCTTGATACATCCATTCGACTCGGTCGATACGTTTGCGCCCGCCGGCAGCTTCGAGCTGACGCTGGACCTCTTCTTTGGCCCGTTCCTCTAAACCAACACAATATTAGTATTTAAAAATTCGCGTCTCCGTCAAGGAGCTTCAATAGTTGTTATCTCGTACCTTTAATTTCTTGAATGCGCTGCTGTGTCTTCTTGCGTTCGCTGAGGGCCTTTTGTTCTTCGTCATACACCCTTGCCTGATTCTTCATCAGGGAAGGGTGGAATGACTTTTTCACGTTGAGATCGCCACTACCCATTTTAGCAGGCGTAAGGAAGCAATGGAATGAATAAGGAGTGTTCTGTGTCTAGTGGCGTAGCGACGACTGAGTCGAGATAGATGACAATAACAATAGACAATAGACAAACGTCACATAAATTTGCCATTCCGCAAAGGAAGCGGATTTCCAAGCCTTGGTGAGGATCGGCTGTCACCATCTGGCAGACAGCTGGCACAGCTGAGACCCAAACCCTAAGTCCATCATGACATTTCCCCAGTAAATTTGGAGTTAGCCGAGGCCATTTCACTCACAACATATACACTTCTTACAATACAACTGTCTTCATTACTGATATCGTCTGACTAACTCCATTCCTGTACTCCAAAATTCTGACGTAGATTTAATTCCTGCTGAAAACTACAGCTTAATGCCTAATTCGCTTTCCCTTCGCTCCCTATAATTTACCGCCCTTAGTCGGCGTGAACCTCGTGAATATGACTTACAGATCCGCTTGTCAACGTATCTCCAAAGGCATCGTTGGCCTGAAACCCAGACTCACCACTACGACCAAGCCGGCATATGCTTGTCTTTTATCTGCAAACTCGTGTAGACTCATGTCCTCGCAACGAACTGCAACCGACTCTTTCCAGCTTTTGCGCGAAAGCAGGAAAACTGGATCAGCAGAAGATGTGCTCTACGCTGCCCAGTTGAAAGAAATTAAGGAATGGTGGAACACCCCACGGTTCCATGGCGTTAAGAGACCTTATAGTGCTGAAGATGTTGTTACCAAGCGTGGAACACAGAGCCAAACGTATCCAAGCTCGGTCATGGCAATGAAGCTGTTCGACCTGGTCAAAGAACGGGAGGCTGCCGGCCAGCCAATACATACTCGTCCGTTATCATCCCATACTCTCCTACTATCCATGTCTTTACCTACATAGAAGCGCGTGTTCTAACATATGTACCCTCTGCATGTAGTGGGCGCCATTGACCCTGTTCAAATGACACAGCAAGCTGAAAACCAAGAGGTCCTCTATATTTCGGGTTGGGCCTGTTCGTCTCTTCTCACCACCACCAATGAAGTCTCTCCCGACTTTGGCGACTATCCATACAATACCGTCCCAAACCAAGTCCAGCGCTTAGCCAAGGCCCAGTCTATGCATGACCGTAAACAGTGGAATGCACGGCGAAAGATGACCCCCGAGCAACGATTGGCAACACCATATATCGACTACCTGCGCCCCATAATTGCCGACGGAGACACGGGCCATGGCGGACTTTCGGCAGTTTTGAAGCTAGCAAAGCTTTTTGCCGAGAACGGTGCTGCAGCTGTACACTTCGAAGATCAACTACACGGCGGGAAAAAGTGTGGCCACCTGGCCGGCAAGGTCTTGGTCTCTACCGGTGAACACATTAACAGGCTAGTTGCTGCCCGGTTCCAATGGGACGTCATGGGCTGCGAGAACTTGGTGATTGCGCGCACAGACTCTGAAAGTGGGAGACTTATTAGCAACGCTATAGACTCTCGGGACCATGAGTTTATTTTAGGCGTGGCTGATGAGAGAATAGAGCCACTGGCCGAAACCATCCAGTCTATGGAAGCTCAGGGTGCCTCGGGAGCTGAAATTGACGCATTTGAAGCCAAATGGGTCAAAGAAACGACCTTGGTGACCTTTGATGAAGCTGCTGTTGCCCAAATGCGCAAAGAAGGCATCTCGGACGACAAGATACAGAGTTACCTTGAGAGCGTGAAGGACCCTAATACGGGCATCGCCAAAAGGCGCCAGTTGGCAGCAAGATTAACCAAAACCCCGGTGTACTTCAACTGGGACATCCCCCGTACCCGGGAGGGGTACTATCATTTTCGCGCTGGCATGGATGCCGCTACGAAGCGGGCCCTTGCGTTTGCGCCGTACGCAGATCTCCTCTGGGTTGAGACTGGAAGCCCTAACGTACAAGTAGCTACCAAGCTGGCCCGCAAGGTCCGCAGCGTGTTTCAGCACAAGCCTTTGGTATACAATCTCAGTCCTAGTTTTAACTGGATGGCCCATGGATTCACCAATGAGACACTTAAATCGTTTATCTGGGACATTGCGAAGGAAGGCTTTGTTCTGCAACTGATTTCGTTGGCGGGCTTGCACAGCAACGCAACAATGACGACAGAGCTTTCGAGGCAGTTTAAGGAGGACGGCATGCTTGCCTATGTCAATTTGGTACAGAAGCCAGAGAAAGAGATGGGATGTGATGTACTCAAGCACCAGAACTGGAGTGGAGCACCATACATGGATGGGATCATGGGGGCAATACAGAGTGGCAGTTCTAGCAGCAAGAGCATGGGGGATGGAAACACCGAGGGACAGTTTTGACTTTTGCTTTGCGAGGTTGATGGAAGAGAAGCTATCATAGTAGTTTGAGAAGCATCAGAGCAAATCCGGTATTAGACGGAGTGTGCATTGTGTGTGTGTGTGTGTGTGTGTGTGTGTGTTTTTTCTCTTTTTCACACAGGGTACAACCAAATTCACACCCGTTTGTTATCGATAAGCCGGGCGCCTTCCCGCCCCCCCCCCACTCGCCTCACATGCAAGCTTCCAAGGACTGGAGTCTAAAGCTTTGGAATCAACAACTAAACTCTCTCCTAAGCTTATCCACCGCAGCATTCCCTAAGCACTATCATCATATCCTTTTAATTTGTATTTCGGGTTGTTCCCTTGATCACTACTTCGACTACAGCGAATCTCCAAAATGTCTGATGATGATTTCATGCAGGAGTCTGATGAGGAGCAGTGAGTGTTAATAATTTTCCCTTCCCCCCAAAGAAAAAAAGCCCTACAATAGACGATATTGCTTTTTAGGTGCATTAGAAGCCTTATAATACACCGCAACGTTTTCGAGATATCTAATACAAGCCTCTTTCATTTGTTTACTGCTACAGGTACGATTTCGAGTACGAAGACGATGACGACGATGATGAGGGTCAAGGTGGCGATATCGACATAGAAAACCGCTACTACAACGCCAAGCTACTAAAGCAGACTGAGCCTTCTGACGCCATCACCGAGTTTCTTGAAATACAGAACCACGAGCCTGAGAAGGGCGAATGGGGGTTTAAAGCTCTCAAGCAGGCTATAAAAACAGAGTGGCCACTAGACAAATACAAAGAGGTGAGCTTCTACATACCGATGTTGCATGGGGAGATATTTATGTAATCTGACTTTTCCTGGCTTTCTTGCAGGCATCTGAACACTACGCAGAACTCCTTGTCTACGTCAAGTCAGCAGTGCCACGAAACTATTCAGAAAAGTCTATCAATAACCTGCTAGACTACATCGAGAAAAGGGCTGGGAACTCTGAAGCCCTGAGTGCGATTGGGAACTTCTACACTCTCACACTTGATACCTTTCAAAGTACCAACAACGAACGATTATGGCTCAAGACTAAAATCAAACATGTCAACTTCTTGCTGAGAATGAAAGAGTACACTAAAGCGCAACCAATACTCAAGGAGCTTCACCGGGCGTGCCGAAAGCCCGACGGAACCGAAGATCCTAGCAAAGGCACATATGCCATGGAGGTATATTCGTTAGATATCCAGCTGAACTCGGAACTCAAAAACACCAAGCAGCTCAAACATCTGTACGAGCGGGCTCTCCAGGTGCAGTCTGCTGTTCCACATCCAAAAGTCATGGGCATCATTCGTGAGTGCGGCGGCAAAATGTACATGGGCGAGGAACAGTGGGTTCTATCCCGCCAGGACTTTTTTGAGTCCTTCCGCAACTATGACGAAGCTGGATCGTTACAGCGCATCCAAGTTCTTAAGTATCTACTACTCACGACAATGCTGACACAGTCAGACATCAATCCGTTTGACTCGCAAGAGACTAAGCCATACAAGAATGACCCTCGCATTCTGCCCATGACCGAGCTAGTTGATGCATACCAACGGGATGATATCCACACGTATCAGACAGTACTAGACAAAAACAAGGACATACTGGAAGACCCGTTTATCGCTGAAAATATCGACGAAGTTACGCGCAGCATGCGCATAAAGGGTGTGCACAAGGTTATTGCTCCATACACGTGCATGCGCATGTCAAGTATTGCAACCACTCTCAAGATTAGTGTGGTCGACACTATGGACATAATCGGCTTCCTCATTACATCAGGTGATATCAAGGGCCACATTGACGAGCAGGCTGGCACACTTCATATTGACACGCAAGATAACGCTGATAGACTAGCGGATGTGATGGAGCTAAGCGAAAAACTTGACAGCCTTCTTCACGTCACCATTACAGAGCTTGAGTTGGGCCGCGGGGGGGTGGAGCTGCTGAACGATGTTACAATGATGCCCGAGAGCTCGCGGCGCCTGAATAGGATTATACAATCTGCCGGCCGCAATGGATATAAATGAATAGTCTTTGTAAAAGCTAGCGACATGGCACAGAAACGAACAGCATTTGCACCTACACTGCGCGTATCCGCTTTGCTGAGCCGGGGTTTCGCTGAACCTTGCTAGGCCTGTCCTGTAATATCTGTTATATTATGGTATACGACTGAATAATGACTGGCGTTGTGCTTGCTTTTTTTTTTCTTTTTTGTTTACTCCCCTCTCCCCACTCCCGTACAATCATCGAGTATTCACAGCTATCATAATGAGCACATTCCAGAGTTTGAAGCCTGCTTGTTTCCCCGCATGGAGCATACAGCCCAGCCTGTCCACGCCCACATTTGTACCCCAAGCATCTAACAATTCACAGTCCGTTAGTCCAAACTTTGTATTACGATAGTAGCCGTTTCTCCGCGTGATGGGGGAAATGGAAAAAAGGGGAAAGATTAATGGAGAGACACATGCAAACCCAAAAGGAGGATAGAGGCTGATGAGGCGGACGGGCACGGGTATCTACATATCTTATCTGTGTAAGCCTGGTTCCCTAACGGCTAGAAACAAACCTGTCAAAACGGCTTTGTTTGCTGCCCCTGAGATGTCTCTTTAGTGAAGGCATCGTTGTTTCGGAACACAAAAGATACCAAGAAAGACCTACACGCACTCACTCGCCTGTCTGTCTCCCTATATCTGTCACTCCATTACAAGTCATCCCCGGCGTGTATGCCCGCACGATGATGCCATCTTCTTTCCGAGAATAGAGAACAGGGCGAAGGGAGGGACAACACTTAGGGCTTCTCCCTTCTTGTCTGCGCAAATTTGTCTCAAGGAGCGTTGCTTTATCACGTGGTAGATGTTGGAGATTGATGGCCATCGGGTTACGGACCACGGACAAGTGGAGGTTAAGCTGAGAGCTGTCTGGATGCGATTATGGCTTGTTTCAATAGGGTGATACAAGCGGCTACATGTGTTGTGAAACGTCAATATTGGAGAAGGCTGAATACTTTAGGGTTAGGAAGCCTAAAGTGCTTTGTAGGCCCAAGTTGCGTAAAAACCCTAGTATTTGTAGTAGAGTGTCACGGAGCCACGACTTCTATGTGATTTATGACCAGGCTTTATTTGCGCAAAAGCCATCAGGTAATAATCATGGTATTTGCTTGCGTAGTGTGCTGCATGAATACACTCCTAATATCACGAGGTTTGAAAAAATCCCCGATTGCTCTGCTGCATGGACCAAAGTGCTTGCACGCATGTATCCATTTCAATTCAAACTACTACTCAAGTAGCGTAGCAGCACAAGGATCTAAATGCGAAATATGCCCAACGAGTGGGATACGAGTTACCACACGGCCACAGAAGGCACACATGTAGGATGAGAGCGAGGGCAAGAAGGAGGGAGAAAGAGACAAGGCCAAGGCCCAGGCGCCAGCTTGAGATGCCATTGTGCCTAAAGATAATCATCTGCGAATCATCATGCAGATGCGGGCAGCGGATACAAACGCAAATGTGATCTTAGGTGTGGATGGAGGTGCGGGTGTGCAGATGGAGTTGCAGATACAAAGGGTGCTGTGGGCGCTTTGCGACTGTTGTTGCATGCATATCGAGGAGTCTGGAATGGATGAGTGGTGCTAGGCCGGGGGGAGGGGGGGGGGGGCTAAGATGAAGGATTTGCAGCAAGACAAACAGCTTAGTAGAAAACTGTGATATTTGCTGCTCCATAACACGTTGCTTTATGCTTTGACATGAAGATGTAGCTCGTCATAGGTAAGAAAGGCTAAGGCTAGACCCGCGCGATATGCACAATTTACGATGCATGAGAGAGACTTGAGGAATACAAGGAGGTCGAGGAGGAATGGAGAGAGGGGGGAAGGGGGCTTAGTTGGTGGTGGGACTTGTACCAGGCTACATGCAGAAACAGAGGCAATGTTGAGTTTTTTATTGTCTCCTCATCGATATCGACGGAGCAGTGCTGTAGCTATTGGAGAGCAAACTCGATCTTGGGTTCTGTCCCTTTGTTCATCTCTAGACGACAGGGGGTTGGATTCTCGGGATATTTCGTTTTCTGCTAGATGCTGCACTTGAACGTTAGCAATCAATGTCTGTGTGTTCATACTAGTGATGTCAGCGATGTCAGCAGCGTCTGTGGTGTCTCCCAACAACGTGCGAGGGGCATTACAGCATCAACGCAAGCAAAGTATCACCAGTTCTCCACTTGTCAGCCAGCCCCCTCCCTCCCCCCCCCTCTCGCCCTCCCCCTTGTCTGTCAATTGTCTGTGAGCTCCCCGGCAGCGTCTGTGCGTAGTGCAGTGTATGGACAGTGTTGAATTTCAAGTCCCGGATCCTGCTTTTGTTTTAAGTAGTTCAGGGATGTGGCGTGGCGGCCCAGTCGAAGGGAAAAAGAAGCGCACAAAGAGGGCTTCAACGTCCAAAGCTCAACTCATGGAGGGGCTCGGGTTTAGGCTCGATGAGGAGAGCGGCAAAGGACCCAGGGTTCACTATGCATGAAGTGGGAAACGAGAAAGAAGGTGGGAACAGGAATAAAGGAATGCGGACGTGAGACAAGAGACAAGAATTGAAAGAAAAGAAAAGGAAAGGATGGAAGAGAAAAGCGAGAGGGAGAGAGAGGGAGCGAGATAGTGCGAGTGGAGGGGAGGGGAGAGTGAGGGTTGATGCATGGATACATGGATACATGGTGGAGAAGTTTGGCTTGATATGTGGCTTGCTGCCGGAGCCCGCTGTGGCCCCAAAAAGTCTTGTTACAAGCATAGGGGAAGGAAGGCAAAGAGACTGGCAGATACAGAGGCCAAACAGGTTAAAGGTACCAAGGTACCAAGGTACCGGCAACAAAGCGACCAATATTCCAACGCTGGACACAAGGCATAGCACGCAGCACCACACAGTACAGCCCGACCCCTTTTTGACGGATACATTGATTGTACAGGCTGTACATCGTCCTGGTAGCCGTGTACTTCCCGAGGCAAGGCTGGAAGTAGCAGTAGCGGCAGCCGCTTGGATGAAAGTACCCATGTACACCAGCATACAGATATACAGATATACAAGGTAAACATATGCGTCATAATATAGACTCCTTATGTCACTTCTCATTTTACATGATTTGTTCAGGCTTACATCATTATGCCCATTGTTCCTTTGTCCTCTGCGCATTGTGCTGCCCCGCCGTGCAATTGTTGGCTCTCTAGCTTCCCATGGATCGAATGATTCCATAGAAAACGCAATGGCAAGCCAGAGAAGTATACAGACAACGAGTATCAAGTAGACCTCCACTCTGCTTCCTTCCTTTGCTTGCCGTGTTCCTTCCGTTCCTCTTTTTCGAGTTGTTTCCCTTTGGGTTGCCCAAGTAGATTACCCAGCTTACCTTACCTTGCTCTCTGAGCCCTCTGTGCCCTCCGTCTCCTTGATCAACTAATTGTGTCGTTGCTGCGATATCTACACTTCTCGTAGCTTGCTCCCGTGTGCTGACTCTTCGTTGCCCTTCCTATTTCACAGCCTTTTCTCCGTTGCTCTAATATTCAACTGCCGCAAGGAGTCAGTCAGCCAGTCTGTCTGCTTTGCATCCTCCAGCCCATCTAGTATTGCCTATTTTTCATCTTCCCCTCTCCGTCCCTTCTTGTCTGCTTCCTTCCTTTACTTCCGGCCTGTCTTGTCTAGCTTTTCCACCTGTGCCCATCTCCTTCTCGCTTCCTCTCCCACTTCCTTCTCTCTCTCTCTCTCTCTCTCTCTCTATTCTCTCATCATTCCTTCTCCTTCGTTTTGTGTTCCCCTCTCTTCCTATTTTTGCTGAAATTAAATTCTGTTGATGTCTTGATGCCTTGCTTGATCTGCCGAACCTTCATAAATACTTGGTCTCTGTCATCCTTGTGCTTCGTATACCATCTCTCCACCATCTTTTTCCCCCTCTTTCTCTTCCTACTGCCTTTGCTATTGTGGTTATTGCCTTTTCAGGCGTTGTGTGAGAATTTACTGCGGCTCTCGCAACTGCAACTTCCTTCCTTGCAGCATTTGGTTCGAACTTGCTTTTTCCGTTCTCCTCTGTGCTCGCTCCTTGTGTCTTGCCCTATTAATACCAATACAGACTATCATTGAAGGCTTCCAGGCAGCCAAACAGGATACAGTCAACTCCAAGACTGGCTGGATGTATGGCACCGCACATTGAAGTTAAAACAATAGCTTTCTTTGCTCAGGTTAGCAAGCAGCTGATCAGCTATTAGCTTCTACCTGAACTTGAAAGGATCTTCGCCTCGCTTGTTTTGGGCTATCCAGCAAGGAAGTTGCCTGCCCTTGGAAATCCTTCACCCGGGTCTTCAAGCTGGGCCACTTAGCTCCAAGCTTGGTTTTAGCCGTGTCAAAGCCGCAAGGCAAGCTCAAGCCAAAGCTTCCCACTTAGCGTTGCCCGCTCCTGCCTTTTGCTGTACTGCGCGACCCTATTTTATAGCGCTAAAATAAAAGGGAAAGAGAGCCCTCCCTCAAAAAATGTTCCAGTCACAGCAGCCAGATCCATTTTCCACTGTTTACTTCGGTAAAACTTGTGCCGCTATGGACCTTGTGACCCCTGCAGTTACTGCTGTAGCCGCTACAGGCCAAGTCCCTGGAGCGGGTCCTACAGTGGTCAACGCAGCCTATGGACTCCCCTCTAACCCGAATTCACATGGGCTTATCCCAGGCTTGGGCCACTGTATTGGCGCTCACGATTATGCAGGGCTCCCCTCAGCGGGCCTTTCTCAGAGCATGGATGATTACTATCCGCTTCTGCCACACTTTGCACACCACCATCAGCAATCCAAACCCTGTCATGGCCAGCCATTAGACGTGAACCCGAGTCAAAGCCAGTCTCAGTCTCAGTCTCAGTCTCAGTCTCAGCCACTATCGTCATCTTCAACTCCCCAACCGCTTGATATTTTCACGCAGCCTTTTGTCAACCTGCACCAGCAGCAGTATTACCACGCTCAGCCCCAGCAGAGCCAGCGCCTCCACCACCACAGTCGTCCTGATCACCACTATCAGGACCAACCTCCAAATCTGCGTTCGGCGCACCAGCTTCCTCTTGAAGACCATCATCAGTCAGAGCATTGTCAGGATCAACTTGGCCTTGATTTCGGCTTTTCCCGCGAGACCCACTATCCTCATCTCGTTGACCAAAGTCAATCTTCACGGCCATTATCAGCCGTTGCACATCAGCATCACTCCCAACTTCCTTTTGCTCAGCCTCTAACAACATCCGTATCGGATACTTCCTCGGCTGCTGTTCCAAGGACTGTCAATACATCTACCTCGAGCTGCTTTCCCACTCTAGAGGCAAGTCCTTGGAATTCATCGCTTTCGCTACTCTCTGCCCCCGGCTCTTTAGCTTCCACCCCGCCCAGCCCACATTACCTGCACCCGCAGAACAACTCATCGTCACCTACTATTACAGCTACCATACAGCGCAATTACCAACATTCAATTCCCTTTTCCTTGCCGCTGCCGATTTCCTCGCCACTTTATCCATCAACCGCAATGGGCACTAGCGATGATCTGACCCATACCGCCGCAGCTTTTGCTGACGATATTGCGGCTCAGGAAGCTCTAGCCCGTGACTACCAGCCCGATCTTCAGGTATGCTTGTCTTGAATGAAAAAAAAAAAAAAAGTTACAGAAGAACAACAGAATATAACTTGCTAATACCAATGGAATCTATCTATCTGCAGGGCCCTCTTGTTGGTGACAAAATATCTAGCGTGGCCATTACTGAGGCCTATGCCCGTGCCGACCCCGTGTACATTGAGAAGACCAGTGTATGAAACCTCCGTCACCCCTGATAATCCACCGTCTATCCATCATTCCCATATCCCCAATGCCCTACGCATTCGGTGCACTAATGCCTCCTCCTGTCTAGGCCCTGCCTCAAACATACAGCCACTATCGTCCCATACAAGGCGACGGAAACTGTGGATGGCGCGGTATGTTCACATTCAAAACCAAACAAGCGTATGTGGCAGCTTTCTAACTCTACACAGCTATCGCCTTTTCCTACTTTGAGAAGCTCGCTGAGATTCAGGATCAGACCTTGATTCAACATGAAATACTTCGACTTATTTCATTCAATGATGCCCTGGAAAAAGTTGGCGGTTACGATGCCATGCTGTTTGAAGACATGGCTGAACAGACAGTTACGTTGCTGAAGAATCTTAGCGCCAATATCTCTTCTCTTAGTGATAGCATGGCCCTCATCACCGCTGCTTTCAATGACGCCGACACCCAAAGCGCAATCATATACCACATGCGCCTTCTAGCTGCCACCACCATCAAAGGTAACCCGGAGTACGAACCTTTTACTGGTGGCCTTGGTCTTGCTGGTTTCTGCTCCCAAGTGATTGAACTTCCCAGTCGTGAGATTGACCATCTTGGCATTGACGCCCTGGCAGCTGCTCTTCTCAGGCCCATAAACATGGTGCTTCGGATAGTCTACTTGGATCGGAGTAAGGGCACACAGCCCAACACTCACCAGATACCCGCCGATGGTGATATCAAAGTTGCCAATGAGACTGGCCGCGCCATCTATCTTCTGTTTCGACCTGAACACTACGATATTCTTTATAAAGGACGCATTCAAATCCAGATAAACAAGGTTGATGTGTCCTATCACAACGACAATAAATTTGAAAGCGCCCACAACCATCTCGCTTCCTTTGCTACGTTTGATTTCTCACAGTTAGCCATGATTCCTGGCCTTTCCAAGTTCCCTTCACCAGCCCCCTCTATGCCTGGCAAAGCACCTGGGTCCGTTGGACATGGCTTCATGCCCATGGAGACTAATGCCTGGGGCGCCGATGCTGACATGAGCATGGCTCCTTCTCAGAAGCCACCACCGGTCCCTAGTTCCGCCAGGACGTCTGACCTCCACACCGCATTCGATGCTGTGACGCCTGCAAAGCCCCCACTCCCATTGTATTTGCATATGCCTCAATCGCGTCAATCCATGACTCCTGTTTCAGAGACTCCTTCCCCCATCGTGCAGTCACCTTCAACTGAGATGCTGCAGTCAATGCTGCCGCCACTGGCACGCCCGGCGTCATCATCACCATTAGTATCAACTACGAGCTCTAATGCCACGCAGCAGTATCCGCTACGCTTCAGCATGCAGTACTTCCAGCTTGGAGATTCCTTCAAACAAAGCCAGCCATTTATGAGCTATAAGAACAGTCATTTCAATAAGGCACACTTCAAAAATCCCAAGTTCACACCAGAGCAGTGGACACCGCGAGATGATGACGAATACTGATGCAAATGTCCAGTCATTTTCCCTTGTTTTCTTTTTTCCCTATATATCGTTGGCTTTCATTTCATTTATTAGCCTCAAAGGGCTGTAATTTCCATGGGTGGTTTTGTGTTCTCTTACGTCTCTGTTTTATTCCAGACTCGTGTTTTGCTTTTTCTTTCTTCGTTTCGCCGTTTGTCCTTGACCATCTGCCCCTCCATCCCACCATCCTCTCTTTCTTCATGGTTGTCTGAAGCTCAAAAGTACACAAAACTATTTTTTTCCTCTACCTCTTGTTGCTCCTTGTTCCACTAGGCTTGCCACTTTGTCGAAATATACTTATACTACCACTCATTTACTGCCAACATTCGTGAAAAGTTGATCTATAGTTCCTACCACCGACTGTCACAAGACTCTAAACAAAATGTACTGTTACTTAGCATCTTCTTACTCGCTATCTCTCTCGACCTGTAGACCCAAACTTCTATCCCATGGAGAATAAAAGTCATAGGGATGCACCGGTGTATTATCCGCTGTTTCACCAGCCTGTTCCTCTCGCCTACTCCGCTCCCGTTCCCGGGCCCACCTATCTCGCACTCCTGGCACTGCTGAGCTCATTGTTAGATTGTAAGATGTATCGTCTAGTTCGAGCGGCATTGCCACAGATGCAGGCAACTCAGCCTGTCGCGAGTTTGAGGGTAGCTCCTGCGGAGCATCTGTAGCCTTTACCCGACGCCATAATGCCCACGAAGCTTTTGGTGAATCTAACTCGGACGCAGCGCTAGTTAGTGGAAGGCAGTCTGCCGGTGTTTTTTCTCCGCTCCGGGTGGCATTTGTCATGGGAGAAGACGACTGCGGGCCGGGTATAGTAGAGTGAGAGCGAGAGCGGCTAGAATGTCTGCGGCGACATATCCGTCGGACGAAGAATAGTAGTGTGATGAACAGCCCCAAGCTGGCAATAGCACCGACGGTAATTCCAGCTATGGCACCACTAGATATTCGGTGGGGTGTATGTGTGGGGCTTTCCGAGGATTCAGGCGATAGTGATTCTGTAGAAGCGTTTGCGCCTAGAATGTATTCAAAGTGTTAGAACTTACTCCTTGTGTAGTTTAGGTGTTCTTGAATCTCACTATTTGATGGCGCAGGCAAGGCGGAGAACATGGATGTCGCCAACTGAACGTTTCGGTACAGCACCCCATTTTGCGCCTCTGGTGGAAGTGCAAGATCATCCAAGCATGTCACTAGAACTCCCAATTCGCCGGCCACCGGCGTTGGCCCATCATCAAAATCCCAAACATGCAGCGTGCCGCACCCCGCACCTCCGCATGTAACAGTTCTTGTCGTCATGCTGGCAAACAGGCGCACGCTATCGCCCTCAGCGAAGCTCATAATGGCAGCAGAGGGTATGGGTGCCGGTGTCGATAGGGGCTGGGGGTGCGGTAAGGCCAAGGCTGCGCAACTTAGGCCGCGTGAAATGGAGGTCGTCGTTAATTGATCACTAGCAGGGAGAGAAAGCCACCGACAGCCAACAGTGCCATCCCAGGTAGTGTACTGGGCATTTTCTCCTGTACATTTAGCAGTAACGACTTGAAACAGAAAAGAGCACGAAGTTAGTGATCAAGGAAAAGAGTCAAATGCAATGTGCATCTAGCCACGCCACTGCCACTACTCGCCGGCTTCTTCCAGGGGGCTCTCTAGCGACATACCTGTAGTTCCGGTTGAATATATGCCTATGACAGCAGACGCGTCATTGTCGATTGAGGCTGCTCTTATTAGAGCTGCGAAGAGAATGGCAATGCAGAGAAGAAGCTGCGCCATGATAACATCAATATCATGATATAGCTCGTCTTAAAAAGGCCAGCAAACAAAGCTAGACCGTAGACTCAGTCCAAAGGTTTGAGCGTTCGATCAGGCTAGAAGATATGGTTCACCGCTTTCCTTTTGTCATCTACAAAACCAAAATCAGGAAAGAACAAGATAAAATTTCTTCAATTATGCCTGACCTTGGTCTCATTGTTTCGGCAACTGCTCTTTCATCCACATCCACAGGAGCAATCCGTCGGCGGCAACCACACACGGCATTGTTTGTGATGTCTGTGTCCCTTCCTATTTGGTGACTTGTATTCTCGTCTATGGTGACACAAGAGTTACAGCTACAGGACCCGTCATACTATGAGCAAACTCTTCCGAACGTGGCCATAACTCCCTCCCAGATGGCATTTGACAGACTATTTTTGTCGTGTGAGATACTTGGATTATATGGCGAGAGTTGGTGATCTTGGTCGTGGCTATATGCGAATAGTTGGTCGATCCCAAGTAGAACCGAAATGTAAGCACTGCCATAGCCCATGCCAGGCGGAAGGTTGGAAGGAAATATAGGGAAATGGGAATGAGACACGGACTGAGTACTCTCTAGTTGTTACGTTCGGTTGATCTGTCCACTAACTGCTGATCACGAAATATTTATTAGTATGCTAATGAATCAGTACCTCTAGAGTGAGACGCATAGAAAGAGAGCTATCCCATAGCCTTGTCAAGCACGACAGAGTTTTAGTGGCTGCATATTCTATCATGGCAATTGAATGGCTATATGCATGGGTAACGTCCTGAATATACGTTTGCTCTACCAAGCTGTCAAGATTGCAAACAACTAGTATTGCCAAAGTTAGCCAATCTTTCTTCACCGCTTTCCATTCGCAGGGCAGAAAATCCGGCTACTAAAAAAAATTATTTGCCCCTCCATTTTATTCATTATAAGCGCATAGTCCCTATGGCGGGGTAGATTTGTGAGAGTTAGTAGTTGCCTCAGTACCTGTAGCAGTAGTGAGCTTTAGCGGCTCTACGCTCCCAGCAAAGACTATAGCTCGCCGCCCACTGGCCGAATCAGTTTTCTTCCTATATAGTAAAATTATTTCGCCATAATCCTCTAATTAATTTTCTTCCTCCTCTTTCCCCTCCGACCCTTCAACTTGTTTACTATCGTTAAATCAGGTTAACTTGATTCTTATCACACACTTTTAGATCACAATGGTTAATTACGACAGCTATGAGACGCCTCTTGGCGCGCGTTACGCCAGTATGTGATCCCGCACTCTCCCTTCAAAACTCCCGCGCCTTGTCACCAACCGGCAGCCGGCGGTTGTCCGGATCTCCCCGAACTAACAACACGCCCCACCCCCCCCTTCTTTTGTTGTATAGGCAAGGAAATGATGGAGCTTTTCTCGGCCCGTACTCGTGTCTCAACCTGGCGCCAACTGTGGGTATGGCTAGCCGAGGCTGAGAAGGAGCTTGGTCTAGACTTCACCGAGGAACAGATCCAGCAACTGCGCGACAATGTCACCATCACCGACGAGGGCTTCAAAATTGCTGCCGAGGAGGAGAAGCGCCGTCGCCATGATGTCATGGGTAAGTCAGTCCTGCTAGCAAACTAAGACCCAGCTGTAACAAGACTTGTTGGCATAAATTATACAGCAAGCAGATAGTCTGCAATGCAGGCACTCAGATACAAAGCTAACAGCCACTGCTTATCCATAGCTCACGTCTATGCCTTTGGCCAGGTTGCTCCCAAAGCTGCTGGTATCATTCACGTTGGCGCCACCTCATGCTACGTCACCGACAACGCCGACTTGATCTTTTTGCGCGATGCTCTGGACTTGCTGCTACCTAAGCTTGCCAAGGTTATTGATAACCTGGCAAAGTTCGCCATGGAGTGGAAGGACTTTCCCATTCTAGGTTTCACGTAAGGAAGGACCTGTTCCCTTAAAGTCATGCCTCTCAGTTGTGGAATACTAGAGTTTTCTGATTTGTTAACAGTTGACTTTCTTCGCAGTCACTACCAGGCCGCCCAGCCCATCACCCTTGGCCGTCGTGTCTGCCAATGGGCCCAGGACCTCATGATGGATCTGGAAGACATTGAGCACGTGCGTGCTGAACTCAAGTTCCGCGGTGCCCAGGGTGCTACCGGCTCACAGGCCTCTTTCATGGAGGTTTTCAAGGGCGACGAGCAGAAGATTGATAAGCTAAACCAAATTCTGTGCCAGAAGGCCGGCTTCTCTGCTATTTACGATATCTCTACCCAGACCTACACGCGCAAGGTTGACCTGCGTGTTGCCAACGCCATTTCGGCGCTCGGTGCCACTGCTGTGCGAATTGCAGCCGATCTCCGCCACCATGCTCACGACAAGGTCATGGACGAGCCTTTTGAGTCAACGCAGATTGGCTCTTCGGCCATGAGCTTTAAGCGCAACCCCATGCGGTCGGAGCGCATTTGCGCCTTGGGCCGCAAGCTCAAAACGATCAATGCCAACTTTGCCGACACCTTCAGCAACCAGTGGTTCGAACGTACGCTAGACGACTCGGCTGTGCGCCGCATGGACATCCCTGAGATGTTCCTACTAGCCGACTCAATCTTGCTGTCGTTAGACAACGTTACCAACGGCCTGGTTGTTAACGAGGCACAGTTCCGCGAGCAGCTAGCCCAAGAGCTACCCTTCATGGTCACTGAAAACATACTCATGAGAATGGTGCAACTGGGTATCTCACGCCAGGACGCCCACGAGGAGGTTCGCGTATTGTCACACCAGGCGGCCAAGGTGGTTAAGCAAGAGGGAAAGAAGAATGACCTCGTCGAGCGCATGAAGTCGAACCCCTTCTTTGTAAGTTTTGAAATATTGTAGCGATATAGTTCTCCTTCTCGTTGAGATACTTAACTAATATGTGCGAAATACAGGCTCCTATCAAGGACGAGATTGACGAGATGATGGACCCTAAGCTGTTCATCGGCCGCTCAGCCGGTATGACAGAGCGCTTTGCAGGCCCCAATGGCGTGCTGGACAAAAAGCTACAGCCATACCGCAAGTTCCTCAACTCTGCGTCGACTGCTGAGCTGAACGTTTAGAGTAAAGAACAACGGATAGAGGAAAGAGATTGAACGGGCTAGGGACATTCACTAACTAGGCTGGCCAGAGGGAAAATGCAAATTTGTTTTTAGTTTTTGGGGAAAAATTATGTATATATACATATATATATATATACTCGGTTTGTGTGCTCTCTTCAACAGGACGTATTTCAGTGCCTATTGAGTCGTCATTCATCACCTTGACGATAGCCGTGGCGACGGAACTGACAGCTGACTAAGAAATATTTCACGTAACGTCGGCTAATCCACGGCTAACCTCAGCGGTATATCGTGCTTACTAATCACGGACCTACGTGCTCAATTTGGCATGTCGCCAAAGAGCAAGCATGACGATAATTCGATCTACAGTACATCTTACTCCAAATTCACCCGCGAAGAATAATTTGTCAGTCCCTAATTACAAGGCCCTTCTCCTTTCCTTTTCCATTGTCTACAGCTGTCGTCATCCCTCTCCCTCTCCCTCCCCTTTTGCCAGCTAAGCCCAGCCCATGTATCCATGTCGGCCCCTCTTTATAAAGGCAGTCTGAAGAGTTGTTTTTTAGTTGATAGCTGACAAGAGACGAACAAGGAGACAAGTCAAGGCCAAAGCTTTTGTCATTCGGGACTTGCTTTCGCTTTCACCATCGCCCAGCCCTGAAACAAGCGGCCGTCGTATTCTTCTGCGCTGCTATTAAGTCCGCAGTCAAAAGAAAAAAAAAAAGGATACGCCGAGAGGGGGCTGGCTATACCTTGCTCTCGATAGTCCCCTTGTTGATCCATCAGGGCACTTTCTTTTTCCTTTCACTCTTCTTTCTTCTGCTTGGTAGACGTGAAATGGACAAGGGACGACCAAGTCTAGTCAAATCTTGAAACGAACGGACTCTGTGTCGATAACTTAACCTGTTCCATGTCCTTCTCTTTCCTCTTCCCCCCCAACAGTACAAACCCCTGAAAGCTGTACACTTTCGTGTCTTCTTTCTAGCTTCTTTGTTTCGACCAAGTTTCCTTTTTCTGATAGGAACAAACAAAGCACGAAAAGCCAGACCGCTTCTGTGCTCCTCAGTTTCTAGCTTTATTGTTCTGCTGGTGTTCTCGATCTTTTCCTATTCGGTCCCCCCTACCAAAGAAGGTCAGTTCAACTTACAGATCCTTATTCCCAGGAAAGGTCGACCTGCAAGAAAAAGCTCAAGCACCTCCTTTATTCTTAAGAAAGAAGAAAAGAGACAGCAGAGGAGGGAGGGGGTTCTCTCTCCTTTGTTGGTGTCTGTCTCTCCACCACTTCGGGTTCCCTTGGTTTGATCTAGGCCTGCCCTTTGTTTGCCCGCCTTTTCTTCTTCTACTTCTCCTTCTTACACCACCCTTCCTTTATCTTTCTGCATTCTGCAGATCTCCTGAAAACCCCTGGCTTAAACTTCACTGTGCCCCGAATTCACCAAGACTCCTAGCACACAAGTCTCAAGGCTTCATTCAGTCTTCCAACCCATCAGTTCTTGTCATGCTCTGTGCCGTGGGCCACTCATCACTTGTCACCACTTGAAACAAGCCAGGGAGGCAAGGGAGGGAGGAGAATCAGACTATCAGTCTATTCTGCCCATACTTGCACAAATCTTTACTAGATCTCTTTCCCGGTGGAATTCTCCCTTATGGATTTCCCCATCCACCCCTCTCCCTCAACTTACGCCATTCGTCACAAAAGCAGCCCACTGAAACCATACCTTGACCCCATCACAGGTGAGGTGATTTCCGAAGCACCTCTTCCTATATTATTGCCATACATAATAGGATTTCTTATTGGTCCCTTTCCCTCTCCCCAGACCAAGACTACCGCCCATCACTACCATAACTAACTTTCCACTGCAACCCCACCAACAAATCAACAGCGGTCACTCAGCAAGCTAATGTACAGCTCAACAGCCAGAACACCCACGTCTTGTCGTCCGCCTAGTCTTCTCGCTTCTTTTCTTTTTTGTCATCTTGCTTGCTCATTCTGATCTGATCTTTCTGTTACACTGGACCCGGATCCACGCCGCGCAGCAAGGGGAACAAAGGCACAAGAGCAGGAGATTCTCATCATAGTAAGTCTATGCCCATACAACACACCAACTAATAACAGTTCCTATTCCCGGTCCTGTTTCGTTTCTCTTCTCCTTTTATTTTCTTTTCTTGCTCTATTGCATTATCGACCGCTTCTCAAGCCGTTAAGCTGTGCTCGCTCATCTTTTGTTCTCTCCATTATTCCATTTTCCACTCTTTATCTTTGCTTTCTTGAAACACACTCAAAACCTGTACTTCTATACTCATCTTCATCAGCCTCTTTTCGTTTACCTTGCCTTATCATAATCATTGACAATATCGCCCTCATTCTTGTTGTATATCTTATTTGCGCTAGCCTTGGCCTCCATATCACTTACCTCCTTCCTTGCCTTGTACACCGTTCCTAAACATATCGGTCTACACTATCTTTCTTCCTCCCTTTGCACGGCGCTGGAACTTAAACAGACACATCCTCCCTTTCTCACCTTACGCCCTTTTCTTTAACATCTCTAATCACCCGTCATGCGAGGCTCTCGGATACGTCGTCTTAAACGTTCCATGGCTGACTTTCACATTTCCATTACATCAGCGCTATCTCACAGCACTACGCCAGCTCTTCCTTCCGTTAAGTCCACCATGAGTCTCAATATACCAGCCAAGCCTAGCGATATCAGTACAATCCTGAACACGCTCGAGGCACAAGGTTCTAAATCTGGTACGCCCGTCTAATTTACATCCTCATCCCCTTCATATGCTCTAGAACCTAACCTAGCAACCCCCTAGATGACGATGCGCTGCTGAAGCAGTTACATCTTCTTACCCGCACCACAAAAGCTTCGGAGCTAGGTGCTCTTCTTTCAGAAAATGCCATCAACATCATTTCCAAGATTGCCTTTGTAAAAGGGAAGTCTACCCTACGCAGAAGGGCAGCATTGCGTTGCTTAAACAACATTCTAGTTTTACAGCCGACTCTAAGGCGGTATTTTACTGAAAAGGGCCATGTCTTGAGTCTCATCGACCTCCTAGTCGTAAGTAGAACCATGTCTCACCTACAATGCATGTCACTTGCTAACCAAGTAAATACCCGGCGTCTTACAGGAAGGTGATGAAGAAGACGAACTGCCTTGTGCCAGTCTCATGATGTTTAGCTTGGTTGGAACTGGACTAGACCTGGGTCCACAGTTAGAAAAAGGCAAACTGGTTAATGCCATTTCCAAGGTATGCCTTTCCTAAAGATCGACGTGATATATGTTACCCAACTACTGACGTATATTTCCAGGCTATCACACGCCATGCTAGGACGTCAAATGTACCCACAGCAGACCCATCATCGCCCGGAAGCGCCATTCTAAAGCTTTTATCTACTCTCGCTTTGATGTACGAAAAGCATGTCGATAAATTCTCCTCCACCACTTCATCGCTATTCGATCTTCTCACCAAAGTTGTTATACCCAAAGACGACCCTCTTCAACCACCAGTCACTCTTCTAATCAACTGTCTCTTCGCTATTCCGCTACCTAACAACTACACTTACTCGAAAGAGAGCGTCGATCGCCTAATCGAGCTCCTCGAGCTTAGTCTAGCTGCATATGAAAAGGACAACACAAAGGTTGACAAAGATACCTTACCCTTAATGCTTACTATTTTACGACTTTCCGAATCATCAGATAAAGCAGCTAAACAGGTTTTGTGCGACAAAATATTCCCGTCTGACAAAGACCGTGAAGAGGCGCTTGGTCGTGGGACTACACTTCCACACAAACTACTTCACCAAGTTTCGAATCCCATAGCCGCCAATTTCTGTCAGACTACACTCAATATCTACTTTGAATTATCTGAGAGAAATCCGCAGACCTTTGTTACAATTGTTGGCTTTGGTAATGCTGCAGGCTTCCTTGCTTCCAAGGGCATCAAAATGTCAGAAAGCGAGATCAACCAGAACAGTAATGGCCCAAGCTATCCAATCAATCCTATCACGGGACAACGGCTTGACATGGAAGATGTTTCCGATCTACCTGAAATGACAGATGAGGAGAAGGAGCGCGAAGCAGAAAGACTGTTTGTGCTATTTGAAAGGTATGTCTTACTTTCTGGTCTTCAAGTCCCCTCAAAACAGAACAAAAACAAGGACTCCCGTACTAATAGATGTTCTCTCTAGATTACGGGGTACTGGAGTTGTCGATATTGAGAATCCAGTCACTAAAGCTAAGCAGGAAGGGCGATTTGAGGAGCTTCCTGATGATTATGAGGAAGATGAAGATACCAAGAAGTAGGATGGATTTTTTGAATATAGTGTACGATCATTTGCCATGAAACTCTCCATCGAGATTTGTTAAGACAAGTTTGTGCGTCCAATCCAGTCTGAGGTATTCAAGAATCGTGATGCTAGGCCTAAATAATCTAGTCAGTCATATACGTCATTACCCACCCAGGCGGGCCTTCGGCTAAATCTCGGCAATAGTGCATGTCTTCGCTTTGTAACTTTGTGGGTACAAACAATCAAATAATTTCTTAATGACGACTCAAAGCTTCTTAATCACAATCAAGTCCGCTACTTACCAATTGCCATAATTGATGCTACTATCACGTCTGGGACAAAGTTCCTTTTCGTCCCCAGAGAAATGTCGACTGCGCTTGTCACACGGACGTCCGCCGTTCTTGACATAATAGCCGCCACATCTTGCCAAAGCTCACATCATTACCCCCGTCACGATGCACTACAACGCACAATTAGACCCTCCTCTCTGGGACTTAGACAACCCTCGATAACTAGACAAAACTATGCAACCGATGCGTCCAAAAAGAAGGCCAAAAAGAGATACATCGTACCTACAGCTGTCTCGACTCCACCGCGGCGTGACCCGTACATGTTTCCAAAGGCACGCGAGTGGGCGACAGCCGTCGGCATCGGCACTCCAGTATCCCTACGGCCCTTCAAACTAGTTCTGCCGCCGCATCTGCGTGGTGTGGGATTTGCGCCCAAGTACTCGCCACTTCCAACGATCCGCAGCACTGATATGCCGGTATACTTCGCCGCACTCGAGCACCCAATGAGTGCGTATCAAATGCTCAAGTATGAGCGCAAACTAGCCACACATTCGCTATTTCTCTACGTCCATGTAGGCGTCACGGCACGGCCGATCGTGCGCAATTATGTCGAGCGTTGGGTACGCGACGCCATTTGGGCGGCGATGCGTGAAAAGGGCTATTCTAATACAGGCCGCGTGCTCCCAGTGGAAGAGATTCAACCGGGCGTCACTCCGCCGAGCCAAGATATGTGTGGCACGCTACTAGTCAAGATCACAAATCCATCAAAGTTAGTTACGTTAAAACGTAGCCAGAGTCTAGAAATCGGTCGACATGTTGTTCAAACAGTCTTGCGGGATCTCGCGCCCCGGGCATATCCCAATCCGTTGCTCCAGCCCGTCCAGTTCCCGGCTGACTTCTTACCACACTACAAGAAGAAAGCACTACTAGCGCAAATTGAGAAGGGGTGGGAGGAAGAAAGTAAGGGTATACCGCGTGTGAAGACCGTTGAGGAGAAGCTGGCCGAGGCTATTGCAACCAAGGAAAACTTCTACCCTACACCAAAGTCTTCAGGGTCACAGGCTGTTTCGGGCGCGACCAGTATACTAAAGGGATTGGGGAAGGCTGTAGCTACACCCCCCCAAGGCGAAAACATATCAAACACACAAAAAAAGCATCTTGCTGAAGAAGCAGAACTTGTTTCTGATATAAAGAAACGGTGGATCAATCGGCTAGGCAGCTCGGATATCAGCGCATCCAAGTCCGTCACGGCAGACTCTAAGTCGGCCCCAGTTCCGAAACAGCCACCAGTGTGGGATGCAGACGAAATCGAGCGAAGGTGGAACGAAGCGGGAACACCCAAGACGGTAAGGAAGGGATGGAAGCCTCGGGATATCTTTTAGATTTGTTTGGAGCTAGAATTTGCGCATACTTGGGTGGAACTTGTGCATATAGCATTAAATTTAGGCCATGGCATTGATTCGTTGCAGACTCATCGCGGACCCAGTCGACGCAATGGAAGACCTTAACAGTGACGCCACTCGTGCGCCACACAGATGCCACACATCCAGCCAAGTGGCACGGGCCCACTTAAACCGTGTGCTGGATGGACACAGCTTCACAGAGCTCCAGGCTCTTGCCTTAATCCCTGGCTTTGGAGGGGGCAAGCCTATCTTCTTCTCTTTGATTCAACACCTCGCTTTCCCACCGAGAAGAGGACAAATTGAGAGCTTGACAACAACCCAGCTAAATCGCATCGCGGTCTTTACAACGAAAATTGCTGATTTTCGTGCTATTCTATTTTCTTTTGCTTGTTTGTTAAGCGGTTCGTGTATTTTTTTGCCCGCTGCTGCATTGTGCTTGGTCCCTTTACCAAGACGCGCAATATTCAATAAAAGCTTGGGCTTGTTGTTTTTTGCCAAGGTGACCGACCACGATAGTCCCTTCTTCCACTTGCTTCGCCTCGTCTCGTCTTGTTACCATTTTTACGATCTAAACGTCGCTGTCGCGCTTCTGATTGCCGTCAAGTAGCAAGAGAGCCCCTGTGCTTTTCTGCTATCTATTCGTGCTTGCCAATCTCTATCTCCGATTCACTACATACCGGCCGCCTACTATCCCCTCGCGACAGATACTTCTTTTCCTCCTTGAATATGTTGGTTTCTCTTACGGTCGGCAAGGTTGACGCTGGTGTCACTGTGCTCCTAACGCCTGACAAGCGCTTGGTATGTCCTTGGATATTGTGACCTTGCCTATCAATTGGCGCTAGTTCACTCTACGTTGCCCAGCCAGCCCTATGAATTTCAGTCACTAATCTATACCCACATGTATTGTCAGATTGAGTTTCCGTCCATTTTGCTTCCACCCGGCATTTCCTCCGGCAGTATCGTTGACATTACAGTTTCCCGCAACACTGGATCCGAATCTGCTGCTGACAAGGCCTTCCAAAGTCTTCAAGACCGCATTTACGGCTGCTTCGGAGCCTCTGAGCCCACCACCCCAGTGCTGCGCTGCCGCAATGCCACTCAGACTTCAGTTGTACTCGAATGGGACCCCATACACCTAGCCACTGCCGAACTCGTGTCACTATCGTTATATCGCAACGGCCAAAAGGCCGGCAACATCCCAAGCCCATTGCAAATGCATAGCACTAAGATTAGCGGTCTAGCCGTTGACACGGCATATACATTTCATTTGGTCCTGCGCACGACCGCTGGTACGTACTCGAGCGAGCAGGTCACTGTGCGTACGCACAAGATGACGGACCTAAGCGGCATCACGATAACGGCCGGTGCTATGCCCCCCAATTTCCGCGAGGCATTGACGGCGGCTGTCGAGCGCATTGGCGCCAAACTCGTTGACTCCGTGCGCATTGACACCACGCATTTTGTCACAACTGAAGGCCGTGGTGTTGCCTGGGAAAAGGCCGTCGAAAATAATATCCCCGTTGTACGACCCGAGTGGGTTGAGGCATGCGAACGTAGCGGTCGCATTCTAGGCGTTACTAAGTTCTACCTTGATGCCGTCCGCACAGGCCCACCCATGGGGTCGACACCACCAGCTGCTACCCAACAGCACACGCAATCAAACAGGCCCTCGGCGGGCCCAGCTTCAACGAGTGACGTGTCAGCATCCGCGTCCCCAGCCCCAAGTAGTTCACAGAAGCCTTTGCCACGGGAGCCTTCAAGTGAGAATAAAGATACGGCCGTAGCGACAGACGCAGCAACACCAGCCGAAGCCAACAGCGATAGTGGTAGAGACGAGGAACGAGACAAGGTACGAAAGTCACGATCAGAGAGTAACGCTCCTGGTGACGATGACGGCAGCAAACGGTCATCGTCATCTTCCCGACAAAATCTAGCGGTGAGGCCAGTACCGACGATTGAAGATACAGATGAGGACAAAACGGGATCGGAAAGGACGTCCTTTCAAAACATTGCGCTATAACGGGAAGGGGGTGGAAATTTGAGGGGCATAGAATATGGGTAGATGACGCAGGGGGGGAAGGTTATATCGAATGTGGTGAGGTTGTGTGTGTAACAATGGATAGTTCTTACTATTATTAACTCTAGAGTCTGGGTTGGCATATTACGTGGCCCTCCCAATCATTAAGCCCATTTTACATGGATAGAAAGAAGATCAAAGCATCAGACTCGGTAGAAAGAATCTGCAAGTGTATTACGAGAGCGTTCAGAACAGTAAGATACTAAGCAGAAGAGACAGAATAATAAAGATAAGGACATTCAGACGGAGAAGAGACGATAACAATAGGTGGCCAAAGATATCAAGAGGAAGTAGAGTCAAGAAGAGAAAGTGAACAGAGAAGAAGAATGGAATACAAAGCAGAAAACGAGTTGAATAGAACGAAAGAACGCAGCAGTCAAAAGAGCCACGGGAATGGCTTTACCGCGAACAAAGTAAAACAAACAAACAAACAACAGCCATCAGAAACGATCATCCAACCGTTCCGTCCCAATTGAGCAAAAGAAACGCTATAAAGAGGAGAAGGAAAAAAAAAACGGGGGGGGAAGAAGAAGACAGTAGCAAGAGCAGAAACAAGAAAGAAGATAATAGGCGCGGAGACGCAATAGAGAGAGAGTGTGTGTAGTGGTGATGGTGAAGTGAGCGTGACTAAGCAGAAATATGATGAAAATAAGATATAAACAGACGAATAATAATGTGATTTTTTTTTCTTTTCACTTGCCCGGTCTTAGTCAGTATGAGATAAGAAGTGTGATATGACATATGAAATAGCGGAAGGAGACGGACCAAGACCGGAGAGGAAAGTAGTTGGCGTACTGAGGGAAGGCGCAAACAGGCAGAGAAGCAGACAGAACAGGAAAGAGCCAAGACGTGATGATGAAAACTTCAACGTGTCATCTTTTTTTATCACAGATCACGTTATCTCCTCTACTCTGGCCCTCTGCTCAGTCTGAAAGTGCGCTCACCATACACCGAACTATCCGGCGTGCGGGGGTTTGACTGGTTCTCGAGAGTCTCCATGACAATACGAGAACGTCTCTTTTCCGCGGCTTCAGTCATCCACTCAACAACACGGCCTTCGTAGAGAGTCATCAGGGTGCGGTCAAGATTGGCTAGGGCCGGCTCCAGTGCCTTGACGACGGCGTTGCCGCTAGAGCTGAGCTCAAGCTTGCGGAGCCGTCTCTCCATATCATGGAGATCGTATGATTGTACTGTGCGGCGCGATACACGGTTGTGGCTATGTCTGGCAAGCGGGGCCGATGCTGTGCTCATCACTGTCTCGGCTACTGAGCCGCGAGAGTCAGGCCTTTCGTTGTCTGAGTCGGAATCAGAGCTACCCCCCGACGACCTGCGCATCTTTTTAAACCGACGTTTAGACCGCGACAGTTCTTTGCCATGAGTCTTGGCCTCCAACGCCGGGGCACTCTTGCAAATCGATGGCACCTGGTGAGGAGTCAGGTCGACGATGACCATGACCGAGCTCATACTAGGCGCCACAGCTGACTCGGAAGGAGTCTGGACTGAGTTTCGTGATCCTTGAGATCGCACAGAGCGTGCCCGCTCGATGTCACGCATCTTCTTTTCACGTACACGCTCCTGTCTGTTTCTTCTCCACTCTGTTGACGCCTTGGCACGAGTGCTTTCGGACGACGGGAATGTCTTGTTCTCGCGGCGACTGTTGGCAGAGGTTGAGGCCGCAGAGGATGCAGCAGAGACAGAGTTGGACGTCGCCTTAGCCACATTATCGTGCTGGCGAGAGCGAGAGGTTGGTAGCTGCAAACTTGTCTTGGACGACGACGCAGAATGCATGCTACCACCAATAGCCTTGTTCCGTGATGGGACGTCACGCTCAGGTTCATCGCGCTCAGCAACCATGCGGGCGGCTTGCATCTGCGCCAGCTTGGCCTTCTGGGCAGCAATTGGAGGGATGTCGGGCACGGGACGCACAGGCCTGGGGTATGCAGATTGGAGGGAGATAGACTGTCCATCCAGGATCACTTGGTCGATGGACTCGGTAGTACGAGCAAATCCACCTGACACAGTACCATTGCGACGACGGGGAATCTGGACAGTGGTGGTAGTGCTAGTGGCAGTGGACGTGACAGTGATGTCCTTGTTAGCATCTTTGGCCAGGGACATAGACATTGCCTGTTGCTGCTTCATTTGTGCAAGCATCGAAGTTGATCTGCGCGGCACCATGCCGGGCCGTTGGCCACTTTCGCTAATTGTAGGCGTAGATGTGGCACTGGTGGTGGCAGTGGTGACAGAATCAGCATAAGTGTTGGACCCACTGTCACTCCCACTCTCAGTTGCAGGCCGCGACACAGAGCTTTCATTGCCGATCGATTGTGAGGGTGTGTGGATGGCGTTGCGGCGCCCAGTAGACACTTGAGTATCCGGCTGGGGCAGGTGAGACTGCATGGATACAGCCGGCTGAGCAGCGTTTGTAGCAGCGACGGTAGCAGTAGAAGTTACAGAAGCTGCTGTTGCCGCTGCTGCTGCTGCTGCAGTGGACTGTGTGGTGATGGCAGATAGGGAGGAGACGCGTGGGCGTGAAGGGGGAGGAGAAAGCGAGAGCGGGTGTTGAGAGAGCGGGCCGCGGTGAGGCGAAGGTTTAAACGGCTTTTGTGGCGTCTGTTGTTGTTGTTGTTGTTGTTGTTGTTGCTGTCTCTGCTGGGATGAAGACGAGGGCCGCAGCTGAGCTGACTGACTGTTGCTCTGGTTTTGCGAGAGGCAGGGACTGAAGGGATCGGCCTCCAGGGGAATGGAAATGGCGATGTAGCGGTGGCCGGCGATGGTGGTTCCCGCAACAGCAGTGTCGGGCAGCTTGATGGGCGGCTGGTTCTCGTCAGCTATGCGCTGGGCTTCATAGTCCCGCTGCTGCTTGAGATAGGCCTCGACCTGCATTGTAGACTTGGAGTGTGTCATTGTCAAAGGCTTGCTCCATTTCTTGAGTCTTGCAAGAGTGCCAGAACTCCAGCGTTTTTTCTCTGACTCGGCAGAGGTAATGGCAGAACCCTTCGCCCCTTTTTCAACAAAACCCTGCGTCCAGCTTGCACTTTTACTTTTATCACCCCCCCTGGCTGCAACGGTGTTGGCTTTGGCGTTGAAATGAGCTATAACCCCTGCAGGTTGGTTCCAGCCGTAGTCTGGTCTTTCGTCGAGGGGTACGGGACCAGGAGCGACAGGGATTATTCTGCCCAGACGCTTTTCCTCTTTGGAGGTAGGGCCGGTTGGTAGGGCGGGTACTCTGGGCAGTCCACTAGCGGGAGTGGTGTCTGTGTTTGCGTTTGCGTTTGCGTTGGCAGTGTCAGTGGTACTGGCACTGGTAGCAGTGTTGTGAGAATTAGCGGCATTGCTAGTGCTGCAGGAGTTGACGGCAGAATTAGCTGTCTTTTCCAGCAGCAATCCAGCTGATGAAGAGGGTCTTATTGTGCGCTGGGGAAACGGGCTGTCGGCTTGGAGAGGAGCATAGGTGGTTTTTCCTTTTGCACTAGAGCTTCGGGGTCTTATAGCTGCAACCACAGAAGCCGAAGAGGCGGCAGAAGAAGTTGATGGCCGTGCTCGTGCTCTATGTTTCGGCAGGGGCGAACCGAACTGCGAGATCATAGACACGGGGGGAGGAGAGGATGGTCTTGGGGGCGGGATGCAGTGGTAGCTGTGATGGAGGGGAGGGAGTGCGAATGTGGAGGGGCCGTGGCTGAGGCGGTGGGTGAAGCTGAAGCACCGGCAGTGACAGTCGCCGTGACGGATGGGAAGTAGGAGCTCTTGGAGCCGGATGTGTTGGGTGTGGTGCTGTACGTCGGGCGATAAGGCGAGTCACTGGAGACAATGGTGGTTCTACGAGTCACCGCCACCTTTGCAACACGGGGAGGATCGTGGGTGTCGTGATGCATCGTCATTTCATGATCAAGGGCGTCAAGACATGAGAGCAAAATTGAGGGGAGGGGAGGGGGGAAGGGATAGGGAGAAGAGGAGGGCGTACCCAGACAGACGTTGATGTGAGGGTGTGAATGAGATGTGTAAGTGAGATGAAGCAAGGTGTAAGTGAGAGAGATCGTGAGGGAGGAATTACTGGTGAGAGACGAAGAGGGAGGGGAGATGGGAGAAAAAAGAAAACAGGAAAGGAAATAAAGAAGAAGACAAGCTTCGAGGAGGAAGTGAGACAGAGCGAAGCCAAAGACACAGAGGAGAGGAGCAGGGAAAAGCAAGACCTTGACAATGGCAGAAAGAAAGGGACACCAAGAGATCGAGACGAGCGGACACACAGAAACACAGAAACAATGTGTGATGGAGCCGAACTAGGAAGCAAGAAGACAGAGAGGAAGAGCTAAGCTAGTACAAGCAACACAGCGAAGGCGAAGGTAGAGGCAAAGGCAAAGACGCAGACGCAGACGCAGACGCAAGCACGGACACGGGCGCAGGTAGATCTTTGTCGTTGTCTCGGGACACTAACAAAGGGCAGACTAAAACAAGAGAGGAGAGGCTAAAAGAGAGGCACGAGCAACCAAAAGACAAAGCAAAACGAGGAGCTGAAAAACAAAGGAAAAAAAAAGGGAAAAAAAAAAAAAAGAAAAAAAGAAAAGAAAGACACAAGAAGAGACGGACATACAATAAAGAATGACTGGAGGGTCGGAAAAGAAAAGGGAAAAAAAAAAAAAAAAAAAACAAGACGAAGACGAAGACGAAGATCAAAACGACGATCAAGAAGCAAAAGATTTGCGTTCTGGATGGAGAAAAGAAAAGAAAAAAAAAAAAAAAAACGAAAAGAATTACTGATATAAAAACAAACAAAGCCGTTAACTTCAAGACAGGTCACAAAATACAGATATCCCACGGCTGGGAGGGAAGAGGAAACAAGGGCTGGCAGGCAATGTCACAGAGATCCATCTCCTCTCCTCTCCCTCCTCTCCCTCCTCCCAAACTGCCAGTACCACAATCCCACCTCTACTCTCAACTCTGCTCTCCTTTTCCAACACTCTCGCTCGATCTATCCATACCAAGCTTTAATAAGATCGACAACATGCATCACGATGCATGAGAGGAGGAGACAGTGAGCGAGCAAGAGACGAAGCGAGAAGAAGCAGGCAAACAGCCACAGAAGCTGGGCAAGAAGGACAAGGCTTAGATGCTCCCTCTTCCTCTGTAGCAGCTTTTACGCCACAGCTGTTTTCCCTATACCTCCCCTGGCCGTTCCCCAGACAGCCGGAAGAGACGTTTGCTGGCCTGGCAGGGCCTGGCAGGGCCTGGCTTGGCAGAGCGGCTGCGAGTGAACATGATATTGGACAAACTATGGTAGGCCGAGTTTCCCTCCTGCCCTTGTCCTCTCTTGACTGCTGCCTCCCATATCTGACATGTTCATAAACAAGTGTGTGCCAAAGTCTCTCTCTCTCTCTGTCTGTCTGTCTGTCTGTCTGTCTGTCTCTCTACCAACGACACATTACACGTCTCACATATCACACACATATCAGTTGTCACCATGATCGAGGTCAACCCAAGCCCGGCCAAGACTTGCGCCAACTAAACCAAACTAGACAAAAACGCACGGCTTAAACTGTCCTGGCGCTAGAGACATAACAAGCCCTTTGAATCTGACTTTGCTCATCTCAGATATACTCGACTAGCCTGAGTGAGCTCTATAAAATAGCACAAATTTACAGTCCCGAGAAAAGTCCCTCTCTGGTGCTGTCTCCTCGGGGATCTTCTTCCCTGTGCATCCATCCTCTTTAATTTATGATGATCTGCCAAGCAAACCTGTTCCTGCAAGCTACAAGCAGCCTATCAAAAGCAACAAAGAGGCATGGAGTGAAGAGAAAAAGAAAGAAAGGAAAAAGAAAAAAAAAAAAAAAAAAAAAAAAACCACTGCCTCTACATTAGATTCTTTCCTGCCTAGTCTCACAACAGGCTAAGCGGTGAAGACTGCCTCACAAGACGTCTTGTGCTGTCCTCCCCCCGCCCCTCGCTCCTCGTCTCCGGCCTGAATAGAATGCCCCAGTATGACGATGCAAAATTCCGAATAAGCAAGCATAAAGCGGACAAAAAGAAAAGAAAAGAAGAAAAAAAAAACAATATCCTCTTGACCTGCTCCCTGGGTCTAGACCAGTCTCCTCTGCCAAGCTCTCTGATCTCCAGTCTACCGGGTGCTGTCATGACCTACTCAACCAGCAAATCAGGTCCTGCAACTGCTGCCTATTGTCTTTGGTGGTCGTTTTTACTTCCCTCTATCTCGGGGCTCACCTCCATCCGGTCTGATGTTGACAGCTTCCCCGGCATAGCTCCCCATCATCATGGCCCGTGGCACCTATAGAGCAGTCCGCTAATGATACCTTCTAAAAACAAGCCTCCCCCCTCCCCAAGACTCCGAGGCCTTCTCATTGCCTCAACAAGAGTTCCATGGGGATGGCTAGAAACACCGAAGTGACTTGGTCTTGTAGATTTACTTCCCTCCTATCTCTATCTTTATTTTATTCTCCTTTCGTCAAAATCTGAAACTGCGCTGGCCTGGCATTAGCATAGCAGGCACCTTGCTCTCAGCTGATCTCTCCCCTCTTGCTCCTCCTCGCCTCCGATCAACACTAAGATCATCAATCTCTGATTTGAGAAGAAATCAAGACCAATTTGTGGCCACTCCAGAGTCCCCTCCCCTCTTCGTATCCAGCCCCAACAACAACGCCACACGGAACGTGAGCCGAAACAAGACGGACATGAACGACGGTGGGAGAAAGTCAGTGGGACGGAAGGGAAAAGCAAGCTCACACCGGTGCCCAGACCCTTTTTCTCTTTTTTTTTTTTTCTTTTTTTTTCCTTTCCTTCTTACAAGCAGCTAATAAACTACACAATAAATTGCCAGCTAAAATCACGCAGTCTAGCCCTAGAAGGCTAAATCCAGGCTGATCAAGCTGTCTGTCTGTCTGTGTGTTCTTGCTATTGAGCCAACAAAAACTGGCTCTAGCTTCATGACTTGGCCGTCTTCCTACGCACATACATACACCGTACAACACATCAGCTCTTGTACATTCTCTCTCTGCTGATGATCTTCTCCTCCTCACATCTCCTCTGCTCGGAAAGAAAAGCGCCTGGCCGCCGGCTTCTCATTCACGTTACACCTCTGCCTATTTAAAGAAAGGGGGATGGGAGATCATTGTTTATATCAGCTTGCCCTTATGCCAGGCCAACCCAGGGGGGGTGGGGGCGGAGGGGAGTGCTCCCATGTGCATTGTGTCTGAACAAACTTCATAAACAACAAAGGTCAGTGCTTCAGTGCTTCTGTGCCTCTAGTTCCTGAACGTCTGATACAACAGCATAAAAAAGTCCCGCGGCTCTCTTCGCATGAGCTTTCAGCTTAGCCTCCAAAAAAAAAAAAGTCAAAGAACAGATGCGCAGTGGTGACTGCGGCGCACGGCAGGCTCAAAATGACCGCGTATAGCATGGGCAGGACTCTGTGTCAAACTGTCGATACGTACGTGTATGCACGCCAGATACAGACACAGGCACCATCCACACCAGTCCAGACCAAGCCAAGGAGCCAAACATAAGACAACAACACCAGCCATGAAGCCATGCCAGATTTGTGCAAATCCATACGCGCAAGCCACGCCGCAGCATGTCATACACTTGAGCCAAGTATCTTTGCGTTTGCATCATAGTATCTCTGTACCTCCTCCACACCACTATATGCTTGGCTCGATCATCTCTCGTCTCTTCTCGGAAGCTTGCCACGTACGATGGACCAGACCACACATCATCTCACCATCTGCATGTTGGCCCGTGGTCACCTGTGCATAATACTTTCCTTTCCGCGTCAACGCTTACACGGCATGGCATAGCTTCAAATCAAACCAAACCAAACACCTCCTCTCCCCTCCCCTTCCTCCTAGATAAAATCAAGAAAAACTCCTACCGCTACACAGCGGCAAATGCATCGTACAAAACCCGTTTCTCACGCCTGCATCTCCTGCGTCTCTTGCATCCAGCGAGAAAACAACAGCTGAAAAAAAAAATATATATATATATATATATGTATATATCTTTGTCCTCCCTCGGACACAAACCTGTACAGTACAGCACAGGCCTTTATTCCTGTAACCAATCATCTCTTAAACCCTAAAGGAGGCATCACCAACTACTATCTTATTTATATTCAATCCCGTAAGGAAAGAACCCTCTTATTTTGGACTCGGTACCGGCAGATGTCACCTACCCTCTTACGTAGGCACCTTCCTTTTTTTTTTTTTTTTTTTTTTTTGGACTTTCCCTATCTGGCAATGAACATCCAGCTAGACAGATACTTCCTTCCTCTTGTGTACATGCTATTTATTGTGTTTCTATTTTTTTCGCACCTTCCACAGTTCATGTATGTCTCGCATCTGGAGGAGCTCGAGTCTCTGTCTCCCTTATTCTGTGTGTCTCGCTCGATTTTGCTGGCTAGCCCACTAGAACGTACAGAGTAGCAGAGCAGAGTCTGTACAGGTAATTAATTACAATTACAGCCAGCCTAGCCTCTTCCTGCTTGTGCTTGCACAAACACCGCACACTAACACTGAGCAGGAAAAGAGCTGCTACCGTGTCTACGTAATCCCGCGCACTCTTTCGCGTATTCATAATTTGATCAGCGCTCGCTGCAGACAAGCCAAAAAGCCGCGCGAAAATACCATCTCCTGCTGTCACACCTTCTTCGCCCCTGTGCGTTGCATACAGACAGGCAGGCAGCTGGGCTAAGCTCAATTTCACACTAGATTTGTTGTGAACTTGGCAGAGTTGCATTACATTACATCGTCGTCCTTCCCCTCTCTCTCTATCTTTCCTCAGCTAGATGCAGGTGTCCTGAATCCAGCCATGCAGATCCCAGGGGAGAGAAAGAGAAAGAGAAAGAAACAAGAGGGGTTTGTTTGTTTGTTTGTTTGTTTTGTTATTTCATTTTTTTTTGCCCGCATACAAACTTACTAGTAGATCTTTTGACATGTGAGGATCTCGGGGTGATACTCTGCGCAGATTAATTGCATTTAGCCCACAAAGCATGGCAATGGCAAGCTGCCAGAGCTACAGAGAACCAACTATGGGAGAAGAAAATATAAAAAAAAAAGGAATGAAAAGCAAGGCCGAGTACACGGGCTAGCTGCTGCTCGTCTGCTTTGCAGCTCATTGTCAATTTCAACCCCTTGTTCATGCATCCCGTAAACCCACACAACCCCCTTCCAAGTGACAGTGAACTGCCAATTGCCGCCTTGGCCTCGAGATCATAAACGAGGTTTTCTTTTCTTTTCTTTTCTTTTCTGCTCGAGTCCCAAAGCTAGCCCCCTCCCTTCGCTTTGTGCGCCTGTGATGTATCCCTTCAGAGCATTCAATGGCATCCCAAGTTTCCCCATGTTGGGTTTCACCCGGTTAATATAGTGACATATACCCAACACCATCCACCACCACCAAGCCTAGGCTCTTGGAAACGTGACTCTCCCTTTCTTTGGCTTCTTTCTCTTCTTTTTTCTTTCTCTATCTCCCGCATCAACAAAAGGTCCCTCCCTAGCTAGAACCTTCCCCTCCCCTTCTAACCTCTAACTAGCTTTCCCTTGTCTCCTCCCCCTTGTTAATCAATCCCTCCACCCTCCACCCCCCCCCCCTCCACTCCCCCAAATTGCAATGAAAATCATGATGCGCTATTCTCTCGGCGCAGACAAGGCAATTAACATCTAGCCAAGGGGTCGAGGTCTGAGTTGGGCACAGCAGCTCTAAAGCAGGCAACAGATAATTAGCAAGGGTTCTTTTGGCCAAATCAAATCAGCCTCTTTCTTGTCTTCCTCCGAAATTGGACCAGCTTCCTGCTCCATTTTGTTCATATCTTCCTTTGGCTGGCCCTCCCGGCACTTTGTTTAAAATTAAGTTATTGTGCTGAGATATTAATTATCATCTTAATTATTGTTCTTACTTAGCGAGTAAGTCAGTATATACCCTAGTGATTATAGAACGGGTGCCATTGTTAGGGTTTACGGCTCAAAGTACGTCCATACCATGCCATCCCTTCTTCGTGATGAGACAGACGAGTTGATCGAGGCGTTCTTGACTAGAAGCAAGCAGAGCCATGCTTTCTGCTATTTGCCATCTTTCTTGAAACTCTCTAGCATTCATCATTACTTGGAGACACATGAGGATATAACGGGCTGAAGGTGCAAAATAAGACTACGTGCCCAGAGTTCTACTGCTCTCTGTAAAGGCGACAAAAAAAAGGGAGAAGAAGTACTAGCTAGCTAAGTGAAACCGAGTCACCGTAAAGGATGAATGTGAAAGACGCATGGGCTGAACTAGGAAACAAAGGGAAAGCAAGAAACATACATCAAGACCCCGACCCAGCTCCGTCCAAGATTCACCGTCGCGGAGGAGGCCGCTTCTTGATGAATGGATCGGCCGGGGCACGCTTGCGAGGTATTGGCGGGCGTATTGCTGGATTCCGCCCATTCACATTGCTGCTTCCTCTCATGCTTGCAGGCCCTGTAGGTGCGCCTACAGGCGTCGAGGATGCTTGTTTCTGAGTATCAGCGAGCGAAGAGTTGGAGTCGGGATACCCACTGCTGTTTCTGGTGGGCTGTGAAGGGGCAGGAGCAGGTGGACGCTGAGGCGGTACCAGACCCATAGTCTCCATAGCACTAGGATCCACAGGACTGGCACTTGAGCGGTTGTGCCTGTTATTGTGATTGCTGTGGTTTTGGCGCTGTAGCATTTGTGCGCGTAGACCAGTACCGATATTCACCGTGGAGCGAGGATTACGTGGACCGCGGGGGGCATTGGGAGGGGCCGGTGAGGGGCCCTAAACGTAGTGTTAGTGTCAAGCAAGAATCAATCAAGTTCAAAGACATCGTATAGAAAGGTGACTCACTCTTTTCGCAGCAGGGAGCACCTGCTCTTCGCCAGGACGCTTTTTCCCTTGAGGCAGTCCCGGTACTGAAGTTTGAATGACAGGCCGGCCACTGCCTTGTGTTGGATGGGCCGCAACTATTGGCACGCCTCGTTCATCCATTTTATATGCGAAACTCTCAGTGTTGGGACGCGGGCCTTGCGGGGGCTGTCCATGACCCACAGGAATGGCGACGTCCGATTTGTCGATTGTATCTTCAGGCGTCGTTTCTTTTGATGCTAGCTTTCTCTTCAGGGCATCATCTGTAAAGGCACTGGCCTGGCGCTTAATATGAGCACCACTGGCCTCTACAGGCAATGCGCCCTTTTGTGTTGGGCGACGCAAAAGATCCTGGATATCGCCATCCGTTAATAGCAGGCGTTTCTTTGCATCTTCAATCAGCTTCTTCCAATACTCGCCCTGAGCCAGAGCGTTAGAGTCACCCAGAATCCACAGACTGCTCTTGGCTCGCGTTAAACCGACGTTCATTCGACGGATATCAGTCATGAAACCAATACCACCTGTAGGTGAGGCTCGCACACACGAGAATATGATAATGTCGCATTCACGACCCTGGAAGGCGTCGGTTGTGTTGAACTCTATCGCGTCATTGATTGCATCGCCAAACTCACGTGCAAAGCGGAAGCGAAGCTCGGCTAGCTGGGCCTTGTATGGCGTGATAATGCCAATACGTCGGGTCAAATCCACAGCTGGATAGTCGGCCTTGAGTCGGCGGTACAATTGTAGTGACACCTCAATTTCCTTGAGATTTACCAAACTCTGGCCCTTAGCACCACGGCCCTGTACACCTTTGACGTCGAAGAAGCGATACGGCGAGAACAGTATGCTATCGTGCCATGGCATAGTACGCAGACCGGACATGTTGGGCCCGTCAATTAGCTTACTGTCGTAAAACTCGCGACTGGGGAAGGCACTGATATGTGGGTGCATGCGGTATTGCGTATCCAGTAGGTAAATGTCTTCGGGGTGGGCTTTCTGCATACGAACAAACAGACTTTGGTCGTAGCCGTAGCGCTGGGCAGACTGTGATAACACCGTAGGTGGTAGCTGTTTCGGGTCTCCTACTAGAATACATTTGGACGCGCCGTATTTGAGGGGGATTAGGGCACTCAGCTCAACGCATTGTGCTGCTTCGTCGATGATGACCGTCTCAAACTCAATATTAGACAGGTTTCGGAACATGTCATGGCCTGAGCCCGAAAGCGTAGCACACAAAATATGGGCTCCATCGAGAATCTCCTGCTGAATCATGCGCTTGCGCATTTCTACTTCGCGGGCTACCGTATTCCCGGAGTCCTTGTCAGCATCCATCTTGGCACCGATACGTGTTTGTCGCATCTTGAGCTCATCAAATTTGCGCTGCATAGCTGAATACTCGCTACGGTTCCCTGCATCACGTGCCGCCTCGAGCTTAGGTCGCAGAAGAGCCAGCTCTTCTTTGATTTGCCCGGCCTCAACGTGCATCTTGTCACGCTCAGCTAATGCCTGGTTCTTGGTCTGGTCGCTATCAAGGCGTGTCTGTACCATAATGTCCAAGGTAACATCCCGGACTGCAGCATTGATGGCATCGCTGCGGCCTAGACGGATAACATTGATCTTGTGGTGCTGGCCGCCGGCTGTTTTGACTCCCTGCTTTAGACGTAGCACCAGCTCGTCCACAGCTGCGTTGGAAGGTGCACACACCAGCAACTTCTTCATGATCGTCTGCTGGTCTTTGCGGGCTGGCGGGGGCTGCTGGCCAATTGCTTTGATAGAAGTTATGCCCGTACTAGATGAGGAGGACGTAGTGGAGGCTGACGCAAGGCTCCCAGCTAACAAGCAGCCAACCATGGCCACAATAGTCTTTGTTTTTCCCGTTCCAGGGGGACCCTGAATCAGAGTGAAGCCATCATTGTCTTTGGCGCCTAGCACGGCCTTGGCCTGCCCGGCATTGAGTTTCCAGTTGTCCATGTACCGCCTGATTTGCTCATCGCTGTAGTTAAGAATAGGCGACGGCTCCCCCTTGAGCACTTCGTCCATCAAGTCATAGTACTGGAGGGCTTCTAATGCAGCGTACTCCCGCTCGATGGTGGTCATATTAGTGATGCGCACAGCATTCAACATTGCGCCTGGTGTTAAATCGCGGGCTAGGGGGTTCTCTCGTTGATTTAGACGCCATGTCACTTCTAGCACGCCTTTTTTGAAAGTGACCCTCCAGATACGAGCAAGGCAATGAGCGGCAGCCGCATTATTTAGCGGATCTTCGTCTCTGGAAATGAGCACGATATCGCCTTCACTGACAACTCTCTCGCGGTTTTCGCCGCTCTTCGTCGCCGGCATCGTGGTGGTGATTTCGAGGAAGCGATCGACTGTCATGCGAGTGATGATCTTGATGCCAAAGGCCTTGGCAGTACACTCGTTCTTATCTGTTACAAAGGAGCGCCACGCTTCGTAGATGAGAAGTGGTAGGAATGTGTTCTTGTACAGCACAGGTTGTGCAAAAGTGGTGGCTACATGCATCAGTTCCAGACCGTTGGGTGGTGCATCGCCGTCGTGGAAGATATCCCAGCTAAGAATTTCTGAGTGAAGCGTGTCCATGGGCGGCGTTAAGCGGGCGCGGTTGTCTTTGGCTGTCCGCTGGATTTTGATCTTCTTGACCGGCCCACGGATCTTGCCCATCAATGCTTTCTCACGCCGACGTTCAGCCTCGTTGAGGGCGTCCATGCCGGCCTTGCTGCTACGAATTAGCGAGGACGCTTCACCATCGTCATCGTCATCATCGTCCTCTTCTTCATCCGAAGAGTCGACCATAATCTCCGACTTCTCTTTCTCCTTAATAATGATACCACGAGCTGCCCGATCGCGTGCAATAAACTCCGCCCGTTTCCGGGCCATTTCATCACGTTCTCGCTGTCGTGCTTCCTTGAGTGCGCTTTGCTTGGCCTTGACCTTCTCTGCATGCTTAGCTTGCACAACAGCCGACTGTTCAGCCGCTTTTGCACGGATGGCCTGGATGGACTGCATAGCTACTGAAGTCGATCTGCTCTTGAGCTTGGCTTCTTTGGCTGCCATGGCGTCTAGAGTGCTCTTATTAGATTCTAGAGTGCTTGACAAATCCGCCACATCGTCAGCATTGGTGCGGCCAGTAAGTGACTTTGATGAAGACGCACCGGCCCCAATCTTCCCCCAACTCGTGAGATCCAACTTGGCTTGCACTTGGCCCTTGGCGTTAGTCCTGCCGGTTCCAGGCAGCCCAGAAAGAGAGCCGGCACGCGTCGAAGGGACCACACCGACAATGGTCACATCATCATCATCGTCAATAGAAGCCGCTCGCAGTAGCTCTGCCTTCTGCTGGCTAGAAAGCTTAGTGCCAATTTCAAACCTGCCATCTATTGGCCGGGGCTTACAAGCTCGTTGTAGATACATCTGCACGTCGTCCGGAATCGGCAACTTATACTCAGATAGCCGGTTGAGCAACTTGCAGATAATCTTTGTTGTAATCTCCACCAAGTACTCGTCCTTAAGGCGGATCATGCGCACAAGCCCCATTAAGAAACGCCGACACGGTTCTAGGGTTCGAATCATGGCTTTGGATGCGAAACCTTCCTCGTCAATCGTGGCGCCAGAAGCTACTGCAGCCTTGAGCATGTTGTCTTTGCTGGATGCACTGAGAACGCCATCATTGGACGATAAAGACTCAGCTAGCTCGATCACTTCGCGGCAAAAATCAGTCATAATTTTGATCTCGACAAAGTACGACCAATTTTGCGTGGCATCAAAACAGACCTGCACCCAGTGCCATTGGCATAGCCACCAGGCATGCACCGTGTCACTCTCGCTCCTGTCTAGACTCTTCACTCGAAGCACACCAATAGTAGGGTCGAATAAACCGTTGATAATATCCTTGGCCGTATTCAATATGTGTTTCATCGAACCCCATGGAGGCGATACCTCTTCTCCGTCTTTGTTCTTGTACGGCTTCGCTGTGGTATTTATAGCCACCGTAAAAGCACGGATTACGGGGGCTGGTCTTTCGGTTATGAGCTTCAATACTGCCTCGCTACGAGAGCCTTGACCTGTGATTGTCTTGACCAATTCGATGGCAGCCAAGCTGACCTCCTCCTCTCCATGCAGCATCATGGCTAGTAGAATACGCAAATGTGAGTCCTGTGACAAAACTTGTTTATCACATTCGTCAAAGTCACACAGACGTTGCAATAGCCGCCCTATGACAGCTGCTGACTCGCCGAAGCGTTTATTGAATGCTACCTTTGCAGGTAGCATTGGTTTAGTGGCCTTGCGCTCATGTCGGAACTGCTCGACTGGAAGGATAGAGAGAAGGGGCCGCAACATTGTCGTTGCTAAAGTAAGGTTGCCAGGATAAATGAGTTCTAGATATGCATCCCATAGACCGGCAGAATTTCGCGTCACCATCTGTTGCACCGGGCCACCCATATGAAGCTGCTTGGCCTCGGCAGCAAATGCACGGGCATCGAGCAAAAGCGCCTTTTCAATGACAGAGACGGCAGCCTCTTTTTCCCCGAGCAATGGCCGCTTGTTCTCGACTGCCATGACAATGATCTCGCTATACTTGAGTGTCATATTTAGCGCGTTGTTAACAAAGACAAGGTTGTTGGACGAGGCTAGAGACTGCATGGCAAGCGCGTCCTTTTCGTTGGTTGGGTTGAGATATGAGTCTAAGAGATCGGCCAGAGTATCGAGGCCAGCTTTTACACAGGCAGCCTTGCCATATTCACCCAACGATGGGTCCTTGACAAAGTTTTCAAAAAGTAGATGAAGCAGGGAAGAACACGCATCGCCACGCTGATCCCGTGATAGTGACTGGCCCCATATGGATATCCAGGCAATTGGCTTAGGGAGACCAGAGATACTTAGCCCGAGCTCTGGAGTCTTGTTGAAGAGAGTTTTGAGCATAGGCGCGGCAAATGCCGGTTCGACTACTGAGAAGGGCCTGGGATGGCTGAGGGCATCCCAAAATGCAGCCGGTGCTTTGCTAATTAGGACTGAAAAGGCATCTAGAACCAGCAGAAGAATCTCCTCCGATTGACACTGCATGTGGATAAACAGCAAATCGTACAGGTTTGGTCGTTCTTCTAAAGCTCTATATCTGTGTACAATAACATCTGGTGTCATGACGTTAAATATGGCCAAGGCACCGCTCCAGAACCGAGAAATCTGCTCCAGGTTCTGAGGCTGCGTTATATCCAGAGCCCCTACACTGACCGAGGCGCGCACTAGAAATTGGCCTACAGCCCAATCAAACTGGTCTGCTGACATTGACCCTGGATCCAAAGATGCCCACGCAGCGTTGGCGAAGCGTAGACATACCGGATCGGGGTCGAAGAGAAACTCCGTCATTGCTGGTAGTAGAGTATTTGCGCCCAAGCGAAGGGGCTTTTTGCCACCAGATAAGCGTTGGAACACAAACTCAAAGTTTTTTCGCTTGTCCGCCATCCTTAGGTAGTCTACACAGCACATAGACTCATAGACGGTCAATAAAACTGCAGAGACATCTGCACCGAGAACCTGCAGCTTAAACGGCTTCCCGGGTTGTTCAACGGCTTGGATACGGTCACGGGACCATTTCAGACGCGAGTCGAGTCGGTCAAAATCGAAATTGATAATGAGGCGTTCTAATGCTGACACGACTTCGTGACTATAGTTTCTATTGGTGAACTGCATGTTAGTATGTAGTCTTGCGGCAGCGTATGTCATCCAGCAGAAGCTTGCTTAGTTGACTTTACGGGTTCCAGCGATACTCAAATCCGGCTGTCGAGAAACTAGGACGTTTACATACTCTGATAAGTCAATAAGAAATGACTTCCGGCAGCGGTGCCAGTTCTTGATACACGCATCACATGAAGAAAGGGCATTTTGCAGCCTTGAAGCGTATGTTTCAAGCCATTGCTCAACTTTTCTCCGCTCTACGCCAAATAAGAGAGAGTTCCACATGGTGGTGTTTATCCGCGCTTTAGCATCTTCAAGCCGTTTCTTTTTTTCCTCTGTGGTGATCCCAGAGGTGGGCTCGGTTTCGGAGTAGTTTTCCGAGTCATCGGCGTGGGTGATGGGACATAGTATATGAAGTTCTGGGGCGATGTCTTCGAGCTCCAGCCGCCAATGATTGAGGGTCTCGTCGAGAGATGGCTGGTTCATTGTGATAAATGGGTGAAGAGGAGAATGATGCGTGTGTTTATGTGTTGGAAAAAAGGCAAATAGGCCAGTCTATAGAGGTGTTGGTTGGCTCAGGCCTGCGTTTATCTGTAGTTGAGAGTACTGATTGATTCAGCAGCAACATATATCACAAGAGTTTCCCGTGTGGACGGACTACTAAAACTCTGGTAGTGCAATACAAGCCAGTCCAGTAGGAGAGAGAGGAACAAAGCCTAGGCCTAGCCTTGTTCAGAAACAGAGGCCGATAAACAGCAGCAAGAGCAGCTGGGCAAACGGGAGCTCAATTCGCAGTATGTGATGAAGCTTGAGGGGCCTGGTAAGCGAGAAGCCAGAACAGAATGATGGACGGACATCTAAGCCTTAGCCTAGAGGTTTATTATAGAGCGTTTGATGCTTGCTGTTGAGGTAGGTATCTTACGAGTCGAAGCTGTCTATTCGCCGTTTTAAACTGAGGCCAGAGTTTGACAGGGTTAGTCCGCACAGGGATACAAACAAGAAGCAAAATGAAAGAAAATTGCCAATGTATGAAAAGCCCCAAGCCAAGCCAATCACGACAATGCAATGTATCCGATGTAGATGCTCTCAGCAATGAGCGCCGCTAGGAAGAAGTTGACTTGATGATGCTTGCTCGAAGTTGTGGTCCTTTTTTTTTTCGGTGCCCTGTTTTTCTTTGGGCAATTGCTATGTTTTACTGACTAAGCCCACTAAAAAAAATAAGACGCGTGCCCTAGCAACCAACCAGATCGCGCCATTATTAAAGTAGGTGGACTACAAGCAGGTCTAGGTTTAGCCGCAGTGAGGATCACAAGCCATACTCATATGTACCCATGACATAATGCATAGACCTGGGGTACAAATGAGAACTGGTATTTGTAGCAATCAATTATGTACACACTTATGTACCCCTGTGTACAGTGAAAATTTGTATTAACCCTTAGACTTTGTGAGCTTCAATGATTCTGTAACCCTATTGCACTACATGCCACCTTGCCCTTCTTTTTTCTCAATACCAATTCTTCTAATGGACATTCACAGCTTTCCCATGATGTTGTCCCCGGAACTGTTGCCGCTTTGCATCTTTCGCAGAGCTGTCCATGCTTGATTAGTAGCTGGTGCAATGGGTATTTGAGCTCCTGTGGCACACGGGTCTCGCAGTGCCAAAAGGCTCCCTCAGCATTGGCTTTCTCGGGAACCCATCCGAGCCAACGACACATGCGAAGCACATGCGTATCAACTGCGAAACATGGCCGCTGCAGGCAAAATAGGATCACGCAGGCGGCGGTTTTCAGACCAATGCGTGGTAAACGTAACAGCTCATGCATGGCATCGTGCATTGGTAGCGTACGGATGTGTTCTAGCGAAAGCTGTTCGTTGTCCACAGTACAATCGGCTCCATATCCGACCTCGTGGTTGTGTTTCTCGCTGCAGTTCTGCTTGTCGCCAGAGCTCGAGATTTGTGCCATATTCAATATTGCAAGAATATCTCGGGCTTTCCCAGCGGCACACCCACACATGCGAATGGTTCCTGACAAATCTTCCACTGTAGATCTGCTCACAGATGCCCAGTCAACGCTCCCGCGGTGGGGCCCGGACGCCGCAATTCCATATCTAGAGACCAGCGCGACTATGGCCTTGTTTGCAGCCACCATCGTGGTCGCGCCACTGATGACTGTGCGCAACACGGCATCAAGGACAGCCGGAACTTCGCCGCAGCCAGCCACAGTGAGTGATGGAGGGGGGATGGGATTAGGGGCTTGCGATGGCCCATACTGCTTGGTGAGGATGTTGTGGACTTTGTGGCAATCCTGGGACGAAGGTTTTGGATGGGAGGTGAATGGTGACTGAGGTATCTGAACGCCGTCCTTGCCCTTGGCCAGAGTCGTGATTTGACGCTTGATCTTACTTTTGGCCTTCTTTCCAACCATAGTCCTGGGCTCATCATTGGTTTTACGAACCCTTTCCGTTGCTGCACATGGCTTCAATACCTCGGTTTGGCTGGAGCCACAAGCTGAACGAAGGCGGACAGAACGTCTGGGCTTCGGAGAAATATGCGCTACCATAATGTTGATGATTGGACAAGAGTGTTCCACTCAGGTGGTGCAAGATGGCTGGAAGAGCGGAGTTTCAATTCCTGGTCCAACTATGAATAGTGAGGGATATTATGCGTGGCTTACGTTTTGCCACCACGGCATAAAACTTCGACAGCTGCTGTAGGCGTTTTTAGTGAGTACGTGTGTAACACGAAGAAGAGACAAATAATACTGGTCAATAGATGCAATCTCGTGGTACGGGAGAGAATCTAGCATATTTCGAGCACTATATTGATCTAGAGTATAGTGGCTTCCTAATCGTTTGTCCTAGACGACATTGAGGGACAGACGCCACCACGCAATGCTTCGCAGCGGAATAGAAAGGGAAACTGGTTGTATCAACATCATCGAGCATCAGCAACAAGGATTTCATCAAGACTAACATGACAATTACTTGAGTGGGAAACCAAGTTCCGTAGAAGGAGACTGGGTCAAAAGGGCTCTTGACTGCACTTCTGTGGTCTTTGTCCGTCACCTTGTGCAACGCGTCACTCTTCTCGCCGCTTTTGTGATGTCACCATTCGTGTTTACAAGGCCAAGGAGCTCTAAGCTAATAGTCCCAAGCAGCTATGCCTGCCGAGTCATGTTCGTTCAAATATCACGAAAGCAACTTTTCTATTCTCACCGCGTCCGAAACGCCCATTAGTAGTGTCAAGCCCGGCGGGGAAACGTCCCATCATGATCAACAGCTTACTCCACAGCCTATATTGAAATTTGAGCGGCCTATAATTCCGCGGCTGGTTACTCGGGTCATCATTGCCTCGGCACACAACGGCAACATCTTAGACAATATGTCTAGGCCAACGTCGACTAGCTGTCGACGCCTTCGAACTGCAACACCGGAAATACTCACCTTGGCTAGCTAGCCGGAAGAAGAAGATGACATCACTATGACCCATTAACATAGCATTGTTTAAAGTGATTGGGGGGGGGGGGGGCGGAGAACAGCCTGGCACAGAAAAGGACATGAGCGACGGAATACGCCTCCAGCCCATGAACCATGAATAGCCTCGATCAATCAGTGAGCACCAAGGAAAGAAACCAGATGCAGCATGTAATTTATGGGAGGAGATGCAGGTACATGTTGTTCTCGATTCGGCGCGAGATATTCACATTTCAGCCACGACTTGTGTCAAGGCGAATGGTGTTGTGTGTAGGAATAGCCCATTGTTTCGATGATAAACCCGCGTCTTGGAGGCACGGAAAGACCAACACACACTTTATATTGACAAAGGCCTAGTCTAGTCATGCTGATTGAAGGCCCCCTGGAACTCTAATACACAGTCTGGCTGCTGTCACAGAGGTCGACGTTAGGCTAAACAGCCAACAAATGAGACACTTTTGTATTAGGTGTTTTCCTGTCCTGTCTCTCCTCCACCATACATACATACATACATACATCACTTTAAGCAAGTTTGCTATACCTTGACCTTCCTTCAGTTCCTTCAGCGCCCTACAGCATTCCTCGGCTCCTCGGTTCCCGCCAATGATCGTCCAGACTTGTTTTCCTGGCTAGTAAGACGGCTGGCTCATGGGCAAACATGGAGGATACATACCACCGAGCCACGGTTAAGGGTTACAAATACAATACCAGTAGGGTTAGTTCATACACATCCATCTCGCATCATACGCCATCCTCGGAAGGCAAGTTCCCCAAATCCAAACCAACAGGGTCACACTTTGCCAACGTGCCTTCCATTTCCTCGTAATGGACAGCTATGCCAAGTGATGAGCCAATCAGGACCTGTCTTGATGTGATGCCTTGGTGCCTTCTTTGTGCGAAAATATTTTCGTCCTCGAAAAACTTCTCTCCTCCATTACAACTATCGTTATTCATTTCGCTGAATCATCTTTGAAGGCTGCCTTTCGTTCAGGGTTTCCATCAAACCACACGCCATTCGTTTTCCGTGCATAATTTTCAGCATTACTTTACTTTCGTCTGTCTTTTCCTGCTCTATTTTTCGGGGCTTGTTTGATCCTCTCTATCTTTAATCTACATTTAATTGCATTTTTTTTTAGATTTTTTTATTCTTTTTTTTTTCTTCTTTTCAGCTCCTGGTCTGCTTTTTCCACCCTTTTCTCACCTTGTTTTGTCCTCTTATATCTTATTTTCTTGCCTTTTACCCTCGCTTCCCTGCTATCCTGTTTCATTTTATCCTAGGCCATTCATTTCTGCCTCTCGACAAATTACCACAGCCAAAAGAGGTTCTCCACTCGCTTTGGGCCCTTCTCTATATTCCTCCCATAAGGCTTTTTTGGTTCAGTCTTTTCCTCCTCTCTTCTCTTTCTTTATTTCCCTGGCGCCAGTTTCTCTTCCCGTTGCTGTGTCGTTGTTTGTTGCTGGGTGAAGCGAAATCCCATATCCCTCGTTTTCTTTTTTGTCTACCTCTCGTTAATTTATTCCTTAATTCCTGATTTATTCGTCCGTTCGAGATATCCCTTCGTTTATTTCTTTTTCCTCTCCTCAGAACTCTCGCCCTGGTACATTGGAGCCAGACACACTTCACCAAGGAAACAACGCGCCTTGAACCCTCCCTCCTCTCCTCCCTTTAGAAGAGACTTGTGGCCCACAGTCTTTCTCTGCTTTGAAAACACGCAGAGATCTAGATTTCAGGGTTAGTAGAGAGCATACGGTCCCTTTCGAAAGAAACTCGGGCCATCCCCTTCTTTCCCTCCCACTACCAGACTGACTACCTTTACCCGCCTGTATTTGTAATCTGCATTTTGGCTGGCGCACAAGGATTACCATCGGCTTCATGCTTGTCGCCGTTGTTGCAGCTGCATCCGCTCCTTACTCATCTCTTCTCCTGGCTGTCGGTGTTGGGAATTCGTCTGTTGTGCCACCTTTGGCTCTTTGGCTCTCATTTCACCACCGCCGAGTTCCTCTCCCCCCCCCCCCCATCCAGTCTTGCATTCCACTACTAAACACCACTACCCCTTTACCACCTGCTTATCCCTTCCCTTCAGGCTTGCCTGTCCTGTTGGCATTGGGATCCTGACATCTGGCTGGAGGCGTCCGTTTGTTTTGCCATCCTTATACACCTGCGTTGCGTCCCTTTTGCCTGGACTCTTTGTCACCCTCTCTTCACAGGAACCTCCCCCCTATCCATCGCCTGTGATCGCGCACCTTGCACTACTTCTGCACCCTGCTCGCTGAATCAAGAGCGTCGTACGCCACTGCGAAGCAACCTCAGGCTGGACATATTGAAACTAACCTGATCTACTTTGCGCTGCATATAGGACCAGAGAGCCACTATGTCTCTCCCCGATAGACCAACAGGTCGACAGTCATACACCGGGCCTGCTCATCCACGGAACTCACAACTTCGTGACGAGAACCCCGACATGTACACTGATCGTTCCTCTAGTCCTTCAGGTCTTGGCCATCACCGTGCGCATTCGAATTCTTCCCTTGCCGATACCATAACGTCGCCAATAATTAACCCAGAACGTATGCCTCTAGCAGCATCTACCGACATCATGCACAGCACTGTCTCCGAAACCGAAACCCCATCTGCCATTGGTCGCAAGAGGAGTCTCGTCCGTCCTGAGCGTAACCGAATCACTCCAGACCACCCCAATTATTATTATAGAAAGCATGCCGTGCATTCATCCAATGTTGACGTGCACCCCTCATCAACTGGCAACGACCCGATCCTCGAGGATGAAATCTCCGTCGATGACTCTACTACCAACACTAATGCCGTATCCGATAACTCTACTCGTGTTGATCGGGTGAGGGATGAGAAAAAGATCGCATCGCAGCGTCTTGAAAAAAGACGAAGCAAGCGCAACTCTTCCAAGGCGTCGAAGAGTAAGAAAGCCAAGCCGGAAGAAAATGCCCAGCCTTTAAGTTTGTGGATGGCATTCTGCTATATTGTCACTTTTTGGTGTCCCAATTTCGTTCTGGGTTGCTGTGGCATGTCCAACAAGGATCAAAAGCGGGCGTGGAGGGAAAAAATGGGATTGATTACCATCATTCTGTGCATAATGGCTATTGTTGGTTTCTTGACCTTTGGATTCAACGAGGTTGTGTGTGGCTCCCCCCCTGAACGTCTCCGCATCAACGAGGTTGATCGTGGCTACATGATCTTTCATGGAAAGGCCTATAGTCTTGTTAACTCTGCTCATCCTGTTGCCGAGGGCATTCCTGCTTCTGCTGATGGCGATGGTGCGAATGTGCTGTTTGATCTCCCTGAACCTCAGGGCGGAAAGGACGGCAGTTTCCTGTTCCAGAATGTCAATGGCCGTTGCAAGAACATCATAACCCTTGCTGAGGGCTCTGATATCCCCACGAACAGCGACAACGACCTGGCTTGGTACTTCCCTTGCAGAACCTTCAACCAGGATGGTTCTTCGAGTCCTAACTCCACAGAGGAGTACTATCTGGGTTACGCTTGCCACACCACGGCTAATGCCCGCCATGCCTTCTACAAAGATCTGGACTCCGATGCGGACGTCTATTTCACATGGGATGACCTCCGCAATAGTTCCCGTAACCTTGTCGTGTACTCCGGCCAGGTTCTTGATCTCAATCTTCTGAACTGGCTTGATGATGACAAGGTCTCCTACCCGGATACTTTCAGGGAACTACGAAACACGAGCACGGCTTTGAACCAGGCCTTGCGTGGTCGTGATATCACTCGCATGTTCCAGTCCAGTAACGATAAACACATAGCGCAGTGTCTGCAAGAAATTATCACGGTTGGCAGTATCGATACCAAAACTGTTGGCTGTATTGCAGCCAAAATTGTGCTGTATAGCATGTTGGTACTGATTCTGGCTGTTGTCATTTCGCGCTTCTGCCTCGCTATTATTTTCCAGTGGTTCATTTCTCCTAACTATGCCGCTGACAAGACCTCTCAAGCTTCTGACCCTCGGAAGCGACAGAAGCAGATTGAGGACTGGTCAAGAGACATTTATAGCGCTGCCCCTCGTATTCCTGGCGGTGTTAACAGCAGCGTCAGTGGCTCTGATCGGGCAAATAAGCGCACCTCATTCCTGCCTACTACTTCTCGATTCTCCGCCGTCTATGGCATTGACCGGAGCGTCAACTCCCAGAAACGGATGCCCACAACCATGTCTTCTCAGGGCGGTACTTCTCTACCACAATCTAGCTCGATTTACCGTGGTGGAAACGACAGTCGTACTAGCTTCCTCCATTCTGACGCCTATGGAAATGGTTCCACAGCTACGTCGGGCCCTGGTCCTGCGGGCTTCATTCATGATGCTGTTGTTCCTCAACCGCCTGCCGATTACATGCCATTTGGTTTCCCTCTGGCGCATACTATGTGCCTGGTGACTGCCTATTCGGAAGGCTACGACGGTCTTCGCACCACTATGGATTCTATCGCTACTACTGATTATCCCAACAGCCACAAGGTTATGGTCGTTATTTGTGATGGCGATATTCGTGGCAAGGGCGAGCAATACTCGACTCCTGAAATTGTGCTCAGCATGATGACTGATTTGATTGTACCTGCTAATGAGGTTCAAGCCTACTCGTACGTGGCTGTTGCTAGTGGCTCCAAGCGTCACAACATGGCCAAAGTATACTGTGGTTTCTACGATTACGGCGCCGAATCCTCAATTCCTGTCGAAAAACAGCAGCGTGTCCCCGTTGTTACAATTGTGAAATGTGGCACACCCGCTGAACAGTCCAAGCCCAAGGCAGGTAACCGCGGAAAGCGTGACTCTCAGATCATCCTCATGTCTTTCCTCCAAAAGGTTATGTTTGATGAGCGTATGACTGAACTTGAGTACGAAATGTTCAACGGTCTCTGGAGAGTAACTGGTATTTCGCCGGACTTCTACGAAATCATGCTCATGGTTGACGCCGATACAAAGGTCTTCCCCGATTCACTCACCCACATGGTTTCGGCCATGGTCAAGGATCCCGATATCATGGGTCTTTGCGGAGAGACCAAGATCGCCAATAAACGCGCCAGCTGGGTGTCTGCTATTCAGGTGTTCGAGTATTTTGTTTCCCACCATCTAGCCAAGTCTTTCGAGTCCGTGTTTGGTGGTGTGACGTGCTTGCCCGGTTGTTTCTGCATGTACCGTATCAAGGCGCCCAAGGGCACTCAGAACTATTGGGTGCCCATTCTAGCCAACCCAGACATTGTTGAACACTATTCAGACAACGTCATTGATACTCTGCATCGCAAAAACTTGCTGCTTTTGGGTGAAGATCGTTACCTTACCACGCTGATGCTGCGGACTTTCCCTAAGCGCAAACAGGTGTTTGTGCCTCAGGCTGTCTGCAAGACTACCGTCCCTGACGAATTCATGGTTTTGTTGTCACAGAGAAGAAGATGGATCAACTCAACCGTGCACAATTTGATGGAACTTATTCTGGTCCGTGATCTGTGCGGAACCTTTTGCTTCAGTATGCAGTTCGTGGTGTTCATCGAGCTGATGGGAACTCTGGTCCTACCTGCTGCTATTGCCTTTACTTTCTACGTTGGTAAGTGTTTCTTTATACCGCATTTCTATTTTCCGATTTTAGTACAGTACTGACTATATTCCCCGGCCAGTCATCGTTTCGATTGTCAAGAAGCCTGTGCAAGTCATCCCCCTGGTTCTTTTGGGTCTTATTTTGGGTCTACCAGGCTTGCTGATTGTTATCACGGCTCACTCGTTGACATATGTGGGATGGATGATCATCTACCTTCTCTCGCTACCTATTTGGAACTTTGTCCTGCCAAGTTACGCCTTCTGGAAGTTTGACGACTTCTCGTGGGGTGACACGCGACAGACTTCGGATGGCCTCAAGGAAGACCACGAGCACAATGGCGAGTTTGACTCTTCGCAAATCACAATGAAGCGATGGGCTGAGTTTGAGCGCGAACGCCGTATGCGTATGCAATACTGGGCATCACGGGAGAATGTGAGCACCGGACAGCAAGGAGGGCAGCTGTCGCCTATGGGATGGGCGCATAATCAGGGGTACCAAGGCGACTACTACAACGAGTAGGATGCGTCGTCGTATTCGTCTGCATTGGTGCAGCAGTGGTCGACGCCATCATCACCGATGTCGTCGCCATCACTCTCACCGAGCAAAGTGTGATGGGTGTAATTTTTGGTTATTATCTTGTTGTTTTTGTTTTTTTTTTGTCTTCATAATGTGTGTGGGGCTTCTTTGTTTTTTTCTTTTTTTTTTTTTACCTTCCTTTCGAGAGAGCAAGTGTGTGCGTTGCGTGTATGTGTGTTGGTCTTCTTCTTTTTTTTTTATACATATTTGCAGTCTCTTTTTCCGGTATTGCTATACTTTTATGAACATGTACGTCATCTTGAAGCACTATTTGGCCTTGGACTGATTCTGAATAGCATTTGGCAATGTTTATGTTGATGTGGTCATATATGAAGAAGCAGGCAACACACACAAACACACACATTTATCTTTGATATATTGATTATCATTAAGAGTCTTTCTTGCATTAGAAACTATTCTCATGACTTAGCAGCTACTGAGTGCTAGAGCCAAAAATATGTAAAAGGATAATAAAAAGCATAGATGGAGGAGTGAAAGAGGAAGAGAAGATAACAGAGAGACGAGATACCAGGCGCAAGTCCTCCTCGCAATACCAATTCACCCCCTCATACATTGCATGTCACACAGCCAAACAAAAGAAACATGTGGGAGTTGTATTGACAAATGAAAATGCACAAGGAAAAGAAAAAGCGAAAAAGATATCAAGCTGCAAAGACAACAGACAACACGCCCCCCAATGAAGGAGAAGAATCACACAGAAACAAACGCAAAACGGACAGAGGACCACCGGACCAAGACTCGGCGTCAAGGCGTAAAGCAACGCAGGGGGCAAGGCAGAGGTACTTTGGATCGATTCACATTGCTCAACAGCCAAGAATGGAGGGAAACGTGGCCACCAGGCAGTGCTATCAACCACAAGTGAAGAGCCCCGGTACAGCCGGTCCTATCGGTTTTGAAGCCGCAACACATCGTGATGTCAGTCCCCCCCCAAATCGAGAGGATTGAGCAGGTCAAGCACCCAAGGTACGGAAATGAAAAAAACAAAAACATAATCTGGGCTTGATATGTAGTATATACTTCTTGCTTATTGAGGCATTTACGCGAAGATGCCCTTGATGTTGAACCAGGGCTCGCAGTTGCACGAACCGGGGTTCTTCCAGTGGGCCTCACCGTAGGTGAAGAAGACAACCTCCTCACCACAGGTCTCACGAACGGAGGCCATGGCTTGGGCCTGCTCAGAAACACCGGGGCAGGCGGCACCATTGCAGCTACCCTGGGTAGGCCAGCCGCACTCGAGAGAGATGGCAGGCTTGCCGCAGATGCCCTTGACGATGTCAATCTGGCCCTTGACAAACGAACCGGCCTTGGAGGGGCTGGTCTCAGCGTTGAAGTAAGGGTGGGTCTGTGCGCCGGCAACATCAATGGCATCGCACAGAAGGCTGCCGTTAGACTCCCAGACGTTGACGGTCTCAGCGGTCGAGTAAGGACCGGTGTAACCGGCACCGTTGCAGGTCTTCTTGACAGTGGTGATCAGGGTGGCTAGCTGCGTGGCAGAGCAAAGACCGCTGAAGACAGCCTCGTTACCGACAACAAGCATGTCGACGATGTTGAACTTGCCCCACGAGATGATACCCTCAACCTGCTCCTGGACCTCGCCGGTGTAGGCGCAGCCAGCCTCCTTGATGAAGATACCAATGATCATGCGAATGCCGTACTTCTCGGCGGCAGCACCGACGTTAGGCAGGGTGTCACAGTCAGTGGAGTAGACGCGGACAGTGGTGAAACCCATGCCCTTGATATCCTCGATATCAGCAAAAACGGCCTCCTTGGTCTTGCAGGAGCCGGTGTCATCGGTGTAGGGGGTGTAAGTGATGGCCCAGTGGTCAGTCTTCTGGCCGACGAACAAAGCGCCGGGAACAGACGACGAAGGAGAAGAAGACTTGGGAGCCGAAGGCTGGGAGGGAACAACCGACGCAACAGCTGTCTTGGTGACCTTGGAGGCAGGGGGGTTGCTGCTAGAAGCAGCAGCAGGGACAACTGGTACGCTGCTCTGGACCTTGGCCTCCGTGACCTTGGGAGCCTGGGGAGCAGGGGCAGGGGCCGAGGGGACGGCGCTGCTGCTGTGGGGAGTAACAGGAGCAGCAGGGGGGGTGTACAGGCTCGTGCTGCTGCTGGTGGTGGGGGCCACGGGAGCAGGAGGCGCAGGAGGCACGCTTACAGAGCTCGATTTGGTGGTGGTGGTGGTGGTGGTGGTGGTGGTTGAGGAACTCTCAGCGTAGGTGGGCACGGCGGTAGAAGAGGTCTCCACGGTAGTCTGATCGGGGATGTAGACTGCGGAATTTTATTAGTAACAGATCATACAAACTGAGCCAAGGCTTCATTCGGGATAACTTACTCATAGGCTCGCCATACATGGTACCGTAAACGGTTTTGCACACACACTCCTCATCAGCAGCGGCAGCGGCGGCAGTCGGGTACAGTCCATAGTTACCACCGCGTCTTTCGGCACGGAGGGCATCGTGAGCACGACGATGGGCATGGCCAGCGCTGGCAATACCAGCAAAGGCAGTAGCGATAACAGCGGCTCTCATGTTTAGGTAGGTTAGACACGGATGGTGAAGATGAACAAGAGACTATACCCTGTCTTGGTCTATGGTGTCGTTAAAAAAGTACTTTGAAGAAGAAACTCCGGTTCTCTTCTGGTGTCAAGAGAAAAGAAAAGCTAATCACGAGGACGCAAAAAAAAGAAGGGAATTAAATCTTTGGTGGTAGAAAATAGATCACACAAGAACAAGAAACGAACGCCCGCTGAAAGAGTGAAGCGGTGATTAGAATGTAAGGTGCCAAAAACGAAGACGAGGACCTAAGACCAAGGAGAGAGAGAGAGAGAGAGAGGGGAAGAAGAAGAGGAAAAAGAAGAGAGGAAGTGGAACAGCTTTAAGCTATGATGTTCTCTATTAAAGCTCAGAAGAGATGAGAGGGTAGGGGAGAAGAGAAGAGAAAAGGAGAAACCTTGAGGGAACGGATAGTGCCAGGAAGGACGGGGAAATCAGAAGAATTAAACAAGAGCAAGAAATTCTTCTTTAATTTGTTTGGCACACTACTACCTAGCCGACTTTGATAGCAAGCCCCCTCTCCTTCTCTTCCACGCAGCAGGAAAAAAAAAGAACGCACAGGCCCAGGTACGGGTTACATACAGGCCAAAAAGGGACAAGGATAGGAGGATGTATGCCCAAAAAAAGGCTACAAGAAGGCAAGGGACCGATGAGAAGATGGGGGTGTGCATGTCAAGAGCCTATTTGCTACTTTCCACGCCCCCCTTCCTCCCCTTTGATCCGTCCTCTTCTTTCCCTCCCCCTTCCTTCTATCTTGGCTTCTCTTTCTCCCCCCCCCCCTCCCCTCCTGTGCTGTAGCCAAGCCTTTTTGGTCTTTGCCTCTTGGTCCCTTTATTATTATTATTCTCCCTACGATTATTTTTATTGTCTAGACCATCTTGAGTACAAATCTTAGCCAAGTTGGCCTTAGTCCGCATTACCAGCTATGATGCCCAGAGCTCTGGCCATTTGATTATGCCTTTCCAGTTCCTGGAGAATCTGCCCCATTTAGCGTGAGAATCTCTAATCATTATGACCTTTGTAACTTGTTCATGCTTTTGCTTTTTGCATTCGCGAAATTAGCAGATACCGCCCCTCGTGAACTATGCTCTCATGCTTCTCTGTTTTCTGCCAGCTCATGGCCAAGTAATATGGGCTTGGCCAGGGATCTTACGCCCACTTGCAGAGAAAGCTTCCTTCTAGCCCTTTGTTGAGTTCTCCTCTCCTTCCTTCCCCTCCCTCCCCCTGAGAACGATTTCCCCTCTACCATATTACAGCACCCCCAAAACAATAACAACAACAACAAAAAGCAGGTAACCCCTGGACCAAGACCACAGGCAAAACAGAACAAGACGGTCAGAAAACCTGACAGAGATCTCGGGTGGACTGGAGGCCTTTAACACAAATAACAAACATAAGGATCGTCAGCATGACAAGACAAACAACGTGATAGATGACTAGGAAGTCAGAAAATGGGCGGTTCTTTTGTCTTGATCTTGATGTCCATGTTCCTCCCCCATAAACCGTACCATATTGGATCGTACAACAGAGCTCTTGCACCTCTAGAAAGGCAAATGACACAAACAAATCACATCCGGCTTTTGCATCCTTCTTTTCTTTTTCCTCGCCATACACCGCAAAATCACAATTAACAGTATGCAGTACTACGGAGCAAAAGGAAGGCAATAGAAAAACACTACAACATGACACCGACGTTGCCCAGGGTCGAGTCACTTAATGGCAACTACCCTTTATTTTATCCTTCATCTTGGTTGCTAGCAACTGCAGCTTTCCGAGTCCATCAACATCCAAACCTGAGGCAACCATCGTTGTTGTCCCTTCCAATTTTGCCTCGGCGTTATTCCTCCTTTCTCTCAATGTAGCAGTTGCAGTTGAATAAAAGAGGGGAGAAAGAGAAAGAAGGAAAAAAAAAATATTGGCTTCTCAAAATTAGATGAAAGCTCTCGCTCTTGCCTTGTTGCTCAGTTCTGTGACCTGTTCACCAGTTGGCTCCACCCGTGATGTCACCTCCGACTTTCAGGTCCCTGGCTCCTTCCTGTCCTTGGCCGTGCTGTCCATCTCTTCGTGTCCAACTTCCATTCTCTCTTATTTCATAGACCCACTTTAATTTAGTAATCCTATTAATTACACGCCCCATTTGATACACCTCCTTACTTTTAGTTTGCCTCTTGTACCTGGACTAAAGCACGCTTATTGACGCTTCTTGTGCTGTTGTGAGACAAAATTCTTTCATATTTATTTACTCTTTTTTATCTCTTTTCAATTACCTTTGGCCAATTCGCTTCCGTTTCAATTTCAACCAAGTCTTGATGACCTGTGGGCTCGCTTCTCTCCTCCATGTCACAATCATAGCTGTAGTGTTGTCAAAGTCTCCCCTCCTTGCCTCCCCTGCGCCTCTTGAAAAAAACATGTGTGCACCTCTAGCTGAAGGAGAGACCGGATTGTGCCTTGGCAGAGGAAGAAAAAATGGCTGCAGTGGTCAGGGACAATGCATGCAAAGAAAAATAGCCTCGTAAAAGAGAGTGCACTTTTAAAAAAAAAAAAAAAAGAGGCGCTGGCTGAAAAGCGGTGAATGTTCATTCCATAGTCACGATCTCAGCCAGCCTTGCACCTCTTTCGCCGTTTTCCCTTCTTCACTTCTCTTCGCGTGAAAGCTGACAAACCATAGGTGGCCAGCCAACTGCAGGCGTTAGGCTAGCCCTGCAAATCATCTCCCCAGAAATCTCGTCGAATAGCCCAGCCCCTAGAGATAAGCTGCCAACCCCGCCGGAAAGACCACATTAATGCCAGTGCTTTCTGCCGCTTGCTATAGAACCATCATATTTGCCAGCCGAAGCACTGGTCTTTGGGCAGAGTGGTTATGTCATTCCCTTTCATTCATCAAAGTCTATACAAACTACTTGTCTCGTAGTGTGTAATGTGCGCTATAGCACAGACTTCCTTTCACTAGGCAAATGAAAAGCACAGCTTGCCAAGACTAGGTCATCAAGAGTCCAATCTCTTGCTTCCTCTCTGGGTGAAGCTCAGTGAGGAGGAGGAGGTGAGAGAAGGAGAGAGATCCAGAAACAGGAGACAAATTAACTCAAGCAATAGCAAGCTTTCAGCTGCTATCTCAAGTTTCTCTGCTCCTGGTCTAACGGTCTTGCTTGCCGCCGCCCCTTTGTCTCTTTGTCCAACTCTACAAATCCAGCCACAAGAACAAGAGCAAGATAAGACATGAAATCCCGTTCTCATCCGTCAAGGGAAATAGACGCTGCCAGTAGCTTGACCGAGTGGATAAACCCCCCCCTCCCCCGTCGTTTCTTCAACAAATATTCCATTTCATTGGCATCTCGCTCTATCTACCCTTTTCCTCCTTCCTACAACTAGACCTTCTCTTCATTATAGGATTATTTATTTCTCCGCACCGCCAGATTGTCAGCGGCAGTAGCGGATCTCAAAGGAGGGCCCATGGGCCTATAACAGAAAGAAGTGGATGGGCTAGACCCTCCTCATCCCCCTCTTTGTCTTCTCCGTTGGGCCATGTCCTGCTGTAGAAGATCACCTTCGTACTTCCTTTCCCACGGTCTAGATCTTGGTCCTAGGTCTTGGGCCTTGGACCCCCAAAGACCCCTAGGAAGATCTTCGCCAACGTACACTGTCTACAACCAGGCTTCCCTTGAACTGTAAGCCACCAACCAAAGCCCACCCGGTGCAGGGGCGTTTCAAACTGGCGGTGGTGATTTTGTTTGCCAAATTAGATGTTGATCGTTTACTGAGCTCAGCCAGAGGAGAAGCAAATATGCAGAGATGCTATCAGTTCAGGTCAGGCCAGGCCCGGCCAGGCCAGGCCAGGCCAGATCAAGCAATCCAAGGCATTCTACTGACTTACAAAATAACCTTCTTTTTACCATGCCACGCAAACGTTAATTAGCTTTGCCCAAGTGTCTCTATCTTCTTCCCCCACCTCCTTCTCACTTCTCCCTCGCATGTAATATTGTATTATCCATCCCCTCCCCTGACCATTATTTCCACACCTCTTCATTCCCTTCTGTCTTCTAGTTTTCTTTTTTCTGTGGTTGGTCCAACTAACATCCTTGTTCCTGCTGCCCAAAGTAGGTCTACGCCTCAACAAAGAGGTTAGCCAGGAACAACTAACGCATAGCATGAATAAGATGAAAGGCAAGAAATTAACCTCTGCCGTTTTTGGACCCTAGTTGACCCTAAGATGTGTCTAGATCCTATCCTCTGTAGCTTCCAATTTAACAAGTGTGATTGTTGGTTAGTTATTGACTGACTGTGAGCTCGCAGCAAATATAACCGGAAGCTAAACTAATAATAGCTTCTACGGCTCCCTCATTCATTTTCCGAGCAAAATGCAGAGCAGAGGCCGCTATTTTGCCATTGGTGCCTTTCGTAGTATCTCTAAAAAGAAACAGCTCCAAAACTGTGCCGCCGTAGATATAGCTAGAGCTTAGACGGAAGAAAGGCAAAGACTGGACCCTACTAAGAGAGAGACAGAGAGAGAGACAGATATGCCTATAGTTCTTGCTGTGAAATCAGTCATCGACATCAAAAAGTACCTCACAAGTTCCAAGTTAGCAGCATAGCATGCACACAACAAATGCTGTACACCTTCACAATTCCGCCCTAGACTAGTTGTTATTGGTCACAATGTTACCGCGGAGATTGAATAAATGTCAGTAATGATTCGATGCTGCATGGGTACATGCTGAGATCAGGGCGTCTAGAAGCTAGCAATAATAATCGAGAAGGAAGAAAAGATCTGGTGATATTTGTTTGCCGTTTGTTTGTTTGTTTTCCCTAAGGGCCGGCTCAGTAGGCTTTTTTTTCTTCTTTCTTGTCCTAATCCTAATCTAATTAGTCTGCCAACAAGAAGCTGAAGAAGGGGAGAAAAAAAAAAAAAGAGGGCTATTATTGAATTAACTTAATCTCTGCTCATGGCGCCAATGTTTCATGTGGCTTGGCCGGTGCTCCGTACCTCAACCTGTCTCTCTCTCTCTCTCTCTATATCCCTAATTTTAGCCATGTTCTTTTTTTTTTTTTTCTTCTTCTCGAAGGGTCGGTGACGAAAAGAAGCCCATTGCCAGCTTCAAAGTATGAACGGCAACGAGGGTATCCTTCTCTTAATATCATGATTATTAAGCCAAGAGAAGCGAGAGTGAGTGGGTGAGAGAAAAAATAAAATAATAATAATAATAATAATATTGCATTGCATATGTGGACCAAAAAGAAGCCGAGAACGCCAAGTCCTAACAGTCCGCCAAACCTCCTTAAAAATCTGTCCAATAAAAAAGAGAGAAGCAAAACAAAGACTCGTCGTCGTATTTGCAACCATCCGCGTATATGTGAGGAGAGGGGGTTCTAGCCCGGCGTATATACATACATACATACATACATGTATGCTTGTATGCGTATATTGCTTCTTGTTGTGACACAAGCTGCCGCTCAGAAGGGGAAAGACCGGTTTGTCGAATAACTTGGTAGCTAGATTAAACGGCAAGTACCCTTTCGGCTTACACTGAAATCGCCGGAAGATGTTCTAAAAATAAACAAAAAGTCGATGTGGCCCAGCATGGCCTTTCCGTTCCTCCTTTCTTCCTTTCTTCCCTTTTTCTGTTTCCTGTTTTCTGTTTTCTGTCCAAGTCGGTGGTGTTTGTACGGAGTATGGTGCAGATGACTGGGTTGGGTTAACAAGCCTGTAAGCGCTGCTCCGGTTATGGCAAGGCTCAGCTGGTATGGTAGGAATGCTAGCCCTTGGTGTGAGCGGGCAAACCGCCGTTGATGTTGTGATCGTGTGCTATTTTTACGCACTCGGATACGTATTTGGACATGCATTTGGACCTTCACAAAACTTGTATTCCATTCATCGGCTACATAGAGGCCATCCACATGCTCTAATCTACAGACCCGACAAGACACCCTGTATCTCTACACTGCCAGAATCGTCTCTACGTTGGACAAAGGCTTTAAAGTCTGCCTTGGTCAGTCTCTTGCCCAGGCCAGGTGGTCCCGCTGTCAGGGTGCGCGCCTTCTCCCGTAGTGCCTCGGGGCCGACAATGAACAGCGAGCCAACCTCAGATAGCATCTCCACCACCATCTCCACATCTCGTGTCAGTGCCCATGTTTTGATCGTGCCCATGTACTTTGCAATGTCCTGTGTAATCATCAAACCACCCGTAGCGTTGACCTGGAACTTCTTAAAGTGCTCGAACAGCAGGCGGCACACCACCATGGCCGCCTCACATGAGAAATGCTCAAGATTAGAGCCATCAACTGCCTTCTCGGCACTGCTCGAAACACGTGCGAGGAAAGTGCAAATGACCTGACAAGCCTGAGTTTGCAGCGAGTCAAGATCGTCACCATCACGCGGGCGGAAGTCCAGCTTCTTCTGCGTGTTGAGAGCCTTGGAGACATAGTTGGCAACGACATCAATCGTGGTTTTGAGCACACCGTTGGCTTTTTTCTCCAGAGCTTCGAGACTAGTACGCTTTTGCGCCTCCATGTTCCGCCGCATCGTGGCATTCCCGTCTGCTAGGCGGATCAATACTGTTGATATAAAGCGGTCCATCATGGAGGTGATGGTAATAGCTGGTCGTAGATTTGTTAAATACGTCATGTCTGGCTCTGTTTTGCTATTTTCTAGAGATGTCGCGTGATCAGCAGCAGCATCGAGGGATGTCTCAATATACACCCGTCCCATGCTGGTGAGCAGCAGATTCATTAAGATATTGGCATCCTTGGGTGTATCACTAACTGATCCGAGCTCTAGGGCACGACGCACGCTTTCAGCAAGCCAGGTTAGCATACGCTTGGCGTACTCAACACTCAACACACCGTCTTCCTCCAACAGCTCAACGTCGTTCTTGTTAACTTCGGTAATACCGGCAACGCGAAGCATCATAGCCTTCTGTGTGGCCGTTAAATCCGAAGACTCTAAACGTTCAAGGTATGCGTCTTTGGCAGATGCAATGATTTGTGTGCCCTGCTGGGCTAAGGTGGCCATGAAACCAGTTGGCCGTTTCTGCCGACGGGAGTGGTAGGTGGTGTATTTGAAGAGCAGTGAGTTGTACAATTCTTCAAGACTTTTGCGCTCGCGTTCAATGTAACCGTTGCCCATAAGGTATGGTACGCACAGCTCCTCAATCTGCTGGTCTAGTGTTGCTGCAACTTGGGCCGAGCATGGCTCTGGATGTTCAGTGAGGCCGTGTTGTTTAAGATCGTCGATCAGCGTATTGAGATATGTCCGCGACGAATGTAGAACACGAAGAAATGCAAGAGAGGAGATACTCGTAGCTTTGTCCAAGACAAGCTCCAGACGAAGTTGGATGGACTGCTGAAACACCCTCTGGATAAACTTGATGAGAACCGTCTCGTAGTATGGAAAGGCACGCTTTATGATGAATGACTCCTCCTGCATTACAATGCGAACCTCGTCAAGTAGAGACTGTAAACTGGGTTCAACGCTTGGCGGCTCGGCGTCTGGGTCGGCTACTTTGTCCCACGAATCGCTGTCGGCTGTCACCTCGTCGCCCATGAGCTGGTCACGGTCAATGAAAAACTGGTGCTGGTTGACGAAGATAGCAATCACCGAAGCACCATCATTGAAATCCTTGAGAACCTTGGCACATTCACGCATGTCGTCAAAGTTCTGCCGGCGGTAGCTGTTGTTGAACTGTGTGAGAAGCTCTTGCTCTAGCCCCTCGGAGAACTTTTCTAGTACCTCGCGCGTGTTATGTCGGACATTGGAAACACCAGGGCCTCCGGGCATTGAGCCATTGAGAAGAGCGTTTGCCCTGGACCCAGAGGAGCTCCACGACGCCGGGTCTAGCCGTTGACTAATGCGCATTAGCTGTTTGGCTATGACAGCACAGCGAATCTTGTTATCCGAGCCTCCATGACGTTGCATGCCTTGTAAGGAAATCAAAGATCCAGTCTCGCTAACTTCCTGCCAGCACTGGATAAGAAATATGGCGTCCTTTGCTCGTCGTCGTTTGCGGTCAAGCGCCTCTAGCCTCTCGCCGATTTGGACGGCGACAATTCCGCCCATATCTGACGCATTGGCACCAACTACACTGGGGTTCCCTCCGCTCCCACTTGAATTGATATTTAGAGCTTCAAAGGTTTCGATGGACTGGTCGAGTTTATGGCCAAGGGTGTCGAGTGTTTGGTCGTGCTGAATTTCAGCGCGACGTACTTGGGATAGTAATTCCGACTCGCGGTCTTGGAGGGTTACCGTAAGCTCTTCTAACTGAGAGACAGCATCTACAAGTTGGGCATGTTAGATGCTGCTTAACAACAAGGAGTGAGGGAGTAACCAGTTATCGACGACTTACTCTCAAATGTGCGGATCAACGGTTTGGGGTCAAAGGCAGACTGACGGGCCGGCTGAGCGGCACCAGATCCGCGGTTTGCTGGTGCTGCGCTGTCAGCAAGATCGTCTATAAAATCGCGAACTATAAAGTCTTTGCTCGAGAAGTCGTCAAGAGAGAAGCTGGGACCCTTTGGGAACAAGGTTTTGGTACCAGGACCACCCGCTCGGTCTACAGCCATGGAGAATTAGGTATTGGGAAGGTTCCAGGGACTGCAGGCCTACTGACTGGCCGGGAGACTTGGAGCTTTGAAACTAGGATGCTGTGAGCGCAAGGATGGATGTCGAGGCGCACTGTCTAGCAGGCCGGCTGATGATGCTATGTGGGGTCGGGGAGAGAGGAGGGGCCTTCGGAGCTTAAAATGCGGTGTTGGCTGACGGGATCACATGCATATATTCAGAGGAGCTTGCTTATGATCTTTGGAGGCGATGGTTGAAGGATTGTAGATGTAGTATGTAAAGATGGGCAAATAAAGAAAAAAGCCCGGCGCGAATTGGACTTCTCTCTCTCTCTCTCTCTGATCATTTGATTAATTCTGTTAATTAAGCTGCTGCGATTTGCTTTGCCTTGTGGTCTCGAGATCTGGGCTTAGGTGGCCAGCCGTCAGGATGATCTTGCCAGCTGTCAATAGCTTCGCCGATTTCTGCAGTTGCCAAATGCAAGTTTAGGGCATGCCTTGTCAACAAGGAAATGGGCTTTTAATCATCAACAAGCCAGCAACTTGGGATATCTTCATTACCTTCTTACTCACAACACAAATCACCAGGTTGATTGATTGCTGGCTAATGCTCACCAAATAGCCTCGAAAACATACATTCGTTCCACACAATCAGTGGCACCTGCGATAACGCGGTAACAACATCAAAGCTTTAGGTCTGCTGCTAGCACTGCCATCTTGGCTTACGCAAGATACAGCTGGCAGCTTTTCTTGTCTGCCTATCAATTGTGCCTCTCTTCTGCTAAGGCCTACTGATATCTCTGGGTCGTCCCTTTGGGTTTTCGTTCCCCTTCGATCTGCCTTCTTCTCTTCTTCTCTTTCTCTCTTTTCTTTTTCTTCTTTTCCTTTCTTGACCAGCAAACTTTTCCTTGCACAACACGCACTGCATATAAACAGCGGAGTCAATTTTCTGACGTTGCCAGTCGACGTCATACCATACATACACATACACATACACGGACATACCTGGTACAGTGTGTATCTAGCTCGACCGCCATGTCTATTAGTCTTAGAGAGCGGCAGACATATCGCGAAGATGAAACCAGAAGACACACGCTGTTGGACGATACCCAACGGAAGGCGCTGGCAATGGTTAGTCTTTTCCATCAACCCACTGTTTGCTATATATTGCCCTCACAAACTCTCACCCTTTCATAAGTCATTGCTAACCTCGATTTCTCTTTTTTCTAAAGCGTCATCTCCCCGACGTCAACGGCGACGATGGAAACCCATGGGCCAAGGCCCGCCCAAATGCGCCGCGTTTTGGCCTGCGTCGCTTCTTACGTCGACAGCTTCACTTTCTGATCTTCACCCTTATGCACTCGATATTCTCGCTATATCTACGTCTGCGCCAGATCTGGCACATTGTAGCCTACCGTACTTTGTCCATCTTGTTTTACCACCATCGTACGCCGGCTCTAATCGAGCGTGATGTAAAGCCTTTGGCCAAGAAACCTAAGCATCTCAGTGCTGTCCTGAAGATGGAACATGTAGGACGTGCTACTGATCTGGAGCGCCTGATCAACGATGCGTCTGACCTAGCCGTGTGGACGGCGTGTGCTGGAATTCCTTTGCTCTCTGTCTACGAGCGTACTGGTATGTTGATAAACACAACCCCGATTAAAACGACCCAAAAAAAAAGACATGCCAAATCTAACTGATGGTCTGTAGGAGTCCTCAAGGGCTATATGCCTCAGCTGCACCGTGCCATTCTTCAAAAGTTCAACACTTACTATGGTGTTGACTACCCCGCCCTAACCGTCAACGCCCCGCACTTGGAGTCCATTTCTTCTCCTGGAACTGGTCTTTACACCCAGCGTCTTGGCAATGCCCTTACTGTTCTCCTTGTCTCGGAGGAGGATGGCCGTGATTCCATTGTTGACCTGACCAAGACCTTGGCTGACATGTGTCAAAAGGGTAAGATTTCACCTGCTGATATAAACATCGAGCTTTTGGATGCCGAGCTGTCCGAGGGAATCATGAGCGAGCCTGACCTTCTGCTCATTTTCTCGCCGTATATTGAGCTTGCCGGTTACCCACCGTGGCAGATCCGCCTGTCCGAGATGTTCTGCTTGGAGGACAACTCTGGCGTGGGATACCAGGTGTTCCTGCGTGGCTTGCGTGGCTTTGCAAGCGCCGAACAACGCAAGGGCAAATAAAAGCACCCTTTTTTTTGAAATTGCCTCCCCGAGAGGCAAACAGAATTGCAGGCGTTTATGCAGATCGGGTTTCATTGTATTCTTTTGTGCTTATGAAGGTGTCTGGTATAGTTTGATGGCGTTATCATTTTGCCTTTTATCCTTTTTTTCTTCTATGTGCATTTCATCATAGTGTTTATTCCTTTAGCATCGTTTTGTCTACGCTATCCCCCAAATTGAACTTACTATTATTATATTGATGCAGGGTGACGCGACTTGATGCCGTGAACGTGTCACAAGGCTGCCAAAATCCCAAGTAAAGAAGCCCCTCTTCGGAATTTTTTCTCAGCCTTGTCCATCACCTCGGAACCTCCACATAAAAGACTTGGGACGTCAATTAAAATCCCTGCAGCAACACTTTGACAATCTAAACATCAAAAAGCAAAACTTTATCTGATTACACTATGACGGTGAGTTTGACGTCTTTCCAAGGGCTATGACTCTCTTCGGCGGCCTATATTTGTAGCCACTGGTTAAGCTTCTTTTCCCTCTCTCAATCCATCTCCTCACCACCATATAGACAGTTCCATGAAGAGATCGATTGACTACCGACAACCACTCTCTCTAGACACAGCCAAGAGAAGACTGACCAAAGCGTTCCACGCCCTCAAGGACCAAGACCAAGACCAAGAAGCTGCCATGCTGCCTCTCCGGGCACCTCTGGCACGGGCCATGAAAACGCTTGATAAGAGCCTGTTCTCCAAGACGTTCAACATCTCGGCCGCTACCATCAAAGACAACAAGACTATTTCCAAGTATCGCAAGCTGATGGAGAAGAACAACGAGCTGCTTGCGCTCGAGCGACTTTCACCCATTGCAGCAGATCCTCGACCTGAGGCTGCGCAGAAGGGCGGCAAGTGTCTGTTGCTTAAGCCGAGTGTAAAACCGGAAGGTGTGTATAGCAACGTAATGTATGGAGGCAAGGTGGTTGTCTCAAAATACGCCTAGCTAATAATGCATAGATGCTTCAACATATGGCAACGTGTTAGCCGAGGGCGTCAAGGCGGATGAGCTCTGTGTGATTCCATATGAGCTCAAACTAGAATACGACTACTGGAGTTACCGTAAGTTGTTATTGTTGTCTGCAATCTCTTTTTTTTTGGCGGTTGCGACGCCCTTCTTTTTCTTTCTTCTTTTGCATACTGACTCAGACCTAAGTTGATGTTATTTCTTCCATAATACCAGAGGATCTCCATGACGAGATCCCCACGGGCTACAACTCTGTCGGCCAAGTTGGTTAGTCCCCTACGACACGCTCCCTGGAGATACCAACGCTACATTCTAACATCGCCTGCACAATATATAGTGCATCTCAATCTGCGAGAGCGATATCTACCATACAAGTCAGTAATCGCACAAGTCATTGCTGAGAAGAACAGCGGCGTGCGTACCGTCATCAACAAAGTCGATAACGTCGGGGCTGAGTCTCAGTTCCGCACATTTGCCTATGAAGTGCTCCGTGGTCCGGACGATCTCAATGTCGAAGTCCACGAGAACGGCTGCGTCTTCGCCTTTGACTACGCCAAAGTGTATTGGAACAGCAAGCTGGAGACGGAGCACACCCGTTTGATTAACATGTTCCAGCCGGGCGAGGTGGTCGCCGATGTCATGGCAGGTATCGGGCCTTTTGCCATCCCTGCGGGGAAAAAGGGCGTCTTTGTATGGGCGAATGATTTTAACCCTGAAAGCTACAAGTACATGGAGCTGGCCGTCAAGAAGAACAAGGTATGTGAGCTCTCTACAAGACAGCCTTTTAGGCTGGGGGGGGGGGGGGGGTGGTGGTGTTGTTGTTGTTAACTGTATGCCCTGCACAGGTTGGCGAATTTGTGCGTCCATTCAATCAAGACGGCCGTGAATTCATCCACTTTGCTGCCTCTTCTGTCATCGAAGCCTCCCGCGCTGGCGCTGTAGCCACCGTTGCGACCAAGCAATCGCGGTCTGACCGGCAAGCCGGCAAGCCAATGCCTCCCGCACGCACAGTGCCTGTGCCGCCGGTCGTTAACCACTTCGTCATGAACCTGCCTGCATCAGCCACTACGTTCCTGCATCACTTCCGCGGAATTTATGCGGGCCATGAGGCCGTCTTTGCCGACGATGCACAGCAGATGCCCATAGTTCACGTGCACTGCTTTGCGGTCAAGGGTGATGAGCCGGCAGCATATGCGGATATTGTCGAGAGAATTAGAGAGGAGATTGGTGTCACACTAGTAGTGGGTGACGGAACGGTGGAGGGTCAGGTGCAGATTCATGATGTTCGCGATGTGGCGCCGAAGAAGAGCATGTTCTGTGCCAGCTTCCGGCTACCCAAATCGGTGGCATTTGAGAAGGTGTAAGCGCATGGCGGAACGGGTGGCTGCATATAAAAGGGATATAAAAATGGTAATACAATTTCTACAGCTATGCACATCTCCATGCATAACAAGGGAAAAGACGGAAAAACAGGTCCCCCAGCCTACCCGTTGGCCTCCACCTCTCCACTTGTCTTGCATGTCATGTGAAGAAAAAAAAAAAAAAAAAAGTTGGTCAAGTCGCCGGGCTGCGTCTTTGCATTCGCGGACTGCATGTTGCACTGCCTTGTGTCTGCAGTGTGCAGATGAGCGGGCTATATGCTGTATGTGGTGTTATCCAACGACATGGTACAAGACAGTAGTGTGTCCTGTGTTCCTCTGGCTCATACTTTTACGAGCTCACAATTCACGAAGTGAGCAAGACAAAGACAGCAAGCGTGAAAGGAAGCAAAAGGAAAAGGGAAGGAAAAAGAAAACACTCCGAGAAACCGAATAGCGTAGTGCCTTGTGTTCTTGGGCCGGCTATAGTATTACCACCGCCTTATTCACCCTTATCGCCATCCTCCCCATGATTCTCCCATCTAGTATTTGTTTTTTTTTTTTTTTTTTTTTTTTTTTTTTTTTTTTTTAGCCCGGGAATGCAACATGGTGTCCGTTAACAGGCAACCTGTGCAGAGGTGGCCTCCGCCTTGTGTGCCGTGCTATCTGGTCTTGCTGTGGTCTCTCTTTGGCCTTGTTTTGCTTACAGCGGAAGTAGCGGTGAAGCTTCTTAGCTAGTTGAGCTTGGAGCTAGCAGCGATCTTTTCCTTAGCTGTCATGGGGCCAGAAACGAGGAATATTCAATCAAAAGTGGGGGATTGGGAGGGGAGGGGGAGGCAATTAAGGAGAGGAGAGAGGAGATAAAGTCAAAGATAGAAAAGAGTGTGGCGATAGGAAATGTGCGATTACGGCATGTTGGCCAACAATTTTGGTTGTTTGATGAAGGAGCAGGCAAAAAAGTGCATAGGGTTATCACTAGGGTTTGTATATCACGATGCTGAGCGTTTGAACAGGCGATAGGGTGTTCCTGCGAGACATGGGGGGGAAAATAAAGACTAGATATAAAAGCCTCGATTACACTTGCCACTTATTCTCGTCATTGTTTATTTTTGATTTTTCTTTTCGGGGGTGTGTAGATTGTGTTGTGCATAATAGCCGACACCACCTAGACTACAAGCTCCTTCTAAACACCAGATCGAGGATCGTGAACTTTTAGGGGGAAGGAGACCTTGCAGCAAGGCTCTGAGTGTGTGCAGCAAGCAGAATGCAGGTACAGCGACCCCTGGCTATTTGTTAGAGAAGGAGAGATGAGCAAAGCTGTCCCACGTATTTGCAACCCAAACCCATAACACGAAGATAAGCAAGAAGGAGGATAAGAGAAGCATTGGCCTCGTTTCCAGACTAGACTTTCGTGGCCAGACATGGTCTCCTCTTCTCTTTGTCTTTGCTTTTGTTGCTGTTTGCAGCACTAATCTCGTGACCAAATAAAGGCGCAGGAAAAAGCAAAGGGCAAGCAAATGCTCCCGGATTGAGCCAATATCCAACATTACCCTGGCCAAGTCTTTGTCTTTGTCTCTCTCTCTCTCTCTCTCTCTGTCTCTTCCCCCTTTTCCCCAGACTTGCATACCAGACTCGGTCGCGATTTGAAACCAAAAGGCAGCCCGCGGGCAATCGAAGGGGAGACACGGAGAAAATGGTGTAGAGACGTAGAGACAAACCGGCTATACAGAGCCAAGGGCGGATGCACTGACTGACTAGAGACTGGAGATTCAGAGACATGTGAGAGAAGAGAGGAAGGAAAACAGGGGAAATCAGCGTGCCATCCCCGATTCAGCCAATCTTTCTCCTTGGGGATTTCTTTCGTCAGGCTATTTGGTCTCGTGGGTCGTCGTTTTGGCTATGTGTCTACAGTCTATAAGCCCTCACGTGTGGCATTCCTGCTGGGTTCGACTCGATGTCTCACTTGGCTTGACACCACTTCACGTTGTTCTCAAATAGAACATGTACTGTGCTGATACTTGCATGCATGGGTAAGCCTTCCAGACCGGGGCCTTGGTGACTTTTTTTCGGTTCTTGCAGAAGAACGAAGGAAACAGCAGCGGAAAGAAAGAAAAGCCACAAAGACGTATTTGTGCTCAATGTGGTTGTTGTTGTTGGTGGTGGTGGTGTTGTTGTTGCTGCTGTCATACATCAAGTGAATGAAACATGGCATTCTCGCGGCCACATGACCATCAGTTCAGAGACAGGTCTTAGGTCTTTGTATAACTGGCGGCCGACTGGACGCACAACAGACACAAGAAGATGAGCAAAGTAGCACAAGTGCAGGCTAGAAAGAGATTTCCTGCAGGGCTAAATCTGGCCATTATTATGTTAGGCCAAATTGCCTGTTGCTTAATTTTGGCACCGTTCTTAGCTGAGCCTCGCCGTCAAATCGGTCCGGTTCAGAAGACGACGCGGGAAGGAGGAAAGGCCAAAAGAGAAGCCAGTCTTAGAAAGGGGGTTGTGAGGTTCTAGACGGGCCTGTCTCGTGTTGATATATTCCGTCCGTCCTCTTTATATATATATGTATATATATATTTTTTTATATTTTATATTTTTTTATTTTTTGTCTATTTCTTTGAGCTTGCCTCAAAGCATTAAGCCGGAGAGAAAGAAAGAAAAAAAAAAAAAACAGAGGAAAAGAAACTCTAGTATGACGTGCGGATGTCCTGGAACCACCACACCAAGTGAGTGAGTGCTCTTGGGTTGGTTTGCCTGCTGCTCATCTCGTGGGACCTTTGTCCGCGCAGTCTGCTGTAGCAAGCCATACAGCGGCAATCGTTTAGTTGCCAGTTGTCACGCTCTAAAAAGATGCTGATGAACGATAGCGTCCACCGCAGCATCAGCATTGTTGCTCTTGTGGTAGGTGGTTGATGTTTGTTTGGTCTTGTAACCCTAAGCGGAGATACCCCTCTCGTGTTATCAGTGTAGATGGATATTTGGAGGAGCCAATAAGCTCGGTTAGTTGAAGGGGAGGGAGAGGCGTTTTTTTTATTTTATTTTTATTTTTATTTTTATCTTTAATTTTCATTCTTCCTTTCCGCTGTCCTTTTACGACCAGGTGATTAATGTTGAAGATAGCCTTCCCATAAGCCTCGCCTTCGAAGAAGACTGACTGTTAGACTTTAGACTTGAGGCCTAGAGAGGTTTTTGGAGAACACGGAGGGAAAAGCCTGGAAGGAAGGCGAAAAATGAGGTTTTTTTTGATTTTATTTTATATTTTATATTTTATTAACTTTCTATTATTTCTTTTTGCCTTGTGGTAAAGAGGAACAGGAGGTGATCGACACCGTAGGTAGCAGCTTCTTCGAGAATGCCTGATCAAATACAACCGCCATAAGAGAGGCACAAGAGAGCTAAGCTAGACCAAGTGTAGTGGCTGTCACTGTTATACTAGATCGGATTTGTACGCACACGGTGCAGGGCAGTGCGAGGATGAAGTCTGGTATATGCTTTTATTTTTATTTTATTTTATTCTAAATTCTTTTTTTTTTCTTTTTGCTCTTCTAGTAATGGCGAACCGACCGACACTCTCCGTTCATTTCGCTTTCCATTGGTGCGAGTACAAGCTAGTTGGATATCCGGAGAACGAAGAAAACAGAAACAGAAACAGATGGAGAGTTTGTTTGAGGCCCGAGGCTCAAGGTTCAAGGTCCAAGGTCCAAGGCTATGCGTGTAGAAGGGAGAGAAGACGAACGACGAACGAGTAGAAATACAAGCAATGCTAGAGAAAGAAAGAAAGAAAAAAAAAAAAAAAAAAAAAGCCCGACGCTATAGTCCCAGCGGTTATAGGGAATAGGGAGGAGGTCTGGGCCCCTCCCTCTCCCCCCCCCCCCCCCGAATTGCAGAGTCTTCTGATGGTTAATGCACTTGGCAGAAACCTGCCAGGGATTGCCTGCTGTGCGGATGCAGGCGTTGGAGACGAAGGGGAAATAGAAGCTAAGAAAAGTCCATTTCAAGCGAAAGGAAGCATAAGCAGCGACCTCTTTGAGGAAGAGGAGGAGGAGGAGGTGAAGCAAACACATGCGCGTGATAGGAGTACGGCGGTGGATGGCCTGTACCTGTACTGCTGCTGGCCTAGCACTTCTGAGATATATGCGCTAGACCGGGCTAAAATAGCCTACAGGATAGGCTTGGAATGCTGGTTTTAGTGCCGCTGCTGCAGTGGGTGTAGCGGGTAGCTAGCTAGCTCTCCTGCAAAACAGACCACCGACAAACAAAAGATACGGCAACATTTTCAACCATATCTTGTCGTGTTTCATCTTCCAGTCAGTCCAGGACTTGCCATCTGCATGTTCTCTCTTTTCGTCTTGGTTGCTTTATTTCCTGTGTTCTTTTTCCTTTTTTGGAGGTGAAAAAGGTCACCCGACATGCAAATACCACCCACAAGCACAAGAAGCAACGCACGCACATAATAAGAGCGTTGTATAAGAGAAAACAAGTCAGGGATACAAGACTCCCCACGTTTGCGCTTGCACCCCCACGAACCTGTCACCGCTTTTGTGGAGGGTGTGATGTTGTTGTTAAAGTACTTGGAGATGTGTAGAGAGAGAGCGTGGTTTTGGGGAGCCAGCAAACGCGGATGAAGTGGCTTTTTGCTGTCTCCTGTCTGGCTGGGGGCGCTCCTAAACCGTCGTGGAAGCAGGCCAGCCAGTGGTAGGCGGATTGGTGGGATGGCTAGGAGCAGCTTGAGGTGAGGTGAGGCTCATGTAGAGTAGAGTAGACTTTGGCAATCAGAGCACAGTGTAGCAGAGATGGCCTTAGTGATGCTGACTGGTGTAGTGTTGTAATTGCCCTTTTGTCCTGGTTACAAGCTTTCCCCCGCTCCCCCCCCCCCCCCCCCACGTCTCTATCGCCTCTACTCGCAACTTCTGTCCTATCACAGTTTCTGTTCTCTTGGTGTGGTGTGTTTGTCCGCTGGTGGAGGGCCTCGGTGAACGAGGCCGTCCGTTTGATATCGCCTCGTCTCTGGACTCTGGACTGCCGGGTGACGTGATTTTATCCCACGCGCTTCTTTCTTTCAGGACTATCAAAAGGCTCAGCTCGCTTGGCCAGCCAGCCAGCACATCCTTGTTAGACGATTGAATCTCAAATGCAGTTGATTGTCTGTCTGTCTTCTACCCCAAGTGTCTGGTGTCCTGCGTCGTATACAGCAGCATCATTTGTCCTGTGTCCTGTGTCGCGTGTTTGGTGTTTGGTGTCTTGTATCATGTGTTTTTTCTTGTCCGGGCCCTAACAGCCTTCTAGGCTCTTTCACTACCCGACCCAAGCCCTCGTTATAAAAGCCGCCTTCTTCTCTTGCTGCAAGGGCGGGCTTCCTCTCTCCAGCATCGCTGTCTCAAGCTTGAACCCCTGCTAATCTTCTGGCACCAGGCCCGCATCTCGACCTCGACTCAACTCCAGCCAGCCAAGCATACGACGGCGGGCACAGCACAGAACACCACAAGGAGAAAAGCTCTAGCCAGCCAGCAGCCCATGGTTAGTCTGCTCTAAAACCCGGCCAAACCTGCACTTAGTTTCGCCAATACCCAGGAAATAGCGTGGGATGGAGTGGGAGGGAGAGAGGAGAGTGGGATAAGGATAAGACTGGCAGACTTTCAGCAATAGATTACCAATTTGCATCCATCCATCTTGTCTTGTCGTCTTGAGCCGTCTCAGATAGAACCGCGTCTAGATCGTCTTTCATCTTGTCTTCCACCAATCCTTTGGGGCATCTGCTTCTGGCTTTATGCCTGGTCTGTGCCAAAGACTAAAGTCTTGCGCTTTCTCAGCGGTTCTTTTTCTGGTCTTCCCTTCTTCCGTTCTCTTCCCCTTCCTCTCCCTTTCCTCTTCCTACTGCTATTCCTTCCTCGCTCTTATGGATTATCCGATAAGACGTCGTCGACCTTAACCTGATTCTGTCCTGCTTTGCCGCTGTCTTCGTCTCGCCACGGACCGCTAGATACAAGTACAGCTCGAACACGGGCTTTTTCCCCTCTCCTCTTCGTCTTCTTTGTCAAGAGCGAATCCGCTAGTCATGTGCAAAGTTGTCGCCACGCCGAGATATAACCAGGAGCAAAAGAGGACCACAGTCTTGATTATCCATCTTGATATCATTATTATTATTATTATTATTATGATTATTAGTAGCAGCAGCAGTAGCAGTAGTAGTAGCAGTATTATGTTCTCCCTCCGCCTCGCATCTCATCCCATCTCATCTCCTCCCTCTCTCCCTTCACGTCCACGTTCCTCGACTCGCACTCCGTATCAGCCATCCACATATATGGCCGCTTTCAGCTCCAGAACATACATCGCATTACTGCTGTCCCGACGAGCCACCTGAGGCACCAGGACCCGACAATATCACACAAAGCGATAATTAATTTAATTAATTAAAAGAAGCCCAGAGCCTTGAGAATCAATTTTCCCGAAGAAAGAGAAAAAAAAAAGAAAAAAAAAAAAAACACCCCCAATTTTTCCTGCCTTCCTTCCTCTTCTGTTCTCTTTCGGCTGTAACAGAACCCTAGACCGTTGCTCTTTATTCCTTCTGTGTGCGCCTTAGTGCAGACACCCTCGTCCTCGTCGTTTATCCCATCCCATCCCATCCCATCCCATCCTATTCCATAAGCCGTCGTGTTTTTTCTCTTTTCTTTTTAGACTCCAGTTTCTTCTTCCTTATTTTCCCTTTCGACCTCGAATTTCTTCTCCACCAGAGCAAAGCAGCCACCAACCAACTTCAGGACCTTTTTTTCCCTTGTCCTTTTTTTTTCCTCTTTCCTTTTCCTTTGCTTTTTGCTTCTCCTCTTGGTCCTCGTTCTTATACGGCCGCCCCCCCCCCCCCCCAGCTTGCCTCAGGTGTTGCCGCCATCGTCTCTCCTCCTCCGTCCTTTCGCTCTATTCTGACTTCCCAAAATACTTAATTTCGCATGGCCACTGTGCACCCCGTCCACCAGAACAACATGTTCCCCTCCGCGTCCGGGGATGGTCTTCGAAGATCGTTGTCTCAACCAAAATTTGCCCTAGCAGCAGGCTTGAAACGCTCTGGCAGCAGTTCTCGGCTCCACAATTCTGCATCAACAAGCCAGCTCGGTGGTGGTTACTTCTCAGACGCCTTCACCACCACTGCTACCGCCGTTGCCATTACTGCCTCCTCCAATACCATGGCTGCTTCTGCTCCGACCACTACCCCGGCCTCTGCATACACTCACTCCGTCTTTGCCCCCGAGCTCTCCTCCAGAACCAATCCCCCCTCCATCGACTCTGAATCCTCCTCCTCCATGTCCCTGGACTTCGACTACGACGGCTCTATCAACGACGACTATGCCCACGTCGGCAACTACACCTTGCCCGCCCATTACCACCAGTACTATCCCACAGAGGCCCTTGAATCCCCCTTGGGTCACAAGAACCCCTCTTCATATACAGCTTCACCCACCACCTCATATTCTCCCGAGCGGGACAACTCCGTCATCACGTCCCGCCCTCAGTCTCCCGTCATTTTCAACTCCGAGGATGACACCGCCATACGTGCCGTCCCATCTCGCCATGTCGACTATCTCTCGCACGACTGGCGCGAGGAAGACATCTGGTCCTCATGGAAGTACGTTGTATCTCGCCGTGGCGAGTTCACCAACTCAGCTCGTCTGGAAAATGCGTCATGGCGAACATGGATGAAGTCGAAAAACAAGCTCAAGACTGTTTCCCCAGAGACCCTCAATTGGTGAGTCCCTTGTACCTGTCCATCCTTCCCAACACCCGTTTCTTCGATCCGCTTGTCACCGGGGCTAGGACTAGGCCTAGGACTGGCTCCCTCGTCTTTGTTTCTTCTTTGACTGTACAAGCGCTCGGGGTCTCTTTTTGCTAGCTATGCTGCAATTGCTGTAACCTTCTTTCCACCTGCAACTTGCCCGTCAGTGGTGTCGCGTTTCTCTTCTTTTCTATCCTTCTCCTCCAGCGTTACTTTACCTGGCTCTTGCTCGTCTTGAGCTCCTGCAGTCAGATACATGCTCTGCGCTGCCATGACAGTGTTTAGAGACATGCGTATTGACACAGCATATGCGGCCAGCTTTATAACACAAAAGCTATTGGCATGTGGCATGTGGCAGGTGGCATACAAATACAACCACACAATCCAAGCATCAAACACTAAACCAAATTCCACTGCCCGCTGCATATACGACTTCCTAGGTCTCCATCACGCTAACCCCCCCAATCTCACAATAGGCTTAAAGAATCCGATGTCACCTGGCTGTATGGTCCTCTCCAAGTCGGCAGCACCCCCAATGGCGGGACCACTTCAAGCAATGACCCCCCTAGTGCCGCATCTACTACCAAGCCTATTCTAAAGAAGCGGAGCAAGTCAGAGGCTATGCTGCAGCGCTCATTATCTACTTCATCGCTGGTAAAACAGGCCACTGCTGCAATACAGGCACAGGAAATCCATTTGCGCAATAGACGACCAGGGGTTCAATCCACCACGAACGCCGCGCTTTTCTCTGAGCGACGACGAGTCAGCACCGACTGCTCTCTTGGTTACCCTACTTCTTTGGTTCCCTCTGGTATCGTCTCTCCTTCCTCGGAGCAAAAGCGCATTCACTTTAACGAACAGGTTATCCAATGTATCGCCGTCGATGTCAAAGGGCCCGACGATGATGACGACTCTACTTTCAGCCAAACACTATCAGACGACGAAGATGGTATCTTGCTCATCCGCACCCGCATCCGCCGCAGAGTCCCTCTGCTGCGCCACAAGTCCGCCCCGGCCAAGACCAGCTTCAACAAGACCATTGCTATGCTTCCATCAACCACACTAAAATGTGAACACGATGCTCCCCAGTTTGAAACGGCCATGAAGCACTCGTTTCGCAGCCCTACTGTCTCACCTTCGCTATCACAAGAAAACTTCTCGTCAAGCACTACTCTGCAACATGCTAAAAAGTCTCGCATGGTCTTTGGCTCTGAAGACGATGATGACGATGACGATGACAATGACGATCTTGACGACCAGATTGAGATTGAGCAACAGGAAGACATTGGTGTCTCATTTGCCAGCTCACTGGCTCGCTCCTCAACCCCCGCCCCATCCCAAGGCTTTGCTTTTGGTGGTGACGACGAGGATGAGGACGAAGCAGACCAGAGCGATGACGATGGATTCTTCATGGGCTCTTCTCGACTCGGTAGCATTGGCGGTAGTAGCAGTAGTGGTGGTGGTGGTGGTGGTGGTGGTCTTGGTGGCCTAAAGCGGTCAACCTCAACAAACAGCTTAAGCGAATCTGGCAACGCACGCTCTTCCTCAATGGGTATGAATACAATTGTACCCTCCCACATGGAGACGTCCTATCCCCCTTCTTCATCTAACACTACCCGTACTCCTCCTTCTCCTCCCGGAGATGGCTTTGCAGGCCAGCTCATTGACTTTATTGATACCGCCAGGGATATCGCGCACGTCATCTGGAATGTTGGCTGGCAAAGGTAGTTTCTTCTCTTCTTCGAGCCTTCGTGGCTGCTGAAGAAGATGCAAGTCTCACCAACTACTTCTTTCCAAGTCTCACATTCTATGATTGATAGTCGCTTCTTTTTTTATTTATTGCTTCGTCACCTCTTTTATTTCGAATGCATTACATTACGATTTCCTCTTCTCATTCCATTGCTTTTGCTGCTATGGATCTCGACATACGCCCGTTTCTTTTCTTCTTGACTTTTTTTTTTCTCCTTCTCTTGTCGGCTACTGCGCATTCACACATTGTCCGTCCGTCTGTCCGCCCGCCTGCCCGCTTCATGTTCAGCTCTACATATAGCTTGTCACGTTCTAGTTCGATTCCTTCTCTTTTTTTCTATCATCGACGATTTCGACGACTTTTTTGTTCCAAGATGGCTTACTCTTTTCATGATTTCTTTTCTTCATCCTCGCCTTTGCCACGCATATACATCTGTACTTTGCTGTTTGTTTATTCTTCGCATTTCCTTCACGACTCGTCCTTACACAAGGACCAACTTGCCAGTCTTTTGTGAGGCTCAATGACGCCGTGCCTCCGCAACTGTGATGAACAAGCACTGGGACCAGTGATTTTTATATCTTCTCTGCACCTGAGGCAATGTTCGGAAACAGGTGCTCTTTCTCATCAATCCGGTCCCTAATGCCTACAACACTAAAACCGCGGGTGTTCAAATAATTTAACCATGTGTTTCTTTTCTTGCCCTGCTTCTTTCTCGTCTGCCTTTATTCTGGGTACACTAAACGGGCCTTTTTTTTTCTTTTTCTTTTTCCTCTGGAGTTCTTTTTTTTTGGGGGTTTCATTTCTTTCATCTTGTCTGCAGAGACAATAGGCGTCATGGCGTTCTATTCCTTTCCTTTCCATCATATTGGTCTGTTCATGTCACTGGTGTTCCTTTTTACGGCTTTTGTTGTTTCTTCTTCTCTCTTTTTTTTTCGAAATAAAAAGTAGGAAATTATTTGTGTTCTTGTTCTCATCTTTTTTTTTTCTCTCTCTCCATACGTTGTGTTTAGCAGGAGAGACGAGGGAAATAGTGAGACCGCAGATATATCAATCTGCCGAGGTTGATTGTTTAACTCAACTTCTTTCTATAGTCTCTCCGTCCTTTCTATCACTCACGGTGGCTTCTCCGTTGTCTTGTTGAAACGTGTGTTTGTTTTGCTGGGGGAGTATGTGGAGTTTCTGTACATTTATATATATATATATATATATATCGTTTGAATTCTGGCCGAAAGGCTTCTTCAAACCATCTCTTTACCTTTACCAATCTAACCTGACCTCTCCTGTGTTTATTTCATGGCATATACTTGTTGCTCCTATCAGTGTGTTTAGTTGGCTACAGGCCGGTGTCTTGATATTGAAGCCTGCCCATCATTCAGCAATATGGTTGTGAGAATTGTATCCAAGACATAAATGTTTACAGTTTATTAAACATGCCGTTCTCGCTACTTGCCGTCACATATTTGTAACATTTACTAAATATCCAACAAACTTGGCACACAGCAACTTATCACGAACGAGAGAAGTGGGGCGGGCTCTTCATGCCCCCACTCAAGTTTTTCTAGGCTCTACCAAAAAAAAAAAAAAAAAAAAAAAAAAAAAAAAAAGAAAAAGAAAATAGCGAAAGAGTCACGTGCTGATAGCTAGAAAACTTAAATTCACGATAAGAAAATATGGAAAATATGGCTGTACAACGTCCTTCGTCCTCGTGATGATTCCAGGTCATCTCCTCTGGCAGCACCACGCCTTGCGCTTTTCGACTTCGACCTTTTCACTCCGTTTCTCAGGAAATCGAGACCCGGTCTAGCTTAAATAACATACCATTCCAGTATGCCAGATATTTAATTACCATGCAGAGAACTATAATAATAACTACGCCGTCAAGGCAATGTCTGAGGACGTCACGCATGCTTGCCAATCCACGACTCGTAAGTTCTCTAGGAATTGGCTGCCTTGGATGGTCATTAACTTGGGTACAATAGTTTCATACCACGAGCCATGTCGATGGCAAAGGTTTTAACTCACAGAAACCCAAGGATGCTGCTGCAATTAAAAAGAAGCTTGCGCCTCACATTGCCATGGTTCCAACTTACCAGAACATCACATCGTCTAAAACCTACCAAAGTCTTCTGCAGTGGGATCACGAGAACCCTCAAGAAAGCGTCAAGATCAACGAGCACATATCGTTGATCCCCGGAGAGATGCCAAATTACTTGGCCAAGTCAGAGCCACTCTCCGCATGGCGAGACCTGAGAGAGGCCAATTCCCTGGATGGAGATGTCACGGTTGCTGGCGCTGATTCAAAGGAAGGCTTTGAGGAGTCCAGTACCATGGCAATAAGTATGCAATGCAAAGTCGGAGCCTTGGTGGAAATAAGAACCCAAGATTCTCGTATCCCGCTCCTAGGCATTGTAGTCCACAAGCAACATGGGGGAAACTTTATCTACACCAACACTGGTCAATTTCTATACAAAGCTTCCCTACAACCAAGCTTTTTCGTCCCAGACTTTGTTCAGCCCGAGGACCTCTCAATGCTGTACAAGTACATCCCCGAAGAAAATGCTGATCCGCATAATCTAGATAATCATCAACCTCAGCGAACAGAATGCTCCAAGTTGCTCAAAGCCATGCAGGAATTTATAGACGAGTCTGCTTCCATATATCATCTCAACATGAACGCCATAATCACAGCCCATGAGCACATTGCTGACGAAGACCACCATGTTTATGTCAGTATCTCAGAACTTGCGAGTAGCATTTTATCAAAGTCCCATGGTGAGAGATTCGAAAAGTCACGCATAGCTGCCAAGTTCGATGGAGCCGAAAAGTCTACCATGCGTCGCCACATTACCCCTGATGTAAAACAGCAGTTTACAACGCCTGCCGCTCTCTACGCAGTCCACCACTCCATCATGCAACACCATGTCTCGGCATTCACCATCACATCAATTCCTGACGCCGATGGCAAATTCCTGTACGAAGTTATTCCCTTGTCTTGGGCACGGGACATCAACTTCACGGAACAACAGGTTCGTGGCATGATGGAAGCATCTGGCTGGCCCATGGCCAAAACCGCCCCGCTCAACAACAGCCATCTACTCCAGGACTTCCTACAGCGTGCAAAACATTACATCAAAATCAGCCGTGAGTCGCGCTCATGGAGCAACCATGGCACCATTGGTCCAATCACCGAGAAACCCGAGTTGCCGCCACCAACATTTCTCTCGTGGAAGAAGAGTGACTACCGCTTCCTCCGCTTCATTGAAATTTGGTCCTGCTACGATCAGTTCCCGTCAGGGGCCCGTCTACACTCCATTGGCTCACAGCTGCTGAAGCTCACGGAGATGTATACCGAAGCAGAGCTTGTTTCCAACACTCTTGGATGGACCTTTATGCAGGAAGTACGAGAGGTTGTTCCATGGGATATCCAGGCGCGGTACACATACCGTTTTCCGGGCATGAAAGTTCTCAAGACACGAGTTGGAGCGGTTGCCACAACTGGCAATGATGGCATGAGCGAAAGCAGTGCTACGGGGTACGATCGTCTTCTCGAACCAGAGATCGAGAGCTCCATGTGCGAGGATATTGCTGCCGGTCACCGTCGGTCGTGGGAGGGTGCAAATGTGTTTGCAATCGATGAGGAGTCGACAACACTTATTGACGATGCCATCTCACTGGAGCGCATTCCCGACAAGTCAGATGAGTTCTGGGTACATATCCATGTAGCCGACCCTGCAGCCTTTCTTGTTCCAAACTCCCCCCTAAGCCGCTGGCTCGAGGTTCTGCCGCAGAACATGTACCTCCCAGGAAACCTAGAGAATATGTTCCCTCCTGAGTTTGTCAAAAATGTCATCACACCCAAGTTCTCGCTAGACAAGAACCGCCCCTGCTTGACTTTCAGCGCTCGTGTCAATAATGAAGGCAAGATTCTTTCCTCAAAGATAGAGCCTGGTATCCTACCAAACATCATCTACATCAAGGGCTCGGAAGTGTCCAAGGCGATCCCCGAGAACCAGCGCCGCAAGCTCTCTCAGGACAAGCCGTTTGTTGTCGGGCAACTTCCCGAGGATATTTTAGTTGATCGTGGAATGACCTCATATGAAGATCTGAACCAGGCACAAAAGGACGACCTCGCCGAGCTGCAGAAGCTGGGTGAAGCGCTTCGCAAAGAACGGGTTGCTAACTTAGGCTTCCCTGGCCATATTAGCAAACCCCAGGTGTATGTGGCTACTCCCAGAGGTTCAAACCACCAACAAGATGCATATATCCGGATTTCTTACTTTGAAGGTGGTCTTTCGGGTGACGTTGTTTCTTCGCACATGCAGCTTGCTGGCCAAATAGCGGCCAAATGGTGTGCCGAGAGAGGCATTCCTGCTCCTTACCGTACGCAGCCCCAGGCTGAAGAGCGCAAGTCTAAAATCCAGGAACTATGGAAGAAAGCCTTCCCTGGTGCGACCGCATTGCTAGACAAAAACACAACTACCCAAGAGCAGAAAGAGGCTTTTAGTCAGTTGCTTGCCGAAGCTGGCGCTGTCGAACTCTCTACCACACCCGCGCCTATTCTTGCTATGGGCATTGACATGTACACCAAAGCCACGTCACCGCTTCGCCGCTACACTGACCTGCTGCTTCACTGGCAGATCCACGGCGCGCTCGCCCACGAACGTGCCGAGGCATCAGCAAGCAAGAAAACCCCGATCAAGCCTGTCTTTTCCCTTCCATTACTAGACAGAAAGCTACAGGCTGTGCGCAACCGAGAGCGCATCGCGCGTCGCTTGGAGGGAACTGCGGGTTCTCGGCAGTGGATTCTACAGGCTCTAACACGTGCATGGAAATTTGGCCAGGCCGAACTACCTGCTACGTTCAAATTCACTGTGGATGATGTGTTAAGCCGTATGGCTGTAGGATCGCTGGACTGGTTTGACCAGAGAGCCGTTGCGACATCCGACTCACTTGGCAACGTTGTGAAAAAACTGGCAGACGTGCAGAAAGGCGATGTTTTTGAAGTGGAGCTGGATGATGTCAATATTTATACCAAGACCATCAAAGTCAAGGCTCTTAAAAAGCTCGAAGCCTGAACATTACTTGATGGGACAACACATACGATAAGAGGCTAGTTTTGTACGATTACTTTATTTAAAAAAAATATGTAGCGTCGATCCAGAAGGGTCATGTATATTAAAGATTTTCAACTTCCAAAACCCAGACTGTTTGTCTGGCTGAGGGCCATGACAATTTCACGATCTTCCCATAAATATTAGGGTTATATCAGGGTTGGTGCCAATAATAAGTGTGCAGGTGTACCTACTGTACCCCTTTCGTGTGCCCCTGGCTTGGCTCAGGTACAGAAATTTAATTCCGGTTAGCCACCAAAGCCAATCCTGAATCATACGCTCCCTGAAATACCACGTGATTTATTGGACTTTCCCTATGTAGGTTCAAAGCAAGCAGAAAAGGCACAGCATTAAGGCAAAAAGAAACTATATAGAGGGAATATAAAGCGATTGGTCTATAGGCGCCAGCAAAGAAAAAAAAAAATAAGATGGCAAGACAGACGTAACGTCGGATGCTTTGAAAGACACTAATTATACTATGCTATGCGTCTTGTGCTGAATGGGACGGTCTATAGATGTATGTGTTGTGCTTCCGACCAGTGAGTGGGTGTATGCCGGTAAACGGTCCGTTTATAGGAGCACTTATGTACGTCTGTACAAGAAATTACAGAATACACACAATAAGCCAGCAGCAGGTGAGGCGCAGCGAGTCAAGACATGCAGCAATAAATAACACAAAGCGGCGGTAGGGGTGGGAGTAGTCGAGACTACGTGATTGGCTAGAGTTTTCTATCACTAAGCTATGTTACTAATTATGGCAATAACAGGCTCAGGTCATAATTAGCTTGCTGGAAGAAGGAATGGAAGGGCGAAAACTTGTTCTAGGGGCCATGATAAAGCGCTGGGTTGGCACAAGCTGAGCAAAACTTTAAGGCTGCAGTCGAACAAATATTCTGGTGTCCAGAGTACTAGATGTATATAAACATTAGGGTTAGGGTATATAGACAGACCGGGTCTTCTCCTTCTCTTTTGGTCCGTAGGGCAGCTGGGCTAACATTCTACAATTGGCTCTTGCCGTTTACTGAAATCGGGGACAAGGCTGAACTGCCCTGTGGATGAAAAAATTTCAGATATTCAGATATTCAGAGATTCAGAGTCTGGATATCTTCATGTCTACTTTGTGGGCAAACCTTGAAGAGAGGGAGAAGGGCGCTGGTTCAGTTTTCGTCATGTCGCGTCTGGCCTTCTTGATTATATGGATCATGGATGGGAAGATGGGATGAGCTTACTTGGGGGGGGGCGGGCTCAGCACTCGAATGGGCTGCGTGCTACTTGTGCAGGGCTTTTGGCCTATCCCCTTCTTCCTCTGCCTCCCCTTCCCTCCCCCCCTCAACCCCGGAACAACCCCCCACCCCTTTTGCATTGTGAGCTGGCTGTTCTGGGAGAGGGCTCGACTTGGGAGAGCCCCAAGAGGAGCAGTCAGCTTGAGCAGGAACATGAGAGGCTGGAAAATGGCTAGACAGGGCTTTGACCTTTGTTCACTCTTCTCCTAACCATCCTGAGCCTTTCTTTTCTCAACTCTTTTTCTTCCTGCCACAAACAATCGCCTGCTTTTCGGAGGTTTGGAAAAGACAAGAATAAAAAAGAGAAAAGAATAAAAAAACTCCTTTCTTTTTCGGGGCTGCCATCGCTTGTCTCGTGTCATCCGTTGTCTTGCCATCACGACTGTTTTCCTTTTTTTTTTTTCTTTTTTCCCTCTTCTTCCTTCATCCTCCCCTCTTTATTCTTCAAAGCAACACACCAAAACGGTGCCCCCTGACGCGCTTACTGAATCAAATTTCTCTCATCTCGGCCTTCATCTGGGGGCTGGCTGGTTGGTCCACGTTCACGCTCACGGATTCTTTGCTAGGTCCTCACTTCTGTAGCCTGTTTGGTTACAGTCTTTTATTTTTTTTATTTTTTATTTTTTATTTTTTTTTATATCCTGAGAGTAGCCTCAGGCTTGGAACCAGCCCAGGCTCCCATCGAAACAAGGAAATCAGGGTCTAACTCAACTGGCTTGGTTTGCCTGTCGTTCTGTTGGTAGTGGCACATTTCCTGACCCCGTTCATCTTTCTATCCTTTTCAATTTTTTTTTTTTTTTTTCATTTCTTTCCTGTCTGGACAGCAAAGCCATACTGCTTGCTCACTTTGCTTTGTCCTGTCGTGCCCTGCCTTGCACTACATTGTACACTGCTGCATATCGTTCAAACGGGCCTAAAATGAGCGAGTCTTTGGATTTGGACCTGGCCAAGGCTACAGCCAGCGCCGTGACCTCGGCTACTTCAACTCTAGCTGCCACCTCGGCGGACAATAGCCTCATTAGTCCGTCTGCTATTGTTACCAAGCCTGGCTTTATTCATGCTCATGTTCCTGGTGCTACTACTACTACTACTGCTGCTGCTGCTATTGATGTTGGTGCTACGACCCCTTCAACCGCTGTTGTTTCTACTGCCGCCGTTTCCAATGCGACCCCTCCAGCTTCCACTGCCCAAGAGGCTGATAATGTTGACCTTGATGAGAATGACAGCCACATCTATAGCCGGTTTTCATTCCAGTTTCCCCATGATTCTGGCTTACAGGAGGACGAAGACCTCTACCTAGAAACACGTATGCTGGACCTCAAACATCATACAAGATCTAGTCCTAATCAAACAAAAGAGGAAGTGTACATCGAAAAAGCAGAGCAAGACAACAAGACTAGCGGCGTTGATAGTCCAGATGCTATTGTTCAGGGACCTGCTGAATCACAGTCCTTTAATCCTCTTGTTTCTCCTGCACCTGGCCCGAAACAGGCCTCTTCTTTCTCATCTGACGTAGAACCAGTCCAAAGGCATCATGACCTAGATCGACGCTTGTTGGATGACGCTTTTCTTTTCTCACCAGATCCGCCGTCGCCGCAACAGGTAAGTTCAAGTCTAGCCAATGTGATCCTGTCCCCTTCTATTTATCTTCTATTCCGTCACTGGCCTTAGCACATCTTTCACTTGTATCCTTTTTTTGCTTTTCTTCTCGCTACCCCATCTACCCTAGTTGGTTGTCCGCACTATCAAGTCTGGTATACTTGCCCTTTCTTGCGGAGATCCTGTCTGCCCGCCCGCTACAAGCCTTCTTTCTCCCGGTTTGGTTTAGATATGCTTTGAAAATCGTCCCTTTGGTCGTTTAGCTGGGCCTGCTGCTTCTAGACCCTGTGATCTGTCTAAACTTTCCTCTTTCTATCTCCTCCTAGCCTCTTCTTCCTCCTTGCCCCGGATTTTGCACCTCTCTATTCCTTGCCCTGCTCTCCCCTGCCTTGAATTTAATGGTTCAAGGTATCATATCATCTTTGCTTTCGTCTCTCGCATACCCATACATCTATCTATTGGCTCTCATTTCCGGCCAGCTTAGTATTCTTCCTCATTTCTTTGCTCCTGTCTCACTTGTCCCAATCTTTCAGTTTTTGTCTACTTGTATCGCCATAAACTGTTGTCCTTTTCTGGTTTCCCTTCTATTCCCAATTCCTATCGTCCTATTTTCATCCTTTATTTCCCTTCCTTTAATATTGCTCTGCATTATTAAGTGTTCTCTCAACATACTTTCATTATTACCTCTGCCACTGTCATTGCCACTTACACGCCATAGCCAATCACTTACTTTGCCGCATATACACATACCTGTGTTTCACCTGACCCGAATTGTGCACTCCAAGCTGGCCACCAATCCCCACAGAGAATAAGCTTCTTTCCACACCTTTCACCCCATTACTCCCGCCGTGCCCACCAAGCTGCAAGTCGTACAGTACACTCCCCCATCTAACCGCCGCCAATATTTTGTCTTACTCTAGACTGCATCAGTTGCCGCCCCTAAGCTTGTGCAACAACCTGCTGCTGCTGCTGCTGTTGCTCAAAATACCTTGAGCCGTTCGTCTTCTTGCTCTTCTTTCCACGTCCTAACCAAGGGCTTCGACTCATACTTTGAGAACAATATCGAAGACGGGACTGTCCCTACCCAGTCTCGCAACCCGTTTGAAAGGGACCAAGATAACCAAATTGTCAACAATCAAAAGAACGGAGAGGCTAGATTATCTACTGCCACTCTCCAAACTGCAGCTGTATCGTCAAGGCGATCCGGTACACTTACAACAGACCCAGCATCTGGTCTTCCTGTCCACGATTTTGGCACCACTCAGCCACCGGCCAGTCCATCGACTTTGCAGCGAATCTCATTGTCGAGCCTGGCATCGCCCATAGCGCAACTCCAAAGCCCTATCGTCGGAAGCCCTATCAAAAGAAAGCCTCTTTCAGCTTCCGCGTCTGCTCTAGCGATTCGCTTTTCTAACCCCCCAGCTCGCAAATCTTTGGACAAAGATAGCACCGCGATTAGCCCTAAGCTCCAACCTTCCGTTGCTTTCTTTCAGCCTCACCCTCTAGACCAGTCTCTGGATTCTCTAGACAGTTTTCCATTGCCACCCAGTGTTAGAACCAGCAAAGAAGACATCTGTGAAGAGCATTCAAAAAAGCTCACGGAAAGTCAGGGCGCTCTCGATAGGTACGTTCTCCGTTTAAAGTTTATGTTATGCCCCTTAATCCCTTGCCTAAATAACTCCTTTGCCCTTCTCACTTCAAGTCCAATTATTGCGCCTTACACGAAGCTCCGGAATTGCCTTTATGTCATCCTCCCTATCTATATCAGCCAAGTTTGGCTAGGGAGGGCAAGCCGGACCTGATTCCTTTTCCACTTTTGCTCAGGTTACCTTGGCCTTTTTTTGCCAGGAGGACCGGGACTAGGGTACTGCGCTTTGACTCCTTCACTGCCTTTGTACCTTTTTTAAACGAATTTCCTCATTTTATAGAAGTCTAGACTGATTGAGCCTATACTGGATTGGATCCCTTTCCGCTGGTTCTCATTTCTTTGTTACTACTCTTGTTCTCGCCCTCCTTTCTGTCCATCTCTCTTTTCCCTATTATGACCTGACCAAGTCGCATACTTGTTTTCCCCCTTTTTTTTTTTTTTTTTTTTTTTTTTTTTTTTTTTTTTTTTTTTTTTCGTTTTCTGGCCCAAGCTTCTGACCATACAGGCTTTGCAGTTCTCGATCGTCCCTTCAAAACCCTGTTGACACAGCCGATCTAAACATCCACCCGGACACAGCGTTGACCACTGTCCCCCATTTTCGAAACACTAGCGTCTCATGTTCTGCAAGTGAAGAGCAGGGTGTAAACGGAACCATATTGTACCAGAAAGAAGAAGAAGAAGAAGAGGAAAAAACGAGCTTTGGCCTCCTCAACATCCCACCTGGTTATCTCGAAGAAACACAACCACAGGAACGATACGAACCGCAAGGTCCCTACCACTATCCTTTCTCTCCTGTTACTGCCCCTCAGCAGTTCCCTTACGAGATCACTCCTAATAATTGTTCCAAGTCTTACCACGACTTTGCCTACGAAGAAGAGCGCGAGTCTCGCCTAACGCTCAGCTATCATCAAATTGACACTATTGATGAGGTAACTGAGCCCGAAACTTCTCCCAAGTATCGTGACTCGTTTCAGTCGTCGGCTTACAGTCTTCCCACTGCCGACTACGCTAGTCTAGACGGCCGTGAGTCTGTATCTAAAAAGCTTGGCCCCGCCTTTGAGATCAAACACTCCACATATTCTACACGCCTTACTGCTACTCCCGACACTTCACAACTTTCGACATTCCCTGAATCGCCGCCACCTCTGCCTCCAAAGCCAGAGGACCGTCGACTTTCATTTAACACTCCACCTATACCACCTCCAAAGCCGGGCGCGACCTCGGCTCAAACCGCCACAATTACGTCCCACGCAGATCCCGGACTCTCTTCCCCCATATTGCCGTTACATTCAACGGCTGAACTTAACAAACCTTTACCCAGATCGCCAAACGAACCAAACTTGGATCAAGGGGAACTATTTGTTTGGACGCCAGGTGCTGATTCGCCCACGAACAGTGCATTTTCGTCCATTCCGTCTCCGGTATCTCCCCAACGCACCTTCTCTACCGATGATACGACAGAAGCTCCTGCAGACTCAGGAACATACACCACACCAAAAAACATACCTGCTCATGTATTGGCACAGCAAGACGCTATTAAATATCTTGAGGACTTACAAACACCGCCTACGACAAAGGGTCTAACATCAACGAATACGACTGGCTCATCTGGGCACGAAATCCGCGATATGGAAGATGAACTCAAGGCCATCAGTGCCGAACTGGCAGCATCTATCCGGCGTGAGATGGACTTGGAAGATATCGTAGATAAACTACAGTCCGAGGCTACGAACTCTGCTCAAAGCTCTAACAAGCGCACGAGTGACTACTTTTCCGACTCTGGCTATAGTTCAACCAAGTTCAGTGAATATGACCACAGTCGGGAAGAAATTGAAAGAATCCAGCGCAAGGCCGACCAGGAGAAGGCCCGGATCCGACTGGAGCTAACAACAAAGGTTCAAGAAGAGCGTGATAAGCGTCATAACCTGGATTTACAAATACAAGAACTCTCCGCTAAGGCGATACGTCACAATGAGTCGACCCAGATATCTGCTGCAGACAACAGTCGACTAAAGGAACTCGAAAACCAGTGCGAAGATTTGCGCCGGCGTCTATCTGAAGAGCGCGAGATGAAGGACAATTTCGAGCATCTTCTAACAGCTCTTAAGGGCGAGCTTGAGGTCACTTCTAATGAACGCGATAACCTTCGCGATGAAGTCGTGCCTCAACTCCAGGCCCGTGTTGAGGGCCTTGAAGTGCAGAATTCCGAAATGTCGACTATTTCATACGAGTCGAGCAAGATGCAACAGGAACTTAAGGCCTTGCGCGATGAGAATGACAATCTCAGAAACTCAAAGTTTGAGTCTGAGATGAAGACCCGTGTGACGTCATTGACGCGCTCTAGCTCTGTGGCGTCTTCATTCAAGTTGCAAAAGGCGCCTATGGGTTTGAGCCGTTCCAACACAGTAAAGGGGTCCGAGAAGGCCACTTCAATGGAATCTAAGGATGCTCTATTAGAGCGGCTCAAGGATGTCGAAGCACAACGTGATGCGCTCCATAGAGCACTCAAGTCTTTGCTGGAGCGCCAGGAATTCCAGAACCGCGAAAGCGAGAAGAAGATCAAATCATTGGAGACATTGCAATCACGTCTGCTTGAAGGATCTCCGAGAAAGGCGGGCTATGAAAAGGAGATTGAAAACCTAAAGCTTGAGATTACGGTCCTTCGCCGCCGTGCTGAAGAAGCCGTCGAACAGAAGTGGCGCGTAGAGAACGGGCTTCGCGGCTTGAAGACCGACCTGGATCGCGCCGAGGCTGAAATTTCTTCGCTCAGAACGCTGTTACAGGCAAACGACATTCTCATTCCTCCTGCCTTCAACATGGCATCGAGTGCAAGCATGACAACTCCCGAATCAACCAGTGTTGTCTCCTCGGAAAGCCTCAACCAAGCTTTGACTGACCTGCAGGAAGCTTACCAAGCATCGCTGATTCGAATCCGGTCCCTTGAGGCTGCTAGCACCGATGAGAAAACAGTTGCTGCCATTCAGCGTCTGGAGACGGCTCTTGCCAACATGACTGCGGACCGGAACATTGCTCGGATAGAGGCAGATAGCTTGCGTGTGCAGGCTATGAATGCCTCTGCCAGCCAGGCTGAACACATTAAGAGCGAACAAGTGCTCTCCCAGCAGCTGCAGTCGTCTGCGCAACGCATCGAAACACTTGCTGCTCAGGTTAGTGAGCAATTATCGCTCAACTCGGATCTCCGTCAGCGTCTGCTCGACACTGTCTCTCGTGGTGAGGCTGATCGCCAGGCCAATGTTTCATGGGTCAATCAACTTCAGGAGAAGCTGCGGGTCATGGAAGAGCAGCTTAATGCGGCACAAACAGCAACAGATGACCGTATTGCTATCTACGAGGAGGAAATTGCCTCGCTCCGCATGGCCCAAAGCTCCCAACTACAGCGTATTGGCTCGCCTATTAGTGGCGGCGGCTTACGGTCCCCTGGCATGAGATCGCCGGGTCTTCGCTCGCCATTCCTCACTGGGGCACCTGACCGCGCTGCTGCATCGCCCCTTACATCTCCGATGTTCCCGCGGTCGCCGCGGTCACCGCGCATGGTCAACAGCAAGTCATTTGAGGATGAGGCAGAACGCGCACGCCTGCGCAACAGAGTACAGGAGCTGGAGAAAGCGCTGTCCGAGGCTGAGACGGAGATGCAGAACATTGTCAGCAAGATCTCGGAGGCGCAGATCCAGGTACTGACATTGCAAGAAGAGCGCGATGCGGCTTTACGCGAGACGAGAAAGGTGCAGCGTGCACTGGAGGAGGAGATGGCACAGGCGAAGCGCCTGGCAGCTTAATGCACGCGACGGCAGTAACCATGCAAGCCTGCGCCTTTCTTGTAGTCGCCATTCTTCTTGCGACTGGTTACACGCACATGCTAGCTACGCGCATACGCTCACAGATACACACATATACACAACATGACTGACATGGGGGGGTGGGGGTTGTTTTCTTTTTTACTTAATGCAATGGGTTGAATGGCGTTCTTGGAGGCAACTTTGCCTGACTCTTGTTTCTTGTTTTTCTTTTTTTTTTTCTTATTTCTTGGGGTTTTCAGGATGGGCCTGATGATAACACAACATAGAAGCAATGCAGGTGGTATCCTGGCTGGGGCTTTTTTATATTTCGATATCACGTGGGTGGTATATCTACCATCTTAGTTTTGATTTCTGGGGAGAAGAGGTGAGAGTCTCCGGGTAGGTTTGCTGTATATAGCGGTGGTGCAGATGAGTGAGAGCACACACATGTTTATTTTATCTTGTCTGAATATTACAGTTATGTTAATCATCTAGGGCTTTATGAAGATGACCCTGTGAAGCAGACAATACTAGCAAGAGCAGAAAGAAGCACTGAAGCCAACCGGCCTTGGGGGGCGAGTAGCTAGAGGACTGGTGGAATTCCGGGAATATCAAGCAATAGGACGCGCCGCCAGAGAGAGAGAGAAAGACCACGAAGATACAGATACCAGCGAAGAAGGGGAGATAGTGGTAAGATGAGCGAGGGCAGAGCGTGCGGCGCAGAGCGGGCTATTTGCCTAGTGATGTGGAGGAGGCGATGTTATACATACGAGGAGGGGCAGGACTTTTGTGGTTGTGTTTGTATATATATTTGTGATATTTTTTATGTCTTGTATATCTGTTTTAAGGGTCGTTAATCAACCAAGTACTGCCCTGCCCTCTCCCTGCCCTCGGCCTGCTTCCCCTCTCCCTCTCCCCTGTCGGGCCGGGCTCTCTTACGCAATCTTGCAGAATGAATGCCTTTAGTCCACCTCCAACGTAGTATTGGAATGCTTCTATTTTCTTTTCTTTTCTCTTCCCTTTTGAGGAGAGGAGAGTAGATGGACAAGGCATGTGGGAAATTTGGCCCAGAAGGGGTAGTATGCAGTATAAGGAATGGGTGGTATAAGACGCAAGTAGTATAAGACTAACAGCGGCGTAGCTTACCATGTATGGGTGTCTTCCTCCTACTTGGTTGTTATTTTTATTCCATGCTAATTTTCTTCCCAAACGTGCTCCTCTCCTGCTTGCCGGCATTCTTCTTCCTTCTCCTGGTCTCTTGGTATGAATGAGCGCTGGTTCTCTGTTTGTTGATGTCTTGTTTTGGGAGAGGGGCAGAGAGTTATTTTTGCTTATATTTATTATTATTATTATTATTATTATTCTTTTTTTTTTTTTTTTTTTTTTCTTTTTTTCACACCATCTCTGGGCCTTGCGCAATGTCCATCTCCCTTCCTTGGTTAGCCCACTTTGGTCTATTATTATAGATCCGAGTCTGAGTCTGAGCTCCGAGACTCAGATTATCTTGTCAGCATGTCACGAAGCGCCCTCCGCTGTTCCCCGCCCCAAAGAAGGAGCTAAGGCCCCAAAGTGAAGCTGGACGGACATCAATGGCAGTATCAAGGCACAGAACAAAAGCAAAGGAAGCAAAGAGAGAAAGAAAGAAGCTATGAAGAATGAAGATTGCAAGAGGAGAAAGCTTAGGCAGGCCAAGGCGATGTAAGAGCTCTCTCGTGTAACCTGTGGGGTTGATGATGATGCCGTCAGTCGTATGGGATAGGATATATGAAGATATGAGCTGTACAAGTCGAAGAAGGTTCCCTTGACAAATAGGAGCAACGGAGAGTGGCTATGGAGACCTTCTAGTTCTATCTTTGCCTCTTTTTAATTTTTAATTTTATTCAAATATTTTTTTAATGTTTTTAAAGTTTATTTTTCCCTCTGCCCCCCCTTGCATGAGGCTTGTTCCTTTCCTTCTTACACTCTACCCAAAAATAGAACAAACTTGCCTGGTCCTGGTTGAAGAAGAAGAGTCGAAGGAAAGGAAGAGAGTCTGATGCTGGCTAGAGAAACGAAAGAAGAAGAAGAAAAAAAAAAGAAGAAAAAACAAGGCTAAGCAAAGAGAAAAGGAATCGGGACGCAGGCAAAGATCTCGTGGCACAGGGAGCACGTGCGGAGGTGGCTTCTCTCTATCACTCTGGCCGGCGCAAAACTTGCCCGTTGACCGGAGGATATGAGGTTATGATCGCTGTCCTGGTGTGATGTAGTGTCTATGACAGTAGCCTTAGCCATACGCGTATATCGTAAAGCCCTGAAAGCGCTTGTTGGGTGCTCACATAGTATTGCGCTGGGTGGAGTGGAGGGGACGGGAGGCGGCGAACAGGTAGGGAGGGCTACGAGAAAGAAAGATAGATAGAGACTGATATTGACTGCGTAGACCCATGCTACGTCGGCTAGGCGTGGGCCGAATGTCATGGGTTGTGAGGTAACTCTGGCAAAAAATACATGATGCCATGTCTTCCTGGTCCAAATCCTCCATACGGCGTGTAAGTCTTGGTATATTTGGAAACGTCTCCCCCTACTGTTTCTCCAGCTAGATTTCTTCTTCTTCTTCTTCTTCTTCTTCTTCTTGTCCTTATCCTTTTTCCTGCATTCTCTCATCTTCTCCTTTCCTTATTTCTTTTCTTTTTGTTCTTCATAATTCATTGCATTGCATTTGTTTTTCTTTACTTCGTCACTACTCAGTCCTATTGTTCTTATTCACTGGGCCGTGGTTCATTCTCTTGATTATATTTGCATATTTCCTTCTACAACTTGTCTTGCATATATTCATATGTCGTTCTTTGGGTAGAATCTCACTCGTGCGCTACCCTCAGTAACAACATCATTAGCATTAGCATCAGCATCAGCATTACTATCAGCATTATCACCACCATTAGCATCAACACCAGCATCAACACCAGCATCAAGACCCTCCGCAATCGCACGCCAAGAAAACCTACCCATCCCTCTTCCCTCTTACTTAGTGTCCATTGCGTGGCCCCCCGCCCTCGTCCAAGATGCGCAGCATCCTCCTTCTCGCCGCTCTCTCTTCCCTGCAGCTCATCGTAGCTTCGCCTATCAACCATGCTAACGACCACGCACCCGCGGTCCCCCGCCCCGTTTCTGACTTGAGAGAGCCCAAGTTATTCCCCGACTCAAAGCCCGGCCCCCCCAATCGCGAAGCCACCCATGAACGAGCTAAGCCCATCGTCAACCGCAGTCCCCTCGATACTAGAGTATCCACTAGCTCAAACTCTGATGGCGAGGCTGCCCAAAGACGGGATCATCCAGACGATGCCAATTCGCTCCTCAGTAGTCGAAAGCTGAATATCCCCGGCTTTGACTCTGACCGTCCTGACCCCGTGGCCAATCATTCCCCACCCAAGCCCATTGCCGCCCGTGACTCCACCCCCGAGCCCGCTGGAAATCTTGATAAGAGAAGTTTTGGCCCGCTTTCCAGTCTGTTCCGGGGACCGAAATCCGGCGGCTCTGGCCCTGAGGCTATCCATTCCCCGCCCAGTCCTGTTTCCGCCCGTTCTCCTCGCAGAGGCGGCGGGGGCGGCGGAGGTGGCAAAGGCTTCAAGTTTTCCAAATTCTTTTCTAAGCCCTCCAACACACCCTCAACAAGCGAGTTCAAGGTTGCCAAGGAAGGCCTGGGATTGGGCTCCAAGATATTTGGCTTAAAATCTAAAGAATCTAAACCCACAGACACTAATACTACGCCCAACCCCGTTGCCATTCGTGCTCCTGACAGTAGTGACAAGGCCAAGATTCCCGGCGTCAAAATCCCTGAGCTATTCCCTGGCTCGAAAACCGACCGCTCCGGCCCCGTAGCCACTCACTCCCCGCCTAACCCCATTGCTGCCCGTTCTCCTCGCAAAGGCAGCGGCGGTGGCTCCAGAGGCAGGAACAAGGATAAGAATCGCGGAGACAAAGCCAATAATCCTAAGCCTGCTGCAGGAAGCATAACGCCACCTGCCTCCAAGCTCAACGCCGGGTCATCATCAGGCAAGCGTTTCAAGTTTCCCAAGCTGCCCTGGCCCCGCAAGAGAACCATGGTCAAGCTTATGCTGAGACTCAAGGGCCCCAGAAGTCGCTTCCCTAGACAGCCCGGCAACAACACTGCCTCTTCGAATGCTACCTGTCCTATAGAGCCGCTCACGCCTTCCACCTGGCTGAACCTGAACATGGACTCATGGCTAGACTCGTGGGTCAAGGAGAAGATAACTCGCCAGGAAACCAATAACGTAGGGCAGCTAGCACAGAGTTTTGGAGCCCCGAACTTTGTCTGTGGCGTTGACCAGTTTTGCGATGCTGGCCAGCCCTGTGCCCCCGTGCGTACTCCCGAGTGGTATGCACTTCTGGCCACTCAAAACCTCAACACCTACATGAACGCCGTGCTTCAGGGCTCTGAGGCTGCCAGCAACATTCTGACTGAGATTCTCCCTGGCATGGTCGCCGACCTGTACCCCCAGGGCGACGGCAGTACTGTAGCCACCAGAGACTTGTACCCTCTGTTCAACACTATCCTCAGTGTCATCTCCTTTGCCAAGCCTTCCCCCGGCACCAACACCGCTACTCCGACTGCCAGTGGCACGCCTTCTCTTAGTACTGGTGACGCCACTGCCACTTCTGGCCTTAACAGTACCGAGTTTATCATCGAAGCTCTGCAGCCTAGTCTTCCCGAGGGCGAGACCACTGCTTGGACCAACATGACCAACCATCTGCCCGTTGTCATGGAGGACTACATGGACCAAATCAGCCTGACACTGCAGGACGTGATTGACAAGCCCCTCGATGAGCCCGTAGGCGGGCTAGCATCCGTCCTAAAGGGTGGTTCGTTCCTTGGTTTATCCGAAGACTTTTCCCAGGAGGACCTCGGCAACACGGCCGGGCCCGCTCTCAAAGTTTGGGCGGCCGCGTTGATGCTGCGGAACCAGGGATTCATGATTTCCGTGGCCAACCAGACTAGCAACGCTGCCGACACGTGTGTTGGTAGCGATACGGCTATCGGCTCGTCGTCTCTCTGCATCGATAACGGCCCGGAAAACTGGACGATGGCCACGCTTGTCGACAAGGGCTATCATCCTCGCAACGAAATAATGGACATTCTTGTCTCCAAGTATGGTCTTACACGCGAGCAGATCACCCACGAAGCGCTGGCCTGTGACCCTAACGTGGATTATTTCGGAGGCGTACTGCCCTTGGATCCCAAGGCGAAGTGCCTGTTCGTGCTACCGGCGCCTCGCATAAATGTTCCATAAGTGTAGTGGGATGCGACGGGAGGGAGTGGAATGGAAAGGAAAGGAATGGAATGGTTTATGTCGGCACACAGGCCCTAACCCTTTATACTGATGGTGGTCTTACCGTGCAGCTCTTCCTGCGTTGAACGTGTGTTTCTTCACGACCTGATTTTCTTGGTTTTTTCTTGTCGAACATTTTTGTCTTCGGACTGTCTATATGACCATCTATCACTATCAGGCCCTATATAATGTACAAGTTACGTTCACAAAAGAGAATGAAAAGAAAGTAGTCGGTGACATGTGACATGGTGATAACTCCAAGTCCTTTGTGTGTCTGCGGTGCATGACGATATGCAGACAAAGTGCAACAAAAGTGAAATGACATAGGTGAGGCACGGCAGACTACCAACAAACAGGGGAGATTAGGCAATGCAAGGTAAACCACATATTATGGAGGGCAAGACTCTGGAAAAGACCACGGCCATGCCGTCCCATGCCATGCCATGTCAGGTCGTCCAGTCTATCCATGCAACGATACACAATGGGTAAGAGACACAAGTCACCAAAACAAAGTTTTGCAGCTGTTTGTTTCAAGCAAGCAAGTTTCCCTTTGCTGGCTGTTGTGCGTCGTTGACAGTGGGAGAGCCCTTTTGTTCTTATCGGTTGACTCTGGAGGGAGGGAGCTCCTTGGACCAAAGGACTTTGTCCTGTGGCTAAAAGGCTTATGGCCGATATTGGAATTGGATCTTCAGGCTTCCGACCGAGACACGTAGCATAGGAACTGAAGAGGGCGAAGGCGAGTTCAGAAAAGGGAACAAGTACAGCTTCAGGTCTTCGCGTCGAGTAAAAAGCCTATATGCAGCCTCACCCCTAACAAAGGAGGGGGGGGGGGGGGCAATAGATAGGCACTGTGTGCAGACCCGCCCCTTTCCAAAGCTTGGCACCGAGATAGCTGAACCAGGCACAGTGCGACTTTCTGGCGATGGATTTGCTCAACGACCCTTTGTTTCCGCGTTCCTTTTTCTGATGCCAATATTTTGAATCTTGCTACATGATACTGCAACTTGGAAACCCACTTCCGATATCACCCTCCCCCTTTCCCTTCCTGCTGGCTCCCAGGGGGGGGGGGAAGAAGAATGTTGACCAACCATGGTTGTACAACCATCTCTGTTGCATGGCACAGACGCTTGGCGAGCTTGACCGGATGTATTGGCTAGATAGATAATGTGGTAGCGAGAGAGAAAGAGGAAGAGGAGGAGGTGGAGGAGGAGGAAGAGGAAGAGGGGAAAGACCGTCGACTTATCTGTACAAATAATGAGGCCGGGAGAAGCAAGGTGCAAGGTGACTGTCAAACTTTACGTTCCCTGTCCCCTCCCCTCCCCGCGCTTCCTGGGGTGTTGTCTTTTTTCTTTTCCCCGACCCGCTAACGTTGGACGCATGGCAAAGGCTCGGCATGGGCTTGGAGAGAGCGTGTTTGAGCCTGGACAAAGGCCCTGGGATCTCCAAAGTTCCCGTGCCATACCCATCCTGAATGATGCAAGTTCTTTCAGTCTGCTCTGGCACAAGACTTCAGTGAGACTTGAGGAAAAGAGGATGAGATGCCTGGATGTCTGCCTGGTATGGCCACTTGCGCTTGCGCTTGCGCTGTATGTTGAGTGGAAGTGGGACTGTACGACAGACGGACGGACCGACGGACAACACACGAGGGCGTTCTGCTTCAAAAGGATGCGGCCGCTTCGAGGAGGAGCAGAAAAGAGCCGAAAGAAAAGGAAAGAGAAAAGCAAGAGAAAGAAATCGCAAAGGGAGCCAGAAGCCCGCCCTTCTCATCCCTTGCCCTGAGCCTTCTTCCTGTGCTTTATGTCTCTCACACTGCTATAGAACGAAGCAGCGCATGCACAAGAGCACGAGAGCACGAGCACGAGCACGAGCAGTGAAGGGCGGCAAGGCCAGGTACAGGCAAGCCTTGGCCCCCTTCCAAGACATTAATAGATCCCTAGTTAAGCCTCGACTCAATGGCGCCAGGGGACCCGGGCCCGGATACACGCTTTCTGGCCTAGACTTTCCTGGCAAACTGAGCAAACGTGCAAGTAAGTAAGTAAGTGAAGGCCGGATGAGACATGACAGTAGCCTTATAAGCAGGGGGAGACTCGAGGGCCACAGAAAGGGAAAGGGAAAGACAGGTGCTTAAGTTTGCGTGCTGTAGATCTGTGAAATTGACTATTACAAGATAACAACTAGGTTTGATCGGCGATCGGTTCGAATGTCGAATGAATTGTCAGCAACGGCGGCGGCAGCGGCAGCGGCGGCGGCGGCGGCGGAGGAAGAGGAAGGAGGAGAGCCTGCTGGTTTTTGGTGTTTAGTGTTAGTCGCTTATCGTGTGATTTCATTGGCTGAGCTGAAGGAGAGGGCTTATCGCAAAAAGGGCATGTGTGCTTGCTTCTTCGAAGGCGCATTATCTACAAGTAGGCAGTTGCGCCCGTTTCGTTATTCGCTCCTTCTCTTTTTGTGCTGGTCATCTTGTGTGTCTTGCTGTTGCTATCTTACTATCCTCTCCTCCTCTCCCCTCTTTGCCTCAAACGCTTGGTTTCTTTCAGTCTCTTTATTTTTATTTTTATTTTTTATTTTTTCTCTTTCTCTCTCGCTTTTGATTTGATTTGAATATATCCAACGTCTACTGTCCTCTCTCGTTTTTATTTTTTTATCTTTGATTTTCATCATTTTTAATCTTTTTTTTTTTCTCCCTAAGCAATTGCCTCTGATCCGCTCGGACTAAGTTGATCCGTATCACCCACCACATCACACCACACTCAAGAGCGCCCGCAACTAGCACGAAGCCGGGGGTAATTACCAGCAATACACTTTGGTTATTTCTCTTTTCCCTCCGAACCTTTTTTTGCTGAAGCGGAGAAGAAGAAGAAGAAGAAAAAAAATCTTCACTTCTTGCCTCTCTTGCCAATCTCTTCTCCCCTTCTCACGATTCACAATTCACAGTTTTCTTCTCTTCTTTTTTGTTTCTTTTCTTTCTTCTCATCGTCTTGACAATCGCGGCTTGCCGCCTCAATGATTTCCATCTAGCCCGGCATTTACTCGGAACATTCTTTCAGTCCACTTTTCTTTTTACCTTACTTCCCTTATTGCTCATGTTTATTTTCGCCATTCCTCGACACATCTAAACCTCGCTTTTTCTGCTCCGCTTGCTTCGCTTGCCACGCTGTGCCCCGTGCGGCTTTCTTCCGTCTCAATCTCTCGCCTGGTCGTTTCTCCATAGCCCGATCACAAGCACGTTTAGAAGCCCGAGCCTCAACTTCAACGCATTGCGCATCCCGGACCTGGTTCTGATCACACAACCTTTCTATTTACTGATCACCTTTTGTCCCCAATCCCCAATCCCCAATTCATCGCCCCCCCCCCCCCTCTGCCTCTTCTCTTGCTTTCATATCAACCCCTCTCTTTGGCTTTTTTGTCTCTTCTTGCCTTGATTCGTCCCTCGTTTCCAGTTCCTTTCCTTAGCTTTCACTCCATTGTTGTTTGCGCCCCCAATTGGACTCCGTTTGCGCCTGTAGAAAGCCTAGATCCCAAGGTAAGCCCTGAACGCCCTGACCATCAAATTCCATGCCGTATCCAAGTTATTCTACGAGCAAAAGCAACCACACAAGCGTTATGGCCACCATCCCATCCACTGTTTGGAAATTACCGCTCTTTGCTCTCTCAGTCCCAGTAGTGAAAAAGCAAAGCAATACGCAGAGCCCCATCAAAACCAGACCAGGAACAAAACAAGCAGACAGCCGTCAGATGTAACTGACGCCCTCTTATCGCGACCCGGCCTTGTTTTCCCACTCCCCCCCCCCCCCCCCAGTCGTTTCGCTTGTATTGGATGCGGCCTGTTTTCGCTTCTTTTCTCATGTTTTCTTCTTCTTTGTTTCGGCTTTCATTGTTCCCTTATCTCACCATTACCTTGTCGTTTCTTTTTGCTTTCTCCAGTGTACCTTGCTAATATCAACATTCATTTTCCTGCTTCCGCCATAGGTCCATCTCTTCTTTTCCACTGCCCTTTTGGCGCATCTCTCCCCATTACTTGCTTCTGGGTCTAGCCTTTTCGTGACTCGTCCTCTCGTTCATATTATCATCGACAATTGATTTCTTCTCGTCTAACTCAATCGCTGGTTCCCTTTCTCTCTTTCCTTCTTTCCTTCTTTCTCGCCTTTTCTTTTCCTTCTTATTTTTTCCTACTTTGTTTCTCCAAAACCCCAAATCCCGCTCGCTATCTCGAAAAAAAAAGGACCCCGCCACGAATTTCTTATCATAAGCCGGAGGCAGTTTTCGCCTCCAACCATTTCTTCACCATGTCATCCTCAAATTCTAACTTGGAAAACCTCAACTATGTTATAAAGGTGCCCTACAACGGCACAGATGTGACTGGAGCCGATCCGCTCCGCTACAATGTCAACATTTGGTACGAGGTATGCTTGAAACTATTTTGATTCTGGATGGGGGTTTCTTCCACGCTCCTTCGAGTCTGGCTATGATTGGGCCTCTTTGCATTGCGCCATGAAGTTCTCCTTTCCTCATAAAGCTAACATCAGTCTACTTAGTCCGGTGACATTGGCTGGGTTATCACAGCTACGGCCTTAGTGCTCCTCATGATTCCAGGTGTTGGGTAAGAAAAGTCGTCACCGGCATTGGAAGCTCCAGGACAAAAGCCTGCTAACCGGTGCTTCGTATTTTCATTAGTTTCTTCTACTCTGGTCTCGCTCGTCGCAAATCAGCGCTTTCTCTTATTTGGCTTTCTGTCATGTCAGCTGCCGTCACTTCTTTCCAATGGTTCTTCTGGGGTTACTCGCTTACCTTTTCGCGGACTGCCAACAACTTCATTGGTGATCTCACGAATATTGGCTTCCGTCACGTTAGCGCACACCCTTCCATTGGTTCTGATCGCATCCCTGATTTGCTGTTTGCTATATACCAGGGAATGTTCTCTGCCATCACTGTTGCTCTTGCGACTGGCGCTGTCGCTGAACGTGGCCGTATGCTCCCATGCGTTATTTTCATGTTTATTTGGGCAACCGTTGTGTATGACCCTATTGCATGCTGGACCTGGAACCCTTCAGGATGGTCTAACAAGATGGGCGGCCTTGACTTTGCTGGAGGCACACCCGTGCATGTTGCGTCGGGTAGCGCAGCTCTGGCATACTCAATGGTCCTTGGAAAACGTCGTGGTCATGGCACCCATGAGCTGAACTATCGCCCGCACAACGTTACCCACATTGTGATTGGCACTGTCTTTTTGTGGGTTGGTTGGTTTGGCTTCAATGCTGGCTCTGCTCTAGCTGCAAACATGCGCGCCGTCATTGCTGCTATGGTTACTAACCTGGCCGCTTGCGTTGGTGGAATTACATGGTGCTTGCTAGATTACAGATTGGAGCGCAAATGGTCAACTGTTGGCTTCTGCTCTGGCGTTGTTGCTGGCCTTGTTTCAGTTACCCCTGGATCTGGCTATGTGCCCGTATGGTCTGCAGTTGTCTTTGGTGTTCTAGGCGCTGGCTTTGCCAACTACGGTACTAAGCTTAAGTTTATTTTGGGCATTGATGATGCCCTAGATATCTTTGCCGTTCATGGAATTGGTGGTCTCACTGGAAATATCCTGACTGCCTTTTTTGCTGCTGACTACGTTGCTGCTCTTGATGGTGTCACCTCGATTGACGGCGGCTGGCTCAATAAGCACTGGGTCCAGCTCGCTTATCAGTTGGCCGATTCATTTAGCGGCGGCTTCTATTCCTTTACGCTGACTTGCATCATACTATTTGTCATGAACCTCATCCCAGGTCTCAGTCTGCGTGCTAGTGAAGAGGCTGAAATCTTGGGTATTGATGATTCAGAAATTGGCGAGTTCGCTTACGACTACGTTGAGTTGACGCGCGAGGTCCTCAATGACGTTGAAAACGAAGTAGCTAGTCGCTATTCAGCCGAGGGTATGAACTTTCCAGCCAGCGGCGGTTTCGAGAAGACGGTTAATATGAATAACTCGATCCCTCTGATGGATAATGTGGATTCGAGTGGCCGTCGAATGTAGAGACTAGACTGGACCAAGTTCAGGCCGTCTATTCTTGAATGCGAATCCGTGTTCTCGGCAGTCTCATGTTTGCCTCCTTTTCTTCCCCCTTCTTTTCTACTCTAGACTCCTGTCTATTTTGCCGATTTACTTGGAGCTAGGGGCTTATGCTACTGCTTTTTACTCGGCACTCCTTCTTTTGATGATGCCTTGTTCGATCACGGAATACCACGGGACGGACTTACTTGGCTGGTGTTTTTGTCGATATCTACTTTTCTCCCCATCTCTTTTGTATGTTGTTTTACTATTGAAATTTAAACGGTAATCCCGTATATATAATAAGGCTTTTTTAAAAAAAAAGGCAAGTTTATTTGGTGTAACTGTTGTGACATTGATATATTATTTTTTTTGTGCTATTTAACGTCTACCTACTGGTTTTCCACAGCAATACGACGGATTGATATATTATATGATTGCATGTATTAAGCATGGGATGTTGTAGCTAACTATAGGAATGTTCATTTGATTGATACCTGGCACCTTGATCTAATAATACTTGATAATAGGTGAACCTACATAATATGTATGTATTTTTTAACGTCGACCTACTGCTGGTTTTCCATAGCAATACGACGGCATGTTCTGGACGGAAGGGGAGTAGGAAGATGTCGTCCGCCAACCCGTCTTCCGGGCAGTCAGCGGTTGCAGGTTTGCGTCTTCTTTGAACTGCTCTTATGACTTTTGAGAGTCCAGCCTTGCGGCCAAGAAGAGCCTTCTCCGTAAGACAATCCACTTGATAAATATTATGTAGCCGAATCAAAAAAAAGAAAAAAAAAGTAGATGCCCCCGATCGCCAGAAAGCATCGTGAATAGTATGTTGACAAGAACGAGATTCGAACTCGCGCGGATTGCTCCACTGCGAAGGTTTCCAGCTATGAGAGAACCTGAACACAGCGCCTTAGACCGCTCGGCCATCTTGCCTATGATGTTGCACGGAAAATTTGGGTCAAAGTCCGATTATGACGGGACCACAGCCTGCCAGTTGCCAGGGGCTCGCTCTGCGCCTGCCGGCAGCTGTGCTAAGTCTGGCTCCTTATCTATGCTGGTTGTCATGGGCATGGCTGTAGGGTAGGAGAAAACAAACATGACGACATGATGACATCCTGGATAATCAATGATTAACTAATGAGTTTCGTATTTGCTTCTTTAACTCCGAAATAATTCCAACTTTTCTTTTTCTTGGCTACAATCTGGGTGAATTTTTTTTTTCTTTTTTTTGGATATTGAGTTTGTTGGCTGCGTTATGCAGCAGAACCATCACATATCAAAAGCCGCCTTTTTTCGCGATCTCGATTTATTACGCGGCAAGCCGCTTCAAGAATATATAGACGACAACGATAGCGACGAGTACAGTGACCCGGGGCTGTCTGCCCGGAAGGTAAGCCGAGCCTTCCTTAGTCGGGCTACGTCAAAAACACACCCGCAGCCAAAAAGGCGTCGGGACGAAACTCGCGATCTTCTTGAAAACGAGGTGTATGTTGATGAGGAAGTCTCGACGATCCCCGAGACAATACTGGAAGGCGGAAATGTCACTGAGGCTTTGAGTGATCGGTCCGTCCTAGTTGAGATTACACAGGTGCCCACAAAGGAGCTAGTAGAGAATGCAGTGAAATCAACAAACGCTGGAAAAACCCCGGCTGGTCTTCAGAAATCACAGGCTTTAGAGCTAGCGATCAGCGACTCGGGACACACTGGGAAGGCGCTTGGCGGAGTCTTCACAGCTAAGAGGAGGAAGACTAAAGCTGTGAAGCCTTCAGATACCGCTGTGCAGAAGCGCCAGCAACATGCGGTCAAAATCTTGGACAACCCTGTGCCGGAGGCGGGTGGTTTCTTCTCTCGTCTCACAATGTACTTTATCCCAAACGATGATATTGCCCCGACGCGACGAGCTCGTATTGCCAAGGCAAAGCAATATGGCGCACAGTGGGTGCGTCAGATCCACGAGGCAATGTACATTGTGGTCGATAAGTCCCTCCAGTGGAGTGATGTTGAGCGATTCTTGGTAGGAATGAGGCCAACAGCACTGATTGTCAACGAGGCCTATACCGTGGATTGTGTCAGGTTCCGTCGCTTGCTTAATCCTAAGCAAGTCCAATACCGTGTGCCAGGGCATGAGGCTAATTTTCAATCCGGTGCTATCGACTCCATGAAGAGCGACGGTATATGCGATGATCCAAACTCTAAAGCAGGACCTTCGCGTGCAGCAACGCCTAAACCTCAAGCTAATACGGATGACTCTAATCTTGTCGTGACGCCGGGCCTTATACGGCCACCACTTCCACAACTAGAACCCAAAGCACCCAAAGATCCATCAGGTAAAGACGACCAGCTATCGTCATATATTGAAATGCTACAAAGTTACAAAGACCTACCACTCGATCATGGAGCTTCTGACGATGACACAAAGTCGACGATTGCACCTACCGATGCTGCATCAGACGTAGAAAGCGGTACCGATTCTGGCTCAGACAATACATCGCGCCGGCGACGTCATTCAGACTCTCGACCTCGGCAAAAAAAGATTCCCTTTGAGCATCGCTTTGCTTGCCATCAGGGTGGACTTCAGGGGACTAAAACCTCGGGTCCCAATGGTCGCATCATTGAGGTGCTTCAGCAAATGTGTGACTATTATACGCAGACTAACGACCACTGGCGTATTACCGCTTACCGCAAGGCCATCCGCACCTTGGAACGCTGCGAAAAGCCCATTCGCACTGCTTCTGAAGCATCTCGCCTCCCCAATATCGGCCCGCGACTGGCTCTCAAGATTGAGGAAATCGCCTGTACCGACAAGCTGCAGCGGCTCGAGTACGCTCGCGACAACCCGCTCACTGAAGTCTTCACCCTGTTTAAAGGTGTTTACGGCTCTGGTACTATTCAGGCCCAGCGTTGGATTGCCCAGGGTTTGCGCACCCTCGACGATTTGATGGAAAAGGGGCGATTGACCAGAAACCAGAAACTGGGAGTTGAACACTACACGGACTTGAACTTGCGCATCCCTCGCTGTGAGATGACGGCCTTGGTGTCACATGTGCAGAGAGCGCTTACTGAGATTGACCCGGATGCCCAGGCTCTAGTTTGTGGGAGCTATCGCCGGGGCGCTGATTCGTCACACGATATCGATTTCCTGCTGACAAAGCCTGGCTCGGCAAGCATTGAAGAGGTCGCGCCGCTGATGAAGATGTTGGTGGAGAAGCTAGAGAAAGAGGGCTTCTTGGTGGCAGCGTTGGTGGCTAGTTCCAAGACGTCAAGTAGCAAGTGGCATGGCTGTTGTGTGCTCCCTGAAGAAGTAGCAAAAGAGGTATATCCAGATCGAGAGAATACTGACTCGGGAGGATACAAGCCAGTCTGGCGGCGGATCGACTTTCTATTAGTGCCAGACTCGGAAATTGGTGCGGCAATGCTATACTTCACCGGCAACGATATCTTTAACCGCAGTATGCGGCTATTGGCGAGTAAGAAGGGGATGAGGCTAAACCAGCATGGACTCTGGAAAAATGTAATTCGTGGTCCGCAGCGGAAGAGAGTCACACAGGGCGAATTGGTGGAGGCTCACGATGAAAGACGAATTTTTGAAATACTAAAGATACAATGGCGCGAGCCACATGAACGCTGGTGCTGAGATCTAGCTCCAGCAATACACATATATAACACCTATATATATATATATATATACAGCACGCAAGGGCAAGGCTTATGCAACATGAAGAAAATATCAAGTAAAGAAAGACTCTTCAGGCTAGGCCTTGGGCCTATACAATCTATATCCGTATCTAGCCCGGAACAAAGTGCACTTCCATTGTATCCCGGTCTTCAACCTCGGCATCCTCCAATGTCGAGTCATTATCAAGCGCAAGCCCGTCGAACCGGATTTCCACCCGCATCCCGGCCGGGACTTCGTTCTTCCGCATAAATGCTTGTACTAGCATGGATATCTGTGTTTCCGGTGTTGCGCTGAGCTTTGCTGTCTGCCCATCTTTAGCCTGTAGCGTAAGTCGGATTTTAGTCTGTGATGTATCTTCCTCGTCCACGGGCTGGCTTGTAGCAGCAGTTGCAGCGCTACTGTAGACATTGAGACCCTCCCTATCAACAGCGCTAGAATCGTCGTCATCATCACTGTCATGCAAGGCCATGCGCGCCTTCCGTTCGCGCTCCTGCTGTAGCAGGGCGTGTGTCCACGCTTCGAAGATGACTTTGCGCCCGTCGGCTGAGAAGCCCGAGTTGTTCTTCGAGTCGCCGCGGAAATTAATGGATAATGTGCCGCCACTACCAGTCCCTGCGCCAATATTTAGACTCTGCAGCGTAGTAGTACTATATATCTCATTGCCCCGCCATGTGAGCACTACGTCGTGCTCATCGGGGACGGGAGTGCCACGTAGAGCCTGCTGTTCGATCCAGGACTGCTTGAGTTCCTCTAATGGCTTCTCTATAGGGATATGGAACCCAGGGAAATCGCTAGTGCTAGGGATATGGGAAACGATGACTGTTGTAATAGACTGGCCTCGTGTGGGCTTGGACTGCGCTGTCGTTGGCAAATCAGACGTGCTATTTCCGGAATTTTGCGCGCGCTCTTGTTGTTGTTTCTCAAATTGCTCGCGGCGTAGTCGAGCCTTGCGTGCTTCCTCAATGTACTTTTGCAGCTCGGGATCAGACACTTGGCCGACAGGGACTGGCTGTACGTCATCTTCGATATCGTCAATAACAACTGAGGGAGAACCGTCGTCATCTGCGTTGTCGGGCTTAGGATTAGAGTCACAGTCGGAGTCTAGCTCAACAACCTCGGATATATTCAGTAGTGACGAAGGTGAGGCTATCTCCTTTTGGCTTTGGCTAGGATTCTGACTGTTGTTGAGGCTTGAGTTCTGGCTGTCCAGCCGTGATGGGGATGCTATGGCATGGGAGCTACCAGGAGAGCGGAAGCTGTTAAATGAGCATTAGCTTCAAGACTACATGTAAACTATAATACGTTGCGTGTGCCTAATACAAAGCTTTGCCTCACCTTGGAGAAGGCAACTTGGACTCTGTAGTCTGTCGCTTCTTGGGCATCTCTTCAGGCGCACCATCGCCGTCACTGCAGTCGTCTTCGCGTACTCGTTTTTCTGCGGCGTCTCGTTCCCGCCTGTGCTTTTCTTTCAACATCTCTGCCCGCTTTACGCGCTCTTCAGCCTCAGCTACGAACTTGGGGATCATCTGGGTGGACCGCTTGAACAGGTTGAGTGAGTCTTCCTCACCACTGCTAGCTTCAACCCTGCGGGTTGTGCGCCGCTTAAAGGGGAGCTTTTTTGAAGTGGAAGATGTGCCAGATTCCATGATGGCTAGGGCGTAGTAGTGGAAATATGGATGAGGAGAGTATAAAGACTAGAGACAAGGGATAGAAACCGAGTATGGAAGTACGTATAGGTGTATAGACGGAGCAGGTTAATATGGGATCTCAAAGGGTTCTAATTTGAATCAGCGGCGAAAATCAAAGTCAAAGTTAAAATAACTGAAGATTAACTGCGAGAATAACATGATATGAAGCTGAGAAAGTAGGATAAAAAGAACTCCCAAAACAAGTTCCCCTTCTTTGTCGTGGTACTGTGCGGTCGATCTTCACAATAAGTCCGAGCAGGTTGCAGATAGAATAATCATGAGAAACAAAACAGGGAGAAAAGATGCGCCAGCATTATTGCACTGCGTGTCAAATGAGGTGAGCGTCGTATCAGCTTTTTACCCCCACCATTACTTGCAAGGAACGTGAAGCAGCTGAGCGCGTGCCCGTGATAGTTTTTGTTAGTGGACAACATTGTCGCTGGTTAGCCAGCGCCTAGTCACGTGCTGATAAGATATGCCCGCATTGACTTGGCTCGGTGTGGGGCTGGTTAGCAGATACAACGACATAGAAAGGATGCATGCTGGTTGACAAGATGTGATGACAGATCGAACGGCGGTGGAACAGAATAGAAGGTAAAAGGGTTTCAAATGAGAATGTTTCTGGTGGTTTGAGAAAGTTCAACTTCTCTAGACATTCGTCCATCAACTTACTGACTGTGGCGTCAATGCCCATGGTGTGGCGCAGAAGGTGGCGCTTTGTCAAAGTGGGTCTCGGTGCCGTAATTACAGCTTGCCTTGATGAAATCCAAGATGCATTGACTTTGCGTAGCTCAGTCTGACCCGACTTCAACTTATTGTGCTCCTCCCACACCACGCTGCATCGTGTTTTGTTCTTATTGTCTTTTACCTCTACCGTTATGGAAAACACTACTGCTGCACGCACCGATGGCAAGGACCCTTCTGGCTTCCTAAGTGGCATCATTGGCAACATGGTCACTGTGAAGCTGAACTCGGGCGTCGTCTACAAGGGTAAGTCTGTTCTAGTATGAGCCGGATGGATGATTGATCTTGGCCCGACCCCCTCCTATGATTTGACGAGTGTCTTTCTTATCGACGGACGACCAATCCCTGCTAACCCCTCCAGGCGAACTCCAATCGGTTGATGGGTACATGAATATCGCCCTCGAAAAGACGGAAGAATTTGTTAACGGTGTGAAGCGTCGGGCTTACGGTGATGCCTTCGTAAGAGGCAATAATGGTTAGTCTAATCTAACATCCTTTCGCCGCTTACGAATCTTTGGCCGTGGCTCATAGCTGGGCTAGAACTGTCTATGATCCATCCCATATCCCCATCCAAGATGAACTCAGAAGCTAATGTCCCATCGTCACAGTCATGTACATCTCCGCGGACTAAACATTCTAAAGCGTTTCTTATCTTATTTACTACTGCTACTCCGCAAAACTAGACAGCCTTTGCCACCTTCTTCTTCTTCTCCTTCTTTCCTCTCTTCCTCTAATTTAGCAACGCGATATGACCTGCTGAGCCCAAATAATACCCTTCATCCATTTGTCTCACTTACTCGAGTCCTGTCCAGGCATTTTCTGTGACCATGCGTAAAAAGTCTTGCCATGAATCTCAACAGTGCCATCCTGCGCCGTTTCGGCTGTCTTCAGTACCGCCCAGTACTTTTGAATCCATTCTTGGCGTGCAAGGCCCTCCAATACTACCACTTGGCTCAGTGTGTTGAGTCGATCCAACAATCTTTCCGGCGTGAGACGAGTCGACCACACCGCGCTCTGGGCCTCATTGTATGGAGTGCGGAATAGCTGGACACCATCTGGTGACGTATTTTCAGCAGGTGAAAATCCATTTCGCCAGCTGAGTTGGCGGAATCTGTCCTGGTTGTCGGGAGGCAGCGCAAGAATGAGCTTGTTGAGCTCTTCTTCCCACTCTGTGGCAGCGGGCCACTCGGCGGGCTTGTTGTCTGTGCGTCGGCCAGTTAGTCTGGGAGTCGTATGCCGGGTGTTTAAGGGCGGGTGGGACTTACAGTCTTCCACGTTCCAGATAATGCCTAAAAACCCATCGGGCTTCAGCACCCGGGCAAACTCTCTCATGGCGTCCCTCTTCGCAAACCAATGGTAGGACTTGAAAAGCAACTAGTTAAAGATCTGCTCTGCGATGCACCCGCCGCTGCATTCGCGGCATAGGTAACGACACAAGTCAAAAGCACTTACCTGAGCTGCGATCACTGCATCTGCCGACCCAGTCTCGGCCTTGATTTCACTTGCAGTGCCTGCAAGAGAAACAACATTGGGGAGTTTCTTCTTATCCAGCTGCTCACGCATGCCCTCTACCGGCTCGATGGCGGTGATTCTGAAGGCCTCGGGACGACGAGCTAAACTCTCAGTAAACTTGCCGGTGCCAGCAGCAACCTCGACAATAGCAGCCCCCTGAGCTCCAATCAGATTCAGGCCCGCCAGAAGTCCGGAGACCGCTTCCTCGACATAACTAGGCCGGAATTCATCGTAGGACTTGCCGTCTGCAAAGCCAAAGACAGCACTAGAGTGAATCTTAGTTTCGGCCATGGCGATCAATAATATATCAAACCCGATGGAGAGAGACTCTGGACGTCAAACGTTTGTGTTGTAGATATCCGAGCAAAGCTTAGCTGAGACAAGGGCCGTTGAGGTATTTATAAAGAGGAATGGGTCACTAGGAGTTGAGAAAGGGTCTAGGAAACGATGTGGCTCGGACATTACTTCGGCGTTGGCTACATAGGGACATTTACATTTATCCCAACGTGATATGACGTCTTTAGGGTTAGATATCACGTATCGATCCGCGGCTAATATCTATTAACCCTAAGGATAGCCCCACCTAGGCCACAACAACGGTGATTTTGCCTGGCGAGCTTCGTGAACAGTTTCTTCGGATCACACACCGAGAACACTGAGAGGCCGATCACAGCAAAGTCCATGGAACTGAATTAGTTGCCGTTATATGTGTATAATAGGCTCGGCTGCTTACTCCGGTCTAGGAGAGGTATAAATAGACTATCAAGCTTGTTGTTCTATAGTCAAATCCCATCAGATGTCATTCTACATTGGTCAACGCCTGTGCTACGACGGCGCTCTTTGCACTGTTCGATATATCGGCAGAGTAGAGCCGACGACAGGAGAATGGCTGGGTGTTGAGTGGGATGACCCGACCCGTGGTCGTCACTCAGGTTACCACAAGGAAAAGCAATACTTTACGTGTGAGACTGACCCCTTCTCCATTGCTACCACCGCTGCGAGTAAACGCATGAACTATCTGCTAACAGAGCTCTTACGACCACAGGCGTTTCCAACTCCCCCACGGCCGGGTCGTTTGTCCGCCCATCACGGCCTGCAAAGCCCGCCCAAAGCTTCATCAGCGCTGTCCTAGACAAGTATACGTCTGAAGTTGACCCAGAGACTCAGGCCATCCGCGCTGCTAAACAGATCAGGATTGGCACCAAGATGGCCGAGGAGGTCGGCTTCGATAAGATCCGCCGCCAGCTAGCAAAAGTAGATCAGCTCAAGATTGTTATCGTCGACAGCTACCGCGTGGCATTTGCGGTGGCAGAGGGCGAAAAAAGCGTCAAGGAAATGGTGCCGTCTATCCAGGAACTAGACGTGAGCCGCAACATGTTGGAGAGCGTGGGTGTGGTAGTCGATATCTGCAAAGACCTGGCCCACCTGAAGAGCCTACGTATGGGGTAGGTTTCCTAGTGTCTCGTTGCTTTTCGATATTGCTATGAATGCGTACTAACGTTTTGCTAGCGGGAATCGCTTCCGAGATGTCATGGCCGATCCCGGTCTCCGAAACGCCGGGCCTGCATTTGCACATGTCAAGGAGCTCGCTTTGAATGAGAACATGATGTCATGGGAAGAGATCACCTGCATCACAGCCCACTTCCCTGAGCTGACCAATCTCAACTGCAGCACAAACCAGCTTTCCATCCTGCCTAATCTCCCTCTAGGCTCTCTCGTCGACACTCTGACCTCGCTGCAGCTAGAACTGAACCAATTCACTGCTATTTCTGATCTCTCTGCTATTACCGGACTAAAGGTGCTACGTAACCTCCATCTCAAGGGCAACTATATATCTACTGTCACCAAGCCCGATGCGCCGGTGCCGATTTTCTCGGAAAGCCTTTACTATCTGGATGTGTCGTATAACAACATTTCGTCCTGGGATTTTGTCGATAGTCTTCTAGAGAGCTTTCCTGGGCTCATGTCTCTCCGCATCGCACACAATCCAGTATATGATACAACAACCACGGGGGACAATCCAGCAAAAGCACAGCAAAACAAAACTGTCTCAGAAGAACCCCACATGATCACTATTGGACGGCTGCCGCAGATCAAAATATTGAATTTTGTTAGTATTACTGCGGATGACCGTTCCAACGCAGAGCTGTTTTACCTCTCCCGGATTGCACGTGAGCTTGCTGCAGTAGGAAAGGAAGAGGAAGAGGCTGTCTTGAAGCATCATCCCAGGTATCAAATTCTGTGCGAGATCTACGGGGCGCCCGAAATTACCAGACAAAACAAAGTCAATCCCGACTTCTTGGAAGCCCGCTTGATCAAAGTTACCTTTTATCTCGTGCAGCACAACGAGCAAGGCCAGAATTCCCAACATGTCGGGGAGGAATATGTCCTACTAATCCCGAGGTCTTTTGATATCTACGCGGTCAAGGGCTTTCTAGGCCGTCATCTTGGTATTGCTCCCATGCAGTTGAGGCTGATTTGGGAAACGGGAGAATGGGACCCTGTAGCCGCGTTGGATGAAGCCGACGAAACGGCAGTGCTAGACGGCGACTATAGCAGCGACGAGGAGGAGGCTGAGGCTGAGCGAGAGCGTGAGGGTGCTTTGCGGTCAGAGGAACCAATCAAGCATTATGCCGAAACCCAGAAGAAGATGGAAAAGGGCAGTGAGGCAAGCAAGATGCGCCGTTGGATTAAACGCCAGGTTGAATTACACGATAGCACTCGCCAGCTCGGCTTTTGTGTTGACGGGATGGAAGCGAGGATACGTGTTGAGACGAAATGAGGGGAGCCAAGAAAGCCAATCCGGGTGCCCCTTTGTAGAAACACTTCCTCTGTCGTCTTCTTCTCTTGTATCATGTAAACAATCAAGTTAAGATGGAATAGAGAGTAGCGCCTCATGTGGAACAAGCTTTGTCCACTCCGTCGCTAAATTTTCAACAAGTCCATAGCTAGTGTTTGCTTTATGCAGCAAACGTAGGGGATGAGGCTTTCAACGGGATCACTATAAAGAGCACACACTGCGGTTCTAGCAGGTTGAACGTTGATACCACGAAGGCTTTCCACCACTTCTCTCTGTCTCTCTTCTATCCCTCTGTATCTCTGTCTCCTCAATCTCGTCCCCGCTCCCCTTCCCCCTTCCCCCTCCTCCTCCTCCTCCTCCTCCTCCCCCCTTATTCTGTCTTTATTGTTTGCTCCTGCTGTCACTACGCTGCCATAGCACGATGTTGTCCGTCTCTGAAAGCCTCAAACTCTGTGTTCAGCGGCAGCCAACCAACGAAGCTAACCCTCCCTACTTTGTACCTCTGATCCCTTTCGACATCTTGCCGCCACATATTTCAGTCCCGGGGCTTCCCCGCTGCATTCCAGCCGATGCTGTCGGCGTAGGCCCTGGTAAATGGACTTGCGTCGGATCGGCTCCCCTAGAAGATGTCTCTACGCCACCTAACTGTGAAGGCGTCGACAACAAAGCCGGGAATGGGAACGGCTTGGGTATTCAACAAGAGTACAGTCTATTGTACCCGACCGCCACCGAGCGAATGAAATCAGATTGGCAACGGAGAAAACTGGCTGTAGATCACAGAGATGACGCCTTATCTTTGTCATCCCTTCATACTCAAGACGGCTTGGAATATGACTTGAAAGGCAGCAAAGCCAGTCTTTCTCTGTCCAGTCCTGCTTCTTCGCACGAGGAACTTTCAAATCATCATGCAATCTCTCCTGTCCGCGACTCAAAGCACCTTGGTTGCAGCAGCAATTCCAGCAAAAGCCCTGACAACACAACGCCTATATTCTTCCACATGAAAAATACTAGTAAATGCGACCATGGCGAGGGCAGTGATGGCCATAGTGGCAACTACAGCGACGACGAGCTTCTGACTCTCTCGCAGCTTAGTCGCCAGGGCCAACTCTATCGCAATCGCCATAATAGTACGTGGCAACCTGAGCTACCAGAGAGCTTGGTTCCAACTACTATTGGCCTACAGTTATCTAGTGCCAGCTCAGTTGCAAGTGGTAGTGATGTATCCGCCAGTACTGGAGGACATGTTGGTACAGAAGGAGGGGTCCCTCTATGTCCCCATACAAGGCTTCAACCTCCAGCCCCGGAAGCCACTGCTTGGGTATCTCCGACGGTTAATAATGAAAAACACGCGCCTCCTCCCAGCCGTACGGGACTAGATAGCTCGACGCAGTATACAGGGACTAAGCTAAATTTCTTCTCCAGTATTCATGCAAGATCTGGGTTTCCTGCTAGGCGGGGACCGTCTCTAACTCCAGCTTTGGCCAAAGATACTTCGCTTGCCCAGACATTCAGCAGGAACAACAAGAAGAGAACGAAGGAGGTCTACTGCCGAAGCTGGTGCCAAATTGGCGACTGTAAATATGGGCTGAAATGCATATATAAGCACGACATGCCTGAATCTGAGGCTGATTTGAAGACTGTTGGACTGAAGAAGGTGCCTACTTGGTATTTTCTGATGAACAGCCTGCCTAGAACTGAAAGTCAAGGCCACGAGGGCTACGAAGTCGCTGGTAGAGAACAGCAGCAACAGGGACAGCATGCGCAGTATCTAGCCAACTCTCCTGTCCAATACGTTCATCTACCCCGTCAAGCCTACCCTGGAGCTGAAAATGGCGAAGCAATATCTAAGCAGTTTAATGACAACAGCACTACGCCTACCAGTACTAGCAGCAACAGCAGTATCGACAATGACTACAACGCTAACAGCAGCCAGAGGCAAAGACAGAGACAAAGACAAGGGTACAGGCTGAAGCCAAAGCCGAAGCAGGACAAAACGAGCGACTACGTTGAAAGGGCTAGGATCGAGCTTGACGCTATCCTTGAGAAGCTCACAAGCAAGTCCAGAGCTGAAGAAGACCGGGCTGAGGAGGACAAGAAGCAGAAGCAGTGCTACGTTGGGTCAGGAGCAAAGGAAGAGAATACGGAGGCGAGTACTTTGATAGACCAAGCAGTGGGTGGTGAAGTAGCGACAAGCTCTCTGGCTAAATTCAGCAATGGCTCTAGCAGGCATCAGCCGGAGTCGTCTTCGAATGTATTGATTAATATATAGAAGGTGGAGAGGAGAGGAGAGGAGGTAGTCTATCTGGCCGTCCGGAGTCATCCAACCATGTGATAGCAACAGGATCCTAAAGGGCAACAAAGATAAAGGTATTAGCAGATCAGGTTCGAGATGACTTCACAAGTATTCTCTCCCCTTTCTCTATACTGCGCTATAGAATGTCTGTGTTATTAGGATCATTGGCAGTAGAAACAAAGTTTTGCCGAGTAACAGTCGATGAATGGACAGTATCAGACAACGAAGCTCTGGGTTTATTGACTAGCCGCTCCCTCCGTAGGCTATTTGCTAGAGGCTATTATTGCAATACACATTCAACAGATATACCCTAAGTAGCTGTTCCTATGGAGAGTATATAGCGCAGTTCCGCGGGCCATTAGCGCATACAGTTCTCACATGTCTAGTGCGAAGCGGGGGTTGCGCCACTAAGGACGAAACTAAAGAGCGCCAACGACAACAACAATCCCAAGAACAGCATCCATCTCACATCCCCATCTACTACCCCTCTGCAAAACATCGACGCTCTCACAATGCCCTCTATTACTGGAAAAGAAGTTGGCCGCGTTGGCTATGGTCTCATGGGTAAGATTGGTGCCGCAGACTAACCTTGGCCGTGCTCCTCTCCCACATTTGCTAACACAACTATCCAGGGCTTTCATGGCGCGCTAACCCATGCCCTCTGTCTCAGGCCATTGATGCCATGAACGCTGCTCTAGCGAACGGGGCAACCTTCTGGAATGGCGGAGAATTCTACGGCACTCCTGCATACAACAGTATGACCGTTCTCTCGGCCTTCTTCGTTGCCCATCCCGATGCAGCAACCAAGGTAGTGCTCTCGATGAAGGGCGGGGTTGACAACAAAACGCTAAAGCCTGATGGCTCTCCAGAGGGCGTGCGCAGATCTCTCGATGGCATCTTAGCTGGCCTAGGTGGACGCAAGTTTCTAGACATTTTTGAATGCGCACGGCGGGACCCGACCGTGCCGCTAGAGCTGACACTTGGTACAATTCAGAAGGAGTATGTTGATACCGGCAAGCTGGGTGGCATCTCACTCTCCGAAGTGTCGGCAGACACTATCCACGCGGCGGCCAAGGTTGTCAAGATTGCTGCTGTGGAAGTCGAGCTAAGTCTATGGGCACTAGAGCCTCTAACCAACGGTATTGCAGCGGCATGTGCGCAATACGGTATTCCACTCGTAGCATATTCACCCCTAGGCCGTGGAGTAAGTCTCTACCACCATCTATCCATCCATATACCTTGCAAGTACACAATATATGACGTCCGTTGTTTCGTTCCGCCTCCCGCCTTCCTCCCCCCCATATGACCACGATTTAGTCCATACTAACGGCACCTTTTTCTTTCTGTTTCTTAACCCCGCTAGATGCTCGCTGGAACTTTCCGCAAGTGGGAAGATATCCCCGCTGATAGCTCTCTACACCACTTCCCGCGCTTCAGTAAGGAGGCTTTCCCTCTCAATGTCAAACTCTGCCATCTGCTTGCAGAGTTTGCCGCAAAGAAGGGCTGCACGTCGGCGCAGCTGGCTCTCGGCTGGGTGTTGGCCCAGTCCAAGCGACCCGGTATGCCCGAGATTATTGTTATCCCTGGTGCGACTACGGCTGAACGCGTCAAGGAGAACTGTGCGCCCGTCGAGCTTGACGAGGCAGAGGTGGGCCAGATTGACCAGATTTTGGCCGAGTTCAAGGTCGTCGGAGGACGTTACCCTGAAGGTGCCCCGGTAAACACTTGAACTTTGGTCTTTAGTACATATGACACCAAGGATATATATTATTTAGACAGAGGACTGGTAATTTAGGATAATGGAGAAACAGAATCTTGTCCGCAGACATATCGTATTGTAGGATTGACAGAAAGACAAAAGCACAATCAACGCCAGTATATATATAAACGCCAAACCCAGAGACAAAGAAGAAAGATACCTGGGCTCAAAGAGAACAGGAGCCCAATCAATATACACAATAGGAAAATTAAGATAAAGTAGCCACAAGATTTAGAAGCGCTTCACGCGGATCGACCTCTTGACTGGGATGTTCTTGCTCTGGACAGTTTCCGTGTTCTGGGTCTTGGTCTTGGCCTTGTCTGCTGTGGCTACCATGGTCAGCTTGCGAGCCGAACTCAGCTTCAGCACCTTGGACACCAGCTCGCCGGCTGTATCGAGGGCCACGATATCGTCGCTACCGCCGATACTGATTCCATTGACCATGATGTTGGGCACAGTTCTGCGACCGGTCTTTTCGGCAAGGAGGTCCTGGATCTCAGAGCCAAGCGGATGGGTGTCAAGTTCAACGACGTACGGCTCGGGGTCGAGGGTGTATGTTTCGAGAAGCAGTTTCTTAGCACGCTTGGAGTAGGGGCAGTATGTTTTTGAGAAGATGATCACTATAAGGGAGGGTTAATCTGTTAGCAAGGAATTGACGCAATAACAATGCTGATATGCACTGGGGCTAGACGTCAAGGATGGATGGGGAGGGGGGGGGAAGAAACTCACTAGGTGCCCGCTTTAAAATGCTGGTCAGCTCCAGCTCGGCTTCATGTTGCAGAGGAGTCTCCTCAGTCTCTTCCTTGTGAGACGAAGTGGCGGCCGAGGTCTTTCCGATAGCCTTGCCACCGCCTCCTAATTCCTTCTGGTCTTGTAGCTGTGCACTTGACATAACGGGTTCCTGGCCAATCTTGTGCGTAGCAGCTTCCTTGGCGATTTCCTTCTCCTTGTCCTTGCCATTTTGGCCACCAGCAGAGCTGCCGACTCCGACAACTTCGCTAGGAAGATCAGGCTTCAAAGGCGATTTCTTGTTGGCAGCATCTTTAGCTCGTGCGGCGGCATCCTTGACACGGTTTGACATTTCTTTAACGACCTTGGCATCAGCATCATCGGTGGTTTCCTTGTGGTCCAGGGCATCGGGAATGGGAGGGTGCTGCGGACCCTGGGCGGAGGCAGCAACGGAGGAAGCGTAGCTGGCAGCCCGGGTACTACCGCTACCGCCATTATGACTACCCATGGCTTGCATAGTCTTGCGGTAAAAGTCCTGGGGGTCGGAATGCGACGGGGAGAGATAGTAGAGAGCAAAGAGCACGAAGGCTATGACGATGTACGAGCGAAAGCGACGCTGAGGGGAGCGCATCTTGGTCATTTTTAGGGTGTTTATGGGAGCTGCTAATGGAAGACGATATCAGAGCAAGTAAAGCTTTAGTTCTTTTTTTTGAGGTTATTTTGAAGGTTGAGATCCTCTAAGTGATGCAAGGAAAGGAAATTTATCTGTGCTTCACGATAGGGAAAATAAGAGAAAAATAACGAAAAAGTGAGAAAAAAAAAGAATTAATGCAAAGAAGAGAAAAAAAAAAAAGTTTGAATAAGAATAAGAAAAAGAAAAAGAAAAAAAAAAAAAAAGAATCAAAAATTATACAAAGAAAATAGTAGATGTAAGCAGCGAAAGGGCAAAATGACTACGACGATGTTGATTGGTCCGTTGCGTCGTTGGTGGTTGGGCAAGAACAAAGCCGAGGTGGTCAGAAATGCCGTTAATATTATAAAAAGGGAAGGAACAAGAAAAAGAAGAAGAAAAGGAAGAAATTAACACAAGGAAGGAAGAGCTGGAGACAGTGCCTGAGGAAGGAAAGAGAACAGGAAAGAACAACGACAAACGGTAACGAGGTGATGTCGATGTTTATTTATATGGTAGTTGGAGATGTTGGGTTGAACCAATGCAACTACCCTAGCTGGAGCTTTTGGGGAAGGGGAGTGCAGGGAAAGAAAGCCATCCTCCTGCCTTCCTTCTCTTTCTCTTGCTCTTTCTTCATCTTCCCTGCCCCTCTCAGAGCTACAAGGGATGTTCTTGTTCCTTTCCCTACTCAGCCTTTTTTTGGCTACTAAAACCTTTGAGTACTGCCACAGTCTCTATTTCGGCCAATACCACATTGCTACCTTTTTGCACTTTTTTTATTTTATTTTATTTTTTCTTACTTTTCACTTTCTCCCTCTATCTTGCCCACCCTTCTTTTCCCGGTGCTTTGTCACTAGGAGTTGTATTTTTGGAGACACACGGAACATGGATGATGCTGTCATCTAACAAAAAAAAAAAAAAAAGGGAAAGAACGGGAATCAAGGGGAATTGTCAAGGACAAGAAACAGAGCAACAGCCAAGTTTGGCTGTGTGCCAGTCTAGGAAAGAACAAAAAATAAGGTCCAAGCCAAGAATTTCTACGAGGGGGAAAAAAAAAGAAGAAGAAAAAAGAAGAAAAAAAGAAAAAAAAAAAAGAGCAGGTGCTGTAAATAGACCAGGTAATTGCACTCTTAGCTAAATTCTCCGTGCCGCCCACCAACCCAAGCTACCTACTCAATCAGCGTGCAAGATGCGCCGCGCCGGGCTTGTAGAGCCTACCAATCTCAAATCTATATGCAAGTATGGCACAGCAGCTTCACAGCAGCTCGGCAGGAACACGACAGCCGCATAGCCAGTAGCAAAACCGTGAAAATGGCCTGAGAATGGAGGCTCAGGAAGTCCTACATTCAGACTCCGCCGTTAATAGTCCAGCCGAGTTATTAAGCCTGAAGCATGAACTTGGACTGTCTTGTCTTGTCTCGTTACTATTTCTAGTTTAATCAGTAGTCTAGCCTAGTGTCTTTCTTCACCTACTTGCTTGTACTGAATCTGAAATGAAACTTGTAGCCTCCCTCTCCCCCCCTCTCCCCTTTGACAACAAGAAGAGAGACCAGGGCAGACAGGCAGTCCCTCCCTTCCCCCCCCCCCCTTCCCCGTGGAAAAGACATTCAACCAACCCTCTTGCTCTCCCAGAAAATAAAATAATAATAAAATCATGAGCCATGCCTTTTACCCATATTCTCAGTCTTGTATTGACAACCGACAGCCGTTCTCTGTTACTTTGGTCCTTATTCAGGTGACCTGATCTGCACTCTAGGCCCCTGCAGGGCGCACAGAAAGACACAGAAGACTTGCCAAACCTAGCATCCAAGGCCCCCCGCCTTAGAGAGTCTATTGCAATCTAGAAGCGCCTCAAGTTCCATGTTTCTTGGGGAGAGTCTGCTTGTTGTCTCGTTTCATTTGGGGTTCTTTCTTGTCCTCCCCTCCTCTCTCTCTCTCTCTCTCTCCCCTCCCAAAAAAAAGGAAATACAAAATCAGTCAGCTAACCACAACATCCACTCATTCATAATTCTTCACCAGGTTTGTTCCACAAATACCAATTCTGGATTCTGAGATGGATGCAGGAGCTGCAGCTTGGCTTGGTTTGCGGTTTACCATTAGCTGTACATACTACGTTCTTCTACATTCTGTCGTTGAATATTGGATATCATCTAGAAAGAGGAGGCCTCCGTTATATGCCCATAGAACATTACATTGTCACACATCCAACCCCATAGCACAAGCCATGCAATGCAATACAGCATTCGCCTGCCATGTTTTGCTTTTGCTATCCTCCCTCCCCAATCCAGACCGACCGAATACCGGGGGTCTTTCCGCCCCTGCTCCCTCCCTGTCTTTTTCCTTTTCTGCAAGTTAGCACGGTCCCCAAAGCCCAGACCCAAGCCCAGAAACCCTTCCCGCATTCTGTAGAACCCCTGGACAAAGTGTGCTTCTACCGGTGAACACAGCCCAGATTGATATTGATTGTTTTGATACCTGATGCGGGTATTAGGTTCATTGGCTTACCAGTCTGGAAGCATTGCGACAAGGGAAAGTAAGTAGGCGAGACGCCAGGTACGAAAAAGAGAGAAGAACCCACAAGGACAACCAGAAAGTCTGTAGTTTTTTGCTTCTCGCTTTTGCTCTGAGCTCATTGTTCTTGTAACAGCTACCAACTAGTAAGACCCCATATGTCTGAGACTAGTTACCAACTCTGTCTTCTTTATCCTATTCTTTTTCATGAACTTCGTCCTCCAACTCTGTCTCTCTCTCTCGCGGTCTAGTTAAGAACATGATACAAGTCACGTCTCCTTATCACGTAGCCCCCTTCCCCTTCTTCTTCTTCTTCTTATCAGCTCGCTATGCTTATTTCTCCTCTCCAGATTATCCGGGCAACAGGTGAATATCATGTGATGGTTCACCTCCTTGTCTCACATTCATAAACGAGTTGTTTTGTTGTCCATCAAACAACACACTAGATTCACGATCTTGAATACAGATAGATCAAAAGGGGGGAAAAAACCAAAGGATGGATGTGTATTAGGGTCAATGATGCAAATAACGAAGCAAAAAAAAAAAAAAAAGAAAAGTCCCCCAGAACAAAAAAGAGCATCACGCAAAAGGTCAAATCAGCTTGTTTCTTTTCAACCCAGAAAGAAATACCAACAGAAATCAATGGCCCAAAATGATGAAAGAGGAACAACAAGAGCCGCAGCCAGAAAAAAAGAAAAGAAAAAAAAAAAGGATGTGATGTGATAATAAAGACAAAAAAAAACAAGACACCCCTTTTGGGACTTGGTATCGATGAAGACTGGTTATCCGAAAAAGAAGCTTCTCTCTCCTCTCACTCTCCCCCCCCCTTTCAGTTGATATCGATTGGATGTTGAATGCGTTTAAAGAGAGAAAAAGAGAAAGGGATAAGAAATAAGATAGGGAGAGAACCATAAACAATGAAGAAAAGAAAACACACAGAAAAGACAAAGAACAGACTCACAGGCTTCTAAACAAGAAAGGAAACAAAACAAAGACCCTCCATACACACTAGTTGATAGTCCTAAAGAGACATCAAACGGGTGTAGGATATATAAAAAGGAAACGGAGAAAGAGAAAAGCCACGCTCCAAATACATACAAATGCATTGGCATAAGAAAAGCATCTCAAAGCATAGAGAACTGAAAGGAAATGAAGAAAAGAAAAGAATGAAAAAAAAAAAAAAGATGCAAGAGATTCAGAGACGCCAACGTCGTACGTACTCCTTACTACTCATGCCGGACGCCGCATCGGTTCTAGAGTCAACGTAGGAACTTCCACATCAATCAGCCCTAGTACCCCCTCATCGCGGCGCCGTTCAACAAAGTTGTTGCATTCCATCACAACCAGCGTCCATTCAGCCAGCGCTCTGCCAGAGTACACCGCCCGCTTAGCATAAATGCCACCTGGTTTGAGCGGCAACGTCGGCTTATCGGCGGGCGATAGCGGGCCATTACTCGAGGCGGAATGGAGCGAGGAATCGCCCAATGACAGCGTCAGTGACAATCTATTAAGACTAATCTGCGACTGTGTTGGGGTTGGAGTGTCCGTGCTACTCGGTGACTGTGGAGTTGGTGTCTGAGGGGTTGATGTGCGTGCAGGAGACTCGGTCCCAGAAATACGACCAGATATAGAGTTACGGCCGGAGTCAGTCTCAGGCACAGCATCGGCATCGGCGTTACGTGCCTCGCTAATCAGGCCACCGCTAGAAATCCCGGATACCATCCGAGTCGGAGGGGGTAGGCCAGCTGAGACAGGGGGCTGACTGCCGCTCTTCCGTCGAGCGCTGACCCAAGCCTGAGCAGGTGCAGGGAGGCGAGGACGGGCAAGCGCCATTTCTGGTGCAGCCATGCATGCGTGTGGATGCCAATTGAGCAGGAAACGGAATACATAACGCTGCGCGTCAAACATGGGCGAAGATCCAGTAGAGGAGGCGTCTGATGGAGAGGATACATGCCCCTTGGGTGGTGGAGGCGGAGGGCCATCATTGCCACCAGACTTGGGACGGGCCAATGCCTTTTTGTTGCTGTTGTTATTAGGATTAGAAAGTGTTGAAGCATATTCCTCGCTGCTATGGCTATCACCCCCAAGAAGGGCTTTTCCAATGCTAGCGAGAGACCAACGTTTCTTGGTATCAGCAGGTTTGTCCACAGCAGCAGGGACAAGATTATTAAAGACATCTTCAGGAATAGTCGTATCTTCCATATTTGGGATGCGGCCAACCGAGTCAAAGCCCATGGTCATTCCGTTCTGTACAACGTGAACCTCAGTTCTGATAATCATGAATTTCTTTCCAGGGGATGGGTGACTTGGTGACGAATTGGGTAGCCGTGTGCCATTGAGTTGGGATTCATTCTTCAAATACAAGTAGTGTGCCCACGTCGTCTTAAGACGCTCGGACACCGTTACAAAGATTTGAGCATCAACTTCATTGGCACTGCCTGTGTCGCGACAGATTCTCCAGCATAGAAGACGCATGTAGTAAGCCCGCACCATCGGACACCAGTTGTTGAAAAAGGTATCAAATACTTCTTCTGACAAGAGCCAATTCATGCAAAACATCCTTTTCCGGTCACTTTGGCGTGCAATGATATCCCAGATGGCATACACCAGACATAGGCCTCGGATTTCGATCATGGTGTTGTGTGATTGGAGCATGAGTTTCATTGCCTTCATCCAGAACTCCCAATCAATATACTCGGTTGCCAGGTTGCCAGGCTCTTCATGGGAGTCATAAATTTGAAGGGCTTCTTCTAGAAAATCGCACAGTGTAATGCAGGCAGCTTGATTGAACTGCGATGTTGTGCTCGCTGTGGCTTTCATCAGGGCTGCATATGCTTCGCCAAATCCACGCTTAGCCTGAGCCATGGATGGCGAGAGTTCAGAAAGAAAGTCCTTTAGTAACTTCAAGCTCCGGTTCTCTGACATACCCTTCATGAGGTCCATGGGGCCTGCACCATACGGTATGAACGCAGAGAAGGCATCCGTTCCTGAAGCATCAGCTCCAGCAGCCGAGGAAGGCATGGGCCCTGCAGCATATGCCTCGAGAACAGCATGTCGATTGATAGTTGCATCAAGGATAGCCAAGAGCTGGGAGTGTACCAGAACAAAACCTGGAGAGCGTGCTTTCTCCACAAGTGGCAAATTAGTAGGCATGAACTCTTGTGATAAGAGATGGAAGTATTTGACGAAAATAAAAAACACGTCCGTGTCTCGCCCTTGCCACCGATTGACCCAGGGGCCACGCCACTGGGTTTTGCTGATATTTGGAGGCATCTTGAGCGTTTTCTTCAACATGGCTCCCACAGAGCGCACAGAAGTCCACCCAAGACGGCCCAGGTAAGGAGGAAACAACGCGACGATATCTTCGCTTTCACCTGCGCTACGGCGGGGAAGTCCAAAGTGGTCTGCAACGCGTTGGATAAGGTTGGTTTTGAGCCCCCATAACTGGACCAACGCATCAGCTGCGCCAGGTACAAAGAAAAAGCCATAAGCTAAGGCTTTGCCACAGAAATTAGTGATACCTAGCGAAGCATGACGCTGAGACATCTTGTCCGTGACGATCTCCAACTGACGAGCCAAGTTGGCGATAAACATAGCTCGAATATTATGTTCGGCGGACTCCATTAAATATGCTGCTTCGTTGTCACTTAATGTTGAGTTGCTGGCATTGGTCCACGAACGTGCGCGAACACGCTCTCCGGGACATCTTTCAAGAAGCGGCATGAAGTAACTAGTGGTCTGCCGCCATTCTGGGCGCATCATCATCAGCGTGACAGCTTCGACTAAGGGCAAGCGATCAACCCCAGCAATAGGCTGGTGCCTGTTCCCATCCAAGAGATCTAGGAGCAACGTCCACCAACGATTCAGAGTGTTGGCACGAGATTCCATATCCTCCAAGCATATAGTCTTGTGTGAAGTGTTGTTTCCATTGCGTTGTAAGAAAGGAAGCACAACAGTGCGAACGGACTGCATGCGTTGTGGTAAAGTTTTGGTTTCAAACTTAGTAGCCTCAGATTCGAGATCGCGGAAAGAGGCTTTGAGAGGATCGGGAAGGCGTGAGGGTAGCATTTCGAAGGAAGAATCGTCGGTTACAGTAGCGTTGCTTTTTTCCGATATTGAGGCTGATTTTGATGTTGTGCTACCAGCCGTAACATTAGAAGTCGGTGGGCCAAGACTAGGTGCTGACGAGGTGTTGCTAACGTTGTCAGAGTTATCGAGTTGAGACGAGCCAAGACGAAAAACTCCACCGGGCCGCTTCATGCGTGAAAAGTAGCCTCCCGCACGACCAAATGTTTTTGATGGCTTGACGTCACTTCCCTGTGATGTAACTGAAGACCCAGTCCCTTTACGGGTTGCTGGCCGTAGCTTTATGGAGGAAGGTGATGTGTCCAAGCTGGGGAGATCAGGCGCAGACTGCGAGTGTGCAGTCGTAGCTTCGCCAGTCAGATTACGACGCGGTGAAGGTGATCGAGAGTCTGAAAACTGATTTCGGGAAAGAGAAATTCCAAACATCATTTTACGCCGGGAAAGCCTATCGGTAGATTCTGCCGAATTATCGTCCAGAACTGGAGCAACGCTAGTTGTTGCGGTCACAGCTTCGCCTGATGTTTTTATTGGCGTGCTAGAGGTTGGTGTTGTGTTGTCAGTGGCTGTTACCGTCGATGAAGACGCAGACGAGGTATTCGAAGAATTTGAAGTCGAACCGGGTTCGGGTTTCTTTAGTTTCTTTGAGCTCGAGCTCGAAGAAGAAAATTTACCGCTTGACGTCGCATTCTCCTTCGCAGACTTGTCGCCCACGAACTCGCGCAAACTGACAACTGACTTGGAAGAGGTAAGCCACGAACGAGAGCGGTCCGTGGTGGACGATCGTTGTCGACCCTTCATAGAGATGGATGTTGGGGTGAGGGGTGGCCCTGTACTGCTACAGGGTAGCCTGTGATCAGCCAAATAGATGCTCAAGGCTGAGGCAACATCAGAAGGGGCTGAAGATTTGCTAGGTGGGTCGCGCGTTGAAGTACTATCGCCTTGGATATCTTTTTGGTAGGTGGTTGTGGAGGGTTCAGGGTCAATATTTTTTCTATTGTCTGGCTTTGTATCGGTGTCGTGGGACTCTATGCTGGCATCCGAGATGGAATTAGCCGCGGGTTTATGGTCAAACGAGGGTATTTCGCTGTTGAAATCAATCGCGAAGGAGGAGATGCTGGTCTCAGATAAAAACGAGGGGCTGGATAGCGTTGGTGGTGCTGTAGTTGGCCGGATATACGGAGGGTCCGGAAAGCCCGTGGCTGCGAATATTGGTTTTCTTTTGGCGTTTGAAGAAGTGGAAGTAGTAGTGGTTGCGGCAGAAGACAAGTCGTTGGTTGAGGAAGGAGTTGTATCAAAGGAACTGGGTAGGAAACCAGAACTGCAAAGAAAATCTGACTCAAAATCTGAAGAGCCGAAAGAGTCAAGGGACTTTAGTACAGAATAAAAATCAGGAGAAGAAGAAAGATTGCTAGCTGGTAGAAAAGAACCGGTGTTGATATTCTTTGTACCTATATGTGGTGGAGTGGTACTTGGCGCAGATGGGGTAGAAGAGGTTGTATCAATGTGACGGGCTGATGTTGTAAGGGACAAAGGGGAAGAGGGAGGGTATTGTGGTTGGTTTAGAATGTCTATTGAGGAAGATGGCAGAGACACGGGCGCTGGAGAGGGCGTCACAGAGGTCTGAGATTGAGAAGGCGAAGATCCGTTCAAGGGATTTGAAGAGGGCGAAAGGGAAGAGGCAGTGGTAGTGGTAGGGAAAGAGGATGAGGTCTCTTTAGCCACATGAGCCACTGTCGTAGTCGGACCATTCTTCATGATTGGCCTGCAGGTGAGGCGGATACTGAATTATTTCTCAGTATATTATTTTTCCGTATGTTTTATGTTCTTTGATCGCCGTTGTGCTGCGTCGAGTTGCCTTATTAACAGGAACTTGTTATGCAGTAATGCCGCAGATTGTGTGGTGCGCAGCAAGGTAAGAGGTCTATGAATTTGAGCGCACGGTTGGTCGAGAAACAAGAAATGAAAAAAGAATGGGAGATAAAGACCTCGGGATTAAAGAATGGAATTTTTGCAGTGAAATCGAGTAATAAAACGACCGTCTAGTTGAAATACATGGCGCAGAAAAGTGTTAGAATCTTAAACCAGAGTTGAAAACGACCGGAAGCAAGCTTTGCCAGTGTGAAGAATCAAAAAACAAAGCAAGCTACAACTGCTCAGATCCATAGCAAGTGGGATAAGTTAGGGCTGGGGGATATAGGAATATTTCTTGGCCTCTGGACCACTACAATCCTGGCTGAGTATATGCTTGCACTAGCAGGCACCAGCGCATTCTGACCCAGCAAGGCGTTGGGGCATAAAGTTCTTAAAGCGTTATGAATGGTTCAAGGAACAAGAAGTTTGAGAGACAAGGAAGGTTAAGCGCTGGGAGGCGTTGCAAGTGTGAGCACACCATTTTTTTTTCTCCTTGACTCTAATGGGAATAGGAATAACGGAGCAGACCACAGTCTGCGATCCGAGCTGACCAAGACAATCAACCAGAAAAAAAAAGGGTATTGATAGATGCGTTAGTGGGAGATAAAAGATAAAAAGGCATTGTCTTGCCTGGTTGTCTCGTCCATCGGTACAACTTTGAATCAAACATAGAGGAGGACAACAGCCCACATTACCTCCCTCGACTGAGTGAAACAGCAAACTTGTCAAAGCTCCGGGTTCCCTTTCTTTTGTTGCTCTACCATTTCCCTTCCGTTTGTTTCTGTCGTGTCTTCTACTAATTTAGCTCAAGCACAAGGCATGGATATGACTTGGGCCATCATAGATAACAGCAAAAAAAAAAAAAAAAGAAATTGTATAGGGAAGGATTAATTTGACTGCGCACTACGCGAGTGAAATGGATTAAGGCTATGGGAAAGCTGGAAGAAGAGCCTCACTTTTCGTCACTTTGACATTGACTTGATGGACTCAACTTTGCCTCACGTCACTTGTCAAGAAAAGATAGGTAGGCTAGGTGGGTCGCATATATCAGACGTTGCAAAAAAAAAAAAAAGGAAAAAAAAAATGCGGCAGTGAAGTGGCGACTTAGTATGGTGGTGGGGGAGGGGGGTACTATTGTGAAAGGAGACACACATGTAGTGCTACACATGTTTGTAACTTGATTTTCCAGAATAATGAGCATCTTGGTGTCACTGTTTGAGTTGTGTTTATCCACTAGGAGTTGCGCTGGGCGAAATGATTAAAAAAGCAAAAGAAAAGGAAGGGCAGGCCAGGAGGATGTTGGGATACGGGGGTATGTCGCTTGAAAGATAGCGGGCAAGGTTCAAAGGCAGGTTGGCAGCTAAAAGGAGACATAGGGGGATTTTCTGGTCAACTGCAGCTCGATGAAGCAAGGGCATACCTAGCAGAGGGGTAGCAAGAGGCCCAACAGGCGGAACCGTAAACTAACGACACCAGCAGTGAAGGATCACAGGCTGGGAAGTAAGGGTGAGGAGTGAGATCAAGGAGCTGTAGGAAAGCTGATGGCATACCAAAATCTGTCTCTTGAAAGGGGGAGGGGAGGCGGGGGGGTGTGTGAGAGTGGGGGTTTCGGACTCCGAGTTTTGCGAATAATATGTAGAATAAAGATATTGACAAGGCGGAAGAGAAAGAAGACGATAGTACGTACCAGGACTGCGTGAAGATGTACGGATATGCAGTCGTAGTAATGTACGTGCATATGTATACGCGCATACAGAATAGACAAGTATCTGACAGGATCTCTCTCTCTCTCTCTCCCTACTTGCTTTCAGTCGCGCTTTGAGAAACAAAAGCACCGCATGCATACAGAATCTTATGTTTATACGGAGAGACTTAGCAAGCTGGACTTAAGCACAAGGGAAGATGTATACACAATAACCCCTAGCTAGGCTTGCACCCACAGTCCTGAAAACGAATGAACCAAGCAGGAGAAACAATAAGCCCATGGGCCAAGAGCAAGAAGAAGAGCTGGAGCAGATCCTGTTTAGTGCTTTGCAGCGTGGTCGTGTATGAGCAAATGTGGAGAAGGCCAATCAAATCGATGGACAAAGTTGACAACAGCAAATCGTATTTTTGAGATGCAGGCGGGATAGAGTGGAAGCTGGAATAACTAACTGTTGGTGGCGACAAAGATGAGAAAGTAAGTCCGACAAGCTGGAAGAATGCAAAGATTTGGCTGATATAGTAAAGGGTGAAGCAAGAGCGAGGCCCGTGCAAAATGTTCAGGCCGTTTGGATCAAGCCTAGAACAAATGGTGAAGGGCAAATTAAATCGAGTTAGACCCAGACTTGAAGAGAGCGACAGAGAAAACGACAATAAAGCATTAGTTTAGTAGAACTGAAGACGACAGAAGGGAGAAGGGAGACAAAAAAAAAAAAAGAAAGAAAGAAGCAAAGGCTTGAAAGGTGAGTAGTCTTGGGTAAACGAGAACTCAGCTTTCAATACAAACAGATCGCATTGTTTGAGGGATAGCCTTCAGCGGAATGACAAGGGGGCAGCAAGGAACAAAGAAGAAGGGGACAAGAAAAAAAAAAAAAGAGTAAAAAAAGTAACGGCAATCCCTAATAGCACAGCCTGAAGCAACCAAAATAGTAACTTGACGGCCTGTAACAAAGCGGGAGTAAAAACAGAGAATTTTGACAGTATGGAAGAAAACGATATGAAGCATACGATTACACTAGGGTAGGAAAAAGGCCAGGAAATAGAAAGAAAGAATGATATTCTGGGTTGATGGGATGACTGCTGACGGCGGTGATGACGATGATGATGATGTTAAGAACAACAAGAAAAAAAAAATAGAGTCGTGGAGGACAGATGATAATTTTCATGAGAAGCACCGAGAAGGAAAGGACAACGAGGCTATTCTATAGCCTCGCCTTTACAGCTATCTTTGTGGGCGGAAAGGGGGAGGAGGGCAGTCGCGCAAGTGCCTTCCTAGCCTGGAGTTGAGATAAGCATTGGATGTAGCAGTTACCGTGACTCTTCCCTCTCGTGATGTGATGTGTGTGAGGCTTGGTGTTGTGTTCGTGTGGCGTTTTCTTGTGCTACAACACCTACGTGCGAACTACAGTATGCAGCCAAGTATCAGCAAGCACATTAGAGACTACGAGACTACAGGTGTACGCAAAGAGTAAGCCACAAGTACCTTTGGATATCAGCTACATACACATATGGATATGATGTACTTCTATTTTCTTCGCGGCGCATTACACAAAACAATGGATACCAACCATATCTTCTCATTGCGAATTGCCAAGGGGTCTTATTCCTCCATTGTTTGCCCATTCGGCAGTAGAGGGTATCTGACGCTGTAGAGTAAGCTTATTTTTTTTTCTTCTCCATGAATCGTGATGCTGCATGTTGCCGATGGAAGGCATTTGGTATTTATATGTTGTCTCCCTGCCTGTTCTTTCTACTACTCTTCACTCTCGTTTTTCGTGTATCGTTTATGCTGCTCCTGTTTTCCCCTTGCCTAAATTTTCTAGCATCTTTGTTTCCAGAAAAGAAACCTTCGTCTCGTCAATGCGAAGGATTTCCCATGATATCATAGGTCATAGCGTTCCGGTGAGAGCAAGACTGTATTTAGTCCAAGCTTTACGCCATCGTAGGAAGGCTTGTGTTTACAGCCTGAAAGAGGCGAACAATCATATAGATGGAGCCGGAATGGGCTGAAGGCAAAGGCAAACTTCATGCGTCTTGTTGGCCTGTTGCAAACTTATGAAGAAGCGATTGATCGTATGAGATTGGGGTTGAAAAGAAGGGGAGGATGCAACCCCCCATACTCGGACTATCATCATGTGAATAGCCAATTCGTCCCCTCCTAGAATTACAGGTCTATTTTCACCCATCGTGCCTCTATGTGGCACGAGCACTGTTTAATGGGGTCTTTTCTTTTCTTTTTTTTTTTTTTTTTTTTTCTGATAGAAGTTTACCAAACCAAAACAGCCCCTTACAAGCGATACGAATCTCTTGTGCGTGCTTTGGTACATGTGCACCTACAAACATGGCCACGGGGTTGCGGGTCATGGATTCTTAAGTTCTGTTATAGGAAGTGATATTGCATACATAGTACAAGATGATGCATACTAGAAGGCCTTGCTTGTAATGCAGGTCAAAGGGGGTAGGTATATCGGAGGTTTTCAGCTTCTTATGGCCCTATTTCACTTTGTAATTCAAGGGGTAGGAGCCGATGGTGGTTTGTAACGCAATACGTATCGCCGAGTTCGTACGAGTAGCATTTTGAGCCAAAGAGATGCTAGTTTTCTTCGGTAGGTGCGGACAATGAGCGTGAGTTGCTGTAAAGATACACGTACACGTACACATACACATACACATACACATAATACAAGACGAAGTCTCTTGAAACCACGTTGCACGCATTACGAATCAAGGCCCACAACGAAGAAGGTACAGAGTAGAGAAACAAAGCTGTGACTAGCCCAGAAGAAACTAGATTTCACCACGGACTTGTTCAGCTTCCGAACGCTAAGCTGCTAAGGGAAAAAACTAGGAACCAAGTGGGATCTTGGTAGGGGAAACACAAGGGATAAGAGACAAAAAGAAATGGATAGGGAAGAGGAAATAAGGGTTAGTTGGAGGCTAATTGTGGGGCTGATTGATATGTAGGGTTGCTGATAGGTTTTTTGCTTACTAACAAATACCTTCAGACACTATCTTCAGTATTACATACCATCTTCTCTATAACGCGGCGTCTACGAAACGTTGCTCTTTTATTTTCTAGCCACTGCTCAGAAAGCTAACTTGGGCCAATGACTTATCCTCTCTATTGATTTCCCCTCGCTGTTCCGAGTTTCTTAATTTTACGCTCTCTAGCCTTCTATTTCGGCTCTAGTGGCAGCCTGTTCTAGGTAATAAACATCATATCTATCCACCCGGAAGAAAGCCTCCTCCCCCCTACCTTGAAAAAAAAAAAAAAAAAAAGAAGTGTCCTTGTTTAGTGTATGGCTTGGTAAGGGTAGGCGAGGCGGTCTGCACAATTCAAGTGCACTGCAAAGACCTCAGGTCAGCGTGCAGCGGCATAAAGAGTCCAAAGTTGCATTGCATTTTTATGTAGGTAGCTCGGTTGTCTCTGAAGTCTAGGATTAAAGAAAATCAGGCTGTACCGGCCGATACATTCATTGCAAGGCAGCAAGGCTAAAGGATGAATGACTTCACAGGCCATAGCAATAGTGTGTATGCTATGGTCTTTTTAGTGGCTGGGAAACGATTTTCTCTGATGGCCTGCAAACCTTTGATTACAGTGAGACTTGTTTGTTGAATGCCATATCATGCTATGTATGTCCTGTCCTGTATGTCACACATGGAGACCAAGGCTACATTTGATTGCTGTCGACCTGGGTCTGCGGTACAAGGGCCCTCGTAAGGTGAGACGTGGTGACAAGAATAAAGATGATTAGAATACTGCTGGGAAGTTCAATCCATGGGCTGACTGACCGCCTGCACAGCAATGGGGGCATTATATAAGACCGCTGTTGTCCACCGGCTTTCTTTATGAGATTCGCTCACAGCATGCTTCCAAATTCAAATCTATGCATCTCAACGCAACAAGGACGGAGAGAACTGCTAGTTTGTCAGACTCGTTACAGAGCCGCAATCTCGGCCCTCCCTTGTGCTGCTGCTATCATGGCCAAGAGAAACAAATGGTTGTAGGAGGCACTATTACTACACAAGCCTGGTTAAGCCGGAAAGCCATCAGTTCACAAGCTGAAAAGCTCAAAATGAGAAGGGGGCTGATGCGTACTCCCTGTAAGATGAACAGGAGCTTACATTAGGAGTACCGTGTAATATACCACCGTACGCCGCGCCAAGGTTGGAGATGAGTATTTGTGGCCGTACTACAACATGTAGGGTATATATATGTATATGTATATATGCTATGCACGCCTCTCTCCTAGCCAAGTACAGACTCTCCTATCCTTGGATGCTCCAACCTCTCAAGATACCATCAAGGACGTTGCACTGCAGGCTGGTAAACTCATCAACACGAGGAGAGCCCTATTGAGACGGAGTTTACTTCGTCGCAGAAGTTACAATTGCCGAACCCCGCACAGGGATTGAATATCTATCACGGGTAGTGGGAGGTTGAGTGGCAAATTAGATAGACGTTGCATCCGGAGGTGTTGAAACAAAAATGGGTGGGGAATGATGCCTGTTATATGGTGCAGTACATGCATCATACAAACACGCGCCAGTTAAGAGACGCATTTGGACATGGTGAAGATGATGTTTCCCATCTTTCATGCACATCGGCCGTAGAGAGCAGTCGTAGCCAACGTGTTTGGTAATAGAGGGGAAAAAGATCACGTTTTATCTTGGCACTAGATAATTTCCTTCAGCAATAGAGCATGGAGAGCTCCGTGCTGTACACAATATGCCGCAAGTCACGTTTGGAATTACTTGGTTATGATTTGTTTTGCATCTGCTCGATTCCGTGTCGTTGAAGTCGCGTGGCTCTCGAATCAATTAGCAGACCTTGATTACTCATTTGCGGGCGTAGCAAGCAAGAGAATCCGAGAAATGGATTAAGAGTAATCTGAAACGAAGAAGCCTGGACCGAAATAAAGCCCAGTTCATACTTGGTATTTGTCCCAAATATGAAGGCGATGACGCCTCATCCCCAGGATAGAAAGACCGAGACAAAGTTCAAAAAAAGGCCGGAAAAGAGCGAAGATGATGCAAAGGAAAGAATTTGTTTAAGATATTGGGAGACGAAGGAAAAGCTTTTGTACCTGTTTTTCAGGACCCATTTTTTGTTGTTTGTGATGACTAAGCAATCTGGATATCTTATCAATAGGATCGTCCCCACACCAATCAAAAGATATCTTATCGATAACACAATCGCTGGACAGCCATGTACAGTAAACAAAACAACAAGTCAGCGGCATCACGTAGAACAGACGATCGCGATTTCCTCATCTCAAAAGCCTTCATTGCACTTTCGAAATATTTATGTATCTGGCTGAGTACAATTTTGGGTACCACATTTGCACATATCCCTACGTACATATCTCTTTGGCAACCAAAATTGACTTTCGTTTCCCCTATTTGCCATCATGAGTGGGCCTGCATCAGCATCATCAATGCTCCCAGTCAAAGCTTTGTGCTCACCTGACCCCACCTCTGCTCCGCCCTCAAGCGAGGTTTCCTTAGCTTCGGCGACAAATCCAGATTCGGATTCGGCCCTCGGGCGAGATATCATCAACAACCTGCCTGACGAAGTCCTACTCATGATCTTTCAGGCCTTCTATACTTCAGACCATGCGGGCCAGTCGGTGCGTCTCCGCTTAGTATGTAGGAAATGGAACGCTTTTACAAGATCTCAAGTATGCACTGCTCTCAAGATCAACTATGAAGACTTTGCGTATTTGCACGAGCTTGCCTTTGATCGCAGGGTATGGGAGTCACTTGGTAGAGTCCAACACTTGTGTCGCAACTTATATATCAACTTGAAGCTTCTTAAACACAAATGTAAGTATGATCAAGCTATTGTTCCTGGAACCTTATATTACGTGTAGATTTACTAAACAATAATAACAGGTGACCTTGATAAATTTAAAAACTTCTCACACCCTGACCCTAAGGTCTTGCAAGAAGTTCACGAAATGGAACTCAGGTACTTTCCTACTGACTATGAAGTCGAAAGATATCAGGAGCGAAAGGGAAACGCACTTTCGGGCAATTCTATCAATGCTGTGCTCAAGAAGGTTCTCACTCACAGCCTTGTTTTGTCCCGTTGTAGAATTGATCTCCCACAGTCCCTCGCCCGTATGGAATATGACGATGAAACACACATTGCCACGTTTGCTCTGGGAAACATACTGTTGTGCTTGGCCAGATGCATCCGGAATCACAGAAGACAGTCAACTGACGATAATGCAGAACCTGATGGCAAGGGCCGGCTGTCGAATAATGCCGACTCTGCTACTGATTCTTCAGAGGAAGAGAACATTCATAGCGATGATGAAGACAAGGTGACCGGTAACGACCCTTCCAAAGTCAAATTGGAAACACTCATCTTCACTAACACGTTTGAAATTGTTCTGCTTCGGCTGTGGAGAAACCCTATTGATCACAAGAATATGAGAACAGTAATGAGAAACCTCAAGCATCTTGACATGGAAATTTCCCTTATATACCGGCCTAATGCCCACCACACGGTTCTATGGCCTTTGCTGAAATATGCGCCAGGACTAGAAAGCCTATGCTTATCTCAAATATTCCGGCATGGCATGGAAGTAGAGCCTTCGCGCATGTTCTATCCGACGACCTCAGAAACACCGGAGCTGTGGGCTAGCCGGGCTTTACCCAGTCCCTCGGTTACCTTTGAGAACTTGACATCGTTAGAGCTTCGCCATGTTAACGTTCTTCCAAGCTTCTTCACGAATGCTGTTGTCGCATTTGGCGCTTCTCTAAAAGAGCTTTACTTGGACACGGTTACGCTATTCATTGAAGACGAGGACTTACCAGACTCCGGAATACTGCGTAGTTCACGGTTTCCTAAGCAGAGATGGGTTGGCTTTCCTGGCGTGAGACCCCAGAATGACTATATCTGGGTAGCCATGTTTCTCCGCGAGAATATGCCTAACCTGGAGCGTTGCCGAGCATCTAACCTAGACTATTGCGTCTTTGGAATTGGGAATTCTCACCCGGAAGATGGAGCTGCCTCAAGTAGTGTTTTCTCGGAATTGCATCAAGACCTGGGTATGAGCGCAGGGCGCACAATAAGCCAAATATTTTCAGAGGTGGTCAATGGCATAGAGCAACCTCTAATAGCCAAAGATAATGGCTTCGGAGACCGTCATGTGTTCCTCCCATACTCTGCTGACAACGACGAACGAATCCTCGGAAACTTGAAGCCTCGCCCACAGAATGGAGATATTTCCTCACAGGAATATGACCATGGTTCCTATGTCGACAGTGGAGGTGTCACGCCAAGTTGCTGGTCGCAGAAAAGTCTTGATGGAGTATTCCCAAACTCATCCGGAGGGACAGCTAATATGGCGTGGGAGCGCATGATGCACCTCCTGTCTAACAGAAGCAACTACAATTACAACTAGAAGCGATCTTTGCAATGGGATCCAAGTCAGCCTCACTAGTCGACATTGCCAGCTTTGCTAGATACTTACTTTGCCATCCATAGCATATATCATGCAAAAAAGTGAGTGAACGAATAACCATTTACTTTTCTCAGCAAAATATACACAGCGATGTAGAACAACCTTATATAATTTAATGCATAAATTACAACCAAAAGAAGAACCAAACCAAGATCCGCTAAACTATATGATAACCGGAACTCTCTACTAAGCCACGAGCCAGATGTGAAAGCACATGGTTGATATCATGCTATGCAATCAGTTGTTTTTTTTTTTTTAAAAATCTCCCTGAATGACCCCTCGACCGCCTTCGTAGGTGCCCCTTTCAAGCTAGGCCCTTATTTGGCCGTCTCCTCGACAGCCTTAGCCAGAGCCTGCAAAACATCATTGACGAGATCCTCGCCGTCCTCAATACCGCAGCTGATGCGGATAAGATCATCAAACACACCGACCGACTCGCGCTGCTCTTTAGGGATACCAGCGTGGGTCATGGCACTAGGAACCTCAACTAGTGACTCGATTCCGCCCAGAGACTCGGCCAGAGTGAAGATACCGGTGCGCTGGCAGAAACGCTCGGCAGCCGCATGGCCACCCTTGATGCGGAAGGAAAGCATGCCACCACCCATGCCGTCACGGTGCTGCTTCTCAGCAATGGCGCGCTGAGGGTGTGAATCAAGGCCGGGGTAGTTGACGGATATCACTAGCGGCGAAGCTTCCAGAGCAGAAGCGATGGCAGTGGCATTAGCAGTGGCGGCGCGCGCACGCAGGTGCAGCGTCTTAATACCACGGTGGGCCAGCCAGCAGTCGAAGGGTGAAGGGACGGCGCCAATGGCGTTCTGCAGGAAGCCTAGACGTTCCTTTAGTTCAGCCGAGTTGAAAGCAGCCACTCCCATAACCACGTCACTGTGGCCGTTGATGTACTTTGTCACGCTGTGCACAACAATGTCAGCTCCCAGGGCTAGCGGGTTCTGCACGTACGGTGACATGAAGGTGTTGTCGACAACAACTAGAACGCCCTTGGAGTGAGCGATATCAGCGACGGCACGGATATCGACCAAGCTGAGGGTGGGGTTGCTGGGCGACTCGATCCAGATGAGCTTAGTCTCGGGACGAATCAGAGCCGTAACGTCAGCCTCAATAGCCGGGGTGAAGGACACAGTGACGCCGTGGGCATTGGCGACCTTGGTGAAGTAACGGTGAGTGCCACCATAAACATCAGAGACCGAGACAACATGCGAGCCTTGGGCCAGCGACTGCAGAATGTTGGCAGTGGTAGCACTGCCGGACGAGTAGGCCAGGGCATACTGGGCACCCTCCAGAGCAGCGACAGCGGTCTCAAAGTTGTCACGGTTGGGGTTGGACGAGCGGGCATACTCGTAGATACCAATAGGCTTGCCAAGCGCAGTCTGGGCATAGGTGGTCGAGAGCGAAATGGGCTCAATGACGGCACCAGTTACTGGGTCGTGGGGGCTGCCAGCGTGAACTGCCAGGGTGCCAAAGCCACGGGGGGCAGAGGAGTTGTTGTGGGAAGCATCGACAGTCATGGTAACGAAGTGAGGTGAGTGTGAGAGAGAAGAAAGGACGGCAGGACGTGGGCACGTAAGTTGTTGGAAAAGCACGAAGGGGGGGGGGGGGGGGAGTGGGATACAGAACAGCTAGTTGAAAGCCAAGCGTATACACCCAGGGAACAAGGTCTCAGGAAAGACGAGGGACGACCGGTACTTTTATAGAAAGACGAGACCTTATGTCGTGATCAATATCGCAAGTTTAGGATCTGATTATCCAATAAGAAGCTGAGAGAGCGAGACCAAAGGACAAGAGCAATAGGAATGGATGTTAGGTGCAAGGTAGAAGAAGTGAGAAAAAAGGGCGAAGTAGTGGCTTTATGTTCAAGATGCAGCCAAAGAACTCGACCTCACTAAGATGATTTTTTTTGTTCTATTTTTTGTTCTCTATCTTCCTGTTCCCTCTTCTTTTCTCCGCTCTCCGCTCCTCTCATTCCTTCATAAACACCTCAAGTCATTTGTTACTTGTCCTCCCCTCCATGCGTAACTTAGCACGAAGTCGTAGCCGGGTCTGGTTTCAAAGACTCAGCAATGGCGTGCTTGGACAACTAGTAACTAGCCAGGTCATTATTGGCAAAGCTCATTAATTATTAGATTTTTTTTCTTTTTTTTTTTTTTTCGCCTCCTTCGCTTCTAGAACATCGAGAAGCTTTATAATCAGGAGTTGAGTTGGTGATCAGTTCTATCCCGCTTCCCGATACCAAAAAGAAACTATATTAAAATATATAATAAAAAGACGTATTATTCTTTCATGTGCCCTTCCTTGTCTGCCCCTCTATACAACTGCAGGATGACGTCATACGTAGTTGATCTGTTGAAATTCTCGCCATTTAGTGGCTTAGAAAAAGCAAACATAAATAAAATTTTCCCAAGGCGCATAAATAAACAAATGCAGGGTCCTACTTGTGCTAGGGTTGCAAGACAGCCTATGTTAGGGTTGTGTGCCGTAGGGTTAACTCTACTGTGGGTTAATGACCACCACCTATTCCATTGCTCTTTTTCTCTCTTGTACTGTACCCGTGAAACAATGCAATCCCGAAAACGAACACGAACAAGAGTAGTTTCGGGGGGAGGGGGGAGTTTGTGAATTTTGTCTCCCCGTTTCCCCTTTTCTCCTCTGCTTCTGCTTGAACATGTCAATCAGGCAGCACACAGTGGGCGGAATCATGCTTATTAATCCGCCCGAGGGACGGACATGTCGTTGGGTAGTTGCCCAAGGCTGGCCACTTCAGACGAACTCACCCAACCCTAACAATGTCTCATGCTCCGGGGTAATTTTTCCCTTCTAGTTCATCTGCTCTGACACCTGACTCGTAAGATCTCTTTTGCCGCGCTCTAGAACCCTTTCTCCTGTTGATCTTGACTCGTCAGAGCTTTAGTTTCCCTGTGGCCAAGCTTCAACTCCTTGTGCTCATACACTCTACAACTACGCTGCTTCATTCAACATATGCTGCCGCTGTGCCCCGTCCCCCATTAGCCCTAACCTTTGGCTCCATACTGCTGGATAAGGCACGGTGAGACGAGCCTCGTTTTCGGATTGACCCATCTCCCTTTGTTACCGACATTACCGGTCGCATAATCTTGCTTCTGTATTTCTACGAATCACTCAACGACCTAAAGTACACTGTACCCTCCATCCGCGCCTTGTCTCGCAGTGCAAGGCCGTCAACTGTACCCGCGCATAAGACGACCACGACAGCATAACTAGCTGTAGAGAGCTGTTGTCGCGTTGACTACGAATCGCTTCGAAGTACACTCGGAATACTGCGTGCGCCAGCCGCAAAGCGGCTTTAGACATTGTCTCCTCTATATCCTCGACTTAGACTCCCCCCTCCCCCTACCAAACGTTCCCCCCCCCCCCCCCCAGAGACACCGCCTGTCTTTGTCTTGTTTAAAGAGAGGTCAGGACCATGCCTCCTCGGCGCTCGCACCGCAAATCTAGGGCCGGCTGCAAGCGGTGCAAGTTGCGAAAGATTAAGGTGAGATAAGCTTTGTCATTGCTCTCGCCCATCTCCTTTTTTCTTCCTTCCTCTTCGCCTGGGCCGGGCCCTTCTACACCCTCGCCCAACTATTCCGTCCACGACCTTGGCGTCTGACCTTTTCTCCTTGTCTTTGTTTGTATATATAGTGCGATGAAGTGCATCCGCGCTGTGGGAACTGTGTCAAGCACGGTGTTGTATGCGACTTTGAAAACCCCGACGTAGTCGAAGAAATCTTGGCTGCTGTTACGCCGCTTGCCGCACCGACTCCCCAAACTCCTGCCACTATCGGCTCTGATCTTGTCTCAACATCATCCTCCAGCGTTCCATTTATGAACGACAGTCCGACTGCCGGCATTAACTGGACGCAAACCTTGGACCCAGCTCTCTTTTCTAGCCCACAACCCATAACCATACCCATACCTATAAACGCAAATACCCCGCCATCACCGCTGCTTTCTTCGGCGGCAAAGGCTTCGGTAAGCGTCATCAACGACACCATGATGCCGACTTATCCTAGCGTGCCGGCATTATACAAGACTCCAACAACACCAGAGCTCCCTCTAGGGGGACTCGGGCCGAACCACAGACTTCTAGATATGCGTCTCATGCATCATTATACCACTGTTACCTCCAAAACTTTGACGATAAGCCCCACTATGATTCAAGATGTTTGGATGAACGAGGTGCCAAGACTGGCTTTCAATGGCGCTCCATACCTGGCCGACGCAATATTGGCCGTCACCGCCTTGCACATGCGCGTGCTGGGCCCTTATGATCGCCACCTGGTACAAGCGTCACATGCCTACATGGCCTCCTCAGTTGCCCAGTATTGTCAAGCTCTGAGCGAAGGTATCAATGAGACTAATGCGGAAGCCCTCTTCTTGACTGCCACACTTATTGCCTTGCAATCAACAGCCACTCGCGTATTTATGGGCGACGAGCCTGGGAGTGACCACAGCAATTCGTCAAGCCCATACACCCTTCCTTTATCATGGTTTCATGCTTTCCAAGGGGTCAAGGCCGTAGTAGCGTCGAGCTGGCCGTGGATTCGAAATAGCAGGACTGTTCTCAGCGTCATTGATGCGCAGCCGGCTTTGCAATTAGATATGCGGACGGACTCTGCATTCTTTGGACCTGTTCTTGAAGGCCTCGAGAGTGAGGTCAATATGGATGATCCCACCCAGAAAGAAGCTACGCTGCAAGCATACCATCATGCCGCCTCTGTACTAAACTGGGCCCATTCATCGTCAGCACGTGGCGCAGCCCTTGCGTTCCCTGCTTCCGTATCCAAGAGGTTTGTTGATCTTATAGAAATGCGCCGTCCCCGCGCCCTGGTTCTCCTAGCTAGCTTTTTTGCCTTGCTTCGCCGCTTCGACAGTATCTGGTGGCTGCAGGGTGTACCGCGTCGAGAAATTATTGGGATTGCCTCATTGTTTGACCGCACATCGCCGTGGTGGAAGCACCTTGAGTGGCCTCTACGAATTGCCTTGCACGAAGGTCCGGTCATTCCTCCAGATGTTTGGGGGTCGGATTGGCTGGCAGAGGAGAACAAGCAGGGAGGCAAAGCCCCAAAAACAACATATGTGCATCATATTGAGATGATGTCACCGCTGCTGGCTCGGAACACGCTGTTACCGCCTATACCACCACCCCCACCACAGTCGACGATCCCTGGGGCTGAGGAGATGTCCATGAACTGCCCCATAGGAGGGGAGGCATGCAAGGTAGGGGAGAGAAGTTGTATGTGACATGAGGAGAGAGACAAGCTTTTGACGACCCGTTAACGTCGGATGTTACTATTATTACGTTTTTTATGATCTTTATAATCTGTACAAGACTATCGTAGAAATTCCACTTTGATTTCTTTTTATTTTATTTTTATTTACCAAAGCTAAGATGAGGATATTCGCCGTGACGCCTAGAATCAACATGTTCCAAAAGAAAATAAACCCAATGCCAATAACAAGCACAAGCACAAGCACAAGAAAGATAGATAGGCCCTTTGTTTGCAGGGCAGCTCTGATCTTGTTCATAGGACACAAAAAAACAAAAAGAAATCCCACTGAATCCCACTGTCCGTCCTTACTCTCTAGACCTCATATCGTCTACGCCTTGGTCTTTTTCTTAGGCGCGTCATCGTCGTCGCTGACGGCATCTTCATCTATGTCCATCATGTCCGCCTCCGGCGCCGTCTGGTCACGGCTGCGCTTCAGACCCTTCATCTTGCGAGTCTGCAGCTGGCCTAGATCCTGGCGGCCCAAGTGAATACGGCCAATCTTGTCACCCATTTCATCGGTTGAGATGTTCTTCTTGACCCGTTCCTCGGTGGTGCGGGCCTTCTTCATGGCCTCCTTCATGACGGCCTCTTCAGCTTCGCGCACACGGCCGATGCGTAGGTTCATGCGTGGTCCAATCTCCTCCACTTCGACGCGCGGAAGCTTCTGGCCACTCCGTATGGTGCGCAGCGTGTAGGCACGGATGAAGATACGAGACGTGCGCACTTGGCCATCGGCACCCTCGTTTTGCGTCGGCTCCTCAGCGGCAATTTGGATGACGTACTGCAGACCCTCGACGTCGATCTTGTCCGCAGAGTCGCGCGCCGCAAAGAAGTCGGTGAAGATGCTCTTGGCCTGTGTGTACACGCGGTCGACTGGGTTTTCAAAGGCTGAGCCGGCAAAGACAACCATGGGTCGCAGGCCAACAGCAAACTTCTTGTTCTTGAACTGTGTCAGGGTGCGGAAGCTGTCAGCGTCAAGCAGCAACTCAAGCATGTCAAGCACATGATAGTTGAACATGCGCACAAACGTCAGCGTATGCGGGCGCTTTTTGTTGCTGCTGCCAAAGACCATGATGCTGGCGTCGTTCTTGTCGGCAAAGAACTCGAGAGACGAGGCATCTTCAAACGGGTGCACGGCGTTCTTCTTGCTGAACTTTTTGGCGAACGGCTGGCGGAGCGCATACAAGTCATTCATAGCATCTTGGACGATCTGAGAGCACGAAGTACCGCGCAAAAAGAGAGCGGTTTTGGGGTTCTCGACAGCTTTAGGTTCCCGCTTCTCGAGCGCACGCTTAGAGCGAGCATTACGGGGTTTTCTAGAGAAGAGAGGGCCATGAGGTTAGGTTGCTCGTTGATGGAAGGACTGTTTTCAGGAGAAGAAAAGGGACATACATTTCTCTAAGCATAGACATTGTGACTTTGGCTTGATGTTTGAGATTTGTCGTGAGCTTTGCTTAGTTCAAGTAAAGAAATTTGGCTGATGCTTCAGCTAAATATAATAATGAGAAACTTGTCTCCTTAGTCAAGACTTTGGCTGGACCAGAAATTTTTACAGCAAGATCCTTATCGATAAAGAAAAAAAGAACGCCTTATCTTATCGCCCCACCACGGGCATATACAGCTCCAAGGTGAGTGATCTCGGTCATTCATTCTATTTAATAATTCATGTATCACCACACAAAGACTATCTGCAACGTGTTATAAAAACGTATCGTTTTCTGGAAGCTCATTTCTAACCATCATGTAGGCCTTCTCGAGCTCTGATTCCAGTTGCAGCCTGACTCTTAAAGCACACACCAACGGCCACACTGCCGTCTCTCCCTTGCGAATCCAATAGTTGACGCTCTCCTTTGATGGAGGGTCTAGTAGAAAGAGATAGTCCCGGACACCCACATCGGGGACAATGGTTATGTGGGGCTTGTGGTGCACGTCGACGTGCAGAAACAACTGTCGAGCAAAGGCCGGTAACAGGCCTAATGTGTTGAGTTGCTCCATACGCAGATGCACCTCAGCACCGACAATGCTCGCCAAGTATTTGATCAACTTGGCCAGCTTCGAGTTGTTGCCGCGGAGATCGGGGCCGTCTGTCTCGCTTTGAATGAAAGGCAAAGCATAAGGCCGAGCTTGGCTGATGACAAAATGGTTGACATTGAACGAGCGCGCGATTATGTCTAGTGGTCGCATGCGGTCATGTGGATGCTCATCCATCTCGTTGTGATCCCACGGCATCACCTGGCCATTGTGGTCTTTACACAGAATGATGGTGCGGCGGCCGCCGGTGAACGATTGTGAGGCAGAGTTTGAAGCAACAGCCGCAGTCCAGATGAGCTACATGTGTGTTTGCCTGTTAGCACAATATCAATTTCTCCAACATCCATAGAGTCAGTCATATACATACTACATTTGGAGCTGTAAGGTAGTTGAGCAGCACAGGGACACCCTTGTCACCCGGGACTGGGACAATGATGTTTAGTATGATGTTGCTTTTGTCGTGGGCTTCGGCAAAGGTAATCTCGCCCAAATTCAGCAGGGCACACTTTTCGAGAGCATCCACATCCCAAAAGTACCCCTTGCGGCAGTATCTGATCATCTGGGAGACTAGCTTGAAGAGCCTTGTGACCCAAGTGTGATGCCACTTGTCAGTCCCATTTAGGGCTGAGAGATCAATCCCATGGCCGTTTAACAAGGCAGCGAGGTCCCGAGGACTCGTCACCGCAATAAGTGCAGCCAAAAGAGACCCTGTCGCAACACCCGTGATAATACGAGGAAGGAGGTCCTGCTGGTAGAGCGCCCGGGCTACCCCAAGATGACACAGTCCGAACATTGCGCCGCCTTCGAGTAGAAGCGAAGAGCAGCCCAGGGCCCTGCGAGAGGCCACTACAAAGTCCATCTTCATATCCGACGGCATGAAGCGACCTGCACTTTGGCGTCCGGTAGGTGGCTGGTTGGGAAGCTGCAGAATCAAATGCAGCAATGTAACCATCTTATCCGAGAAGGTTTCGATGACAAATTTTGTCCGACCAAAGCAGTGTTTATAGAGCGCTGGCGTGGTGATATTGCCCAAATTACGATGCAGGCCAGAGCGGAACAGCTCAGACATGATAAAGCCATCGGGCTGCACGAAGGTCTGGTCCATGGCATCGATATGGCCCATGATCAGCTCTCGGTTGTAATGCCGTGAGCGGGCATCGAAACGCCATGCATCAAGATCAAACAAACGGTTTAGATTATCAGCTGCTTCTTGCCAGTTATAATAGGTCTCAGCACTGGTAAAGAGACTGCGCCACTGGGCAAGCGGCGAAGGCCAGAACAGACGATAGATAACCCACTATTTACAGAAAGAAGAAGTGAATTAGAAGCACAGTTTGATGAATAAAGGGGGGAAGAGGGAGGGGATAGCCTTGCTCACCGTGTAGCTAGAATAAAGAAGATAGAAAATGTCATAGCCGACAATGCGAGCGACAGACTCGCGGATCCATTTGAAATAGTATCCGGAAGCTTCTTTTAACTCTCCCATGTTCTCGGGCCTATCTGTACAAATCAAATATACGGTAGCTTCATACCCCTGAATGCTCGAGTCTTGAGCTAGATAAAAACTGCGACAAGAAGAGCCGGCCGCGGTCGGCTTATGAGAGCTTCAATCACGTGAAATCGTCCCGGTTAGCGTGATGAAGCTATTCCGGGTATGGGCGAAGCAAAATGACGTCAGGATATTAGAGGGAGGGGACAGAAGAAGTTATAACTAGGTACAAATGTTCTATAATGAAGTTGACGGCTAACGTAGAATAACAGAGAAAACGTCGTCACAGGCTTTAGTTATGATCCTTTGTTTATTGTGTGCCATTGACGCAGACAAATGCCGACGCTGAAGTTGGGTATCCATTAACCCTAATAACCCTTTTGACAACATTGGATTTTATCGTGAGAACAAGCTGTATGAAATTTAAAAGCCAAAGAATACCTACCTCCAGACAGAAGCCATGGCGCAAGTATATGTATGCATTACTGGACACATGCGACGAGGAGCTTTCTCGTTGGAACATCTCATGTAGGATGATTGTGAGTGTGTGTTGGTGAAGCATATATGTATGTAGTATACTTACATGTACATGTCATTCTAGGTGGTTAATCAATCTACTCTTCGTCGTCGTCATCGTCATCAATTACGCGACGCCGTCTGCGTGATTGCTGATGCATATCCTCCTCGTCAGTGTCCTCTGGCTCGGCCGTCTTCTGTTTCTTTTTGTGCCGGCGGCGGTCTTCCTCTTCCTCATCATCGTCTTCGAGGATTTCTTCCTCATCTTCCGATCCTACCTCCTCTTCCTCGCCACTGGAGGCTATGAAGTCATCTTCCTTGTCATAGTCGTTTGTATTGGCTCCACCACCATAGCCTCCGTCGTCATCGTCGTCCGAGTATGCGTTGCTCTTGCGCTTTGGCTTACTTGAGCTAGCTGTGCGCTTGCGGCTACGGCTGCTGCTTGAACGGCCGCCTTCCAAATCGTCAATGCCTAGACCGCCTCCGCGCGAGCGTGAAGAGCCTTCCGCTGTGCGGGCAGCGGCATTATCGCGACGACGCTGCTGCTTGGCACGCTCCTTTTCGGCTTGTTCAGCCAAACGGCGCTGCTGCTCGGGGTCGTGTGTGGTTTTGATGATGTGATTGCCATGTGTGTTGGTAGCTTCACGGATGCGCATTGCTAAGCGCTGTAGCGCCTCGTCCTCATGCTGCTTGTTCTGACGGACGGTATATTCTTCTGACATGTGGCCAACAATGACAAAGACGGACGATGTAAGATGGGCGGCGGCCGCATATGAATGGCCGTCCTTCAGCTCGTCATAGGGTTTTGACGGGTCTGGGGCTGTAGGCTTCTTCAGCACTGTGTAGTGTTCGCCGCCAACGCTCATGCTCATTGAGCCATCGCTCCAGCGATACATCATGGCATTGCTGCGCAGCTCGCCGGTTTTGGGGTCAATGCAATGGCGGACCGTAGGCTTGGGGTTTTCAGAGCGGGCATTCTCAATATCGGCTTTGGTGGGCTCAAAGGTGCGCGAATCGTACTGCTCGGGGACAAAACGTAGGAACTTGGGGACCTTGAAGGTTTGGAGCTACATGGACAATACTGCGTTAGAAAGAGGACGTCCATTCGTCAATATATGACCCGCGGGTCATGATAGCTTGTTGCCAGTCCGGGAGGGGGGTCTTACTCTGCCGTCGTTTGATCGTGGTGTGTGGTGACGGAATATGTCCATATCCATAACTTTTAGGTCCTTATGCTCCTCTTCGTGGTCCATGCGGTCGTCATCATCATCGCCAAAAACATTGGCATCATCATGGTCATCATCGCCTTTGATTGAGCGGAGCTCGTCGTCATCGTCATCATTGGCAGCGGCAATGGGGCTGTTGGCGTCTTCATCGCCAAAGAGATCGTCAACTTCTTCTAGGTCTGACATGGTTGTGCAGCACGGAAGGGAAGGTGTAAGAATATCAGATGTGTGAAGAGAAAGAGAGGCGAGTTATGCCGCTCTAAATTTTATGCGTTGTCGTCAAAAAGAAGATAGCGTGAAGATGCGACGCGAATAAGAATAGCTATCACAAAATTAACGCGGAGCCTTGAACACAAGGCTCGCAGGCGCAAGACCTACTGAGCAACAGGGGTCGCCTAAGCCCCCGAACTTTCATTATGGCGCCACACATGCGCCACACTTCTCACCCACTGGACGGCCGTGACAGAGAGGCGCCCATGGAAAAATAGACGGCATTCAGAAAGCTCTGCGCCAGGTTGAGACACAACAAAACCATGCGCCAGCAAGGGGCGGCAACCTGTTGGTTGGCTGGCCTCCTAAAAGGTTTGAGCTTGCCATGTTGTTGGCTGGCGGCTTGTCGATTACTGATGATTCGGTGACATCTGTTCACTACTGGGCTGCAACGCCACACTTCGTGTCCTAATAAAGCTTAGTGCATTCTCCTGAGTGTGGGAATCAGACGGGTCCTCGTCCATTTCCCCTGGCCTTCCCTCACTCTCCTCCGCCTTTGCGCCTTGGCTTCGATTCAAGCCAGACGTAACTCATTCTAGAATAAATACTACTCCGTCTTTGAGAAGGCCCTCCTTGTTTATTCTGTTTCGCATACAAGACAGGCTGCTCTGCTCTCCTTTCTCTCTCTCTCTCTCTCTCTCTCTCGCTATCTTGCTCCCACTACTACTACTTTACCATAGCTCGTGTGTTGCTTGACCGAAGCCTCGGCCTTTTCCTCGTTCCATCTTCCTCTTAGTCGAGTCGTTCAGTTGCTCTACTACTGGCCATCTTTGGTGCTCTATCTTCCACGTCATCTTGATTTCTTACGTCTTTGCTATCTATCTATCTGGATTAGATCTTGGCCCTCCCTAACCTGCCTATCCCTGGCCCAGTTGACAGCTTGAAACTCGGGCACTCTAAATTGCCCCCCTCGTCCTTCTGAGAAGCCCGCTCCTCCCTCCCCCCTCTTGCATTTTGCTTGACAGCACTCGTCTTGATCTTTTGTTTTTTCCCTTCTTCGTTATACTCTGCTTCCTGCTTCCCGTCCTATCAAACAAGCCGCCCAATATGTCCAACTTATTCTCAGGAATGTAAGTATTCTCATTTCCTTTCATTTCCTCACATCTGTTCGCACTCTTAAGGGTTCGTTCCCGCCGCTTGCATGCCGCCTTCTTTGTGGTGCATCCGTCACAAAAGCACATCCTGCATCAGTACTTGTCTGCGTCCAACTGCCCGTCTTCTTCTATCGACTTCAACAACCAGCCGCAAAGGGACCACTCTGGAAAGATATCTAGCATGCGAAATGAAGATGGGATATTCGAGCGGCATACCACTATCGTTTCCTCGCCCCAGCTCTGAAGCATAAACCATGAAAAGAGCTCGTTCTTGCTACCAAAGAGAAAACATTGTTTAGCCGGACAGAAAGAAGCTCTTCCAGTGTTGCTTGTTCTTGGCCTCATTCTTGCGCACATTCAGTTGTCTTTCACATGTGCCTCCCATTCCATCTGCTGCCCACCGCCCACCGCTACTCTTTTCGCCTTGGGATGCGCTTGCTGCTTGTTCTGCAGATTTTGAGTCAAGGGTATCCTACTTGGTGCGGCAACATATGCATTGCTTCTTGATCGAACAGCATAGTGGACCCCTAAACATGGCTGGTTCCTGGAGCATGGGAGCTACAAGATTCATGACATTACATTATTTGTTGCGCCAATCTTGCTGGGATTCTCTTGCAGCTTTGTTCTTAGACATAGCCTGAGGCGCTACATTCTCTACCTTGATACACTCACCAAACATTCTCCCGCTAGAAATTAAGCCTCTTGTGCAAAACTCACCCAGACTCACTCAGCCCGTTTCGTATGCCTTTCCACCTACTAACTCTCCTACCCTAGCAACGCTCGTCTGCGAGGCGGTAACAGCTCCAACAAGGCTCCGGCTCCTAGTAAAAGCCCCAGCCCTTCTACTCAGCACTCTCCATCCACATCTAGCACGCCTTCTTTGCAGGCAAACGCCGTTGCTTCTGGCAACCAGGGCGCCGGACCAACCCCGCGTATTCCTCCTCTTATCAGCTCTCCATCTTTGACCCAGACCATGCGGATTGACGACGCCAGCATGGGGCTTACTCCCGATGAGATTCTGGCCTCGTATCATCTGCCGAAGCCTATGCCTCTCTGGTTGAACAATTCCTATTCAAAGCATATTGTAAAGGGGAATTTTATGACGTTGAGCGCAAGACCCAAGACCGTGGAACAAGGTGAATGGATTGCCCACCAAGGTATGTCGATCTCAAAGTCGTCTTCTCATGTTTTTTATCTCCTTACTATTGTTTTGTGTCTTTGACAGCCTTTTTTGCTAACGTGTAATCTAATAGTCGTCGAACATTACCGCAATCTATGGCACTTTGTTCGTGTGATTCACGAAAAAGAAGAAGACGGTAGAATCATTTGCAATCCCTCTTCTTGCCCACGCATGTCTGCCGGCCCGTGAGTCCCTCTCCTATCCAAGTTCTCTGGCCAGTTTGATCCCAAGGCTATAGTGTGTTTGTTCCCTTTGAATCTCGAGCGCTAATGCCTACATCCAGCAATCATTCCTTTACATGGCTTAATGCTAAGCGTGAACCCGTCGAGCTCCCTGCTCACGAGTACATGACTCTGATGCAACGCTGGATTTCTGGCAAGGTTGACGACGACAAAGTGTTCCCGACTGACCCTGCTGGAGTTTCTTTTGCCGTTAATGCCAACATTACTACTAGCATCATGGCCCAATTGGCAAATCCCAGTGAGCGAGACTACATTGGCAAGCGGTCTGGCTTCCCTGAGACTTTTATCGAGGTCTGCCAGATGGTTTTCCGCCAGATGTTCCGCGTCTACGCCCATCTCTACTTTGCCCACTACGTGGAGCCCTTCTACCATCTCAACCTTGAAAAGCAGTTGAATTCTTGCTTCTCGCACTTTTTGCTGACAGCCACCGCACTCGACATGCTCAAGCAACATGAGCTTGAGCCTATGCAGGCGCTGATCGATCTATGGGCTGCAAACGGCACATTCCCTCCTGAGTCTCGGGTGTATGAGTATGCAAATCTCAAGGCTGGCGAGCGTCTCATGCAGCTCTCCAACAACACCTGAATATAGAATATTTCACATTAGAGGAAAAACAGTATCCCCTTTACATCCCCCCCTCCCCTCCCTCTTCTTCCCAATGTCTTTTCCTTTAGCAAAGGAGGGGAAAATAGGGACGAAACAGCGACAGGAACCGAGATGTGGTAGCAAACTAGAAAGGAATAGTGCGGGAGATGTCGCAAGCTACATTGACCGAGTTACAGGAATTTAGGAACAGCGTTAGAACGTCACGGAGGGGATAGATGGTAATATGGGGTTGGAAATACAGTGACATAGTGTAGCATGTAACAAATAACATGTAATAAAGCGTGTATTTACAACGATGGCTACAGTTGTCTACCTCGAAGCAGCCTTTTATAACTACAGAGCAGCAAATATAGTGATGCTTGTAGGTGATGTGGAGGGTGCACATGTGATCTATTAAGTGCGATATATCAATATAGTAGGTACCTTATATAGACAGGTAATTACCCTGCCGCCGTCAAACGGCTGCTTCGGCAAAACTCCGAATCTGTTCTCCACTTTCTACGACAATTGACTAACACGGTGCTTTGAACATGGCATGATATGACCATTTAGTTGCTGGCCACCCGTTATACTCTTTATGAGTTGAGAGCAAAGAGCTTCTCGGAAGAGTTGAGCGCGATCTTACAGCACGGTAGGCGGCAGGTAATCGCATTTCCAACTAACAGTAGAAGTAAAGGTAGGACGAAGAGACGGGGGTAGCAACAACCTAATGTTACTGGAGTAAGAAAAACAAACGAAGTAATCAAGAGAGGTGGCTCAATAGTGGCCAAACGGATCAAGCCCTGTAGAGACAATCTGGTTCTGTTCTTGAAGACCTGCTGTCAAGTGACTTGGATAGAACAAGTGAGCGTTACACAAGATTTGTTGCACAACTTACAAAACACGGGCGATGGTGCGGAATATCGCATGATACAGACACTCTGGAAGCGAGCAAAAGAAATCATGAGAAAAGAGAGGGGCGCTTCAGTGACTGAGTAGCCAATAGGCTTAGGATAAGCGGGCTATTACCGGATTACAACGGCAAATGCCTTTTAGGTGTTTGCATGATGATTATGATGACACTGTATCTTGTGGACTACACCCAGCCTTTGATTTTGATATTTGAAGAGAATACGCTGTGGTGATAACCCCTCGTGGCTAACAGACTTACGATGGAGTGATGGATGGCCAAAACTAGAGGGGGACAGAGCTGCCTCCTGGAGATGCACGATATGAGTGTGACTTGTGAAGGCCGAGCAAAGACCGATGTCCTTAGAAGTCTGGCAGCACGGCGGTTTGATATGGTGCAAACATACATCATAGCCATGCAGTAGCGTGCTTCTATTTCACAACGCAATTGGTCTCCGGCTGGATGTCTTCGCCAATTGGGGGATAAACAGTACAAACTCCGTGCTTCTAGTTTTGGCCATACAGCTTGGCTAAATCAGTTACTCCTGTGGCTACCCACAAGTACAGACTTTTGGACGTCCACATATACAAAAAGATTTGGCTTTTACTGGCTTGGTTACTTCATGTCTTGTTTGTGTCTTGTGGTCATCTTGGGTCTTCCGTTGCTCTAACACATTGTGCCGCTTTACTATCTACTGAATGAGAAATGTTTTACTTGAAGGTCGTGCCCCATGGTGCGGCTAAGATTGTCAACAGAATGAGTTGGGGGATGTTTGTGTGTATGAGGGCACGGGACATGGGGCTTGCAGCTATGTCTCGGCTGGACTGAGGCGGCCATTGGGGCTGTGTTGGTTCTGGGTTCGGGTCCTTTGGTGTGCCTTGCCCTCAGTCAGCAAAATGAAAAGCATCAAAAACCATAGGAAGGGGGGGTTTAACACATTGGGCTACCAGTATACAAGAAATATAGACTGGGGGGGGGGGAAGGGGGGAGGAGCAGGAAGGCAAGAACTTGGCAAACCACACCGCTATGCCACTCCGGGGCTGTTGCACATGCTTTCGAGCCGATAGCTCAGCCTTTTGCCACTCACTATTGGTCCCTCTCCCCCCTCAAAGAACTGCATTTCACCAGCTGGTCGTTCTGTGTACCCGCTAAAACGGAGTATGACTCTGCCTCCCATAGCCAAGGAGAATCGTATCTTTGGGAGAAATTAGCCAGTTCCAGCAGAAACGGTGAGATGCAAAACATGCTCACCCTGCCACACTGGGCTGCCCGCCCATGAAGAAAAAGATACGCAGATATGGTGGTTTGGTTTAATAGTGCTCTTTTACATTCGTCTTTCTACAATGCCTGATCGAAATGAAACTGGTCTCATGCGACGCAAGCACAGAAACGAGGGAAGCTCGCTGTGATCATGGCAGGAGTGTTGAGCGCCATCATGTGAAGGGCTAGAAAGACCCTGAACTCCGGAAAGTCTTGACGAACTTAGGATATATAGGGCCTTACCGTTTAGATACATCATAATCTGGGGTGACGACGCTGGTTTCCCCTATGCAGAAACATAGATGAATGCGTACAAGATGTACAATAGAAAGTCCACAGCTAACTACGCAGCAGCCACACGAAGTCTGAACTATAGGAAGGCAATGCTATTCTCAAGCAAGAGATCTAGAGCAACGCCTGTTTACTTTGGTTTTTTTCTCTTAATTCTTAATTTTAGTTTAAGATGAGGCCTTGAGGATAGGTCGTTGGAGTTAGCTTGGGTATGCATTCAGGGCCTCCCCCCCTTTTCCTCCTACGCCCAGCACAAGGAGTAATATCACATGATGACGGGATAGGAAGAATTTTCTTTCGTTTTTGCCTGGTAGCCCTTTTCCTACGGGATAGCAACTCCGTCTTCCAACTTAGACTCTCACCGTCATGTCCTTCCAGGAGAGAGAAGGAGAGCGAAGAAAGCGGTCTCTCCCCCATGTTAGAATATGCCTAGTATCCAGGCGTGACATGGGATAGATCTTTGCGAAAGATACAAAGAGACAGAGACGAACCAAGCATCTATCACTCGCCAAACATGACACCATGCCAAGAAGGGAAATATCTCGTGTACATCTTATGTTTAATCAAATCTTGTACCCTTTTTTTTTCTCTTGAGCTTCTTCTCCGCCACAAGACACTCACCGCTATTCTGAAAAAAAAAAGCCCCCCCCCTCCATCATATCAAACGTAAAGTATGATGACATGATATGGGAAGGGAATACATGGTTGACTTGGGTGTAGGGTACTGATATGTATGTACGGAGTCACGGGTCCAGAGACTCGGGATTTACAGCCCCTGTTCACGTATCAAAGAGCCATTCTTTGCCCATGTGATGCCTTTGTCTTCACCGGCTCAGGAGCTTCAAGATGACGAAATGCTACGGCCATTCGTCTATCCGGTATCGCGCTACAAAAAGGCCTAGACTTGGATGCATGTTGGAGTGAATAGCGAGGTACACCGTCGCCGCCTCATTCTAGGTAGGTCAAGATGATCCGGAGGACGGCCAGACGATTCTGAATCCAGCGTCTTGCAGGTGTGCTATGGGCCTCACTAGAAAGCCTCAGACAAGCAGAACCAGCACAGCACTGAACATCGATGCATTCTGGGTGGTGGTCTCGCTAGCTTGCGTTGTTAGGAGCCTCAGCTGCATGCTGGGCATCCTATTCCAGTAGTATGCTGATTATTGGAGACTCGCACGAGGTAGCAACAGTCTGAACTGTCGATCTCATAGGTGTATGGGGGGGGGGGGTCGGATTTGCGCCTGCAGTAAGCGTCGTGGAGGGTAAAGAATCCAACGAAGTTGGGTTGCTATCAGGCTGCGATAGATGCATAGCTAGCAGAGATGGAGAAATGCTCAGTAGAGATATCGTGCCTCCAGTTTCTTCCTCTGCTGGCTTTGACCCCAAGCCATGAAGGGTTGTATCGCGTGACGTATCCGTTAGGATGCTCAAGCAGAAGTGGGTTGAAGTAACTGTTTCTCCAGAAGATGGCCTGTATGTGCCATATCCCGCCTCAATCCACCCGCTTCAGCCCCGTTCCTACCATGTCGACCAGCCGGCCCATCACAGCGGCCTCGGTGTTCCGCACACAACAGCGATTGGCTGCTGCGAGTTGCCAGCAGGCCATGTATTCGCAAGGAGCGGCCAGTATGTTATTCAATACTCGAATAGGTAATTGGTAGTATTTTGTCAGTTTTTTTTTTTTTTTTTTTTGGTTTTAGACATTTTCTTTTCTGGTGCTTCCTTCTACCATCGTTGGCTGTCTATGCAGCAGAGAGTGCCAGGTAGGGGTTGAATGAAGATGTGGTTGCTAGGCCTGATGTGACGATTGGGTTCGGGAGGCATGATAGCCCTGGTTACAAAAGGTACAAAGGTACAAAGGTACAAAGGTACAAAGGTACAAAGGTACAAAGGTACAAAGGTACAGTCCATAGAAGACAAAATATCTGTTTTGTCTAGCTGCCGGAAGGTGGTAGGCCTTTTTCCGGCCTGATTAGGAAGTCGCGATGAGGACTCGAGAACTTCGAGTGCGGTCTACTCTACAGTTGGTTATTACCATAGACGGCAGCTCTTTCTAAAATTGGGGGTGGTACTTGCTAGAAAAAGAAAAGCTTAAATGCCCGAGACAAACTTGCCCAAGTTTTCTTAGCAGTTTAGTTTCTAAGTATCTTTTTGCGTAAGGACAGGCTTAAAGGTACATAGAGGCTGGACTACGCCATAGTCCTTGACATCCAAGTTATTTCACGTCTTTTCTTTTTTGTTTTATCCCCATGTTATTTTGGTCAGCTTTTTTCTTCTGTTGGAGTCTCTATGATCTACGTATACAACCATCAGCATTGCGTAGAATGACATGTGGATTTTCTTTAAACGCATATCAGCCAAGAACACACTGAGAAACTATGGAACTCAGTACATAAGATAAAGCCCGCTAAACTGGACAACCGTCGTTGTGTCTTAGATTTTCTGATAGTTTGCTACTTCCCGATATGCAAGCGACTTGTTTACCGAGCCGGACCACTCCGTTTCTAGGAGTAGTTGAAAAAATGAAAAAAAAAAAAAAATGAAGAAAAATAAGAGCCATATTCTTAGTTGGACGTGATACTGTTTTCTTAGCCACTATCTCGCAGGCCTGGCACGTGAAATTAGCTGTTTCTTTTTGATGTCTTGTTTCTCACCGCCATAGAGATTGTATTACTAGTCGAATTGAGGAAACAAAGACATTCTCCCACTCGGACAAGACACAAAAAGAAAAAGAAGCCATGATAAACAGCAAGCTCTCCCTGGCAATCCTTGCGATCAAGCGGGTCGCTTGGGGGGGGGGGGCATTGTTTAGTTTTCTTACAAGGAACGGCAAAGTAGAAAGAAAAAAAAACCAGAAGTGGTTAGTTAGGCATCAACATCAATGAATAGGTGCAAGATCGGTGGATAGGCTTAGACAAGATTTAGGATGCCAGGGTTTTGACTCCTTGGCCTAGAATTAACCCAGGGCTGCCTGCATCAGTTGCATTGCGGGCATTGATGCCCAATGAAACGCTCCAACTTTCTCTTACCCTTTTTCTTTTTTCCGGTGTGCTATAGTTCCAGAGAGCAAGGAGCTATTCATTGGTCGAAGAGCAAGAGCCGTTGTCCCGTTTTTTTTTTCTTCCCGTCTCAGGACGTCCTGCGTTTCTTTGACCCATTCGCTAGATCTTCCTTCTTCGTGTTTGGGCTTTGAAGACCTCTTTCTAGTCCCATTGTCTGTTTTTTGAAAGAACCCTGGCGATTAGTGACCTGTTGCGATTATTGGGCCTCGGGGCGGGTTAGGCCAGTGCTTTGAGGTAGTAAAACGTTGACGAGGTAGAGATGCATTACTACCGCCCCGAGACAACACACGCATCGTCTAGAGCAGTAATTCTAGAGGGTGTGTGTATGTAGGATCATGGAAGACCTGATCTGATGAAGTTTGTGTGAAGCCGGTGGGTGCAGACATGGTGATTCTTCTCGGAACATCTGATGTGGTTTACAAGAGCCTGGTATTATAGGGCCCATACTATTATAGCTTGTAGAGTTGATCGAAAAGCCCACTAACTTATACGTCCAACTATCATAGCAGACGGAAAATCTAGCCTCTCGAGCAAAGTCGATAGAGAACGGCGAGTGGATACTTCAGTTGTAGCCCTGCCCCCAGCTCCAGCTGTCTTGCTATAATTAGGACGCTCTTTTAATCCTCTATCCATCATGATGAAGACATTGAATGACGGCTGATCCCTGCAACATGATCCCTGCATTAGAATACAGCGACAACATGCTGCCCATAGTGCCATGGGTGTAACGGGGCATGGTGGCTTGGATACCGTCGTCGTCTATACTGCAAAGATTTCTAGGGTCTGTCTGGTCTTGAGGCTTGCTAGCTCCTTAAGAGCGAGGATGTACATGTCGTACAACCCCCTCTAGCCGCTTGTAGAAACAAATCAGGCTAGAGGAGGTCCAGTCGCCTCCCAGTGAAATACGAATGGGAACTTTGTTGAAACTTGTAGGCGGCGGGAAGGGACTTTTTCAAACTGCTGCTGCAGAACGAAAAGTGCCTTGGAGCTTGGAAGTTGGCCATGAAGAAGTGCGTCAGGTCTGCACTATCCCTACATGGCAGAGTGGACAGGCGAGTAGGCCTTGCCTTTCCGTGTATATCAGAAATGCTATAGCAACAGCCGCCACAAGTCAAGAGGCAAGGCAAGTCCCCGATAGAAAGAAACTAGACAATATTCATGAGTGTGTACCTACAGCTCTGGGTGAGCGGGCCCATGTCGCTGAAAAACAGAGTGTATCTCCTCCCCTCTATTTGCCCTTAATAGATACCCAATAACGCAGAGCACGGGCGCCTTTAGCTAGCTTGACATAACACTTGAAGCTTGGTCAGTATGTAAGCGTGTGGGTTTTGCCTCGAAACATCTCTGGCACAGGCCAGAATTTCGTAGAAACTAGGGCCAGTCTTTGCCGTATGAGTTTTCTAGACAAGGCAGACTTAGACTTGACTTGATGCTGGACTAGGAAGCTTAGGAGCAGCAAAATGCCTTGTGCACCTTGAGCTGAGTGAGCAGGTTAGTCTAGGAACTAGCAACTCCACGGCGCTGGATCCTATTGTTGTCCGACCTTTTGTTATTATTTATTATTTATACTATATTTTTTTCTTTTTTTTTGGGGGCTTTTTTTTTGTTTGCTTCTCGCTTTTCCCTTCTTCCCAGCTCTTCATAGGAGACGGAGATCTCCTCGCCTTGAGTTCAAGTGATGTTGTGACATTGATAATAACAAAACTCAGAAACGGATTTGTTTGTGGTTGAAATCGACATCTGTGCAACAGCATGCTAGGTAGAAGCAAGCGACGCAGTGTTAATTGTGGTTTTAATTAGAGTCAAAGCATCAGCAAGAAGGGGTTGAAACAGAATAAGCCCTAATATCGTCCTGGAATATAGCTTTTGTGCCCCCCCGGTGGCCTAGTAGTAGGCTAGGGTGTGATGGTGAAAGTGCAACATGATTAGACAGTAGTAGACTGGCTGTATTGCAAAAGGCACTCACTTATCGCCGCCGTCTTCAGGCTGGGCTGCTCCCCGGATTTCATCCGCGTGGTCATGCTCGGTTGAAGAGAGGGTTCTTGGTTGATGTATACAGCTGGCTGGCCCGCGTATGGCTTTCACAGCGAATCTGAAAGCATGTATACTTTCTCTTTTTGAGAATGTTGAGGCCTGCCTACATTGGATATTGCTCTAAACCCACCCCCTTCAGAGACACACACGTATACGTTTAAAACTGGTAAAAGGATGTGCAGCATAGTATTATTATAATTATTTTCTTTTTCCTTTTTTTTTTTTCCTTTTTTTCTTTTGGCGAGGAGGGAGGTTGATATTTTGGGCTACGGATTTACGCATTTGCGCCCTGCTCGAGACGCCTCAGCACTTCTTTCTCTCTTCATGACACTAGGTCTAGAAGATCTCGAGCTTTTTTCAGACCATTAACCGTTGTCTTTGTCATCGCTTTCTTGTATTCGCACTCACTCAACTTGATTGGCCGTCGGACTGTGCAGACTCTTCGCCGTATCATGTCTGGATCGACCTGACCTTGCCGTCGTAGTTTCGCTTGGGCTTTTTCTATTGAAGGGTGATGCCTACACATATTCCCATTATATAAAGGTAGCCTCATCCGCGGTTTAGTCTTTAGCAACACCTCCAATGCCACCAATCCCATCTCAATATCTCTCATCTCTAACTCCCAATTAATATCACCTTCTTTCGAAGCCTCTTCCTCACAAAGCTCACACCTCTGCCTGCACTCTCTCACGCCTTTTCTGTTATTACTTATAACACAATTCCTCCCTCTAGGCACACGCCCGCCCGCCCGCCTGCTTCTATTTCTTTTTCTTTTTTTTTTGTAATTAATCTCTTTTCCTTTTCTTCGCCGCTTTTGCTCTCGACGCAGTCCTCTCTTCCCGGAGACTATTTTTACTCTTCCTCTCGCCCACTTTCCCTTCCCCCCGCTTCTACCTCTTCTCTTCATTTTCATTTCATTCTGACGTTTATCACTATCCGAGTTTCTTATCTCATTCCAACTTCTATTCTCAGTCGTTCTGTCTAAGCGCACTGTAAGTCTCTCTCACCTTGCTCTTTACTCCTTTTTTTTCTTTCTTCTTTTCCTTTCCCCCCCTTGCTGCTACTCGAAATCTCCGCGTTTCCTTTTTACCTCAGTCTCCCGCTCCTTCCTCTGTCTACCCAAATCTTTCAACCCATCATCTACCCTCACCTCACCACATTCACACTACAACAGGCATATCCTCCGAGTTGCTAGCTGGCTGGACTTGCTTGTCTTTGCTCTTGGTAAGGTTTCCAGGCCGAGGTCAAATGGGGCAACTTCCTTTTTCTTTGTATCTTTGATCAGACGGTGTTACCCCACCAGTTTTCCTCCTTCCCTGTCATGCATTTGCTTTTTTCCTTTATTTTACATGCATTCATTGTATCTTCCTTCTTTGGCTCTTCTAGCCCCACTTGCCTTTTTCTCTGTTCCGGAAGTTGCAGCTTGCTTTGTGTTGTCTTTCACCGCTTGTCCTGTTCCTTCCTTATTTTACTTTACCTCCTTCCTATTTCACCGACTCGACTTACAACCTCCTCGCCTCTTCCTCACCACTCGCCCTTTTCTTCTTCCTTTTTCTCGTTCTTCTACTATCTTTTCCTCTCCCTTTGAACATACTAACACTGCATATCTGCATTATAGTTTTCCCCGTTTATTTGTTTCTTACAGCACTTGATAATAGTGCTGCTTTCCCTTGTTCTCTCTGATCTAAGCCTGCGATCTTTCTTTTACATCGCTCTTTTTCTTGAGGGGGGATCTCACCCACCTCAATTGTATCTTGTTCTACTAGGGCAGGTTTTATCTATAAGGGGCTTCGTCGATTCTCCTTTCCTACACTCCATTCTTCTCTTCGTTTTTACTCCCACAAATCTTCCAAAATGGTGTCTGCAATGACGCCTCCATATTTCGATAACGGCCACGTCGACACCCGCTATTTCACCGGCGAGCCTGACTCTTTGCTCAACGACACGTTGATGGACAACGGATTAGACTCTGGAATCGATATGTCTCCGCCACTGGTGAGCCGAAAGGACTCGGCCATGACCAACGCCTCTCTCTTTTCCCACAAACCTGAAGACGCCTGGGCCGTTGACATGCAGCCAATCCCATCTACCACTAGCCCTGGAGGCATTACATCCACCGCACCCACCTTCTTCCCTGCCGACATCACTTCACAAGCTCTCATCGGGGCTGGTAGCACTGGCAACTGGGTTGTAGCCCCAAATTCCACTGTTATAGGTGTCGACACAGTAGTCATGCCCCAGCAATTCGATGTGATGGAAAATGGCCCCTTTGGCCCCATATTCTCACAACCCAATATGATGACATCGAACGGTACTTTCAGCGACATTTCCATGTACAATGGTGTGGTAGCACCTGGCAGTGTTCCCAATGTTGCCGGAAACATGAACGTGGACGTCAACGTGAGCACTATTGATGCTCTTCACGCCGTCTCTGTCGGCTCCAAGAAATCCGCCATGGCACAAGCCGTTCTCCAAGAACTCCGCCGTGGTGATGGAATTCGCAAGAAAAATGCCCGCTTCGATATTCCCGCGGAGCGCAACCTGAACAACATCGACCATCTGATTTCACAGTCAACAGACGAACAGGAAATCAAGGAACTGAAGCAGCAAAAGCGACTGCTACGAAACCGACAGGCAGCGTAAGTACCTTGCCCTCCCCCTCCCCCCTCCCCCTCCCCCTTTCTTCTCGGCTGCATAGGGGGGGGGGGGGGCCTTGCATTCATCTCCCTTCCTACTCCATGTACTAACAACCTCCCTATCTATTCAAACAGTCTTGACTCGCGTCAACGCAAGAAGATGCACACTGAGCGTCTAGAGGACGAGAAGAAACAGTTCACCGCAATCATTAGCGACATGGAAGAAGATATAGCCATGCTACGCAAGCAATGTGACCGTCTAGCTCTGGAAAAACAGCAGATCCAGGACTATCTACAGAGTAGCTTTAACATGGAGAAGGATTCTCTTCTCCGTGAACACACTATGGAGACATCACGTCTACGCAAACAGGTCGCGTATCTGACCGACCGCGTAAACACATTGGGGGATGAAGCCTCTAGGCTCCGCAGTAGCAGAACCAATGGCACCAACGCCACTACCGCATTGGCTAGTGGCAATGGCCTAGGCGTTTTCTCGCCCGTCGATAGCAACGGCGACACCAGCCCCTCCACTTCCTCTTCCTCTTCCTCCTCCTCCCCCTCATCTACCACGACCAGCTGGAATGTTGCTACTGTTCCGGCTAGGGCTTCGACTCACTCCGAGACTTTTGGAATAAACCCCAAGAATATCAAGCAGGAGGTCATGTCTAGCCCACAGCAGCAACATGTCCCGCAGCACGTGCCCATGAACCAGGCCGAGCAGTCGTCGAAAGGGGAAGAAGCCGCTGCAGAGCAAATCGCCGTTTCTGGCCGTGGCCAGAGCAGCCTGCTCTTTATGCTCTTCCTGGTGGGTGCTTATGTGATCTCAAACGATCCTTCGGGTGCGGCCATGTCTATTCTGCCGCCCGTCTCTGAGGATATTCGCGTTACTACTGCGAGCCTTCTCAAGGGGCTTTTCAAGGAAGCTGGTGTCGAAACACCCTTTATTGGTGTCTCGTCAGCTTCGGCTTATGCCTCTGGACCTTCTGTTGTCTCGTCCGCTGCCACTTCCGCCACCTCTCCGGCGGCCATGGGCTTGGCTGACAGTTGGATCCAAATGCTTAGTGCTGGGTCTTCTGACAGCAATACCAACATCGATATGCCGATGCTTGGCCCGATGAGCAGCATGTTGATGATGCCTTCTTTTGAACAAGAGCGCGAGAGCATGTTCACACTGTCTGAAGTGCAGTTTGACAATGCCATTCGCCGTGGCCCTGGTAGCCCTGTGATTGGCTCGACTGCATCTGGCGGCCGGACCCCCGGCAGTGATGCCCTCTCTGTTGTAGGTGCCGGTGTGTGTACTGGCTCTTCTGCTTCTGCTTCTACTTCTGCTTCTGCTTCTGCTTCGGCCTCGGTCGGTGCCGACCTGCGAAATCTTGTTGGCTCTTTGGGTGCGCTGCGTAGCCTGCCCAATGCCGCCGAGGCCTGCTCGCGCTCCCTGCTCCAGGATCTGGTTCCTGTTGCTCTGGTGCGCAATTTTGCCAATCTGGTTACCGAGGCTCACAACCGCTGCATGCTTGCTTGCGATGCAGCGGTGCGAACCTCCAAGGCTTGAAAGGTTTGGTGCAACCACCAAATGCCTTGAACCGTCTTTTGAACCCAAACTTATCCTCCTCTTCGTCTTGTTCAATATGTCTTCTCTCTCCTCTTCTGTTAGGTCTCTTCGTTGTCTCTGCGGTGGCTGGAAAGTGTCAACCCGATTCTCTCGTCTAGCCTGCACCGTGTATTACCACTGTCATTGCCACTTGTGTGTGTCTTGTCTCTATGAGAGCACATCACACTCACTGGCCTGCTAGTGTTGCCTTTGCTTCCTTTTTTTTTCTTTGATTTCTGCTTCTCTTTTTCCATTCTTCGCCTTCTCTTTCTCTTTGTCGTTTCTATTCTTTTAGCGTTCTCTGCCCATTCTTGTTGCTTGCTTACATTCTTGCCTTTCTCTTTTCTGTCTTTTTTATTCTGCCTTTTTTCTTTTTTACTTTTCTTTGTTTTCACCCTTCAGATTGATATGACCTCTTCTAATCCCCTTACTTCCTCCTCGACTTTACAACCTTGATGACGACTCCAACGACTACGACGACGATAATGATGACGACACTTATTACAACTCTTCAAAGATATTCTTTGATTATATTCAACCTGCTGCCATGATCTACTTCGCCACTCTTCCACTCATTTCTTCCAGGCTATAAGCATTATGATTTGCCACATACGGGTCTGCAGTACCGATCTTACGCCTTGTCTTTTTCTCAGTACCTATTTTCTTTCTCAAGAAAGCAGATACTTGTTGCTTTTCTTTCTCCTTGGATTCACATTCTTATATGGATCATTGTTCCCAGATTCATTGCGTCTCTCACTTCTTGGCATTACACTCGCTTTTTCTTGTCTTGATTTGAAGTACACAAATATCTTTATAGCAGATTCTGCTTCCTCTCTCTACTCTGGCATGCCCTACACACACTCGCTCATCTAGAGCAATTCCTTGGCTTCGAGTCAATGTTTCCGATTTTTCAGAGACTAGACGTCCATTCGTTTAAGACACGCCCCTCACTTTCTTTGATACTTGGCGCCCCCTGACCCCTCCACCCTCTCCCCATTCTCCCAAACAAACAAGCGAATCTTCATTCAACTTAGTCGATCCAACTTCTCCCGCCGTCTTTCGTTTCTATACTTTTGTATAGGCACAGTGCGCAATAAGCCGTGCCTGTCCATAACTTATTTTGAACCAAGACATCGGAACTGCACTGCCAGCCATTGGGTCTCTTCCCATATTCAGTGCCTGTCGTGCTTGATGTCGTCAACCCCTTCGAAATGGCCATTACTATGAGGTCAAGTGGTTGTGGCCCTCAGCCTAGTAGTTACACGAGCCGGTTCTGATGTTACACCAGGATAGGGCTGTTACACTAACCCTGGACATAACACAGACACTCTTGTTTGTACTACGTCAGAGCCACCCTCAAACTTCAACATGCCATACTCTCGAGCCCCGATTTCAATGTCGTCTTTGACCAGCTGCCTCCAAGGTTTAGGTACTGCAATTTCAGATGGCTTTGATGAAAGAATCTGAATCTTTACGTCGTTTATTCGACCCTAGGGCCATGTGTGCCGGCCAATGATTATCCCCTGTTGTCATTAATGTGTCTTCCTTGATGACTTTGTTACTTTGTTCTTGTCTAAAATATTCTCGTTTTTCATTTTCAATATATATTGTTTGTTCCATAGTCTATCTATCTCGTCCCTTTTAACTCCCTGCATGAACTCCACTAGACGTCCCAAGATACTATCTCGTCTCTATCACGGGTCCCTTAAGATAATCTTCGATGCCTGTCAACGTCAGGCTTAATCAGCGGCTAACCTTGTAAAGATATATGTTTTGTCACTTGAGAAGATCAAGTCTAACTGAAGATTCATTTCAAAGGTATATTTCCTATAGTAAAGACCAAGGCTCCTCCATTTCCCGCTCCAAAATTCCCCCTAATGAATTCACGTATTCTATGTTCGTGCTGTCTTTTCGCCGTGATGCACAAAGGAAAACAACCCCTTTTTCTTCGCTTGCTTGTCTGGATCATATTTCTCTTTCCAAATCCTGCAGAAAAAAAAAGAAAGACGTCAGCTGGCTATGATACAGTATTTCCTTTGTATGTGTACATGTGTAGTCTGCTCAGGTGTAAGGCTTCTTTGAACACAGCAGGCCAAAAGCTCCACGTGAGTTGAAAATGAAAGAGGCAGATGGTCTGGTGCTGCACTAGCATAAACACGTCAAGCCTAGCGAGACAGCAAACTCTTTCATTTGACTGCATGCTCCCGCCCGCCCATTCGTCTGGCAAAGCACACTCTGTGCAAGGCCAGAGGTTGCTAGTCTGATACCGATACACCAACACCATGCCATGAATGGGCAGCTATGCAGTAACATGCAATATCTTATGACTTGCGACTTGATATCCGGCTGGCCAACTAACAAGCGGCATGAAGATGGGGCGGGAGCCATGGCTATGTGCACAAAGCATGCAAACTATACAACGTGAAAAAAAAGGGTCATGTGGAGAAGGTAGCGGTTCCAGGCGGCCAGATGCTAGAAAAACACAACATGGATCATGGATCGGGTAAAATGAGACATGACTCCCATCGAGGCCCGGTCTAACCTATCCTATCATCCTTACTTCCCCCCCCCTCCTCCTCCGTCCCCTTGGGGCTTGCAAAGGCTTAGGCAAAGGTGTGAAGGGATATGACGTACCATGAGTTTCCTAGTGTCTTATTTCCAGCCTTTTCGGCCAAGCGATAGTATTTTGCTGCGGCAAGCTAAACAAATTCGGGGTACTACGTCAGCCAGAGTATTTCATGATAGAATATGCCAATCAGTGGTAGCGAGTTCTCTGCATAAAGCCCAACGTAGCAAGCAAGTAGGGGGGAGTGTTGCGGATCCCCAACCATAACCCGTGGCATATTCCGTTCCGTGTAAGCCTCATTTGAGTTGCACGCGAAGTAGCATCACTTGGAATTTTTGCCCGTATAGTATAGACAACGTGGCCCCGGTTACGCACTGCGACTGATAGCGGAGCTTTGTCCGGGTCCCGGAAGCCTGCCGGAACTGATCGCCAAGGCATCAAGCCAGCAGATCAGGCTATGCCAGCACGGGTGGTCTATAGTGGCAAGCAATAGCAGATATGTATTGTAGGAGGGGTGTTGGAGTGTTGCTTTAAAAACAAAGAAAACAATAGGGGGAGGACTTTGATATCAAATATTCTTGATGCCCAACTTTAGCGCCCTTGAAAATAAGGCCAACATGGATTTATAGAGGCTGTAAATATATATGGCAGGTGGCATTAGGGTAACTACCCAAGTATAGACATTTATTATCCGCTTAGACCGGATAATAAGACGAGGGAGACGGAACGAATCCGAAGGAATGCACGGCACAGGAAACGGGGGTAACTGCAGTTTTTCACAGCCCAAGAGATAAAACGGAGAAAAAAAAAAAAAAAAGAACGTACCTTATCCTTACGGCAACCAAAGCCCTCTAGATAGCAATAGGCAACCTCATTCATAGCGTCTACACAGCCCGGACATTAGCTTGAATTCACAGCCTCACATGAGATACACAGTTGAGTGGAAAGAGCACTTACCGGTATCACCTAGATTTGCAGCAGTTTCAAAGTACTTGATGCCCGACCACTAGTTAGCGAAGACTCCGGATACTGCTGGCAAAACTCATGCCCTATCAGCCTCATGGGCCAGTGTCCCAGCTATCCCCCAACACGCCTTCTAGCACGGAGGCTCACCTGTTTTGCGGCCACGGGATCTTGGCCTACACCCCAGCCATTGCGGAAGCAGTTTGCCAGTTCATAAATGGCTAGAACCAGCTCGCCCTTAGCCGGACCTCCCTGTTTCTTACCCTCCTCCAGCGCGCGTTGTTCAATTGCAGCAGCATTTGCAGCAGCCAGCCCGAGATTGCTCACCGCCAATTCTGGGTCTGGTGTGCACCCCCAACCGTGACGCAAAGCAAGCCCATAGAGCACCTGACTCAGTGGGTTGTTTGCACCGGCAGGATTCGCCAGTTTGGCAAAGATGCGGGTGGAATTAGTCAAGTCGCCCTCTTCATGTAGCCGTATGGCCCTCTGGATGTCGCTATCCAGCTCCTTATTACTCTGTGGGGCAGACCACTGGAACGAGTTGGTTGCGTGGATAGGAGATGGTGCCGTTGTATTGGGCGAACCAGGCTGGCTACCCCCCATAGCCAAAATGGTTGCGCGTTTTTCCCATTGTGTCTCAGCATCAGGCTGGCTGGTTTCAATAGCTGGCAAATTTGCCGGCACGTTATCACTAGTGCTATGGTTGCGCGAGAGATGCAGTCTATGAGATAGCTTGTGACGAGCAGAGGCGGCTGAATTGGAGCGCGAGCGGGGGTGGAACCCGCCGGAAGACCCTCCCTTGGCAGAAACGGGCGACAACAGGCCGTTGGATGACGTGGCGGGAGGGGTTCCCGGAGGGTGTACGACAGACTGGCCAACGGTGTCAGAGCGGATAAAGGTGAACTCGGCCCCAGTGTTGACACGCGAAATGGCCGCAGCGTAACTGCTGTCGGAGACCGTGACAGCGTTCTTCTTTTTGATAGCGTCTCGGATGCCCATATTTGTGTCTGTAAAAGCGTATTGAATATGCACAAGAGGCTCAATTGACGTTTATGTTGAGCATGTGTTTGTGTGGAAGATTGTTGTTTTTTGCCTACGTGAGAGGACAGGGCAACCCTGTTTGCGTCAAGGGGCTCTTTGTTTGATAATATTTGCCGCTGCTTTTCCTGTGACTTGACCGAACAAGAACGGGATTGTCTCAGAAGGAAACAAAAGCAAAGGTGTCTGTCAAATTAGAGGTCTGTGAGGCACAAAGGAAGCCAAGTGATGGAGGATGAGGAGTGTAAGAATCTAAACTTCAAGAGTTAATAGCAGAAGGACGTTTTATGGGCAATCTCTCTCCTTGTTCGTTCTCCAAACAGCCACCTATAGAATGTTTTTCTTGGAGGCCAAAAAAACAAGGCCAGGAAAAGCCTAGTGAAAACAAACAATCGAGCGTTCGTTTCTGTTCTCGCCAATAATAAAGTACCTGACAAGAGGCGAAGTCGCCGCAAAGGGGCTTGTAATGGGTTGGGTCATACATAATACCCTTGAGTTTCTAGGCACTTATTTCCTCCTCTCTTCGTCTCTGGACCCCAGCTAAAACGAACGAGGCACTGCTTGCACTACGCTTTGCCCGCTTGCGTCCCATGACGATGGTTAGTTAGTTAGTGCTAGTTATAGTTGGCTTGCATGTGGGCTGTGCCATGCTCAACGCTCAACGCTCAACTCTGTTTCGCCCAGCCAGATTGCCGCAGAATAAAGGACAGAATGATCGTGGCAGGTAGGATAAAGCGAGCAATAATCTCCAGGAGCGTCTTTCTCCAAGCACCAAAGAGGGAGGACTCGCTCCTATATGAGGGCTGGTAAGCAACTGAAACAAGCAAATACAAGGCCTATTCCCAGGTCTTACAGAAGGGGAGTGGGGCTATTTCCACTAAACATCATAACAACGTCAAGACCCAAGACCTGCTCCCACATATGCCACCTTCACCGTATTACACTACACTACACTACACTCCACTACACTCCACTACGCCCTAGTCCCATCCAGCAGCCTTTTGTGTGCTCAAGATTCATCCGTCATTATTCACCAAGCTGGTACCACGCTATAAATGCTAGAATAACATAGAGAGTAAACAAGCCCCAACAAAGCTACCGCAATACTGCTGCCGCCGTTACTGTTGATATCAATGCTACAGCCAACGTCCAGGGCCAGAATCTATAACCACAGTTAGCCTTGTCCTGGTCCACAGCCTAAGCCTTAGATGGGACGGGAATCTGGCCTTGAGTCTCGGCCAGCTCCATCCGGTCCTCTTCCTCATCTTCGTCTACCTCTTCCTCTTCACAATCCTCATCGTCCTCTTCAAAGCCCGTCTCGACGCCTGCCGCCTTCAGCCTCCGCCGCATCTCGTCTCTCTTCTCTTCCTGCCACCGGACCAACGCTGCTGCCGAGTGCACCTTAAACCCATAAACACGGGGCACGTAGCGTTCTGTGCTCTTCATCGGCATCAGAGGCGAATACACCTGGAAGAAGATGTTGTGGAAGGACGTGCCGAAAAAGGCGCCGTCTAAACTGGCATGACGTGATGACTTTGGATTGTAGATGTCTTCACATCGCGCACAGTATAGCTTGACCGGCTTTTGTCCTGGAATGTCGGCCAGGCCCATGGGCAATAAAGGCTGTCCTTCGCACATGATACGAGGGCATTTGCCAAAGTCGGATCTCTTATATTTCTCGAGCTGTGTGTGTGTGTGTGTGTGTTGTGGTTAGCATTGACATCTCTAAGAGCCGCTTTCTAGGAGCAGCCGCGGACTTTTCCTTTATCCATCCACTGTCCCTCCCTGAATAGACTCACCATCTTACCCAGGCCACGGGTTGTTACAATAAACCGGGCATGCACCAGCCCATAAAGTTGGCGAGCCGACTTCTCAATGGTATCGCGCATGTCATCGTCACACTCTAGTTCGAACATGTCTGTGATTAGATCCATGGCGTATTGGTAGTATTGCACCTCGCTGTTGAGACCAGTCAGGTTGAAGCGGTCCGTCAAGTACTCCTCGTCGATTTCGCAGAAGTATTCGTGGCCACGCATGGAGATAAACTAAAATTCCGTAAAGTTAGCAGTTTGTTCCATTCATAGCAGAGTAGCGCAATACGTATGACGGTGCATATACTCGTATTCTATACGTTTGTTGTGCCTTAGCATCCGTACTTACCCAGTCACGCCAGTAGCTAGTGTACTCGCTATCAGAGTCGCTGCCAAAGTCGTCCATCATCTTGAATGTAAATTCCTGGATAGATCTTTACAATGAGATACTTGTACGGAAGGGAGGGTTATCGGTAAGCGTAATCTTTAGGGCCCGGGGGCGGCGACGTTGCGTATATGCCGTGGCTAGGAGATCTCGAAAACAATAGTCTCTTCTTTCTCACAACCGAGTTCGGCCACAAGAAAAGCCTAGACTCAACAATAGGCAGCTCGACAATCAATGAGAAGCCACAAGCAAGCACTCCCCAAAAAAAAAAAAAGAATAAATCAAGGTTTTTATCGGGCACAAGATAAAATGCAAAGCAAAGGGATCCCAGGGTCTAGCCAAACAGAAGATCCAACAGAGTGAACTGAACGGCTTAATGATAGAAAAGAAAAAAAAGGAAAAAAAAAAAAAAAAAAAAGATTCACACGAAGATCAGATGGTTGCGATGTTATTGGGACACTCAATTCGATGAAATAAAAAAGACCGTTGATTCTTTGGCTGGTCGTCACTTGGTGATCAATGGAACGTTCGTTGACTTGCTCTAGTGGGGTTCATTTTTGTGAGCACAGAAGCCAAAAGAGTTCGGTAAGGCTCAACTTCGCCAGAAGACCCACCTCAGCCTTGTGTCCAAGCCTTATCGTTATCAGCAGATAGTGGAAGTGCTAATAACCTACGATCTCGGATTGTCACATAAGTACGTAAAAAATATTGTACTTTTTTTTAGAAATACTTACTTACCACAACACACACATGAATATACATTGTCATACACTTTAATAGCTCATTTAAGCTACACATAACCGATGGTGGCTTCAAGACTTCCACCTCAAGTTATTTACTAACCCTGACGATTATAGCGCTTAGATGCTTCTAACCCTTTTGTGCAACATCGGTCTGTTCTGTCATAGAGTTCAGGCTAGGAGTTTCGTGAAGCGAACCTAGACTTGACTCTGCCGATTTGTCTCCATTAGAATTGGAAAAGGAGCTGTTTGTTCTTGGGGCAGGAACCAGCAGCTCTAGTCTGCCCAAAATGCTGGTGTCATCACCCTGGAAGTTGTTGGAGGTAAGGGGTGCGTTGACCAATTCCATCGCCTCTCGCAACGTCGATCCAGATTCATCAAGAGCAGCAAGGAAGCGCGCTAGCTCTTTGCATAGCTCCCAGTCTTCTTCGTGAATCGCACGGGACAGGACGCGTACAGACTGCTCCAAGACAGACTCTAGCTCATCTAGGGTGTGAAGGATTATCAGGTAGCCGCCTGCTGTTTTGACAGAACCGCGCTGGAGCGATTCTTCAAACAGTTCCTGCACGGGAGGGAGGTAGTCAAAGAGAGTACGCCACTGTCGTACTTCAGTCTTGCGTGTGCATTGGAGCACAATATCAAGATAATCTTTGAATGAGGAACAGAGGGAGAGCACACGCGGTAGAATAGCCTCCTCGGGCTTGGGTGACGAGTCGACTTCATCGTCTAGAACCTGATGGAGGAGAACTTCAAGGGCGTGGGAAAAGTAAGTAAGCTTTTCGTACTGTCGCGAAAGTTGTAACGCTTCTAGAGCCCGGCCTTGGGTGAGATAATGACGCAGCGTGTCAGGCAGGAAAAGATGTGTCTAAAGAGAAATCAAGCGCATTGGTTAGCAAGTATTGAAATAGACACCACATCATGTATGAAATACCCACGCGAATGGTAGAGCGGAACGTAGAGAACCCAATGTCTCGTCTCTGAATAAGTTCCGATTCGACACCTAAAACTAGTGCTTTACCCACGACGACAGAAAGAGGATAAAAGTCCATGGGAAGCACTACCGGATCCGGAATGCCCTTTGTTTCATTACCCGTCACTGCCTCCAGCACTTCATACAAATCAGGCCACATTTTCATGTGATTCCCATCATACACCCACAGTGATCGCCTCAGCAGGGCATTATTGCCAGCACTGACACTAGCAAACTCACGCGAAAAGCCAACAAATGGCTCTTCACGCATGCTACAGTGGAACTCCACATTCTGTGCCAGCACACGCATGTTGTACTTGTGTTGGCCCTCACTTCCAACTGTTGGCTTCAGAGCAACAAGCTTCCCATCGACAAGGAAAATCACGGTTGCAACAGAAACGTCCTGTGATGGATCGCCGTCGGAAAGCTGGCTCTCTGGAAGGATCCAGCCAAGACCACGTACTCGCGCTGGGGACCGCACGATACCATGAAATGCAATTTGTCCTACCTGAACAAGGCTGACTTTACCGCTAGACGGGACAATTAAAAAATGGTAGAGAATATTGTCGTAGGTGTAAACCAGCAGCGAATCGTCGTCTGATAATGTCACTAAGACCACTGGTGAATGTATTGCCATAGTAAAGAGCACATTTGAGCTAGCAAGTGCACTGTCTCGGGGATACAATCTCAATTCTTGCGAATGATCGCTTTCCACGGCAGCTACCAACACGTTTTGATACCAGCACATTCCTCCGCGGACTGTAAACTCGCTTTCTTCAGTTGAATTAGCAAATGTCTTCCAGCGGCCGCTGCTCACGCTGTAATGGGCCAGCCCACGGCGTCCAGCAACGGCAACATAGCGGCCGTCTGGCGAAATGGCAGTGCTTTTGATGGGCCATTGTTGAAGAAGATACCCAGCGGGTATCTTTGTCGTGTGCCACAAATAGGGTTCTGATGAGATCGATGCCAGGTCGGGCAAATCGTAGCCACGGTACACAGACAGACTATTTGACATTTGAAGCGCCGTTCGGAAGATATTGGCCGACATATAGCAACCGGATATTGTACTCCGAGCCATTTCTAAAGACCAAATAATAGCGCTTTTACGGTTTGTAAGCAAAATCTCAGCTCCGCCGCCGATCCACGCAGCGTCATCAACGCCCTCTAACCAGTCATCGCCATTGCTGTGGGACAATTGGGAATTGTTGTTAAAGCTGTGTGTACTTCGTTTTCCATATACACTCCACATAGTCCATCCTTTTCGGAAACCGGCGAATAGGCAGTATCCATCGGGTGAATATCTCAAGCAAGTCATCAGACCCGATGTCGTTGGTGAGACAGGCGGCAAGTGTGTGTGAGATAGTGGAATGTTCCCCGAGTAGTCTTTAACAGAATACACCTTGACTGTACCATCGGCACACCCCACCGCAATTAACGAGAATCTAGCATTGACTACTGCCTTGACAGCACGCTCTCCAGGATTCTGTGGGATGTGGAAACAATGGCCACGGAACAACCTCTTAAGCTCCGCAGGATCCATGCCCTCTGTCGAGGTGGGTGGTGGTATCTTCTGCACGGCGTACGCCCTGCCATCGGCCATGACCCAGGTTGAAAGATTCATCGGCCGGTCATACGTCATTTCGCAAATGGTAGACTTTTTCTCGGCCCAGGGCATTTTTGACACGAGCTCCGTACGAGTCTGCTTTCCTGTAGAGTCTGGGGCCCATAGAATGCACTGGACAGCTGCGGGCTTCCGGGTCGCAACGACTAATTCATCCTCCAGAGCCAAGGCGCTTTCAATGCCAGCATCAATCTTGATTACCATGCGAAAACGCAAACTGACATCTTCAATGCCAAAGCCCTCGCCGGCCCCCCAGAGAAACTGATCAGGATAGTTTGCGCCCAGCCCGCCTGCATTACTTTGTCGTCGCCTTTGGACATTTGTGTGGTTAGGCCAGTGGGCTTTATAAACTCGAGCCTGTGGATCGGCAGCCATTGAATATGTGATAAGATACCCATTTCTAGTGCGAACCACGAAAATGGCAGAGTCTGGCCGGATGAGGAGGTCGTCGTTTTCGCCATATGATTCGATCGAAGTCTCAGAGCGTGCAACTAAGCCAAGAATGACGGTGGGCTAGAGAGATAACATGGATAATGATGTCAGCACAGTTTTGAGGGCAAGGGCAGCGGGCAGCGGATACGAATACGCTGAGATTCCCCACCTTTGTTTGCCAAACAGTAATAGTGCGAGCAGTTACAGTAGCAAATATGTGGCCTGTTCGCGATACCCGTAATGCCCGGATGGGCTCGTTGAGTGCTACAGTCGTTGTTGCCTGACTACTCGGACTATTGGTATTCCCGAAGAGACCCGTATCAGCATCGTCCACGCCGTCCATCGACTCGACATAGGGCGTACTAGGTGTTAAAGGCGTCGTTGGCAAATTGTCATCACTGCGGTACTGAGATCGTATACTCGAGTTGCCTTGGCTAAAGTATGGCGATTGCGCATCATCGTCAGAGAGCACAATGGTTGAAGATTGTGTCTGGTTATTGCTTGTAGTGTAGGCACGCGCACATCCTACTGGCCAGTACATAGCGATAATGCAGCTGCTGGTGGAAAAAGAGAAACTGGCTCCAAGTGAGATGGTATATTGCCAATGCTACAGCTATGGAAGCTGCAAAGAGATATTCGTATAGTATGGCTCGCAAAAGGGTATATAGACGGCTTGGTGGAGAAGAAACAACATAGAACAGAATAATAATAAGACTGGGGGTATTGCAAACAAAGGCCGATATACTAACGGCAAAAGGAAAGGCGATAAAGAAGATGGGGGAGGGGGGGGGGGCGCCTGAGCAGCAAGACGATGCCCAGCACAGCTATTTAGTAAGCACAACGCACAATCAGAGACAAGTGAAAGAAGGCAAACGAATGAGGACAAGGTAGATGTGTGATAGGATAAACAGCAGCAATACCACAAGATAGAGAGGTTATAAAGAGCAAGTCGTCTTTTCTAAGCAGCTCCCGCGATGTCGCAGAAAAAGGATCTTGTTGTTTGTGGTCTGAAAGCAGACGTGATCAACAATTATTGTGAGCTACTTTATGCACGATGCCTGTGCATAAGTTTTATACAGTGCAGTTATGCAGGTTTATTTCCCTAGAGCTCAAAAAGGAAGGCGCACAACACACGCAGTTATTAGGCGCAGAAATTGTGGTAAGGACAGACTTGACACTCTACCAGCCTAAGCCATTGACTGGCCATGCTTTAGCTGTTGTTTGCATTCTCATTCGCTAGGGTAAGCATACCCTAATGCCTTTAACCCTTATATTTGAGCTCTTAACCCAAGGCAAAACCATCTCGCTGAATTGACAGACCTCTCTTTTGTCTCCTTCTTTTTGCTTTCGTATTCTTCCTCCCCCGGGCGATCGCCAACCGACAGCCGCCGCTATCGCCATGTCAAACACCGTGCGGTCGCGCCAAAGTTTATCCAAGGATAGATTCCCTCTGTATTTTGGCGGGGCTAGAATCCAAATATATCAAGATCATCGAGGCCATAGGTAAGAATCGTGGACTTCGCCTGGAGCTCACCTTTGTGTGTCAAGCAAACCCTAACTCATACCGCAGTGTCCGATCGATCGCGTGGAACCCGTTTGGTACCGCCATCGCGACTGGCTCCGCGGATAAAACCCTTCGAGTCTGTAAGTTTTGCTTCCAACAAAGCAGCCAGCAATGAAGTCACCGGCTATAATTCTAACAGTGGGACAGGGAACCCTGATAGGCCAAATGCTCGCTTTTCCACCGAACTGAAGGGCCACACGGCACCCATCGAAAAGGTTGCCTTCAACCCCGTCAAGCAAGCCGAGCTATGCAGTGTTAGCAATGATGGCACTGTGAAGCTGTGGGATGTGCGCAACAACTTGTGTGTTGGCGAATTCAAGGGCCTGGGTGAGGCGTTTACGCTGGCATGGGCACCGGATGGAACCTCTCTTATTGTTGGAAACAAGGTGTGTATTGGATGTTTGTGTTTGTGTTTTCTTTTCCCTTTTTTTTTTTTTTCCCTCTTTTGTTTGTGCTTTGCGTCAATGCTTTGCGCTTGATTCTTTCGCTGGCTCCTGTGCTTTTCATTATTTATTTTATCGCCACGCTTGGTTTTGCCTTCATACCTCTAGCGGGCGGCTCTTGCTGGAGTATGTGCTAACCGATTGAATCTTACCAGACCGACAAGCTCTTCATCATCCAGCCTGGCCAGTCGACACCAGTTGCATCTTACCAGCAGCCAACACAGACAAACCAGATCGCCTTTTGCTGGAGTGGCAAGAAGGTCTTTGTGACGACTGGTGATGGCAAAACACGAATCCTCTCGTACCCAGACCTAAAGCCCCTCTTGCTCAACGAGTTTGACGACCCCCCCTCAGAGTTTAAGCTCTCTGGCCACACAGCATCGTGCTTGACGACAGCGCTGCACCCGGCAGCAAGATACCTCGCTACAGGCGGCTCAGAATCGCTGGTTTCATTGTGGGACACCAAGGATTGGATTTGTCAACGGACGCTCACAGGAATGACTGGACCGGTCCGAAGTTTAAGTAAGTGGTTGCCGGATGCATTGTGTTGTGCATATAGTTATGCGGCGTGTCTTCTGTACTTTTGTGCTGACAACTTGTGGTAGGCTTTTCGTTTGATGGTAGTTATATTTCAGCTGGCAGTGAAGATGGTAAGTGCTCGCGCTCATGGTCGTCTGACCTTTTTTTTTTTTTCCACTCTTTTCTTCTCTCTCTTTCCTCGCACACCCACTCACCACTAACGAGACAACTAGGCAAAGGCGTTCGCGTATGGCACACAGAATCGGGAGATGAAGTATATGTAATCGATACCAAAGATACAGCAAGTGTTGTGGCCTGGGCGCCTCTTCACTATAGGCTCGCGTTTAACGATCATGGGTCCTTGCACATAGCAAGTGTCTCCGAGCGGCGTTAAAAAAATGCAGTATGGATGGGTACAAGAAATAGATACAAGGGCAAAAGAGGAACAGTCAAGAATAGTTGGAGATGGATACACACATCCAGGGACATGTCTGGTGGGCCACACAGCATCGCAAGTGAGCCACAACTAGCTTCGAGATTGTCGTGGTTAGACGCATTAAGGGCGTCAATGGAAGCACATAGCCTTAGCCTAGCTTGATGATATACCAGGTAGGTAGGCATCCATCCAGATCCACGAAAAGCTAAGACCGAGTACCCCCTGCTGAAGCCCCTAATTGGAGTCTGAGTGAGGCTTGTGGGTAGGGGGAGGGGGGTAAATTCTATTAGCCCCGACTAAATCTTCATGGGTTTGCTGGGTTCTTTGAAGGAGCCGCCGAATTGGGACGAGCACTGCCGCCGCATATACACTTATTTAGGTGGTCTTGGCCCATCGTCTCCTTCAGTTGCTTTATTATTTTGGGCTTCAATTTGCTTCGAAACTTCTTAATAGACATAAGATCAGCAATCCACCGACGATTCATTCCATCGATGGCGGTTCAATAGCCTCGCATGTCCATTGAACTGTATGCATCATGCTTCGCAGACTCGTACATGCGTACACACAGTAAAGCGAGAGAACAAAGCATCCAAGGGCTCTTTGACCCTACAAACAGCGCAAAGGCGCCAATCGCAGGCCGTAATCTTTTATTACTGTCGATATATTTTTGGGGTGAATTTTGAGGGAGAAAGATTCAAGGGGAATATTCAAACCGTCTGCTGGTACTTGGTTGAACTGAAACAGCGCTTTGCCCGCATTCGTAGACGCACACACCCTCAACAGCCGACCTTCCTCACTTTTTCTTTTTCTTTTTTTTTTTTTTTTTCTTTATTTTTTCTTCTTTTTTCCTTTTGCCTTAAGCCGCCGCTGTGATGCCGTCGACTCTCTGCTGGATTTGTTGACGTTTGCTTATTGACTTTTGGCTTTTGGTTTCTGGCTTCAGACTTGCTTGTAGCCACCCGCCCGCCCCTCGCTTGCCAAAGCCCACACACCACAAAGCCAACCCATCTCATCCATCCTATCTCATCCAACAACACTTGTTCTTCCTTTTTTTCTTCCGTCTCCGTTCCTCGTTCTCCGTTTCCCCGTTTCTCCATTCTCCATTCTCCATTCTATATTCTTTATTCTATACTCTCGGATCTATATATACGCTGTCCTCATTCTTTTCTGCTTCTCCCTTCTGGCCATGTCTGAGCCTGGTCTCTATACAGTGGCCAATACCGCTGTTGCCGCCACTGCCGTCACCACTACGGCTACAACGGGGACAACTGAACCCGACCTTGTCCCAACCACAACCATCACCACACCTACAGCCCAGGATTTGATCGCCGAGGCTGCTTCTACCACTGCCACGCCCTCCGCCGCTTCAAGACCCGACAACCTCTTTGTGCCCAAACCTAAGCGGCTAGCGTGCATGATATGTCGTCGTCGTAAACTAAAATGCGACGGCGTCAAGCCGAGCTGTAGCACGTGTGCGCGGCTAGGCCACACCTGCGCGTACGACGAAGTGCGTCGCAAAAGCGGCCCCAAGCGCGGCTATGTAAAGGCGCTTGAAGAACGACTGAGTAAGTCATGCATTTGATGATTGCAGCCTCTCATTGCCGTCACTCTTTTCGCCATCTCTTCCACATGCATTGCCGGCTCACTAACCGTACGCTCTCCCGGCCCGTAGAACAAGTCGAAACCCTCCTTAAAACTCAAGAACCCCCCGCCGTCGCCGCAGCCACCCGTGATTCACCTTCCTTTTCCCGAAATGCTCCTGAGCCGGTCGTCGCCGCCCAAAACTCTACGGCTACCCCTCCATCAGCCTTCAGACCAAACTCCACGTTTGTCTCATCCGAAAATGAGACAGACTGGCGCTTTAAGCACCCCTCACCCCATGCCTCTGGTGCTACCCGTCATCAAACGCCACGGGCCCAGTCACAGCCCGACTCAACGCCTGATGACACCGGAAGATCTGCTTATAACCATACAATACCGCCTTCGATGGCGGAAAGCCGCCAACAAGATCTCGTGGACTTGGGATTGGAAGAGCCCTTGCCCATCCAAGACGCTATTGACGAACTGTAAGCTAGATTTTCATGTCTACATCCCCTCCCCCCCCCCCCCCCTAACCTCCTCTCCTACGTGTGTTATCGCTATTCAGAAAAGCTCACCTTGTCCTAGCCACAAAATATATTTTGAAACTGTGCACGCCTCGGTGCCCATGATCCACAAACATCGATACCTGGCTGCTATGACGCTGTGAGTAACCAATCGAGAGACGGCTCTGCCCCAGCCCCAATGCAAATCCTAACAATCACCGCGCCTCTTAGCCCACCCGCTCAACAACCACCTGTCGCTCTCCGCTATGCCATATGGACTCTCGCTAGCTGCATAAGCGAAAAATACTATGCCAGCAAGGACATATTCTACCAGCGCGCACGAAAATATGCTGAGCTCGATTATCTGAAGGGGTTTGGCGAACACATCATTTCAATTGCTCATGCGCAGGCTCATGTACTCATTGCGACATACGAGTTCAAGATGATGCATTTTCCACGGGCTTGGATGAGTACCGGCGCAGCTGTGCGATTATGTCAAATGTGAGTTATCATAGCAAAACCAAAAAGAATTGTGGATGCGACTTGCAACTATAACTATTCTGAGCAATCCGTGCTCTCTGACGCTCTCACCGTCCATTCTCACTCCCGAATTCTCGTCCACCTTTATACAAGCTAACCGTTCCTTCTTCCCGCTTTCCAGGATCGGCCTTAATCGACTCGATAGTAGTGGCCTTGACGTCAAACAATGTCTTCCTCCACCACAAGACTGGACCGAACATGAAGAGCGCCGAAGAACCTTTTGGCTAGCCTTCTGCGAAGATCGATATGCTAGTATTGGCACAGGCTGGCCCATGACCATTGACGAGCGTGACATCTCCACCAACCTCCCGTCTTCAGAAGAGGCCTTTGATATGAGCAAGCCCGAGCAGACGGGTACCCTGAAAGACGCCATGACCCCGGCCGGTGCTTCCAAGCTGTCGGCTTTTGCCAGCGTTGTGCTGTCAAGCGCCATGTTTGGTCGCAACTTAATCCATCTGCATCGTCCCGATCCTGAAGACCGTGACCATGATCTCAACGGCGAGTTCTGGAAGAGACATCGTCAGCTGGATGGCATTCTACTCAACACTCTCATGTCACTACCCGCAAGCCTAAAGCTTCCCGATGGTTTGATGACGCCAAATGTCGTGTTTGTACACATGAGCATGCATACTTCGACCATTTGCCTGCATCAGGCAGCAATTTTCAAGGCCGATAGCTATCACTTGCCAGCTAACGTCAGCATGGAAAGTAAGATTAGATGCATCACGGCAGCTAATGAGATTACTTATATTATGCGCATGGTCGCCCACCTCGAGCTCTCTTCCGTAAGTCTCATAGCTTTTGTTACAGAAATGCCTTCGATGCTGTTTTAATTATAACGGAACACTAATTTTCTTTAGATGAATTCCTTTGTGGTCTTCTGTCTATACGTCGCAGCACGCGTATTCGTGCAGTATCTCAAGAGCCAGCCTGAGGATAGTCAAGTGGCCGACTCTCTCCGTTTTTTGCTTGGATCTATGACTACTCTAAGACGCTTGAATCCGTTGACCGAGTCATTCCTCGTGCAACTGGATGTTGATCTGGACACACTCATGTCCCGGAATCCTCGGTTGCATAACGCTTTTCCCAGAGCGTCTGACCTAGTATGTTTTATCTTATTTTCGATCGTAACATGGAAGCCTTTATACTAACTGTCATAAAGCCTGCACCCCATCCTTTTAGCACATCAGCCGGCGGAAGCTATTCTAAGATACCAACCAAGACACAGCTCCGCAGCGGCTTTCAAACCTGCAGAAGTGAAAGCCGCTTCATGCACCCGCCTGATGACAACAATGTCAGTTCTCAAACGTCAGCTGCAAATAACATCTCGCCTCCCTCTGATTCCACATCCACCAGACAAACTCATCCACCGGCTTCCAACTCGATGCTCGCTAGCCAATGGCTCAAACTATCTGGCCAGCCAAATGCAAATATACCCATGCCCCCGACTATGACCACATCACCACACTCAGGGACATCGGTAATTGGCAGTGCTGGAGGAGGCGACAGTTCTGCCGACCCAATTGATGTGACCATGTCAAACCATGGTACACCGTCGGCAAGCAACAGGCCAACACCCAACTCCATCTGTTCCGATCAACACCAATCAGACCAACACCAGCAACACTCGCTTCACACATCCCGATCTATACCGGCTCACTCAACACCGCTCAATAACCCGGCTACTAGTGGCCCAGGTCACACCTCGTTCAATGTAACTTCGGGTTCACAGGACCACTCGGTGCCTCCCAATGGCAGTTCATACACTTCGGGGGGCAACCTTTTTGGCATGTCGCCATCGGTGGCTCCAGACTGCTTTAATGCAGATACCACAAACGATCCGAACTTTGTTAATAGTTGGCCAGAGGTTGGACAGGGCCAGTCTATGACCCCCATGGCGGAAGGCGTCTTAAGGACTTTTATGAATCTAGTTCCTATGGACGCCATGGACATGTCGGCCTGGGATCAGCATATCCAATGAAAACAAAATAAATAGAAGGAGACGGGGGGGAGGGAGGGGAGGGGGAAGGTTAATATCTGTTCATTTCCGGCACTTCCACCATTATTAGTACATGTACCGCACTCTACTCATTGTCTTGAATTTGAATACCCCAAAGAATAGCGCTTTGTTTTTTCCTTTTTACTTTTCAAGCATCAACTGTATAAATTTCCAAACCTTCCCAGAAAGCTTTTGTGAGTGCCAAAAATCGGGTTACAACTAATTATTTGTTGCTGTAGTGGAAACGTGATTGGTCTATTTAGTGAAAACTTTGAATATTTTTTTTTGTCGGGAGTATCAGAGGGAATGGTACTCTAGAAAAGGAACAGGGTTGATATACAAAAGTGTTGTGATATGATATGGCCGAGAGAGAAAGGGTGACCGCCGACAGTTAATTGGAATAGGCATGGGCGAAATATGGTATCGAGAGACAAAAGGGAAATGAGAGAAGGGGTGTCGTGGAAAGTCGTAGCCGGCAGTCAACAAGAGGAGAAGGGAAATGTTTGTGCGAATCAGGCGGTAGCATCCTCGCTCTGCCTAACACTATAGGCCTTGAGAAACTCGGGATCGTTTTCAATCTCCTCCTTGATCTAAAGTAATCAGTTGTTAGCAGACTCTCTTTATCTCTATCCTGTACTGCAACCTGTAGGCACTTCTCTCCATAGGTAGGGGTCAAACGTACAATATCCAGGCCTCCCACCAGCTCGCCATCAATCCATAGCTGGGGGTATGTTGGCCAGTCCGCGTATTCCTTAAGACCCTGGCGTACTTCATCATCAGCCAGAATGTTGAAGAATCCATACTTGACTGACTTCTCACGGAGCAGTGCAACAAGCTGGCGCGAAAATCCGCACTGCGGTGAGCTTGGCGTGCCCTTCATAAACAGCATCACAGGTGCAGCTTTGACCAAATCTTTCAGGCGCGCAAAAAGCTCCTCCTTGGCCTTGACGGGATCAACAGGAGGCTCTGCGTCCTGAGTGTCTTGGGCGCCGCCGCCGTTTGCTGTAGGAGTAGCACTACTTTGCGCAGCGCCAGTAGCAGCAGTAGTAGTAGCGGAGCCAGACGACTCGTTAGCACTGTGCTTCTCAACAGCAGCACGAACGCGAGTAGCACTGCTACCACTAACGCTCTCTAGTACAGTGCCATTGCGCATAAGCACAATGAACGGCACGGCAGTCACATCAAACTGCTCGCTAATGTCGCTCAGCTCTTCGGCATTAATGCTAACCCATGAGCTGGTTTCCGGTGCATACTCGCTGGCGAGGGTCTCGATAACGATAGCCATTTGCTTGCAGGGGGCAGCCCACGGCGCATGGAAGGAGATGACGAGCAAAGACGAGGCCGGGACAGAAGCCAGATGCTGGTCCCAAGCCTCTTGGGTGGTAATCTCGGTCACCTTGGACATTTTCGGGTTCACGATAGTAATCAAATAGAGTATGTGAGTGGCCCAGAGAAAGAGGTGTCGCAGAAACTTTTATGAACGGCGGCGAGATGAAATAGGCGATGATGCAAGGCTGCGGGGGTTGTGTTGTGTGAGTCTAGGTATTCTAATATCGAGAGGGTCGATGGCGGGGTAGCGGGGAACAAAGCAAAATGAAAATCAAAATTCAGATCAAAACTAAGATGAGAGCAAAATGAGGCGGACTCACCGATCAAAAGAAGCTTAGGATGAATGAAAAGGGGAGAATTCTGCATGTAGGCCTAACAAGCACAGATTGATAACGGAAGAGAGGGTCGTTAGAAATAAAAAGAGAATGAATAATTCTTACTCCAGCGTGTGACGCCACCGACTTGAGATAGAGCCTGTGATGGCGCAATCCTATGGAGTTACTAGGCGGGGGCTAGCCGCTTAGCGCACTGCGTTAAACAGCGGTTATACAGATACAGTGATACAGTGCTAGTATTAGTAGGGTGGCTTCAGGCTTCAGTAGCCTTGGACCACTGAGAGCATCGCTAAATGTGATGAGGCAGGTTTGTTTATACTTACTTACGTAAGCCCTTTTTACCAGATGGTGTAGCAAAGCAAAAGTCAGAACAACTTTGGCTTCAAAGGACATCTTCATCTGCTCTATTTCTGGCTTGGGAATTTGCTAGAATTTATTCGTTAGTACACGCAACTTCTACCAGATCATATCATGAATGCCGCGTTCTAGTTTTGGTTATTTGGACTCCCAAGTATCATGGCAGAAGTCGTTATGCATGTTGTGTTACAGCGCTCTTCAGCGCTGTGCTAACCCGCAACCCAACCCCACTAAAACACCCCTCCATTATAAGGCTATCATTACCTGCTTGCCCTGGAAAGGTAGTCACCGCCTATTATGATCACCATGTAGCAAAACTTCAGCTTCCCTTAGACTAACCTTTGAACAACCCTCCGCAAACTCTCCTCTTTCAACAACACAGCCCAACCCATCCACAATGCCTAGCCCCACCCCCCTTGAAATTGCGACCAAGGCTGTCATCCGCCTTGTCAAAGAGGAAAAGTCCTATCACATCGAGCTAGTCAGCCAACTTGCCCGTCTGGACAAGTTGAAGAACGAGGCGGCTACCAGTACCGACGAGAACCACAGCTTCATGGTGAAGCAGGAGGTACCCAACCCATGGATATCCCATCATCCCTTCATTACCTTGCTCTAATACATTCATCCTGTAGGAAACCGCCATCAAAGAAACACGTGCTGTATTCCAGCCTCTTCGTCTTCGCATTGCAGCTGCTGTCGAGAAACTTGTCGCCCAGATTGCCTCCGACGAGGCCTCTGCTACTTCCGAGCAACTCACTGCTGCAAAAGATGCAGTCACACAGGGCCATGCCATCATGGAACAGGCAGTCAAAGATGCCACTATTGTCACTGCCTAGAGCTGGATACGACAAACGAGAGGTAGTTCGATCAGAAACATGACCATAACGTTACTCGTCTGTTCTTGCACAACGCAATCACAGATCTAGGAAAACTGCACTCGTCTTTTTTCTATCAAGAAGTTCTCATTGCTTAATAATCATGGCCCATTATCAATATTTATTGCTTTGAAAGAAACAAGGCAAAAAAAACCCAACGTATTCAAGATCAGATGTAGTCATTAATACCAAGTAAATAGCACAGCCCGCATAATGGCGTCATTGCGCAGTCAAAGAAGCAGAAATCCAAGCAGCAACGCTATGCTATGCTATACAATACAAACGAAAATAATGCCAGTTCCCAGAAATATCACATGCTACTTAAATCACTCGCTCAGCATCCAGTAGAGCAAACACTCGCTACCTATCCATCTCCATATCTTCTTGTGACAACCCATCTACTATCATACGCGGTGCATCAGCCACGCTGTGTCCCTTGGACACCCCATCATCCATCTCAACGTCCTCGCCTTCTTCAATCTCACCGTCATCGCCATCATCGTTGTTATCAGTATCATCATTCACGCTTCTTTGGCCCGTCTCTTTTGGTCGCTCTTCGCGGATAGAGCGACTCGATGCGCAACTGCGACTGCGCGATCTGCTGAGCTGTCCACGTAGTGCTGACCCAAGACGTTCCTTGTCCTTGGCAGCAGCCCCTTCTCCATTATCCGAAGCCAGTGCTACCTCAGAGTCGCCCTTAGTAGCATCTGGCCGTGGTGTAGCACTTCTGCTTGCTGGGCCGGGCCGTGGGGTACCAGCCGACGCTTCAACCGCCTCATCCTCCTCCTCTACCATGCCCTGTCTACGGTCAACTTCGTCTGCCTCATCGCGAATCTGCGCGCGTAGCAGCATGCCCTCCTCCATGATGCGGTTAAATTGATCACGTCGCTCGCGCCACGTTTCGGCATATGTTTCGCGCTCACGCTCTAGTTCGGCGCACTCCTCCTCAAGCTTCTTAAGGCTAGTGAGCTGATCGGTTCGTGGGCGCAGCAATCGGTTGGCGGTTATCTTGTCGGCGAGATCGTCAAAGCGCTTGCGCTTACTGAGTGTAGTTCGAGCCTCGTCAAGTTTCTCGCGTAGAGTCGTATTTTCATCGCGTGCTGCCTGGCATTCGTCAAGAATGCGCTGCTTGTCGCTTTCGTACAAATCGCGTTGGCGGGCGTTGGCATCAAAAAGGAATTGTAGACGGGACAGCGAAGAGTCGAAAATCGCAAAGTCAGTAGTGAGATCATCCTTTAAAAACTCCAGCATCCGCTGCTGATTGAGCCGCTCTTCTGAAGTAGAAGTATTTGCTAAAGATGTGACCAAAGTTTGTAAGCGCTTAGTAACTCTTTTGAAGGGGCGTTCTTCAACATTGAGCAGTCGGCTCTTGTGCAACTCTTGTTCGGAACGGTCTTCAAGGACTCCCCAGGTTTCCATCATGATTGGTGATGCTGACCACTAGAAGAATTATAAAATCAAGTATGTAAAATATCGGGAGTGTAATTTCCAGTATAGCTTCACTGATACTGTAGGTAGCGGGCAGCGAAAAAGAAAGGTTATCCAATGCAAAACACAAGTATGGGCTAGGTTAAGTTGTCTACCAAATTATTTTCAAACTGTCGCCAGCCTTGTGCCATGTGCAACCAATCAAGTGTCTCTTTGCAAGAGTCGCGTCGGCTTAGTCATCGTCTTCCTCCTCCCCCACCCACATTAAGCCTATTTGACTTGACCTTAACCTTCAGTTTGCATCCTTGCAAACTTTGATTTTCTGTTGACATAATTTCCACCACTCCACAATCACGCTCTACTGTTCTATATTTTGTTAACAGTCCCTTTTCTATCCATATTTGTCTTCGCTTTCCATGTTCTGGTTGCCTTCTTTAATCATTTAAAATACCCCATTTTCCCAACTATATTTATATCCAGCGCATCTCGAAATGGACGACGAACGCGCTAGGCTTCTTAGTCGCATCAGTCAATTGGCTGGTAAGCAGCATTTTTCAATGTCTTTCTTGTACCCAGAGCTAACTAACATTCGACTCTAGGTCAAATCAATCGCCATAAAAACAGTCAGACCAGCGGTAACCTTCGTGTCGGTGCACACAGCCAAAGTGGATACAACACTCCCAGCAACGGCTATCATCCCTATCAACGAGGTTTGTGTAGCTCCCCTCATTCCATCCGCTGCTAAAATTGCTAACGCTGGCACACACACAACTATAGCACGAGGCACCCGAGGCGGGTATCGCGGGAGAGGCTACTATGCGGGCCTTTCGGGGCGTCTCCCCGTTCCAAACTCATCGAGTACCTCCACCAGCAATGTAGTAACCTCAGCATCGACCGGCACTACAACACCATCATTTGTCACACGCTCAGACCGCCACTTGCAGCTAATTAACACCAACGTCTACGATCAAGATGCCTCGTCCCACTCTCGGGCGCTGCAACTTTCGAAGCAGAAGCATCTCCAAGATAAAAGCGCCCGGGAAAAGGCCAAACTTCGCTCTTTTCTTCGCAGCAAGGCTATTTCCCCTTCGAATATTGACAACAGGCAGTATACCATTGACGTTGGTGGTATCAAGTACCACGTAGCTAATGGCGGTAGCAAACTCATCAAAGCTGGTTCGACCCACCCCCGTGGTCCAATATCACATTCACAGCTCTCTAACCTCTCTCCAGACAAACTCAACATGGACGGACCAACCCCTAAAATCGCGATGGTTGGTGGAGTCAAGTTCTTCCGCAGCAAGCATGGGAACTTATATCGCGAGTCCATCGTTAGGGCCCAACGGTATGTTACCCCGTCTCAATACCATGGGCCGCTAATAAATTTCGACTATAGACAACACGGACAGGTCACGAAAAGCTCTGAGCCATGCAAAGCCTTTTCTTTTTCCGGTATTATTCTTTTTCCAAGCTCCGCCTTCCTGCGCTACGCCTCTTCGAAATTCCCAATTCACGTTACTCCGTGTGGCAGACAACATTTGCCAGCGGTGTTGTTCACCAACCTAAGTCCCAACATACTAGAAGCAATAGCAAGCGAAGACGGCCACGCTTTAAGCCTTCTCCCCCCGTCCCCACACTAACTTTTATTCTTGTGCTTTATTTAGGATCATGCCCCAAAGGCCCTCAATGCCGCTATGTCCATGACTATAGCAGAGTAGCTATTTGCAAAGAGTTCCTTCAAAAGGGAACCTGTCCCAGTGGCGATCACTGTGATTTGTCTCACGACCTGAAGCCAGAAAGAACGCCTACGTGCCTACATTATTCCAAGGGTAACTGTTCCAACCCAGAATGCAGGTATGCCCACTCGGTTGCCTCTCTAGGCGCCATGGTCTGCCAGTCATTTGGACTGTATGGCTATTGCGACAAGGGAACAGAATGCCCCCAACGTCACGTGTTTGAATGCCCCGATTTCAGCAATACTGGCAAGTGTAATATGAAGGGATGCAAACTTCTGCATCGTGAAAGGGCAAGCGTCCTTCGCAAGCAGCAGGAAAGAGAAGCAAACGGCGACTATACAGATGTTTCGAGCGACGAAGAGTCTGTTGGCAGCTGCGACTTTGACTCGGATATGGAGGAACTATTTCACGATGATGATGATTCTGACTTTGACCTGGATCAAGACATGGTTGCTCTATAAGCATCCGTGGTTTGTGTCCCACTGAAGAGAAGATGATGGTCATTTTCGTATCTCGTTGTTGACTGCCGACGCTGCCAACGGTGCTGCAACAAAATGGCCAGAAATCTGTCCCAGACGCATAAGGCACCGATTTTCCCCATCCCAAGTAACAAGCGCTTTGCCACATTATGCTCATCTAGAGTGCAGTTTCGTGTTGCTTTTTTTTTCTTTTTTTTTTTCGTTTCTCTGCCTCTGTTTAGCTATTATGGGCAATCTCTCCGTATCCCGGGAAGGTATATATTTTAAAGGAATCACTGAATAGTGAGCCTGTCGTATGTCAAGGTCACTGTTTCATTATACGCATGCCAACCAGAGTTGTTGGTTAATGCGCTGTTGGGAGGTTTTAGGATTAGAAGATACCCCAGTCCTGTTTACTACACGCAATGCATTGCGTCGTTTTTCAATGCAAAGCAACAAGATGGAAAATAACACCAAAATAAAGAAGAAAAGAAAAGAAGAAGAGGGGGGGAAAGAAAGAAAGAAAATTCGAGGCGAGAAGGAAAAGAATACCAAGTCGTTTATTTGTTAAATACTATTCTTACTATCACGGCGCAAACTTTGATGTGACATGCAACACGCAATAGGGACCAGAGAAGCTACGATACTTTGTATAAGAACGCAGCAAACATGTTCAGGCATAGCAATCAAACTGGTTCATACAAATTACATGCAATACATGGAGATATAATTTATGGACATCGTACAAAAAAGATTTTACGCCATTAAAACCAGAAAATAGAGAAGAAAAGAAAAAAATAGGAATAATGCTAATAAAAGTCCACTTTCATTCACCCTTTCCATCAGTCTCATCGCATTCCTGACTCGGCATCACCTGGCTGTCTATACGCTAAAGGCTCGCGTTCCGTCGCATAACTATAAGACCCAATGCCAGCCCACATGGCCTTGTCCTTACTGCGCGGGGCCCAGGCCCAGCCACCTCCGTAGCTAATGGGCATATGGTAGTAGCGGAAGGCAAAGAAGGCACTGACAGCACCAATCAAGAAGCCCGTGACAATATCAGTGCTGTGATGGCGGAAGTCGAACCAACGTGAAGCTGCAACGAAGATGGCAGTAAAAGTAGGAAGCAGGGTAAGAAGCAGTAGATAGAGTGGCGGGGCAGCAGCCTGTTGACGTGCAGCAGTGACCATTCGATCGTGGGCGACGTCCCGCTTGTTAGCGCCACCAGTGGGGTAGGGTGCAATAAGCTCAATGCCATCATCGTTGGGGTCATGTCGGGTGCCCTCAGCCTTGCTTCCGGAAGAATTGGACGCGTTGGGAGCAGCACTAACGGTACGTGACGGGAAGGCGTGGTACGAAACAAGCGGGTCCTTAAGGTCGGCCGGAGATAGGTAAGGAATAGTAACACTAAACTTGGAGGCCAAGAAGAGCGAAAGGTAGATCAGACCAGCAGCAGCAGATGAGGCGTGACCACTCGGGAAGGAGCGGAAGCCGTCGTCAAGCACCTCGTGATCCTTGTTAGTGCAGATGTCGGCAGACACAAGATGCCCAGGGAGATAAGTGCTGTTGGAGGTGTTGGGGAGGCGGTAACCACCGACGTAGTATTTTGCGACATTCTTAAGATCGGGTTGACAACGCGCCAGTAGATCGGGACGTGGGCGGCCCTCAAGGTTCTTCAGGCCATTGGTGACAAACCAACCGAGGAACAAACTGAGAGCCATGCCGAGGAAACCAATGTGCATCTCCCATAGCTTACGCCTCCAAATTAAGTTCTTGGGCGTGCCCTTGGGGACAGTTCGACCAGGAACGAACACAAGGCACACGACGAAGATGACAAAGATAGGAATCAGGCTGTTGCAAAGGAACAGTACTACAGGCGGGACGGTCTCGTTTTCGGTATAAGGGAAACTACGATGAGGAAAGGGGTTAGCAGGTGCGATTCACGTATTTTATCAGAGGTAGACGTTGAATAGAATTGACGGCCTGATGTCACATAGTTCACCCAGCCATTCACCGAATAGCGGTGCTGACTGTATGTATGTATGTATGTATGGATGGATGGATGGATGGATGGTATTGTATTGTATGTGCTTACGAGATTTCAGGGTTGTCAAGAGCGAATGGGCGCTTATTAGGTGTCAGGCCGTTCATGATCACGCAAGCCACACCCAGAGAAAGCACTACGGCCCAGTCCAAGATATAGGACCCAACCAGGATGGCGGGCACGCCTATCATTGTGAAGATGCGAGATCTGGATCTAGAGGTATAATTGGGGCCGGCGAGGGCAGGAGGATAGGCGAGTGGTGGAAGACGGTCGTCGTCGATTTGGTCGTGGGCAGACGGCGAAGAGTAGTGAGTGTCGTGATTATGGTGATTGGGATGATTCAATGGTCGTTGCAACGGCGATTGAGGAGGGCTTTGGGAGTACGGTGGTATATAGGACATGGTCCTGTAAAATGGCGATGGGACGCAAGGAATAAATAAAGGGCAAGATAAAATGAGGAGGGGGTAAAGCGTCTATCACAACGAGCGAAACGAGACAAAAATAATTCGAACGGCCAAAAGAGAATAAGGAAGACGCTCGAGACACGGGAAAGGAGAGAAAAAAAAAAGGAACCAATTTGGCGAGAAAGAAGCCCTGAAAACAAAGCGCCCACAACACACGAGCACACAAGCAGACAAGTGCCCTTGAGCAGATTCAAGCACAAGCACTTAGTTAGTCCGGCACCTTTATGTCTGTATGGAAACGCTTGGCGGGTCGGTGCCACAGGACAAACACTGCCTCTTATTTTAGACAGGACGGATTTTTATTTGGAACGGGGGGGGGGGGGAGGAGAAGGGGGGGGGCTTCTGTCTTTGGTGGTGGTGTGGTGGTGGCGTGTGTATAAACAAAGGAACAAGAGGATTGATCATCTTCGACACAGCGAAACGAACAAGAGGTTTGAGGGTTTAGAAATTCCGATCGCTGTCACAAGTTCAGTGGCTGGGCTAGGAGTGAGTGGTGCGAGGGCCAGTTACACAGTGAATGAATGCTGCATCCCAGAGTTAGCCAAGTCAACAACAAGCTGAGAATCGCAGCCACAGCCACAGCCACAGCCAGAGCCAGAGCCATAGCTAGTCATCCGTGATGATTCTCTGGTGTAGTGTGTGTAGACATGGGATTTCATTCAGTGTCACGCTTCTTTCTCCTCATCTGTTCTCTTCTCTTCTCTTCTCCCCTCTCTACATCTATCTCTACCTCTACCTGTATCTCTGCGCCTGTGCCTGACTGGCCCCCCGATTTGTCAATAACGTTACAGCGCTGCGGGAACGGGCTCACCAGACGAACTAAGCTTTCCGGCATCACCATAAATGGGACATTGTCACTTTGGCAATGGACAGACCGGCATGAATTCGAAGACCAAAAGAAACGAAGGATAATGGACAAAAGTATATAAAAATAATATATTGTGATGATGCAGAAAGAAAAAGTAAAAAAGGGTTTATGTCCGTACAGTGCGTAGATCCAAATACATACGTGCTGTTTGAGATTTCTCCAGTTCAAGGCTGTATTGCGCAAGCTGCTGGGGGCTGAGCGCTAGGATAGGGCTGCTTGCCGCTGTATAAAGCCCTATGTACTCCCTGTAGCCTCCCTAAAAGAACCCTTGTAAATGCACAAAGAGGGCTGGGCCTTTGTAAGCTGTACCTTCCTACCACATACAATCTGCATCCCAGCTCGTTACTCAGCCTCCTTTCCACCACTCATTCTGCAAGAAGCGCGAAAGCGCATACAAGTCGATGTAGCTGCAGCACAGGAATGTTTGAGCAAAGTGACTCTTACTGAGTTGTTCAAACCCTGGCTACTATCGAATGCTGCTGACCAACAACTATACATGAAGGTAAGGATGTCCCCCCTCTCGGCCGCTGAAAATCAACCAACAGCCCCTGTCTACCCCCTCAAAAGAACAAAGTCAGGGATCAAGATAAAGCCCTAGCCGAAACATTTTAGGGCGCTGTTCCACCTCTCCTCCTCCTCCTCCTCCTCCTCATCCTGCTTCTCCCACGGTGTGTTTTTAGTGGCAAATTATCATGCATGTTGCATGTTTGAACTTCATGCTAGGGGGAGCCCAAAATAGCATCCCAAAATAGCATCCGTTCAGGTCCGGCCGGTCAAACAAGTGGGACGTGAGATCTACAGTGCGTCTCAGTAGCCAATAACAGTAACGAATACAGACTTGAAAAATATAGGGAGCTAATTCGAATTTTTTGTTTGTTTGTGCTATTTAACGTCTACCTACTGGTTTTCCACAGCAATACGACGGCATGTTCTGGACGGAGAGGGGGGGGGGTAGGAAGATGTCGTCCTCCGACCCTCCTCCGGGCAGTCAGCGGTTGCCGGTGTGCGTTTTCTTCGAAATGGTCCTACGACTGTTTAGGGTCCGGCCTTGTAGCCAGGAGCCTTCTCCGTAAGACGTTGCCCGAGGGCTTTCCTGCTGGTTGTGTTCCCAGGACTGGCTACCTGGTGTTTTTGGCTTGCGGTGCCCTGCCTATCTATCTAATGGTCTAGTCTAACAGGCCAACGGCTGTCGGTCCGGGTGTTGGCCCTGGCGGAGTACCTCGGTTTTGTCCTCTCTTCGGCGAAGTGGTTGTCGCATTTTTAGCAATATACCCTGTGTCCTTCTTGGGAGTCCTTTCAACATCTCCGTTCGGAGCTAGTTCGAAGAAATAAAAAAGAAGCACAAGGTGAGGTGTATCTACAAAAAGATATCCCGGAGGTTCAGAAGTTATCCAGATGATCTGGAGCACTGGGAATTGAGCCCAATGCGGGGGTCGAACCCGCAACCTTGAGATTAAGAGTCTCACGCTCTACCGATTGAGCTAACCGGGCGGGATGTTTTATCTGAAAATTTCGGGTGTACAACATCTCATGAACGCCGAAAAACGCCGGCCCGGCCGGAGGGCAGTTTTTTTTTTTTTTTTTTTTTTTTTTTTTTCGCAGGCACACCCTAGGGCTACGCTGGATGGAGAGCCCTCCTGGCCTAAGCGCCGGACCCTAAAAAGTCATAGGAGTCTTTCAATATCTAAGCAAACCTGCAACTGCTGACCGCCCAGGAGATACTGGAAGATACGATGACATCAGCCAGCAGTCCCTGTCCGGAATACGCCGTCGTATTGCTGCGAAATGACAGTAGGTAGACGTAAAACAATACAATAACAATAACAATAGCCGGAGGGCAGCCTTGCAGGGGGTCAACTCTGTCCGGTAACCAACCCGGCGTCGCTTGGTCTTGGTGATTCCAGTAGACATCAATAAAAAAATAAACTGAATTTAATTTCAAGCAAAATATAAAAAGAAGCAACAAAGTATTCTTTCATATAATGCACTATTCAGTCGAAAGCCCATTGAGAGACGGCGATCAAGTTGCCCATGTTGTATTCTGTATGTAATAGTTAGCAAGCATCATCGAGCTATAAAACTCATTGTACTCTGACATTTGTCTCAAAGTATGTCACAGTGAGAACGGATAGAGAAACAAAGACCTATATTCATAGCGTCCTAACGAAAAAAACAACGACATGTAATGTGGCCTCTCTTCTCAATTGACCAACATGTGGCCCCTTCTTTGTACTCGTCCCTACCTGAGATTAGCGCACAGCCTTGGGCCTTGAAACACTATACAAGTAAGCAGCAACTTGGGTTGTCAGTGTTGGAGGTAAAATAATAAGCAAGGCAAGAAAACAAAGAAACAAAGCCCCCTGACTAGCTTACAGCCGTCCCAGTTTAACTTCCATTTTCCCCTTAAAGTTTCTTGTTCAAGCTTAGCTGCTCAAATCCTTAGTACCATCAATATTTTAGTAAGGGTTGGTCGATAGTGTCAGGAGTGTAGCCATCACCACAAGGGCTAGCAAGCAACAGACTCTAGGGTTATAACAGAAATTGTCGAAAAAAAATATGACATTGTTTAGTGGAGCAGAAACTAAAGCTTGCCCTGTCGCTCACACAAGGTGCTTCAATCTCAGTCAAAATAAACAAAAAAAAAAAACATTTGCAAGCGTACTGTAAACACGAAGAGAGTGTAACACATAAACAAAACACGAAACGAGAGAGCAGATGGGAAGGCTGGCTTTGGCTAGATCTTGAACCAAGGGAATGGCGAAAGTTAGTGTTGAAGCAAATAAGATGGGTTGTTCTAAGTTTATCCATTGTTGTGAAGAGCTAGCTTATGAAGGCAAATAAAGAACAAAGGGTCCTAAAGCATAAAAGAACTCAACCCATGAGGTCCAGTGAACAATATGGAATAATGTAAGCACAGGGACAAAGATCACTTGGCAACTTGATTCTTCTGGGTGGTTCTCCAGGCGGCTTCCGAGTGCTTTTTTGTGTCTGATGCCGGATTATAATAACGCCAATAATATCGGCTAAAGCGTCTAGAAAAGCAAGGGAAAGGGCTGAGAATGCGCAAGAAACAGAAACAGAAACAGAAACAGAAACAGAAACAGAGATTAGAACACAGAGGAAAGGAAAGTGACTTTCATCATACGACGTAAGGGCTTGCGGCGGAGTGAGTGCATACATGGCAACGAGGGTCGTGAAGGGAGAAAACAGTATACGAACCGAGAAAAGCAGGAGTCGAGGCAAACGAGCACAGCGCACCAGCCAGACACAAGTCACAAGTGAAATTATCAGTTATATACATTGACAATTCTTACGCAGGCAAAGAATGGGTAACCATCTATCTGCTATCTGCACTTATACAAGATATATGAGAAATCATACGCCATACGCGGGGGGCTCAGCTCAGAGCGCACAGCATATGCAGGAACGAGCAAGAAAGGCTACATGACGTTGAGGTGCGACCAGAAAAATACACAAGGTGACAGGGCAAAATTCAAACCATGTAGCCTGCTCTCTCGTCAAACAAAGGAAAACACTTGGACTTGTTTTGGGGTGTGTGTTTTTTTCTCTTTTTTTTTTTTTTTTTCTTTTCTTCCCTTGTTGATAATCGGGTGCATTTTTACGCGGTGGGCATCGCATTGATGAAAAAATAGATATATATGTTCTTTTTTCGCCGTGAAGCATTGCACTTGTATGGGCTCTGCCTCAATGTCAGGGTTGCTACAAGCTGGGAAACGTCTGAAATGGCATCAAAACAACAACAAAAACAATAACCACGGGCCATGGGCCACAGACCAATCGAAGCCTGGAAATCACCAGACAACAACACTGTGATAACGAAATTGCAGAGGACTTTGTTGCCGGGATCCTTGCGTGGGATGGGGATAAGGATAAAAAGAATACGTCTTTATGGGCAAGAAACCAAGGAGAAGGGGAATTCCAAGCAGCAGTGGCTGGATAGAAGCAAAAAAAAAAGGGAAGTACCGGTACCATAAAGCTACCATTTACTAAGGTGTGTGACAGTAGAATCGACATGTATAGGTACGCATCACTGTCATCACTCCTTTTGTATGACATAGGCTTGGAAAATAAGGGTTTATGCGTTGCGCAATGTTGCGTTGCGTTGCGTTGCGTTCCTTTGTTTATAGCCCAAGCAACGAATGCGAAAAACAAAGAAAACAACAAATATTAGCCCGTGAAAGCTTTTTTTTTACCTGTTCTTCACGATCTCCATGCGATTGTTTTTTTACTTTTTCTTTCTTTCTTTTCTATTGCTTATAACGCGCTAGGCTTGGCCTTTCCCCTCCTCTGTTATTTCCTTCCATGAATCATTGAATAGACCCGCGATAATCAATTTTTTCAAAAGGGTTGGTAGCTACCTATTCGGTCATCTCCTTCTTTCCTTTCCCTTCTCATTACGCCGTAAGGGTTGTATTTTGCTACACACTTCGGATTAAACCCTTATTTGATGTTAGAGAAGATATCTGCACTCTTTTAGCCTTTCTATTTCTTTCATTCTCTTACTTTCCCGCCTTCTATTTTCTTCTCCTCCCTCTCCTTCTTCCTTTGTCCACAACACCAAAGATATCCCGCAACAAGCCACCTATTTAGCAACTTGCATTGCTTGTTGTCCGTGGTTCTTTGATTGCTGCTGGACTTGCCTTGTTCACCCCCTTTGACATCTTGGATCAAGACGTGGTGGTGACTTCTGCAACTCTTTTGCATATATGTGAAAAGGGTCCAATTCTCCTCACCGTCTCTCCCTCATTTACAGCCTCCCGCTTTTCTTTTTCTTTTTGTTTTGTTCATCGGCTTCGTGGCATGCAGATTTCGCTGGGGCTTCCATAAACAGCCGCGTTCTTCTCGATAGAATTGATCCCTCCAAACAAACAAACAACTACGCTATCTACCACTACCAAAGCCGAACGAGAGAGAATACGCAAAAGACAACGATAGGGCCAGGAAACTCTTCTGAAGACAGGAATTTCAACCACCCACATATCTACATTCTTCTGCTGCTTTTGTTCCTGTTTTGGGTGCAAGGGAGCCCTCTAGAAAAGACAATCCGTCGCCGACACCGCATTCTCAGCTGCAGCTTGTCTGTCAACGCCGTCGCCTGGCTTGACGGCTTCCCGCCCTGTCTAGATTTGACGCTCTCCGCTTAGCTTATTAGAGTGCTGTTTGCATATCTGGAAGTTCTCTTGCACACGCGGACGCTGCATTCCGGTCACATCTCTTTATATTATTCCGTCACCCCATCCTCAAGTTTGTTTCATCATTCAATCATCTTTTGGTAATTGTCCCGTTTTTTTTTCTCTACCATCGTGGCTTTATTGTTATCAGCAATCTTTCTCCTTTGAATACTTCTGCAGCCTTCTTTTCATCTGGTTGCAGTCGGAATACACGAGACATTTACAGCCATGATCAACCCGAGAGTAAGTTCTATTCCCTTCTGTCTCTATCTTTTGGCATATGTTTCTTGCTTGTTGGTGGTAGGATCTGCCAGATGCACGCCAAATTTGTCGTTATCCAATCATCGCGCTCGCTATGGCCCCAAATTTCCCTTCTTGGCCAGCCCGTTGTTTAGCGTATCGGTTCACGACCATGGCAACCACGTCAACCATGGGATCATATGCCAGCGTTGGTGGTTTGCTGACTGACGGCTGCTGCGTTTCCATTGTTATTCTTTCCTTTTTTTTTCCATCTGTTTTATTTGGGATTGATACCATCGACTACACCCTTTCCCCTATGTGATTGAAATACAGGTTTGCTGACCATCACGTTACTTTTTGCTGCAATAGCCCCAACGGTCCCGCCACATGTGGGCTCAGAACGAGAACATGGCCGTCCCTCAGGTCGCCAAGTCGACCAAGGCTGTCGCAGGTTCAAATTCTTCGGCTCATGGCATGGCCCGGAAAACCACCGCTAAGCGCAGTGCTTTCAGTGATCTCAGCAACACCGCCCGTGGCCCTATCGTCCTTCAAACTGTTGATAAGAACCCGAAACAATCCGGATCCGAAAAGAAAATCAAAATCGCCAAGTCCCAAATTCTTAATCCCATGTCTCTGAAGAAGCCTAGCCATGAGGACACGACTGAAGAATCGGCCATGATGCGTTCTGCCCAGCGTAAAGTCAGAAAAGCCGTCTCACTAGCACACTTTGATAACAAAGCCCGTCTTTCCTCTGAAGAGACCGCTTCGAAAATCGTCTACACCGATGCTACGGTTGCAAATGAAGTTTACCACGATGTAGAAGAAAACGATGAGTCCTGCGACGACTACATGCACGAGCTTCCGTCCATTGCCTACGAAGAGGAATCCGTTGACGGCTCACAATCCGAATGCTATGCTCCCCAGCCTCGTCATTATAGCAGCCAACCTGTCTTGAGACACAGCAGTTCGGATGTTCTGCACATGACTGCTAAGTTCATTCAGAATGACAGCCGGGAGCATGCTGAAACTTCTGACGTGTCGGTGGAACTGGCTCCTATGGATGACCTTATTGAGGCGCTGTATGAAGATGCGTTAGAATACCACAGCGACGCCGAAACTATGCCTGTTCAGGATGAGGCCATGAACAGCCAGGACCGTTACGAAAGACCTTCTATGGAACATGATGTCCACGGCTCCTTTGAGACTGTCACTGCCGATGACACCACAATGATTAACATGGTTGATGAGAAGCTGGTAACAACTTCAATTTTGGAGCCTGAAGAGTTTTGGGACGAAGAAGAAAAGGAGGAAGATGAACCGGAGGGAATGTACGAGAACGGCCGTCTCTACTGTCCTTTCCCTAAACTCTCAGCTCAGGTCGAGCGCGACCTTGATATGGCCGCCGATTGGGTAGAGTCTTCAGGGCAATTCGAGTATGCTGAAGACTGTTTGGATATTAACATGGTGTCTGAATACGTTGATGACATTTTCGAGCACTACCATTACCAAGATCGCCGATTTCTTCCCAGCCGAGATTACATGAACATCCAGCGGGAAATAAAATGGCCTATGCGAGCTGTGCTCATTGACTGGGTTATTCAAGCACACGCACGGTTTAACCTGCTCCCCGAAACTCTCTTCCTTGCCGTCAATTGCATTGATCGCTTCCTGGCGCAGAAGGTGGTTACCCTCCCCAAGCTGCAGCTGGTCGGCGCCACTGCTTTGTTCATTGCTGCAAAGTACGAGGAGATAAATTGTCCCTCACTAAGCGAGATGCGCTATATTGTCGATAACTCGTACTCCGAAGATGAAATTCGCAAGGCAGAGCGCTACATGCTTTTGATGCTCAACTTTGACTTGGGTAGCCCTGGCCCCATGAGCTTCTTGCGCCGTATTAGCAAGGCCGATAACTACGACATTGACACAAGGACAATGGCGAAGTACTTCCTTGAAGTGACGCTTATTGACGAGCGCTTTGTGGGTCTACCACAGTCGTTTTTGGCAGCAGCAGCTCATTGCTTGTCTCGGATGCTGCTGCAGCTTGGTAGCTGGGTAAGTGGCTTGCTTGTCCTTTTTATTGTCGTACACGTGCACGTGCATTGCTAACAAACTTACCTCTCTCAATCAGTCTCCGGCTCACGTGCACTACTCAGGATACACCTACAAGCAGCTTCGTCCTGCTGTCGAGATTCTGGTGGAGTGTTGCTCCAATGCTAGAGTCCATCATGTTGCCGTGTTTGAGAAGTACCGAACACAGAAGTACAACTACTGCGCCGCCTATGTTGTAGAAGACATTGCCATGGGATTCCGCCCTCCGATGTTTCACCCTACCGTGGAAGAGATGATTTCATCGCTCGACCTGGCGGCAGCTGTGGCCGAAGAACGTGCCATGGCGCAGCGGGAGTAGATGGACCGTTACCACCATGTTCACGTCACAGTCCCACGGCAGATCCACCAGGTTGAGCTGGAGCTCTATAGATTTCTAGCTGCACTCAACCCCCCGCTCGGCTCCCCTGAGCTGCCGATGCAGGAGAGGACAGCGCTGTGTCACAATATTCGCGCACTAGACAGCCAACTCAACGCCATGCGCATGCGTCTGAAGATACTTGCATCAGATCTGGAGGCGTGTATATACCCACCTACACCCCAGCCACGCGTGCATCGTATGGCTATGGCGAGAATGCAGTACTGCCCTAAGCGCGAGCGGCCCCACAAGGTGATACGCGAACGTCGGTTGCCCCCAATACCGTTTCGTATATGAATACTTGAATGGTCCGCACCACGATGCTGTCCACTGTGAATAGTATTCGTGCCTTGAACCCAACTAGCAAGTATAGACGTGCCGTGCCGTGTCGCTGCTGCCCTGAGTTAGCTGGCTTCTATTGGAGCCTTGTCTTCTAGGGAGGGCCGCATGGTGGCCGTTTGTGTCTAGTTGGCGAGACTCGTCGCTAATCGATTGCCTCTATACCGCTTCTCACTCTTACGACTATTTTTATGACTCTTATGATGATCCGAATTGCACTTTTTCTTTTCTTTTTCTCTTCTCTTTTATTACATTTCGAAATGGCCTCTGGCTTAATATACCCTCTCTTATTTTCTCTTCCCAACAGACTCACTCTCGCTCCCCGAATACAAAGATACATCCTCTATAGACAGATATTATCACGGCCCTATAAAGAAGGCCACTGCGGCTATATTACCTCCGGACGTCACTAGTTTCGCATACACATTTCATGTAAGAAGGTTTATTTCTTTTCTTTTCTTTTCCTTTTTCTTTTTTCATGGGGGGCCTAGTATCACGCGAAATACTTTATGCTTTTCTCTTTCCATTGCTTTCTTTCTGAACTCTATTTTGGTCAAGTGGACTTTTTTGGTCTCGCCATTTTCTCTTTTCTTTGTGTGCTATTCTAGTTTTCTTTCCTTTTCTTGAGTTGGTCTTCATTGTTTCTTTTTTTCTGCGTACAACAATAAACTCTAAGAAGTAATACGTGCTTATAGATCGGTGGTTTGTTTTGCTTATTTTTCTTTTTTTTTTTCTTTTTTTTTCTACGAGGAAGAGATTGGGGCTTAGGGTGTTTGGCTTTTTTATATTCATACATACTTCATTCATCATCTGATTTTTGGCTTCTTTTGTCCCTTCTGCGTGCTTGGCTGTCGCGAGACTTTCTTTGTCGTGTACCTTATCTTATTCTCCGAAGAAAACGATGAAACACGGCACCTTGAACTGTTAGTAGAGTAGACCCTGATAGTCCAAGGAGATGAGGCTCAGGTGAGGATGGATCATGACGATATTTTTCTAGAGATAGCACCGGCTTATCCGCCGTTATATTGAATACATCGTTGGCGCCTGAAATACAGAAGAATCGTCTGTTGTTTCTGTGGCGGTGAGAGCTGAAGATAACCCGCTGCTCAGACCAATAGCAGATATTTAAGCTAAAGTGCTACGATGCTATTTGATACACGTGATCGATCCATGCTTGGAACAGGGTGACTGTGACTAAATTGATTCGGACGCTTGGGCATACTGACTCAAGGCTTTGGGAGTTCTTTGGGTAGCTCTGGCCTAGAACTGGCACGAGAACGCAACTTGGGCCGACTGACTCCTCTTTTCTTCTTCTTCTTCTGCAGGAAAGGGATTCGTCGTAATCCTGATCACGGAGAGGGCATGGCGGGGAAGAGAGAAGATGAAAAAAAAAAAAAAAAAAAAAAGGAAAAGACTTGGGCTGTGTGGTCAGGGGACTAACTGAAGGGGGAGGCGGGAGCCAAGAGAAACAACAGTAAGAGAGATATCAATGTCAGGAGGCTCAAGTGATTCAGGAAAAACTCAACAAAGCCCCGCAAGCATTGTAACATCGACAAGCAAAAAGACTGTCGCGGACGTCCCAAAGAGGAAAACAAATACTGGAAAGCGGAATAAGGCAGAAAAGAGCAGAGGGCAGAGGGCAGAGGGCTTTTCGGGGGGGCAAGGGGCGTCGTTGGAAGTAGTGATCGCAGTGATCGCAGTGGCCGCAGTGGTCGCAGTGGTGACACAGGCGTTGGAGCAGACAGAAGGTTAGGCGGTCTAGCCGAGCGGGGAGTTGGACTAAATGGAAGATGGAGAGCGAGCATGTGTTGTCGTTGGCTGGATGGAGAGTGCGACGTTTATGGGCGGATATTACGTGTGAGGTCAGGTTCCAGACCGTTATGCATGCAAGAGTGTGCACATGCGACCCTACGGACATATGTAAAGTAGACAGATAACGCCCTGAGACTAAACCACAGAACACAGTATCTAGCAGATTGTGAAGTGAGTCCAGCAGCTGGCGATCTCCAATCCAAGTACGCGAGTTGCTTCGGCCCTCAATCCTAGACTGACTCCCCAATTTACCCCACGATTTCCCTCTGGATTTGTTTCCCTCTATGATTCCTTTGATTCTGCTGCTCTCCAGTCTTCAGATGAGACGGAGACGGTACGAAGGCACACAAGAAGAACAAGGATAGGGCCAGTATTGCAGCCGAGCTCTGCTATAACACAGCTGTTTGGTTGGGCTTAGCCCGCCTAGCCCTGGCTTGATAGCCAAGCCAAGCAAAGTTTTCTCCTCCACGTTTCCTCCTCCTTCTTCGTTTTTGCAAGAAGGAACCAAAGGAGCCAAAGGAACGGAAGAGACATTGAGAACATGGAGGAGATTGAGTTGCAGTGGCCGGGTTAACGGAGGAACGGGCAAGATAAAATTTAGGGGGCCCTGGACCAGAGAAAAAGAGTGACAGCGATAAAGCGTTCATTCAAGCCGGGACTCTCCGCCCATCGGCTAGAAGGAAGTCAAAGGTCAAAGTAGAGCCAGTCATGCTGAAAGGGGGCAAAGCAAAGCAGATTGCACTAGAGTTGCTCTATCAAGACCACCTGTAGAATGAGACAAAAGGGGGGATCGGGGGTGCTAGGTGCGTTTAGATGTGCTGCCGGTCGAGGTGGAGAGGACAGACAGTGAGAATGAGAGCGAGGACGAGAACAAGAAGGTGCCGGCAAGCGGCGCACTATGATTGGCTGGACAAGGGAAGTTGAAGGACTGCACAGGCTTGGCTTGGTGATGTGAGGATCAGCCAATGGGTGGTGGGTGAGTGAATCAGAAAGAACAGCAAGCCGGCCGGCCTTAGAAAGTGGGCTACGAGGGCTTAGACTGACTCGTGTTGACCTGTCTCTTGCCTCGCATATGCTGCGTCGTGCTCTTGACTTACTTCAATCTTGATCACTCGCACACTACCAAGACGAAAGAAGGATCCTTTTGCTCTTCTGTGGCCCGTTCCCCTATTATAAAACGAGCAAAAAGAGCTCATGTGACTGATTCTCATTCCGCCTCCCTGAGCGTTGGAGTCCGGGTGTTTTGTTCTCATGGTAATTGCGTGTCTATTTCTCAAGCTTAAGCTGGTTTTATGTCCAGCAAAACCCACTAAAAGACAGCTAACCATCTGGCGGCCAGGCACTGGGTAGCCACTATAGATATCACTATAGCATCACTATAACAGCAGGCATCGCTACGGCCCAGCCCGCTAAGAACTGGAAGCTTGGGGCGCTGTAGCTGTAGCTGTAGCTGTAGCTGTCCACTGAGGATTATTAAAAAAGGGCGAATTAAATAAATAAAAGAATTAAAAATCCAACTTGGAGTCCGTTTGCTCTCCCGTTTTTCTTCTCTCTTCTGCTTCTACGTTGTTGTGTCTTTTTTTTTCTTTTTTTTTTCTTTTTTTTTTTCTCTTTTTTTTTCTCTTTGCCTTGCCGGCGTCTCTCTTCTCTTGTATCTTCTTCATTGCAGCTGCACATTTCTCTTTCCTCCTCCTTCTCCTTCGCTTGCTGTTCTTCTATTCAGCACCAGCAGCCTTTCTTTATCCTCCCTTCTCCCCCTCCTCCCTCCCTTCCCCTCCTTTCAGCTCCCCTCGCCGCAGATCGTACAAAAGTATGACGGAATTACCACCATCGTCATCCTCATCACAAGCCGTCCTGGCCCGCTTTCAGGCCGCTGCTGTCAAGGATGAGGCTGGCCAGCTCTTCATGGGTCCTGAGCAGTTTATGAATGCCATTGCGCCTGCCGGCGAAGACTATGTAAGTCAATTGTCAAATCTCTTTGTTATGTTCATGTATAGCCGAGTCATCGATCGCACTGGCTAAGCATCAAACAAAGTCAAAGCTAACCATTCTCAATCACTGTGTTTCTCCTGCTAGCACCGCATCCATCGTGACCAGTACGCCCTTCTCTTTCATGCTGCGGACCGCCAAAAGACCGGCAAACTCTCTCTCGCCGACTGGGAGTTCTTCGAGTCTCTGCTGGCCAAACCCGATGCCGAGTATCAAATTGCCTTCCGCCTCTTTGACGTTGGACGCTCAGGCCATGTTTCTTACGATGACTTCAAAAACGTGCTGGAGGCCAACCGCAGCCCCGATAGCCTTCCATTAAGCCTCGATTCCCAGTGGATGCGACTTCACCTGGGCACGTCCAAGCAGCGGCATGACATGGACTACCCGCAGTTTGCCCAGCTCTTACGCGGTATGCAGGGCGAGCGCATCCGCCAAGCCTTTGTTCATTTTGATCCCTCTGGCACTGGCTTCATTACGCCTGCTAACTTTGAACGCATTGTGCGCGAGACGTCGCGTCACAAGCTGTCTGACTACACACTGACCCGTCTGTCTGACCTGTGCGAAAACATCAATGGTAGTGGTGCGCCTAGCAAGGTCTCGTATGCCACCGTGCGAGCCTTCCGCAACGTCATTGATAGCATCGACCTCATCGAAAAGGTCGTTGTGCAAGCCTGTGCCAAGAGCCCCGACGGCAAGATTTCCCGCGATGATTTCTTTTCCACCGCAGCCCTTCATGCCCGCTTCCAGGCCTTCACTCCGGCCGAGGTCGACCTGCTATTCTGCTTTGCTAGCGCAGATTCTAAGGCGGACCGTCTGACCCCCGCTGACTTCCGCCGTGTTGTGGATAGCTCGTGGCGCAAGCCTGTTTCTCTTGCTAGTGAAGCTGCCGAGAAGGCCAAGAAGGACTCACAGCTGTCCTGGGGCCAGCAGGTACTGGTGTCGTCGTACAATTTTGTCCTCGGTTCCATGGCTGGCGCTTTTGGCGCCTTCATGGTGTACCCCATCGATCTAGTCAAGACACGCATGCAGAACCAGCGCACGGCCGGGCCTGCTGGGAATGCGCTCTACAAGAACTCCATCGACTGCTTCCAAAAGGTTATCCGCAACGAAGGCTTTTTAGGATTGTACTCTGGTGTGCTACCGCAGCTTGTTGGTGTTGCGCCTGAAAAGGCCATCAAACTAACTGTCAACGACTTGGCACGCGGCTACTTTTCGAGAAAGGACGGATCAATTCATGTTGGAGCCGAGATCATCTCTGGCAGCACGGCCGGTGCTTGCCAAGTGGTAAGACATGAAACAGACGCTTATATTCCCAGTACTACGGCCACTTACTAACCAACGTTGCATATAGGTATTTACCAACCCCCTTGAAATTGTCAAGATCCGCTTGCAAGTCCAAGGCGAAGCCTCAAAGACCAATGCCGCTGTCCCCAAACGCTCTGCAATGTGGATTATCCGTAACCTTGGTTTCTTGGGTCTTTACAAGGGCGCACTAGCTTGCCTCCTGCGTGACGTGCCTTTCTCCGCAATTTATTTCCCTGCCTACAGCCACTTGAAGCGCGACTTCTTCAACGAGTCGCCGTCCAATCCACTGGGCGTGCTGCAATTGCTGACTGCTGGTGCCATTGCCGGCATCCCAGCTGCCTATCTAACAACGCCATGTGATGTCATCAAAACGCGACTGCAGGTCGAGGCGCGGAAGGGCGACGTACAATACACGGGACTGCGCGATGCGGCCAAGAAGATCTGGCAGCAGGAGGGATTCCGCGCCTTCTTCAAGGGTGGGCCAGCACGTATCTTCCGCTCATCACCACAATTCGGCTTCACGCTGGCTGCGTACGAGGTATTACACAAGGCGCTGCCGCTACCTAGCCATCTGGCATCCCGCAAAGAGGTCAGTTATCTCGGCGACGAGATGGCACTCTATGCGCCGTTTGTGCGCAGTCGTAATGCGCTGAAGGCGGTGCTAGACCTGGATGAGAACTTTGGTCGGGTTGCGGCGCCTAATGCCAAGGCGTGGAAGGTGCTTGACAAGGCGGTTGAGGCTGTGTACTCGTAGGTGTGTTTGTCTACTTGCTTGCCAGCTTGTCTGTCTTCTCTCGTGCGCTTTTGCCCTGAGGCTGGGACCTATAAAAAGCCAATCCACACCCACATGCATATCTACACCTACATCCTTTCCACGTCTTCATTATTATATACCCCCGTCCCTTCTGTCTCCGACGAGAGCTTACACACATGTACTTGTCCTCAAATGCTCTCTGAGCTTCACCTACGTTCTCCCTTACTTTTACTTTGCCCCGCATCCTTTTGTGCACTATTTTCTTTATTTTGTAATTTTGTATGTGAATCACGCTCTGGAAGCTAGCTGAATCTTTCCTACTTTGTTACATTAAATGCATTGCCAGCTTTTGCTCACATTTGACTGTTTGGTATTCCGTCATCTTGTTTATACGGTATCCTGGCTATAATAGCACTAGTATCTTTGTTCCCATGTGTCCTAGTCGTATATCGTAACCCTAACCCTTATCTGCTAGCTAGGCGATAAGATAAGCATCCTTCCTCCACCAACGCGCTCAAGGTAATGAGCGAAGCAGCTCGAGCGGCTTGAGAGCTCCAAGTGCAACATCGTGAATGTTTGTTGTATTCTAGCTATACATCCGTCATTATCTGGGTTTTTAGCCCTGTTTTCTTTTTTTTTTTTTTTTTTTTTTTTTGCAGTCTTGCTTCGTTCACTGAATCTTGCGCTCGTTATATTTCCCAGACGAACTTTTCTTTTTTTTTTTCTTTTTTCTTTTTCTTTGGCTTTTCATTGCATTGTTTCTATTTAGTTTGTCTCTCTACATTTTCTTTCTTTTTCTATTTTTCTATTCTTCACTTTGATCCAACTGCTCTTCCTAAGATATCTCAACTCGTGGCCCTACGCAGCGACCCACGTCGCAAAGTGCTCATAGCTATCGGTGTTTGCAGCCATTTCTCCGGCTGGATCTCTGCCTCTGACCTATCCGACTGTCTTTTATTCACTCGTCTCGTCGCATCGCATCTTGATTTGTCTGTCAGCAGCAACAACAAAGTCCTAATACCAGTGACCTCTGGCTCGCGTGCTCCCTTTATCCATCGTCTACCCGAACATATTCCACGTGCCTACTGGCCTTTGTCGACTATTATCGCTACCTCTGGTCTCCTGGTCTCCTTTTTTCCCTCTTGTATTCAACCCGCTGAACCTTATCGAATCTCCTCCTCCTCCTCCTCCTTCCCCCCCCACTCTCCCCTGCACACACGACGCACTCTACGCCCCCAGCTCTCTCTTTCTCCATCCCCAGGGCGCACGTTCATGCACCATTAGGAGCTATGGGGTTCCTGTCGATGCTCTCTGTGCTGTTTGGGTGGGTCTATACTACATGCTGGTCATTGTCGTTCTACCCACAGCTACTACTAAACTTCCGTCGGAAGACCACAGCCGGAAGCACGATCGACCTTCCTTTCATCAACACTTTAGGTATGTTCTTGCTTTCATGCTCGTAGATCCGACCCCGTACCATGTTGGCCCCTGGTCCTGCTGGGATTGTCTATGTATGATGATGGGTGAAACAAACCCCCTGGTTCTAACAGGTCTGCAAATAGGATTTCTCGCTTATGTAATATTCACAACCTCCATGTATTACTCTCCCATGATTCGGGAGCAGTATCAGATCCGGAACAATGGCCACTTGCCGTCCGTTGCCTTTAACGATGTGGCCTTCGCTGCTCATGCTTTTGCTGCCTCATGTGCTATCATCAGCCAGCACTGGCCCAGCATTTGGGGCTTTGACCCTGCTGGCACCACGCGTGTCAGTCGCTTTATTCTCAGCGTCTGCTTCTGTTGTATGGCCGGCGTTGCTGGTGTCTCATTGATAGTCACCAAGACGGCTAGCTTCAAGACGGTGCGCGGCGAGCCTTTGGACCCGCGTGTCGACTGGTGCGCCCTGGACATGGTGTATGCAATATCATACGTCAAGCTGGTCGTTACACTCGTCAAGTATGCGCCGCAGATCATGCATAACTACCGTGCCAGGAGCACCAAGGGCTGGTCCATTGGCGGCATCCTGCTGGACTTTACTGGCGGCATCCTTTCAGTCGCCCAGTTAGGCATTGACTCGTATCTGGTGGGCGATTGGTCTGGCGTTACAGGAAACCCCGTCAAGCTTGCGCTAGGAAACATCTCTATGATCTACGACTCTATATTCATTGCGCAGCATTATGTGCTATATGCATCAGAAGATGAAGAGGATTTAGAGACTTTGTTGCCAACAGCAAGCGTGTCGAGGCGGTTAGACTAGACAGACAAGCCTTGAAACTTGGCTCAGCAGTCCGAGTCAAGGCACCCGGTCGTCGACCGTGATGGCACGCCACGATATTATCTTAGCTTCATGTGTATTCTCTTATATTTGTGCATCATACTTTTCTCCCATCCAAATTTCAAAGAAAACCCCCATGCATCCCAACCCTCCCAAGCAAAGACGCCTGCCTTCTGCTCAGTTTACCACTAATGAAATGAATCAACGTGCAACCTGCTTTTAATTTGACTATTGTTTGATTTCTACTACCAAGTCTTCTGTGGCAGAGCAAAGCCTGACCGGCCCATAAGTGAAGTGAGCTCCACTATTTGGACGAGGCTGTTGTTTCTGCCTGCGAGGCAGCTCAAAACTCCATAACTTGACCATCATCAACATGTGTTGTCAGCCAGACAACCCCAGCCTGACAACACACTATATGGAGGCACCATATTAACATGGCAACCATAATCTGAAATTACCATTTTAATCAGTTCATCTGTCTCCTATGATAGAGAAAAAAAAAGAAGAAAAAAAAAAAAAGAATTGTGCCTGTTTCAGAGCCTTGCTTCTGCCATATCATCCAAGACACGCCAGACCTCGACTAGCGCATGGCCTCGTTGCGCAGCATCAGATGCTCCGTTTTCTTGGTCTATTTTCTGATTCAGGTATCTATCTTGTGGCTTGGAAGATTCTAGTTACTGTAAGTGATCTTCACAATCTTTGATATCTTTGGGACTCGTTGTTGCTGGAGACGGCGCAGGAGAACGCTGGTGGCTACTATTCTCCCATTTATCCGCATCGACAGTTAGACTTGCGCCGGACCCTCAACGCGCTATCTTACTGGGCTTGACCTCTTCGGATAATTCTTTTATCGTCCAGTCGACACTTGTGTTGGAGCATCTATCCCACGCCATGGTGTGCGTGTTCACCCCAGGCTTCTTTGCCTGTGGCCACACCATTAGCGTCAAAATATCGTGCGAAACTGCTAAATGCAGCTATCTCAGCACTCACATGTGTGCACCCGCGGATCGTAGATGCACGACTGGTATACAGGTTCCAATACCCTGCCCTATTTGCATATATACAGCACATTGCATCCGCATGCCGGTCCGCGATCACAGCTACGGCCAGTATGCGGGCAGCGATCGGCCACGCTATGAGCCGTGGACGTGGACGGTTGACGAGAAGGAGGGTCGCTTCTGGTATCCTCGTGATCTAGGGTACGATCCGATCTACAAGTCCCAGGTCCAGGTGTTTCTCGATGCCATGGACCTTTGCTTTGTGGTCGGCGTGATTGATTGTTCCAGGCAGTTTCCGGGTGCTGGGTTAAAGGAATCAGATATCCCCGAGTTCCACAGTAGCGCTTTGAAGCTATTCAACCAGTCCCGGCGTCTAGAAACCGTAGATCCCGATGTTGCCAAGAAAAGGCTGGACGGCAAAGCCAGCCCCCATCTATGTGAGTAGACACAAGTAGATCGGCCTCCTTGTGTATATCGGCATCTGCAAGCATATATACTAACCTCCCTTATCCTCATATTAAACAGTTTCATCCTACCGCCATCAGTTTGCTTTCCCGCAGATGATTCTCGAGCCGTGGGACATTTTGCGCCGCGGCTATCTCTCTGCCGTGCAGTTGACATACCCTCCCGTCCCCCAGCCGCCCTTGTCGCCCCATCTCGATTATAATCTGCCCAGCGCAGACGAGACATCGCTCAATAGCTGGCTCAAGTCTTGGAGCCTGATGCCCCTGCCTCCCCCTGAACACACAGGCCCTCCCAGCGGCGAGGCCGCTCCGCTGTATACCTTCCGTGGACACACGGAAAAGCCGCTCAAACTCTGGACGGCTCCCGTTTCTCTCCCGCGCCCTGAACACCACCCCAAGGATTATCACAAGTACTTTGCCGAGTTCTACAACCCGGCTGTCAATCGGTACTTTCCCATAGAGATGCCTAATGTGTCTGAAAACAATATCTTTAGCCCTATGTCTAGGACCATGGGGGCCACGTCGGAAAGCACATTAATGACGGGGTCAAATAACTCGGCGAATCTGACCGCCACTACGGGCATGACTAGTGTTAGTTACAGTGTTAGCTTTGGCAATAGTGGCATGGACTCGGAATCACTGCAATTTGATCCAAAGCAGTATGAGGCGCTCTCAGACAATATGTCGGACGTGGATTATAATTATGATATTGACAGTGATGATGAAGCGTTTGAAGACTGGTAGATGTTTGTTGAGAAGCTACTTGCTCAAAGTATACACGGACCTTCTGGGACAGTCGTGCATCAATCAGGCTGTGTATTCTCGTGTCTATCGTGTTTCCTGGAAACTCACACATTCCATTACATGTAAGCACGTTTATTGAACGAGTATCTGTGGAATAGCACAGGTGCAGTGTCACTAGAGACACCCTGAAAAACTAGCTGTATTATACGATATTTGACGACGACCTGCTTTTAGCCTCTTGGCCGTGCGCACAAGCTGATTTCTATTCCCAAGCAAAAGACATGAGCAACAATTCAATGAAACAAAGAAATCCCCGATTCAACCGCTGTGTCGGTAGAATGAGATAGACAGGAAAAGGGTGGAGACTAAAGCAAAGTCGAATAGCAATGTAGTATCTAGAAAATGAACTAAAGAAGATAAAGAATAGGCATCATAAAGCGTAAATGGGAAGATGAGGGGGTGCGGGGGAGCGGGGGAGCGGGGGAGCGGGGGAGCGGGGGGGAGCGGGGGGGAGCGGTGAAAAGAAGAAGAGGAGGGATAGGTGAGCGCCCAGCAAAAGGATCTTGCACAACATGCCACTCGACTAGACCACTCCTGTTATACCCAATGGCTTCATTGCCTCTAAGTGGGTGGCGATGGAGTTAGGCACCGAGGTAGACTCGATGCTCTTGTGGCTTGCCACATCCGACATGGGGAGGGTCGACGTGGACAGCGACGACGACAGTAGCGACGGAGATGATGTGGGCGCCAATCGGGAATCCGGCTTCTCGTTAGTAGTAAGGCCCTTGGTTTGCACGAAGGCACTGGAGCGCACATGATCAGGGTTGCGGTTGTAGTACTGGTCGATGATGGGATGTACCATGACAGTCTGACGCGAGATTGTCAGAACAGAGTTGGTGGGAACATTGATCCAGTTTTCTGGCAAGATATTGTTAGTACAAGACACATTCGTGAGTGCGATCGATATGCGTGGGCGAGGACATGTCTTACCTCTCTCGAACGTTAGCGGCTCGCTGGCTACTAGCACAATGTCTGCGCCCTTGTCGTTGCGCTCCATGTGGTAGCAGTGGCCTTGGGTCTTGTTCTTTGCATCCAAAGACGCGGACGAGTTTACCTTTTCCTCCCACTGGGTGCCAGACGAATAGTAAAGACTTGCAGCCTCGTCGGTTGCCGAGCTGATGTATCGAGTGCAAATAGTACTATGGCCATCAGTCACAGCAAAGTTGAGCAGACTGCGGGTATCGACAGGCTCGTCTTCATGGACGCTAGCGGGGATGCTGTCGGTGAACTCGTTGATTTGCCGGATAGTCTCGAGAAGCGCCTTGCGTAGCACGGTTGGGCCAAACCCACCAGCCTTGGGTTCTACGTCCGGGTTGTGTCCCATGCGCTCAAGGGTGTCTAGAAACAGAGCAAAGGCCCATTCGCTGTCGGTGCCTCCACGAACGCTCAGATACCATTTGTCGGCAAGACGAGCGCCCAGCCGGCGTTTGATGTGTTTCCAACCACCGAGACCGCCGTTGTGCATCCACATCAGACTGCCATGGGTGAAGGGATGGCAATTGTCCTCGCTTAGCGAGCCCTCAGTGGTGGCGCGGACATGGGCAAAGATGAGATGCGAGGCGGTCTTGGATGCAATTCGCTGCAGATTAGTGCAGTTCCAGGCGGGGATAGTGGACGTAAACAGGCATGGTGCGTTTCCTAGTTTCGGATCGGTGTAGAAGCCAATGCCGAATCCATCGGCATTATTTTGGCCGCGACGGGTATCCTAAGAAGAAGAGAGGACAAGAGTGTTAGAGCAGAGCGTATAGCATGTAGATTGCGGTGGGTGTTGGGCGGGTGTTTGCTACAGGTCGTAGGAGAGAGACATACAAGACGCAAGCGGGAATCGTAGGACTGGCGGAGAATGGAATGGGCAGGGTCAAGAATTAGCTTGGAGAGCAGGATATCATCACTGCCTTTGTAGACCTGCAAGTTGTGGGTTGGTGTTAGTAGCTATTTTCCAAGACAGCCAGCCAGCCAGCCCCCCGATGGAATTGCCAGCGAAGTTCAGAGGGGAGAAGAGCACGCATACAAGAAAGCGACACATGCTTGCAGCCAATCAATCACTCAATCACTCAAGCAGAAAAAAAAACGTAGCAAATAACGATGGACAACAAAGAAGACACGGCGGTTTATGCGCAGGCAAGTAAGAAGGGAGGGAAGAAAAGGATATACGGTTCAGAGATTTTGCAGATGAACAAAGAACAAGGTCTAAATTTGGGCAGCTGGAGCAACAGACTAGCTAGCTAGTCTCTCTTTTTGTATCTAATCAGGCAGTGAAGTCGCGTGCTTCGCTTGCGCAAGTGTGTTTGTGACTGGACAGTATAAAAGGAAAAGGAGCCAGGCTCGGATGACGCAATTGAGTTAAGCAATGAAGCAACAGGCTAAGTAGGCGAAGAGTCAGAAGTCGCTTAAACCTAGATGAAAACAAGACCAAAGGGTGGCGAAAGAAGGGATAGAGGGAGAGAGACTAAAGAACAGTGTCCATAGACAGTGATGATTGATTAAACAGGCTGAAAAAAAAAATAATAAGGGACGATGGAGATTTTCTACGGGAAAGCCCCAAAATGAACAGGTGGCTGGCTGGCCTCGAGATAACGTGATGATCGTCAGGTGCTCATATAGACCCACTTTTCTTTTTATCTAGGGGGGGCCCAGCGGCAGCGAGCGGCAGCGAGCGGCATCTGTCTGTTTCGCTTTTCCCTTTCTTTTGTTTACTTTTTTTGTGTTGATATGCAACTGGCGGTAAGGTAACTCCTATCGTACAAAGGTAGATTTGTCTGATCCTCCTGGCTAGGCGTCAGATACGCCGGCGATAGCTTGCCCAGTTATGTGCCCCATCGTCAGTCTGTGTCTTTGACGACGATGGAAATGTTCTTCAGTCAACATTCGCTCTTGAGTATCCTGCCTGCAATCTGTTCATGCTTGGCTCAATGAAGGTGCTGGGTGATAAACCAGAGGGTGTATCGCTCTGTGTACTGCGGACTACCGGAATTTATGCATACCCTTGGCCTGCAGTTCTTACGCATCACAAACCAACAAGTGAGTTGGTGCTGCAAAGCTTCCAATCTTTTTTGCCTTATTACCCGCAGTCTTCTATTTCATAACCTCGATCGCAGAATCAACCTCCTATTAGCAGGCACTCAAGCACTTTGGAAGTCAGAAAGGTGCTTAGATTGAACATCCCTCCATTCCAGTGAGCATACAATCCGTAGCAGCGAGTAGCCTCAGTGCCGGATAGACTCAGAAACTACTCACAAGCTAAAACTCTACCCCAGGGAGGAAAGACGCCTTGCTAGAAGGCTTCTATAAATGGAGTCTAGGGCATGGGGACGTCTAGAAGCTCTGGAACGATATAGAAGCCGCATCCTCTGGATCAAGAGGGGCCCTAGCAAAGGGAAGACCCATGATTATTTATGGTATCATCCATGAGTCGGAGCTTGGCCCACCAGTCGCTATATCATGTCTTCCACTAATCCATAAGTATCTGCCAGATGAACACGGCAAGGGGCTACTGAGAGACCTGGTCTATCGTCGGGCTGAATCTCTGACTGTATCTTAGCCTTGGTGTTCCTTGGCTCGTGAGCCTGCTCTTTGAACGCCTGAAACTATGGCGCAATGGAGTTGAAACAACACCAATCTCATCTTGTCCAGTGAGTAGCCTGACAATCTCGAACGCACTACTATTTAGGCGAACACTGTACGTACTGTAGAGTATTGATTGCATTGTTAACTAAACTAGTCAAGCACCCATCCAATATGATCCTAGTGCATTTGAAGTCGTCGGAAGGCAGCAAAGAGGCCAAGGGCATAGCCCAAATGTAGTAACTGACATGCACTTGGAACACACAGTAGCCCCAAAGCATGTTTCCTTGCAGCACAACAAGCTTTTACTACGATACCAATGCTGCCCAAGATAGTCTCACAGTGCGGTGATCTTAGGATGGTGGTTAGCTTGTCTAGGGTTACATACAGCCAGGGTTATATGGACTGATGACTAATCAACCACGGAGCACAGTATTTAGTAAACTCAAATAGCACCGTCCCGTGATAATACTATACCAAATATCTCCCGCAGCCTGACTCCCCGCACAGTGTATAACAGTGCATACAAGTGGCAGGGCATTTTTTACGGTCCTCAAGTGTCACCACCAAATTATCACACCTTCACATAGCAAAGGCCAAACCAAGTCTCGATCTCCTATTCCAGATCAAACTAGGAATCTCCTTATTCTTTGTTGGCACCACTGAAGAAAAAGCCCCTAGCTTGTGAACGGCCGCCCACAAACTCGAGGCTTTCCCCCGCCAGTCAAAGTGATAGCAGGGATTCCAGTGGTATATCTCGACACCCAATATAGCTTAAGCCCGCTGCCAGCCAAGCCCAGGCCAGTGGACAAGCCAACCCCTCCAGTTTCGGGTTTCGGCTTGGAGAACAAAGGAAGACGTGAAGAATTCTTGTCGTTGACTTCTTGCTCACGAAGCTTGACTTGCTGCGCTGATCTCTTGCCCTTGTCCGTCCCAACAAACAAGTACAGCCTGCTGTATCATCTCTCTCGAATTCTCTTTTCCCTTTGCGTTCCTAGAAACCCTTTCTACCCTTGCTTTCTCCCCTTGCGTATAATATCCCCCCCACCATGAGCGGTCGGCTGCTCGCCCGGGGTCGTCTTCCCCAGCTTGGCCGGGTGCCGAATCACACGCAGCTTTCTTTCCGATCCTTACCGTCCACCCACGTCGCTAGAACCCCGGCTACCACTGCCGGCCCGACATCGAGTGCTGCTGCTTCGCAGGCCCGCACATATCTACGGCTCCCTACAGCCGGCCTACTACGTGCCGATGCTGCCGTCCGTGCTACCCGCAAGAGGCTCTGGCTGCCGGGAAATGCCTTCCACAATGCTGTTATCGTGCGTAATGCTTCGTTTGCTCGTTTCTTGCCAAAACTTGTAGTCAAGTTCGTGCGCATTCCCGCCATGTTCGGAGGCGTTGCCATTGGCGCTTTTGCCTGGGTCCAGTATCAGGCTAATCGTATGCTCATTCTCTTTCCCTCCCGTCAAATATGGCTAAAACAGCTCAGGTGCTAATATACATTCATTTAATAGAGGCCGGCGCATATGCTATTGATGTGTTCAACAAGACCGTTGATGGTATCACCGATGTGACTTCCAATATATTTGTCGGAGCCCAAGGAGTTGCCAATCAGACTATGCAAGGCTGGCAAAATACAAAGGAAAATATGCCCGAGTGGGTAACCAGTCTTATGACTCTGCACGAACAAATTGGCACTGGTGATGACGGCGGGTCTGGCAACGGCAACGGCGGCAAAAACCCAAGCAAAGCAGAGTGTCCCCTGCGGCTGCAGCGGCTGGCGGAGCTGCCGCCTTTGGTTTCTCGCAGGATGGCGACTCTCATAAGCAGGAGGAAGCCGCCCGCGATGACCAGATGATGGTGCTCACTAAGAAAATGATTGAGATTCGCAATATCCTCAAAAACGTCGGCCAAAGCAGCACACTAACCTTGCCGTCGATTGTCGTCATCGGCTCGCAGTCGTCTGGAAAGAGCTCTGTGCTAGAGGCACTTGTCGGCCACGAGTTCCTCCCCAAGGGCGCCAACATGGTTACCCGAAGACCTATTGAGCTGACTCTAGTCAACACCCCCGACTCGCACGAGGAGTACGGCGAGTTCCCCGAGCTAGGCCTGCGCAAAGTTACCGACTTCACCTCTATTCAGCGCACCCTGACTGAGCTCAACATGGCCGTTCCTGAGAGCGAATGTGTCTCAGATGACCCGATCTTGCTCTCCATATACTCTCCCAATGTCCCCGACCTGTCTTTGATTGATCTTCCGGGCTACATCCAGGTTGCTAGCCGCAACCAGCCATTGGAGTTGAAGCAGAAGATTTCAGAGTTGTGCGACAAGTACATTCAGAGACCCAATGTGATCCTAGCCATCTCCGCTGCTGATGTCGATCTGGCCAACTCTGCGGCCCTCAGAGCTTCTCGCCGGGTAGATCCCCGCGGCGAACGCACTATTGGGGTTGTGACCAAGATGGATTTGGTGGATGCCGCCCGCGGTGCTAGCATCTTAACAGACACCCAGTACCCCCTGCGTCTGGGCTATGTCGGTGTTGTCTCCAAGGCTCCCTCTACTGTCGGCCTTTTTGTTCGTGGCTCAAGTAACTTGATGTCAGCCATCACTAAGAACGAAAACAACTTCTTCAACTCCCATCCTGCAGAGTTTGGTGGCGAATCCGGTATTAATGTTGGCACTAACACACTGCGCAAAAAGCTCATGCATGTGCTGGAACAGACCATGTCGTCTAGTCTACAAGGCACTAGTGATGCCATTCGCCAGGAGCTTGAAGAGGCTACCTACGAATTCAAGGTGCAATACAACGACCGGCCGCTGTCCGCTGAGTCGTACATGGCTGAGAGTTTAGACTCATTCAAGGTGGCCTTTAAGCACTTTACTGAAGAGTTTGGTCGCCCCCAAATGCACCAGCTTTTGAAGAATGAGCTGGACCAGAAAGTGCTAGACCTTCTGGCAGCACGCTACTGGAACAAGCCCATCCTAGACCTTAGCCCTGCTCGCCCTGAGCCTGACAACATAGCCGATCTTCCCCGTGCTGACCCGGATTCACTGTACTGGCACCGCCAACTGGATGCGTCAGTGTCAGCACTGACAAAGCTGGGTGTCGGTCGTCTAGCTACAACTGTGGTTGCTCACTCAATTCAATCCAACATCGACAGCCTGATCAACGGCTCGACTTTTGTCAACCATCCGTTTGCGCGTCAAACCATTAACGAAGCAGCGTCGACAATTCTTAACGAGCGCTTCTATAGCACCTCGGACCAGGTGGAGAACTGCATCAAGCCGTACAAGTTTGAGATTGACATTGAGAACCGCGAGTGGAACCAGGGCCGCGATAATGCCGCCGTGCTGCTGAAGAATGAGTTGGCCGACTGTGATGCAGCACTCAAGAATATGGAAAACCAGGTCGGCGGCCGTAGAAAGTTGCGTGAGGTTATGAACTTTGTCGATAAGGCACGCAAGGGTGACGTGGTAGTTGAAGGTGATGGTCATAGCGGAGCCGGTGGGTTCAGTGCGGCCCTACTGGCCAAGGGTAAGTTTGGGTCCTATACTCAGCTCTTCGCCCCGGATAGTACTAACATTCCGTTTTCTTCTCTTATTTTTCACAGGACGCGAGGCCATCTTCCTCCGTGACCGTTCGGATATCATCAAGATGCGCTTGATGGCCGTCAAGTCGAAGCAATGCGCCGATCTGGCTAACAAGTACTACTGTCCCGAAGTATTCCTCAACGCTGCAGCCACCAAGCTCGCCTCGACGGCCGTGCTCTTCCTCAACGTTGAGCTACTATCTGAATTCTACTACAACTTCCCGCGTGAGCTGGACCTTCGTCTTGGCCGTCACCTGAGCGATGAGGATGTGGAGCGTTTTGCCAAGGAGGATCCCAAGATTCGTAAGCACCTTGACGTCATCCGCCGCAAGGAAATGCTGGAGTTAGTCCTAGAGAAAATGGAGAATCTCAAGCAGCTTGATGGAAGCCGGATAGTCGAGTCGGGCACAACGAACGGCCGTGGAGGCCGAAACTCAGCCAAAAAGGACCAGGAACGTGGCCGGTGGGGTCTGTTCTGAGCAAACTCTTTGGCCGGGGGCAGGGCTTAGGAAATCCGGGTTGCTGTACTATGCTGTCTAGAAGACCCTGCCTACAAGCTTGAAGCTGACCTGGGCTTGTGTGTATTTCTTTTTCTTGGCCTTTTTTTTTTTTTTGGGGTTTGAAGCAAACCAGCAGCCTGGACATTTTTCTTGTTTCTTCCTCCCCTTTCCCTTCCAACGGCTTGGTCGTCATTTGCTATTTCACGCTGTTATGAAACTTTCGTTATGTACTTCTGCCCCTTAACCTCACTGTTCTTTTCTTCATGTTTTCTTCTTTTTGCTTTCTCTCTTCTTCTATTGCTGGTGCTTCGGCGTTCCCATTTGAATACTCTTACATATACTATCACATGTTGCATGGTCAAGAGCATCTTTGTATTATTTGTGTACAGTAAATATATCATCACAACAAATGAATGTGTTGCCCATTGCTTGGAATATCGCTACAACTATATCCATTGATACGTTATGTTTATTCTCGATGCCCCTCCCTCAATGGTTTAAACTCATGTCAACCGTCGTCTGCAGCGTCACCTCCCAACGCAAGCTACTTCCTTGGCCATAGCCTTCGCCTAGTCTATTTTGCACCAGATTGCTAATGCGTGTTCTTAGCTTTCCCAGGGCTTGATCGTCGACGCTTCTCCTAATGCGAAGCTTCAGACTGGCCAGCCCTAGGCCATAATGTACCTGACAAAACTGCGCATCCTCCACCTTTGCGACCTCGGGCTCCGATTCGATCTCGCGCACAACGAGCGGGACGCTATTTTCGCTTGAGAAGAACCCCGTCGATGTCCCACCATAGGACATGAGCAGCATCAGGCCTTGAGCAATCGCAAGGCGAAAGCCCAGTGCAAACATAGCCAGAGCAATGGCGGCGCAAATGCCGTGGTCCATCCACGAGTAGTACTTGATACTAAGGACGGGCATAAGCAGTAATAGGGCCGAGAAGCAGAAAGCAAGAAAGTGAAAGGGGTTAGCGATCAGACTCGGCAATGACGATAGGTACGATACGCGCATAGCCTTGGCTATTCGCGCATGGTTACGCAGACCATAAGCAGATATTAGAGTGCTGATGATTGCAGCCAGACTAGCCCAGTCCATCGCGCCAGTACTAACACGCGGGTGGCTATGGCCACCATGACCGCCATGATTGTGGCCCTCACTATGGCCACGATCTCCATCCAAGCCTAGACCAGCGACTAGGCCGTCCTCGGTCACATCAGAAAGGAAATGCTTTACATTGTGCGAGACAAGATCGAAGCCGCCAAATAATAGAAACACGCTCATGGCAAAGCCGGCAAGCACTTCGGCTCGCTCCAGTCCAAACGGGTGACGAATGCTACTTCGACGCCAAACTTCAAAGTTGCCCAGTACATCAACCGCCACACAAATAGCGGCACTTCCGGCATCAAAGAACACGAGATGAGACAGTGCCATCATGGCAAGCGACCCGTGAGATTCGAAGAAGACAAAAACAGCAACAGCAAGATGACACAGGCACCAGAAGGCACGGATACGCTGCTCATGTGACATAGAGTCGCGTGCTTCTTTGAAGGTTGGCACAGGCAGCGACGCAGGCAAGACTGGCGGAGGCCGTTGAGGCGGCTCCTGGAAGATCTGATGCTGGGCAGATACACTGCTGTGTTTGTAGCGATGGCCTCTGCGCTGGCCGATATTCTGCGCGCGGGAGATAATTAGTTAGCGGGAAAATCATAGCAAAAGCGTGCGTAGAGCAGCGCATATTCCAAGATAGAAAGGGGGGGGGGGGAGGGCTGGTGCTATTTACCGCGCGGACAGGCGACGTGGAGAGTTCTTGTGGCTGGAAATTGAAAGGTGACACGCCGGCCGCGGCAGGCAAATCACTGCCGGCAAGCGACGACGACGACTGCGGTGAGCCCGAGGCCGAATTATTGTCTGCCATCGAGGGCGGACAGAGATAGTTATTCTTGGTGGTAGCACTGACGTGACGCCGTGGGGTAGTGGTAGACCCAAGAGATGCGCTGTTTTGGTAGGGCCGGGAATAAGACAACGATGACGGAGATTGCGAGCGAGAACGCGGCTGAGAATAGGAAGCGGAGTGGGCGTGAGCGTGAGTGTGAGTGTGAGTGTGAGTGAGAGTGTGAGAATGGGAGTGGGAGTGTGTATGATGAGCAAAAGAAGCCTCAGGCCGAGACTGGCCAAAGCCCCCCGCGGTAAACGACGGCACACGAGGCTCGTCCATGCTCATGCTTTGGCTGGAAGGCCGGTGCTGTAGCTCCTTAGGCTAATGGGATAGTGTCCTATAGGTCCAACAGGTGTATGGTATGGTATGGCCTTGTGGCTCTTGGATCCTGACTCCTGGCTCCTGGCTAGGCCCTGCTGTGTTGGTTCTATTTTAGTTTGAGGCTTTGCGCTGGTCGGGCAGGACAGAGCTGCTTGCTAGTCCTTGATTGTGTGTGAAAGGATAAGCGGCGGGATAGATAGAAGCGCCGCACGCAGGACAGGGTTGTATTGGGGCTGGGGCGGTGCTGCGAATGGTAGTCTAGAGCTGGAGATTTACGTGCAGTATACGGCGGGTGTTATAGAGGCAATTCTGAAGGTTGGCTATATTGGCGATAGTTTGGAGAGCCGGACAAGCCTAAATGAAGAGTGGGCAGGAAAAGTAAAAAAGAAAGCCTATATTCACAGCTATTAAGTCAACGAAATAGCAATGGACGCGTGCTATGTTGCCATCAGGCCTGTGCTTGTTGTATCTGTATAGCAGTAAGCAAGCGTCTTGTGTTGGTCTCTTCTATGTATAGAAATTGGAGATGGCCTGCGACACAGCGCCACACTACCAAAAGCGGGTCTGACGCCACATCACTCATTACGCCACAGATAGATCATCAGTTCCATCAAGCCTAGCTTCCCCTCCTCCTCAAAGTCCTCCAAACGCGTCACGAGCGTCTACGGAACCGCTGCCGCGTTTGTCTCATCATTCCTGCAGGTGATAAAGACAGATTAGCCGCGCTCAGCCCTTCTTCCTTCGTCACCCCTTCGTCTTGCTCTCGGTCTCCATATCGCCATTGCCTTATTCCTCATGCCCCCCTCCCCCCTCGTCCTCTCGTTGCTTGGGGGCCCTGTCATGAATTTTGTTTCTAGTTTTCAAGAGGGCGGGCAAACTTGAGACTACCCTTTAATATCAGCCTTGATCTCGTGCCATATCATGCACTTGAGAGCGGCTCCTACAGCGGCAATCGTTTCTTTCCTATCCTCATCCATCTCTTTTGTTGTCCTGCTATCTGCTCTTCATATCTAGTTTTCTCTCCTCTTTGCTCTAGGACAGCCATAAAGACCCCCTCTTGTTTCTTCCCGTTGCAATGTTCCTTTATACTTGTACTCTTCTTTCTGCTATACATGCCGTCTAGATGACAACACTTGTCTCTACTGCTCCGCTAGATACTCCTGCTTGTTTTTCTTTTCTACTTTCTTCCTCTTCCTCTCATTAAGCAAAGTCTAAGCCTTGTTACTTCACTGCTGTTACTATCACTGGCTCTCCAACAACCCTCCATGGCACTGAGGACACCACTCAACCTCCGCCCGCCAAGTTAGCTCCCACCACATCTAAACACCACAACTGCTATCGCCACTTCTTCATCGTCACGCTCTCCCACCCACCATTGCCTGGCCTGGCCCGGCTTGGCCTGGCCTGTACAATGCCGTCCTCAAACTCAAATGGCACAGGTAGCAGCTTATTCATGAAGCTTCCTTTCCTTCGGACTTCAAACAGTACCGCCAATAACCGTTCCAATACTACCGCCCCGTGTCCCTCGTCTCCCTCCTCCACTTCTGCGCCTCCTGCCACCGTTGGCGATACCAACTCCCACAGTCCCGCCTCGTCGACACCCGCCGTCGCGACCTCTTCCTGGACATCCTCTTCTCTTTCTTGGAACATCCCTCTTTCACCCTCATCTATCTCCAGCTCGACCTCATCTGCGCGAACAGCCCCTCGCACCAGACCTCGTAAAGGCTCGCTACGCAAAGTTGCTCTTAGTCGTGGGGCAGCTCAGCGACGTGAAGCCCGTGACCAGTTTGTACTTGGTACACAGCTATCAAACACCCCTACGGACATCACAAACGCCTCGATAGCGCCCGATTCTTCTAGCACCGTTAGCAGAAATGAAGCCAACGTCACCACAGCGACATCGAGTGATTCAGGCCCTAGCCCTCGCAGCAGCACCGAGAGCGAGAGCACGACGCCCTGGCCTGCTTTCGAGGACATGATCAACTCTAGAGGCACAGGGATAGGCGTCTCTGTTAACCCCTATACCTCTACCGACGACGATGACGATGATGCCCTGCATATCAAGCGCAAACACATTAAAAACACTATCGGTACTGGGGGCCAGCCCCGCAGTCCTTCTTCTAGCAGTGCGACAGCCACGCCTTCAAGTTCCACGCGGCCACGGGTGCCAAACTCGGTAGTTTCGCGCAAGAAGACCAGTAGCAACTCGAGCAACATCCAGCAGCTTTTTCCACAAGAGCTGCATGTACAACAACACCACCGCAACAAATCGAAATCTTCAAAGGGCCGCGGGCACATACATGCTCAGTCCTGCTCACATTCGCACTCCCATTCACAGTCCCTCCGCTCTGTGCCTAGCACTGGAATCGCTGGCAGTAGCAGCAGCGCCATTTCAAGCACCAAACCCAAAACGAACCCATCGCCTCTGAGCAACGCTTCAGTCCCGCCAGCTAGTGCCGTGGTCATCCCCCTCCCCGACGAAGAATGGGACTATTCTGAGACGGCATGGTGGGGCTGGATCATTCTAATCACCACATGGATCGTATTTGTGGTTGGCATTGGCTCTTGTTTTGGAGTGTGGAGCTGGGCTTGGGATGTTGGTACCACACCCTACGCGCCACCAGAACTGGAGGATGATCCGACCCTACCCATCACAGGCTACTATCCAGCCCTCATCATCCTATCAGGTGTAATGGCGTGGGTATGGGTGGCGATAGCGTGGATGGGCATGAAGTATTTTAGACATGCCAAGATAAGCGGCGACTAAAAGGGATGTGGCCCAAAGATGCGCATGTTCGATTTTGTATTTGGAAAGAGGTCTTTGGCAGACGTAATGGGTGGTCTTTTCTAAAATTCACGATACGTTTGATGATTATAAATTGCTGTTAATCTCAGTTAAGTATACACCAATGAATACAGTAGAGTCTGATACCAATAGGTCGGTAATCACAATGAATTGCTCGGAACACAATCGCAAGCCACGAACCATCAAATTCTCGAGAAATATGGTTGGATATTCATCCACGAACAAGAGATTGAAGAAAAAAAAAAAAAAAGAAAAAAAGCTAGAAACATGATTGAAGAGAACAAGAAACAAGGGAGTTTGCGACAACAGAAAACTCTACCAAGTGAATAAAACAAAGAACAAAAACTTATGACAAAAGTGTTCCTGATCTGTAGCAGCAAAACCTCCAAGTTAAACCGATAACAAATCCAAAAGACAAAAGACGAAAGAAGAGAGGCCATGCAAAGACTGCAGTACAGGCAGATGGAGGAGGATATAGTCGAAACTACATCCATGAACCAAGGAGAAAAAAAAAAGATAAAAAAGATATAAAAAAAAAGATAAATATAACAAAGAGACAAAGCCTTCGCGCCGGATCTTCCACTTTCGCAGAGCTTGGCGCCGAAGTTCTCTTGTTTCTTTTTTTTTTTTCTTGCGCTGTTCAAGCTACCTCGGCATCCTTGGCCGCTGCTGTGTTAATCAGCTTCTGGTACTTGTCCATACGCTCCTGCTCTTCTGTCATTATATTGGATTTTGGAGTTGTCATCCCCACGGCATCGACATGTACACCGGCCCTGTTGCCCCAAAGCACACCACCATTCGCTGGCTTATTCCGAACAGATGTGTCCGCTGTAGCAGTGCCTCGTGAAGCGCTCTGGGCCGCAGGCGTGCTGGTGCGCGAGTCATCAAGTGCCATCATCGAGACCTCATCGTCTTTATCAACGGCAGGTGATGAGGATGATATTGATGGACGTGGCAGCCGCATGGCTAGCAAGATATACTCAGCACGCGTCATATTATCCATGATATCGTCCATATAGCGACGGACTTCATTTTCGGGTGCTACAACACGTGCGAGGCTTTCGAGGTGACGGCCTGATTGACTGGATATACGGATCGTCACAGGCTGGTAGTAATCCAGATCAGGATCACCGCCATACTCAGAAAAGCTACCTTTGCGAACGATGAGAAATGATGCTATCACATGCTGCAGGCCGCCAGGCTTGCCTTGTACAGGATCCAAGATACTGAATCTCGGAAAAAGGTAGCGGTCTCCGTTGCTCCCAGCAAACTCAAAGACTACTCCTGAGATATCGGGTATGGGCTTGGCTGTGGAAGGGAGCTTGGCACGTGATGCCTGTGTCGGTATAGCAGTCTGGACTGCAGACGATGATGCCGGGGACGTAGGGAGACTATCACCTGCCGCAAGACGTGGCTTGGGTAGTTGTTTCAACAACTCTTCAAGTGTGTTCTTGAGGTCCTGTGGATCCATGAACCGTGGTTGCCCATTGGCAATGCGACTGATTATTGCCCTAGTTGTAAGGGGCTTGTCCAAGGCATCCTTCACCAAAGCCACAACAAGGGGATCGCTTCCGTTTGGAGGACGGAGGTCTGCTGCGCGCTGGGTGGGATTAGACCGAAGGACAACGCCTATTATAACATTGACCTCGTCTGCAAAATACTTGACTGATCTGCCATCTACAATGACGCGATCTGCAGGTGGAGAAGGCTTTTTTTGACTTGCGGTGATTTGGTCTATAACTTGCTGGAACTGCGCTAATTCGTCCAGACTCGCGCGATTTTCGGCCACCTTTTTCATCATCTCACGCAAATTCTCATCACTGCTAGCCCTTTCAGCCAACATGACAATAACAGGGTCTGGAGCTTTGGGACCAGCTTGCTGTTGAGGTGGCTGAGCTTGGTAGGGAGGCTGAGGGGGAGTCGGCTGTTGTGTTGGAGTCACTAAAGGAGGTGCTGCAGGCGTCGTTGCTGGTGCCATTGGCTGAGATGCAGGACCTGGGGCAGCTGGTGCGGGTGGGTTCGCGTTTTGTGTTGAAGGCTGATTCCCGGGATTTGGGGGAGGCGGGTTTGCTACAGGCAGTTCTGGTTTCTGGACAGTCTGAGGACCCGGTGTGCATGTGCCGTTACGGGACTCGCCCACAGACTTGGGTGGATCGGACGTCGTGACAGCTGGCGATACAGGAGCCGCGGTGGTCTGTTGGTCAGATTCATTGGCTTGGCGGGTTTTTGCCGGGGCTGGTTTTGAAGGCATCGTGCCATTTGGAGGACCATACTGCAATATGGGGCGATGCGTGGTGTTCGACTGCTGCTGTGAAGTCGAAGACAAGGTAGTAGATCCTTTTTGTGCAGCCTTGAGGTCCTTGATACCAAACATCGTAGCTTCAAACACATGCGGCTCGATGCAAATAGTAACCTGGCCCAGTTTGAACATGGAATCTTTGGCTGGGTTTTTCGCATCATCAATCACTACACCTTTTTTCTTGGTTGGCTTCACCCAATACTTTTCAAAAAGACCTTCAGCAATCCACTTTTGCCTCGACCGGTTCAATGATTCGGCCATAACGCCACTATTAAAGGTTAGACAATGCTTATGTAGAGATGTGTTGGCATAGTGTGCACTAACGTTTCTTTGTAATCCTGGTAGTCTTTGGTAGATATATCATCGAGTGGCAGTGGTCCCAGGGTAGGCAAAGGCTTCCCGGGCTGTGTGGAAGTTGGTAGATGTGTTATGGAGTCTTGTGGCGGCGGTGGCTCGGTAGCGGGGGCTGTTGTTGCATTTTCCGAGCGGGTTGAGTCTTTGTCGGGCGTCATGGTCCGTTTCTTAGAGACATGTTCGATACGCGACGCTGCCCGCGGTGGCAGCTTGCGCTTGCGATCCATACTGGAATGATGCAACGTAGAATATGCTTTATGTACGAGAGCTGAGGTTGTGATCGCGAGAGGAACGAAGAGACAATAATTCGACCTAATCCAAGTAGTAGGGCTCAAGCTGGCGACTAAAGAGGCTCGATACTTCTAGAAGGATGCTTCAAAGCTCATCTCCACCTAGACAGCAGCCATGGTCTACCTATTCAACAAGACAGACGCGGTTATAGAAAGACGAGCCCGGCGGATAAGACTGCAAGTATAAGCAAGATAACGTGCGGATACACGATAGGTATTTGTACAAATGGAGACAGGACCAAAGACGAGTGGCGCACGAATGAGACAAAGAAGAGCCTGTCGGGAGAGTGAAAGGATGCGGCAAGGCGGAAGTGTCAAGCCAAGACTAAGCTATGTTATCCCGTGTTAATTAGTAGAAGACAGAGCCGCCTGGCAGAAGGGCTTTTTTTTCTCGGAGGCTTCCCAAGGCTCAGCGGCAGACTAGAGACCCTAAAGTAGAATAAAATGGGACGAAAACCACTTTGGGTGGAAGGTTAATGAAAGCAAAAGAAACTTATGAAGATAGAAAAAAAAAACATGTAAACGAGGACAGAAAAAAAAAAGAAAAAGAAGGGAAAGAAGACGCGATAAATTGTGGGAGAGGAAATACTTGTAAGAGCCAGCCAATCCTTCCCTCAATGTAACTGCGGCTGCTCTGCTTCTACTACTGTCTTGCCTCAGCGTTTTCAGCGTTTTCAGCGTCTTCAGGCTTGGGCTGGCTGGTCTTGGCCCTCCTCTCGCAGTTCTTGTCTGCTTGTTCCGCTTGTTCTTATTGGGCTTTGGCCCGATGCACTCTTGGGGGAAAATCCAGAGGTGGACCACTATTATGTAATCATACGTCCAATCAGAGCTACAGGTCGTCGCAAGCCCCATAATTTTCGTGCGCCAATGACCCACTTTTAGCTGCCCACACTTGACGACGAGTGGTAGTGCAGCCCAAATCCAGTCAAATGTCCAGCCAGACCAGGCGAAGCCAGGCAGCGGGCGTGTAGGATAGATGGGATGGAGGGGCTCCATAGGTCAGGGTGATTGTGACGAATGAGTCCAGCGTTTTTATGCATAAAAAGCTGATGCGGGCTAGCTTTCAGTTGGTGTGTTGTGTAGTTGCTTTAGTCATGTCACGTGCAGCAATGGGCTCATCACCATTAGGCAATAACCAGTAATGCTCATTCTCCCCTTGAAGCCACGCCACAGACGGAAGGTAGCCATGAAGTTGCCAGTCTTTTGTATGGAAATTTGTGCGATTTGTGGGCCAAGGATCCATCTGCTATTGTATGCTTGGCCCTATGCAACTCTGTTTTGCAGCAACAATAGAATAGAGTGGGCAATCGGTAACCCTAGAGAATAGAATGAAGGGGGCTTTCGAGAAGCTGCAGGAGTCATTAGTCATCACAAACAAATTAATTTTAACGCATCCTTCCGCGATGTTTAAAATGCTCAGACCATGTCGAAAATAGTCACCCTTTTCCACCAATCACAATTTTGGTCGTAAGTATGTGTACGTATAGATATAGGAACACTGCTTTTATGTGTCTGGGCAAATAGTACAATACAAGCAAGGAATTATGTATGCAATAGCTTATGCAACGCGAGGGTTACAAAGTAAATGCCCAGGGTTAACTGTTTGGAGGAAGGGGGGAAATAGAAACTTATCTTGAAACAACTCTGTAATACTACAGAAGACAGGCCTGACGATGAGCTAACAGCGTTGTAAACAGTAAAGTCGAGCAACCAGCTGGCAGCGACAGGCCTATACTCACAGACATTGAACTTGTGTCACAACAAGAACGACATAACGCATTATATTAGTTGGCCAACTGACATGGTGTTCCCTCTATCCATCACGTTGCGTCGCGCAAGCAAGAGACAGGGTTGGGTTGGACTAGTTGCTGTGCGTTGTGCGTCCAAAATATGCACGCTGGGTTCGTCTAGCTATGGCAACGCGCTGGGGCCAAAGATTACGAAAAGGGGATTGAGTGGCTCATCGCGACGACGGACCACCACAACAGCCAACAGTCAGCATGACAACAAGCATAACAAGCCAGAGCTTGCTGGCACGTTTTCTTTTTTGGAAAAGAATGCAAAGGGAAGGGAAAATTCGAAGAAAAACATAAAATTTAACTTTGCAAGGTTTGGTTTTCCTGTTAAAGAATGCAACCAAATGAGTCGCTCCGACAACATCTTGCCACGCTAAAACTACATGATTTGGACTAGACTATGGAGAACTGGTCCTAATGCTAATGCAGGGCTAGTCGACTAAATGTTTCTGTCCCTGATGATCAAACAGGTATCGAAGAAGCCCACTATGGAGTCAAGCTTAAGCACAATGTAAGGAGTTTTATTGTTCTCTAACATATAAATCTTTGCAACCGAATGATGGGGAAATTCTCTCCATCGTGAGATCGCGCTTTAGTACTGAATACTTGTGTACCATTGTAAGACACACTACTAGGTTAAGTATTAGATACCTTAGATTCTCGATTTGTATGGCTGGAATTTTCTGCTTGTAGTAGTAGCCTTGCCATAGCTTCTGTTATTGTTTTGGGCTAGCCCCTGGCCCAAATTCTTAGCTAGCCTTGCCAGCGACTCCCCACCAAAAAAAAATCTTCTGCTAATTTTTTTTTCTTCACAAATTTTTTTTTGCTTTTCTTCCATCAGGGCCTAAAAGACGCCACCAGAAGAATCATCACGACTTTCGTGAAATTCATCAATTTCGGATTCATTTACTGCCCTCTGCTATCTGTCCTATTCCTGGGTTTCTTCGTTCGTCTATTTCTCGACGCCGCAGACTCATTGGAACTGAACTCCCTGCTCGACTGACATTCAACCCTTGCGTGAGAGCATCCGTGCATTTTCGCATCCATCCCTCCCCTCCTCTTTCTATTTTTCTTTGCTCTTATATTGTCTTTGTTCATGCTCTTCCTCCTCCTAACTGTTCTCCTGTCTGTCCCTCCTTGTCTGGCATATCCCTAGCTGGAGTCGAGCCTTTTCAACTCTAAAAAAATACGACGCGTGGGAACTTTCTTCTTTCTAAATTTTTTTTCTCTTGCTTTAATCGCCACCATTGTGTCCTGTCCTCTCGTTAATTTTTTTTCTATTTCTTCCTCGTTTGTCGTTGTCATCATTGTTGTTTATCCATTTTTTTTTTCTTTCTTCCCGCTCTTGATTGCCTGTCTTTCCTTCACAATTTCTTCCTCGTTTCTATCGTTGCAGCTTGATTGCTGCCTTGTGACGCGATTTTCTTCTTTTTTTTTTTCTTCTTCTCTCTTTTTCTTTTATACCTGATATCACATTCTTACTATCCGTTTTCCTCCACCCTCCTCTCGACCTACCGTCTTTATCGAATCGGTCTTCCACTATATCCCAAAAATCTCAACCATGGATCTTAATACTACTCCTCGGGCGCGCCCGGCATTGAAGTTTGCGAACCGTGTTTACACCTCCACACCAAACTCATCTTCAAAGCGTCTTTCGACCTTTCAGAGCTCCTCGCGCAAGGCTACTAGATTTGATGATTCCACTTTGAGCCATGGCGCTGGAAACATCTTTCGTGCTTCTACCCTCTCCGCCGCTGCTACCCCTTCATCGTCTCGTTTCGAGCCATCGATTCCCAATAGTACTCTGAAAAAGTCGTTCAGCACTTCTGTTGCGTCGGCTACGCCCAAAACACAGCGAGTTTATCGTGAGACCGTGGCAAAATTCACGCCTCGGGGCATGGCTGCTCACTCAGCCCCAAAGGAGTTGTTCGACATGCGCATTCCATCCCCCCCTTTGGAGCTTAACGGCGAAGAGCTTACAAAGAGAGTGCCTCGCGACATGGAGCGCAAAGGCACTGTATACGCCGATCAGTATCTGGGCCACGTCGTCCCCAGGGAATTTGATGATTTGCAGCGCCGCCAGTTCTTCTGCATTCTCGATCTTCGACGCCTGAAATATGCAGCGAACGAGGTTTTTGCTAAGAAGGACTGGAAGCTGAACATCATCAACTTCGCGAAGGAGTTCGAAAAGAGTCGCAGTCTAATCCTACTGAGATACGGCCTTTACGAATTTCAGAACGTTAAGCCTTCTGACGACGTTCTACGTCGTTGGAAAATATCGCACGGACTCCCTGTTGAGGATGAAGATGAACAAACTCCCGTTAAGTCTGCGACTGGATCTAAACGTAAGGCTGAAGATGATATTGCCCCTGAGAAGTCAAATTCTACTACAACTGCGAACGGTAGCAAGCGCCGCATTTATGATGATGATGATGCTACATCCAAGCGCAAAACTGATGCCTCAGAGGAGCAGCCCCGTAAGATGTTGAAGCCTTCGACATCAACACCGTCGGCGACTCGTGCTCTTTTCGAGAAAATTGCTTCCAAGAGTGCCAACACAGAGTCTACGGAAAAGGAACCTGTCGCCGGTTCGTCGAGTCTTTTTGAATCCACTGTCTCCAAGCCGGCTAGCAACCCTTTTAGCAAGACTGTTGCCAGTGACACTAAAAATGACAACTCTTCTGTTACCGGGGACGATGCCGGTGAGTTGGAGCCCGATAAGGGTGCTGAAGCCGACATAGTTCGCGAGACTCAGGTCACAGAAAAGCCATTTATGGCTTCTAGTGCTTCACAAAAGTTGAACAAGGGCTACGATCAGAATAAAGCCCCGACTAACAATGCTCTAGCCCCTGCTGAAAAGCCCACAATCAACAAGACCTGGACTCCAGATACTCCTATCAAATTTGCTCCTACTGCCACTGCTGCCACATCGTCATCATCTAGCTTATTTGGGTCTTCGACTCCTGCTGCCGCCACACCCACCACAACTTCATTGTTTGGGCAAAAGCCAGCTGCCACTGCTACCATAGAAGCGTCATCTACTAGCCTCTTTGGCGCCAAAAAATCCGAGGAGAAGAAAGACGAAGAGCCAGAGAAGCCTAAGTCCACTGATACACCTGTTGCGTCTCTCTTCGGCGCAAAGCCTGCCGAGACGACCCCCAAGTCCCTGTTTGGGTCAACCCCCGCTGCGGCTTCCACTACGCCAAGCCTCTTTGGTAACAAGACTGATACCCCTTCGACTACGGCAACGTCTTCGTTGTTCGGTGCTGGCAATTCCGTCTCCAATCTCAATGTATCGAAGCCCGAGACCAGTACTCCTGCCCCGGCTGCCTCAAGCACATCTCTATTTGGGGGTGTGGCTGCTAAGCCAAGTTTGACTAGTTCTGCCACCACACCCAACTTGTTTGGAGGTGTTAGCAGTGCTAAGCCTGTTGAGTCATCGTCTGCGCTAGCGAAGGTTGAGACACCTAGCTTGCCCAGCAGCACATCTGTCCCATCTCTATTCGGTGCTTCCAAGTCTGACGGTCCAGGCTCATCTATACTTGACACCAAGACTAATAAGCCTGCTGATACTCCTAAGCCCCTTTTTGGAAACGCTGCAGCCTCGTCTTCTGCTACTTCTGGAGGCACACTCTTTGGTTCCACTGCATCTGTTCCTGCTTCCACCAGCTTGTTTGGAAACTCTAAGCCTTCTCTAGCCCCTCCTGCTACCTTTGATTTCTCTGGTGCGGCGAAGACCGCCTCGTCTGACTCCAAACCGTTTTTCGGGGGCAACCCTATTGAAGGTAGCCCCATGAAACAAGATTCACCTGTTAAGCGCAGCCTCGGTGATGATAGTATGCAACAGGATAGCCCTCCGGCTTCTAAAAAGCTATTTGGTGATGCTGCTCCTGCTGCATCTGCTTTCTCGTTCGGTGCTGCCCCAGCCACCACTACGCCTTCTACGGCGTTCAACTTTGGCGCATCTCAAACTACCGGGAGCAACTCACAGCCATCTACGGGTGGATCTGGCTTGTTTGGTGGTAGTGGCGGCTTCAGTTTTGGCTCTGGCGGCAACGGTGGTGCCAGCACTAACTCTAGCTTTACCAACCCCTTTTCTCAGGCCTCGGCCACAACTAGTGCTGCAGCCCCTGCGGCGCCGACCTTTAACTTTGGTGTTGCCTCGTCGACTTCCACACCGGCAACCTCATTCCAGTTTGGTGGAGGTAGCTCCCAGGACACGAATGAGAGCAGCGGTGGTAACATGTTTTCTTTTAATGCTTCGAGCGCCATGCCCAACTCGACCCGCGCTACAACGCCCTTGCCTCCCGGCAAACGCCCAACCCTTGTACCCAAGTCTTTGAGAGGCCGGTCCAACTCGCCAGCGGTTTCTCAGGGAAGTGCCAGCTCACTGCCGAATCCCTTTGCTAATGGCCCCGGTGCCAACACGGGTGCCAGCTTTAACTTTGGCGCAAATGATACCAACGGAAGCAAGCCTGCACAGCAATTCCAGTTTGGCAACAGTAAGATGTTCGGCGCTCAGTGACCCCTAGAGTCGCTAACCAAGTCGGATCCAGGTACGCCTGCAAATAATGCTAGTAAAGAGGTGGATTCCAACGGCGGAACCATCCCATCGGCTACAGCCACAACCACAACAAAGTTGACCGGTACTGCTGAAGTCCCTGCTGTTACGACTACGACCGCCACCACCTCCGCCTTTGCCACAGCAGCTCCCACCGAAACGAAGACGACCCAACCTAAATCCCTCTTTGGCTCTGTCGGTACTGCGGCTACTTCTGCTTTTTCGCCGGGGACTGCCATCTCGACACCTGCAACCGCTACACCTTTGGACACTACTGCTGCCGGAACTGACGATGCAGAGGCACCCCAAGAGCAGATAAACCTTACCGAGGGTGGTCCCGGCGAGGAGGAGGAAGATGTTGTCTATGAAGTCCGCGCAAAGATGTTACTGTTTGTCAAGGGTGAAGATGCTAAAAGTTCTTGGTCGACACAGGGTGTTGGTCCACTGCGTGTTTTGAAGCACAAAGTCAAGGGCACTGTACGAATGCTTCTTCGTCGCGAGCCATCTGGACACGTTGCTTTCAACCGTGCTTTGCTCAGTGGCAGCAAATATGAGGCTACCGGCAAGACTGTCAAGTTGATTACTACTTCGGCGACTGGCTCGGGATTCGAGACTTGGATTGCCACTGTCAAGACCCCTGAAGCGGCCAAGGCGTTGGCGGAAGCGCTTGAAACCCACAAGGTTGCTACAGCTAAGGAGGATTAAGTTTATGGACTTTGTGCGCTGGTATATTGTCGAAAGAACGTTGACTGGAGAAAAAAATGCTAGTGTTGTTGCAGTTGTCGATTACCGATTGTGTTGTTGATTCGTGGTGTTCCATGTACTTTTCTTTTCCCGGTTGATTTTTTGCCTTCAGCCTCCCTCCCCCTTCTTCTACTCCTATGCCCGGAGCTTGTTGTGTTTTTTTTTTCCCCCTCGGATGTTTTCTTCTGTTTTGTTTTCCATTCCCCCATTTGTATGCTTCCTCGGCACATATTCTTGTTTCCCTTTCCTCTGTCGTCTTATCACTTTGCTTTGTACCCCATGCCGTTGTTTTTTTTTTCCCTACACCTGTGCCTATACTGTTGGTTAACCCTTTGGTCGTTCTCGCTTCATTTTATCTACATTTCTTTTCCTTTCCCCCCGTCTTGCTGCACCATTCCACTTGTCACCTTGCGTCCATATGCCACTACACCTATCCTTTTCCGCATTTTGCCTTTTGTTTTATCTCGGATGTAATTTCACGGTTGCCTTTGCCTCTTTCTCAACAGCCCCTTTCGTCTCGCGTGCTTTTTCTTTTATTCCCATGGCCTTCGTATTTTATAGGCGTTTTTTGCCATTGCCTCATGTTGTCTCTTATGCCTCTCCGTATCTGTCTGTCTCTTGGCAGCTCATGTTTTGTTCATCGGTCTGCTCTGTACTGTGATGTCACATTAGTCAAAAATGAAAATGCTCTTTTTTTCTTGCCGGAAATGATTATCTGAAGCTTCGATGGTGATCTATCTCCTGGTGGACCACTGACGTAATAACATTACTGTGCCGACAGCGCTTATTCACACTGTATATGCCGCACACATTACAGTGCATAGTAAAAACAGCACTGTATCACTATATCCTCCCCCGCCTCCTCAAGACTTTCCTGCTTGTTTGGTTGGTTCTATTTCCTGTCGGATCATAAAAATAATACAAACCTAATTGGGAAGAAGACACGAAGGAGGGACTTCTCCGATAATTTTATCTTCCGTTCTCTCAGCTCTGTTTCAATTGAATCCACTGTAGCTCCTACAGCCGTGATCTATTACCTTGCTTTTTGCTGCTATTCCCGCCATGGGCCAGGGTCAGTCCACTGGTGTGCCGCGCGAGCAGCGGTCAAATGAAGAGATTGTACACATGTTGGTGAGTTACTGTCGTGCGATACTTGATAAATCCCTCTAGTCATACTGAGATTTGCCTGTCACTATAGGCCCGTCGATTCGCCGACAAATGCTTCACTCAGCTGGAGATATATGCCCTCAAAGATGTCTTTCGTCAGTTAGCCGACACCGAGTCCTCAGTCCGCTATGTCTCGGAAGATACGATTGCGCGCTTCCTTGAAATCCCCGATGCTTTCGGCGCCTCTGCCGTCCTGTTCCAGATGATCTCTTTTCTAGGCGCGTTCCCGTTCCTGCGTGATGCGCCGGCGGTAATCGGCCTTGACCAGTTGGTTATTGTGCTGGTATTAGCGACCGACCGGTACAAGAAGGTTCTGGCCCGCGGGGCACATGACCGGAATAAGCTGATTTACAAGAGCTTAGCCGTCTACGACCGTCTTTTGGCAAAGAAGGATGGAGATAGGAAGAGTATGGACAAGTACAATGTCGTAGAGGCTGGTGTAGACAGACAGAGCCATGCTACTGGTTTCGCTGTCGATCAACCCCAAAATGACCACGAAGAAGCGGAGGAGGGCGAGGAAGACGACGAGCTTGTTCTTGCTGCTTTTGAGACCCTCAATATTGATGAAATAGTGTATAAAGGCGATGAATTGCAGAAACCCGCGACCGAAACCGGGATGATACCAGCCGACAACTTCCGCCGTTTCGTCATGCTCCTCTTACTTGTTGCCCCATTGGGCCCACAGGAGAGCCTTTCCCAGTATGTCGCACAGCTTCCTGAAGATGGTCTACAGAGCCTACGAAAGGTTGCAGATAGCATCTTGGCGTCGTTTTTAAATGTCGAAACGTCGCCTGGCGTTAAGGCAAGCCAATGGAATCGCGTGATCCCCGTGTGCTTCCCAAACATTTTTACGGGCCTGCATGCACTTTTCGAGCACTTCTTGTTTTCCAAGGATATGGACATGTCGAAGCCCGGGCGTTCGGATACGGGATCATCACGCCTCAGCCAGCCGGCAGGGAACCTGAAGCCGCCCGCTGTTGTTGCTAGCAATGGTACTGTTGTTGGCACTGAAACTATTCAGCCGTTACTTGCGGTGCCTGGAGAGATCATGGTCTCTAGCATCGCCTCACAGCTGTCCTTCTTCCTTCCTGGCTCGTCTCTGTTTCGGCGCTTGCGCCCACTGTACGCAGGTAGCAACGATGGCTTTTCTCTAGGGAGCTTCCAGACAAAAGTGTTTAACTGGCGGGCCCCAACTATCCTGCTGGTAACGGGCACGCGGCTCACAGACACAGCCCAGTCGGTGCAAGAAGCTAACTTTGCTGCCTCTATTTCGTCTCGCAAGTTTAGGCCAGGGAGCAAAGGTGATCGCTTGACTTTTGGCGTGTACATTAGCACGCCGTGGCGTCATACACACAAAGAGTGTTTTGGCGAGAGCGATACCGTTCTGTTTCAGTTAGAGCCCGTCCACGATGTTTTCCCGGCCTCCAAGGTCAACTCCGACTACGTCACTTTCACTAAAGCGCCTGGGACCACGCAGGCATTAGCATTTGGAAGTCCACATCCCAAGCCATCCCAGTCGAGCCAGTGGCGCAATGGCCAATTGAATACTTTGGGTGCTGTGTCTCTGCGGCTTGACGCATCACTAGAATTTGGCGTGTTCCACCATGACTACACCAGCAAAGGTGGCGCCTTTCAAAATAGCGTCTTCCGCCACTTTGATTTTCAAGATCGGTTTGAAGTCGAGAGCCTCGAGGTTTGGGGCTGTGGGGGTGACGAAGAGGCCAAGGCCCAGGCAGAGCGCTGGGCATGGGAAGAGAGAGAGGCTGAGGCAAGACGACGGATCAATCTTGGTACGGGTGATATCGAAGCAGACCGCGCGTTGTTAGAGATGGCGGGCCTGGTGGGGGCTAATAGAAGTGGCGGCTCGATGATATGAGAGTGAGACTGCTAATAGGGGCAGAGATGGAGATGCATACCATTTGATTGATGCGACTTGGAAGTACAGCACAGCGCAAGTGACAGAAGAACTACAGCCTAAAGATATGCACACAAATGAATAAATGAATTAGAAAGAAAAAAAAAAAAAGCAATTCTGTAAACGGTCCTGACCAGTACAGATAATCTAATAATACACCTGGAAACAAGCTGCTAGGCGCTGGCCTCTTATGATTTCATCCAACTTTGAGGCCGGTAGATAGACTAGACACCGCTACTACTTGGACTCCTGACTCTTTTTCTTCTCTTCCTCCTTTGCTTTGCGTTGCTGAGCCACCAGGAAACCTAGCTGCTTAAACGGCGTCGCATCTTCGCTATCCTCATCAGCCACAGTCATGGCTGCTTTTGACTCCTTTTCTCTGGCCTCACGATCGGTCTTAGCTTTGTTCAACGCCTGGAGCACGCTCTTCTCTCCGCCAGTACTGGGGCCAGATTCGTCAGCCAGTAGCCGCTCCTGTCTCTTGCGCCGGCGGGCCTCGAGAGCGGCGCGCATCTCCTTGTCTTCAGCATCTCGGGCCTCTAGCTCGCGGAGCCAGCGTGCGCGTTTCTCCTCAGCATTCTGCTGCTCCTCGAGACGGCGAAGCTCGGCTGTACGTTCGCGGTCACGACTGTAGTAGATGGAGCCGGCGATCATAGCTAGCACGGTGAAGCCTTGTGCACCCACACGGTAGCGGAACATGCGGTTCGCACCTTTGGAGTCGCCACGGCGGAGGGCGCGATAGGCGCCAGTAAAAGCGAAAACAGTAGCAAAGCAGCCTTCGCCCATACGTGGTGGTTAGTAGGTAGATGCGATAAGGGGAGGGGAAGGGTCGAGACAAGACAAGACCTTACCGAGAGGGATCAATGGCTCTTCACGCAGCTTGCGCCAGACTTTCTGCATGGGGCGCTCATTGTAGAACTCGCTAGTTGGAGGGAAGAGCTGTTAGTGGGGAGCGAGAGGAAAAGTGCCTAAGAAGGAATGACATACTCATGCTCAAATGACGATGGCAGTTCGTTGCTGGACATATTTGGGTATGATGAGGCGTGGGCGAGAGAGATATATAGCCAGACAGAAGGGACAGAGGACTGGTTGACTCGGGCGGGCACGAGAAAAGAGGCAAATGGAACACAGTAAGCAGTAGAATACAATGATAAAAGGTGCTATTGGATCAATTTATAGCCTTGAGCTTAAGGTATACTATGAATGAGTTGACCCAACTTCGGCGAACACTTGGAGTGAAGTGAGGCTTACCCGCACTCAGAGTTTGAAGCTTGTCTGTCTGTCTAGTCCTCTCATTGGCTGTTTCACTAGAGGCGGCTTCAGTGCTGTACTTTCAGTGGATTGAGCATGTTTTAGGCCTCTATAGCAGGTGCCCTTTTGCAGCGGGGGGGGGGGGGGGGCCGCTGTGCCGCTATACCAGGGCTGATCAGCAGGGGCCTTTATAGTGTGTATTGAGCAGATTAGAGGCACTAAATATGCTGTAACAGATCTACACATGTACACAAGCAGCATCGACGTCATGGCCCCTTGTGTGTGTGTCAAGGACTGAGAGCTTTTGATCGGGTTTTTGCTACTTTACTTGGAAGCTCGCTTGTCTTTAGGCTGATCAAGAACATCGGTGCTGTGGCAAACTATGGCTTCTGGTATGTTTACTGCCAGCCTCGTCATCATCTTCACGACATAGCTATTTCGGTTCTAGGTAGCAATACAATACAATACTATGCAGCATATACTTGCCTGATGTAGTGTTGGGTCTCGTGATAAGCTCCAGCTGGCAAGCGTCTTTGGCAGCTGGCGAAAAGCATACTACTTATCCGCCTATCGCATCGCGTGGCCTAAGCCTAGAAAAAATCATTCACGCTAGCTTCACCCCACGCGCAATGGCGTCTGCATCATGGCCCAGCGGGAGAAGCGCCAATTTTTATTACTGCCCAAAAATTGCGTATCTTATCTTATCAGCAGTACCCCACCACCTGATAAGATAACAGCACGGCTAATAATATGACCCAAACAATGATCTCTGGAAACCAGGAACCCAGAAGCCCAGATAGCAAGCCCTCTATATAGAAAATTTAATCCGATAATTCGGCATTTTTAACTCTATTTTCCAGAAGTAGTATCACCTTGTGCCATGTGCTGCACCAAGTCACTGGCCGGCCAACTAGCCATGAGTGCAAAACATAATATACCAACACATAAAAACATTATCGCTCGCTACCCGCCCGCCCTTCATGAGTCAGCCCACCACTATTACTACTAGCTTCATGCATCCTGAGCCCTGTTCAGTACCCCTCGCTCTTTGTTCTGCACGCTATTACTCAAGTGTGGATAGCTTTTGCCCTATAGGCTAACCGCTATAGCGCCATATATAGCTATCTATAGCCATTATAGCACCGAGCCTGCATTAATCGAGAGTAGGCCCAACATGTCGACGGCCTAGAAATTTCCTAGTCTTCATTGTCGGACTACTTCCTATGGCGCCACTATAATTTGTGATTTTCACATTGGCTTTCCAGCTCAAATCTCAGCATCCTTCTTAATTTGCTTCAACCATTTCCTCCTACGCAACGACACCGATCATTGACCCTCTCCTACAATGGCCGACACGGACGCTGCTGTGGCTACTGATGCCGCCGCTCTCATGGATGTCAACACCGCCCCCGCGGCTACTGAGAACCCGAATGAACAGCCCCCCGATCATACCACCGAACAGCCTGTTGAAGAGTCCAAGCCCCGGCCTCGCACTCCAGCTGCCCCCCCAGGCCTCACAGAATACAGTGTCAACCCCACCACTCCTGTCCATGAGAAGCGCGAGCGCCTGAAGAAAGTCGTGCCGCCGGAATATCTGGGTGAAGACGGCTATCCTGACGTATGTCTATCCAAGTAGCAACCTTCTTTTCGCAGTCTTGTTAACCCTTGCTTTTGCTTCCCCTTGGTCTAGTACATCCGCCTTATCGCAAACGCTACCTCTCGAGTCTACGAGGCCTGCAAGGTCACCCCCCTCATACCCGCCGTCAACCTTGGCAGCCGTCTCGAGTGCAATGTGCTGCTGAAGCGCGAAGACCAGCAGCCCGTGTTTAGCTTCAAGATACGCGGTGCCTACAACAAAATGGCCCACCTGGATCCTAAGAAGAGCTGGAAAGGTGTTGTGTGCTGCAGTGCCGGCAACCATGCCCAGGGTGTTGCCTACTCGGCGCGCAAGCTTAAGATTCCTGCTACCATCGTCATGCCTGAGGCCACCCCCAGCATAAAGCACCTGGCTGTGGCCCGTATGGGCGGCCATGTTGTACTGCACGGCGCTGATTTCGATGCTGCCAAGGAAGAATGTGCACGCCGTGAGGTGCAGAACGGTCTCATCAACATCCCACCCTTTGATGACCCCTACGTCATTGCCGGCCAAGGCACTATTGGCATGGAGCTCTTTGGCCAGATCAATATGCAAAAAGTCGAAGCCATCTTTTGCTGTGCTGGTGGTGGTGGCCTGATTGCTGGTGTCGGCTCCTATCTCAAGCGTATGGCACCCAATGTCAAAATCATTGCCGTGGAGACCTACGATGCAGATGCCATGTACCAGTCATTGAAGCAGGGCAAACGCGTCTTGCTCAAAGATGTGGGGCTTTTTGCTGATGGCGCCGCCGTCAAGATTGTTGGCGAGGAGACCTTTCGCATCTGCCAGACCGTTGTCGATGATGTTATCCGCGTCACTACCGACGAAGCCTGTGCTGCTATCAAGGACATGTACGACGATACGCGTTCTGGCGTTGAACCTGCCGGTGCTCTTTCCATTGCTGGATTGAAAAAGTATGTGGCTGCCAACCCCAGTAGCAACACTTCTCGCAACCTGATAGCTGTCACCTCGGGTGCCAACATGAACTTTGACCGCCTACGCTTTGTGGCTGAGCGGGCTACGCTTGGTGAGGGCAAGGAAGTCTTGCTGGCCGTAACCATTCCCGAGAAGCCTGGTGCATTCGCCGCGCTCATCAAAACCATTATCCCCCATTCTGTAACCGAGTTTTCCTACCGCTATTCCACAGATGAGGCCGCTAATGTGCTCATTGGTATTTCATTGACTGCTCCAGCATCACAACGTGAGTCAGAGCTCTCGACTCTGATCACACGCATCAAGGAAGCCGGAACATCTGTCACCGATCTTTCGGGCGACGAGTTAGCCAAGAGCCATATCCGCTATCTAGTGGGTGGCCGTAGCAACGTGCCTGACGAGCGGCTATACATGTTCAACTTCCCCGAGCGGCCAAGAGCCCTGGAGAAGTTCCTAGCCACTCTGCGGCCCAAGTTTAATATCTCGCTGTTCCAGTACAGAAACTACGGCGGTGATACTGCCAAGGTCCTCACTGGTATCTTGTGTCCTGACAGCGAGGTCAAGGAGCTCGAGGAGTTCTTGCACGATGTTGGCTACCCCTGGGAGGACTGCACAAACTCGCCCATCTTCAAGACATTTTTGCGTTCCTAGATGACGAGGCAGTATTTAAGTGACTGAGTTATCTGGTATACAATCAAGATGAGTAGGAGATATAATTAGTGTTGAGGGTATGCTCAGTAAGGTGCGCAGAGGAGGGGACGAGGGAGAGTGCAGCTTAGCTTACCGAAAAAGTGTATTACAGTTCATCACGTCTCAAAAAAGAGCAGTCTCTTTTCTTTTGTGTTTTTCTTTTTCCGGGTCTTTATAAAGGGTATGGCGAGATACAAAATCATGGTGATGAGATTTGTTCTCCGTAAAGCATCGCTATAGCTATTATCCAGGTAGCATCATGAAGTTACACCTATGACCTATGTCATAAGCAGACAAATGGAAAGGGAAAGCTTGCAGTTACATACATTTGGTATCGATTCCGTGACTCTCTAGACTTATCAGCAGAAAGAATGTAGAGAGAGAGAGAGGGGGGGGGGCAACTTTACAAGACACATGAACTACTTGGTTTATGTAGTAGTAAATCAAAGTTATGATTATGATAAGGTATATACAATTGCATTGCAGGTATCAAACGAGGATTTAGCTCTCAAGACCGAGACACTGTATACGCGCTATCAGACATCCGAATGAGAGTACTCAAACTAAACGCTTGCCGAGTCACAGCTATACTTGCCACGCGTCGGGAGAAGAGTCATTAGCATGCTTCAAGGCCTATTGAGACCGGAACTTGCTTGTCTTTGATTGTGTACGTAAGGCAAGGAAGCATAGGGCGCTATTGTCTCACCACACACGGACATATTCTCAGTCTCATCGTCTCCCTTATACCCATACGCTCGCAGCATCAATCACCAGGGTGTGTACAGCACAATTTCGTCAACAGTTGTTTGAAGGCTCGAGGACCTTCTCCGACCGCAAGAGGAAGTACACCGACATAAGATGTAGATTCATAATGTGCCGAGTATAGATCTGACCAAGTCTCCTTCCGCAAGCAAGGCCTAGTACAAAGCATGGTTGGGCTTCCTAGTTATAAATCAGGAAGCTGGCTGGGTGGCCGATGGAATGAACCGTGTAAGCAGGTGTGCTAACAACAAACAGCCAAGAGTTGTATGATGACAACAAGACGGACTTTGAGGAATATCACAAGGACAAATTCACTATTAATGAGTCTATGAGTCCGAGAACAGCCCATTTCAGCGCTCAAATAGCTCATCAAGCATCACACAAAGGTTATATAGAGTAGCAAGCCTTTGTTATATTAATGGTTCGTCATTAATCCCACATGTCGTCGCTTAGTCATCAACAGACCCACATATTTTTCCCTCAGCCTTTTACAGTTCCATTATACAAAATCCACCCGCTCAAAGCCGACCGCCGCCACAATTGACCTTCTAGCGCTGCGCCGTGCCTGGCAACTTTTGGTTATAGTTGTCTTTCCTTTTTTTGCTGCTTAGAAAAAGCGTATCCTGCGAGCAGTGCTCAGTTCCTTTTCTCTCTTCCTGCCAGGCTCTGTCGCCCCATAAGCTCGACAGTCATCCTTGGGTCGCCTCCATCGCCAACCATGGCTACTACCCTCCTCTGCTCGTTTCGCGCGCTCTCGCTGCGTCTGCCTCGTGCCGCAGCTTCGATTGCCTCGCCTGCGGTCGTCTCCGCGCTGTCTCAGTCACGTGCCATATCAACCGCAGCCCTGTCGGCTTCTGCGAGCACAGCAACGCTGAGAGCAAATGCAACAAACAGCGTCACAGCAGTTGTGCAGCAGACGCGGGGGATGAAGGTGCACAGTTCCGTGAAGAAGCGGTGCGAACACTGCAAGGTGAGACGACATGGACATTCTCCCCTGGAAGCTGAGGGTAGGATGCCAATGGGATGATAGAATAGATGGCTAATTGTTGTTGGTGCTGTATAGATTGTGCGTCGTAAGGCTGGCAAGAGACACAATGGCTATCTCTATGTAATCTGCAAAGCCAATCCGCGTCACAAACAGCGCCAAGGCTAGATCATAGCCGCTGTCGCCTCCGACGTGGTAAAACGAACGAATGGCCAACGACCCCTCCTGGCGTCTTTCTTGAGCCAGCCGTCCAGGCTAACGGAACTACACGCTATGCACGATGCAACATTAAACTTCGCTAAACCACACGCGGACATCCTCATGTTCTTGTTTCCAATATCGAGTCAAGGCTGTAGGTCAGAATGAAAATCATGTACAGGCGCTCGACGTGATGCACTTTGACGAGAGAACATGGTTATGGATATGGATTGTACGATATAGAACGAAATTCCAACCACGGGAGCTTTGGATGGACAAGAGCTGCTAGGCTTGTTTTGATATCCTGTATAATATTACGTACACAACCTCGTAGCTTTCATTATTTTTCTCTGTACATGTGCCATGGTAACTTGCCACATTAAGTAATGATGCCTGAAGAGGGCCAGAGAATATCTACACTTCATCATCAACGGCAACGATCCGCAGCAGCCATATTTATTGGGCTACCGAGCGCTGCATGCCCTCCCATTCAGTTTTCCCAGTCGATATAAGATAACGGATGTGACCCTTGAGTCGGGTGAGGTGAAATGGTTAAAAAATCTAGTAGCTAGGATGGAATATGTTACGGTAGAGAAGAAAGACTCACTAGGTCAGTTGTGAACTTGTTGCGCTCGAATTCATGACGGGCAAAGGCCAACGACTCCTTCCGTGATGCGGTGTCCAAACGTGACCGATTGATACCACGCACAATACTGCGGTACAATGCTAGCACACGGCAGCGCTGGACAAACTTGTCGAGCAGAGAAAGGGTAGAAGCTAGGGTTAGCTCTAATTCCGGGACCAATACGAGAATGGGTGGTAATGAAATGGGACATACATGTTCCAAGTCCAGGGCGTCCTGTTTTAAACGAGACTTCCTTGAGCCAGATTTGTTTGACCCCGACTTATTATGCATCATGAGCATGATGTTGTCTGGGCTTTTGCTGTTGTCGTTTGCATGGCAGGCCCATGACGAGAAGGCCGCAATAGGAGACAATGCAGGGCGGTTGTAGAGGGAAATAGGAGTCGTATCATGAAAAAGCCGCCGGGTACAGGCCTGGATGCTGGGCCGCATGTCGGCGGCACTCAATGTCTTCATATTCACAAACGCTGCACTAAATCCTCGTAAAATGCAGGCTCTAACAGCAATATCCAGCCTGGGTGTTGTCGAACCAAACCTAGGATGGACTGAAGTGGTTGCCGAGATTCCCGCTAATAACCAGTAGCGGATAAGCAAGCAACAAGCCTGATATTTGGTTGGCTGACTCAGCCCGGCGTAACAAAGGCGCCCTGAAAAACACTGTCTTTCGCTTATGGTATATGTCTCTGTCGGTATTGCCTGAGGTAAGGATGGGGGAAAACAGGGCTTTGTGTTTTATGGGCAAATATTGATTGTGTGCTATGGCAGCCAAACAATATCAGGCCACCACGGCTGATCATCTAGCAAAAGCCTGCCCAAAACCAAAGACGATCGATAGACAGAACAGGCTTGTGCTCTGGCCCTGGAAGGTGGCTAATAAAGAAGAATTAGCCGAGAATAATAGAAGGTGTTGGTGTCAAAGAGAAAGGGGCAGTCATGAAGATTAGATGAGTTTTGCTTATTTGGACTTCGCCCTAGACTTTTCCCTGAACCAGTGGCTTGGTTTCTTCTTTCTCATTGGACTTGGAAAAGACCTGCGAAGGGAGAGGAGAGGGATGAGGGGTCCTTGTTGCCAGGCAAGAACGGAGGCCAGTAAACAACGAGGAGAGGAGGCTCTAGATGGCAAAGTACAGACCGCGAGTCCGAGGAGCCATACGTTGTGAGAAGCACTAGACGCCAGCAGCAAGGTTCATAGGGCGAGTTTCAGAGCCGGACAGCGCGATGGAATATCGAGTACGAGGCCAGATGTTTAGCCTGGCCGAAGGGGGTGGAAAGTAAACAAAGACAGATCAAAAAAAGAAGCGATGGGCTTGGCTTGCCCTGCCTTTCTTTGCCTTGCTGAAAGGCTGGCCTTGATTTTCGCTTCTTTATATCTTTGCCATCTGCCGCCGTTGCTTGAGGCCTTGAAAGACTTGCTTTGCTCTTCAAATTTTCCTTGATCACTCATCATTACGTGTACCTATTTTTCTCTACACCATAGAATTTCAATCTGAGTTGGACATTTTGGCAATTGCCTATTTTTCCAATTTTCCCACGCACAAAACTTGAAATTCGTCTTTGTGAAATTTCTGCTGAGTCATCAGACATTTATCACGACTTTTGTTTCTCTTTCTTTTTCTTATTCTTTTTCCTTGTAAGGCTTTAGCACGTCGCCCTCTCCAAGCCGTCATTAGCAGGCTACATACAGTAAGGCAGTCAGCCCTTTGTGCTCTCCGAGGCAAGTATTGCCGCTTGTTAGTATTGCTATCTTGCTTTGATTTCTCCTCGCCATCTCTATGGGTCTCGAGCGAGTTCTCAGTAAAATGCGGAAGCACCACAAACGAGAACCAGCAGCCCTCATCGATGCGGTGAATGAAAAGAGCAACGCCAAGTTCTTTGACGATTATATCAAAAAGAGGTAAGGATCAACACACTAGACGGGGGTAGGTGGGTGTGGATAGTCCAGACCTGTGATCTTTAGCAGAGAGAGAGAGGAAAAGAAGCACAGAGCAATGATCTCATTTCATGCATTGCCGCTTCGTGGTCTCACCATTCCGCTACTACTTGCTCCTCTATTATATTCTCCAATGCCGGTAGTATTACTACATGTCAACCTACATATTAACCTAACCTTTCTTTGCCTGCATAGTCCGCACTGGGTTGACCGATGGGTCCATCCAAAGACACATGAGAGTTATGCTATGCGATTTGCTAGCGCCTCGGAACTAAGTGATGAAGATTTGCTAGAATGTCGCAACCTTGTTGAGGCTACCAGTCGTCAAGATTACGCTGACTCGGAAATGGGCTGGGACGCTGATGCGAAGCTAGCTGAAATGAAGTTGCCCGAGCTGCGGTATGTAATGCTACTCGGACCCAACGCTGTGCTCTCACATCCCACCACATTGACGCCGCCGCCCTCATCATCACGGTCGATCCGCTCGCTGAAATCGCGGAGCACGTCGCGGAGCGCGTCGCCTCTTCCTATGGGCATGTCAATGGCACCCTCTACTCCATCACATGCTATCAACAGTACTCTTTCGGAGTTTAGGACATTGCATGCCAGCAGTCCATCGCCCGGCCCCGATGGTAGAAGCGCAACATCTCAACAGCCACAAATCCGGCCTGGCCTGCACGGGTTCATCTCGTTTATGCCCACAATTGAAGATGGATATGCCGTGGTTTATTGTTACGAGATCCATCTAGTGCAAGCGCTGCGTGGATCTGGCCTTGGTGCACAGCTGATCAGCCTTCTGAAAGACGTAGCGCGAGGCATCACGGGCGTGGAAAAGATTATGCTGACGTGTTTCACGAGCAACCACAAGGCAAGAGAGTTTTACAGCGGCGTGGGGTTTATGGTTGACGATTTTTCACCGCAGCCACGGAAGATGCGAAGCGGGAAAGTGCTATGGCCTGAGTATCTGATATTGAGTTGGGAAGTCTCCTGAACAAAGTTCATGGTATCAGGTAGTTAGCTAGTCTAGCCAGCTGCCGGGGATTTTATTTATATCCACAGTGCTGTATATTGCCGTTTTAGCGGCACAGCGCTAGGAATGACGGATAAAAAGTATGCTGGTATGATGATGTGTGTCGCGCAAACACAGGACGCGGGACGGTTGAGCCAGGCACAGTGCAAAGTGGCTCCCTCCTTAAATTACGTTCATTACTATTCGCATCTATCTATACAGCGGGAATGTGTAATACATGCAAGATGCATGAAACATGAGACAGACAGTCTGTCAATGCCACATTCTCGCACCCTGTACCACACTGACTCCAAGCCAAGTTTGTCCTCGTATAGGCGAAGTATGCCTCACAGGCCTTATGTTAATCGGGCAGTTCAAAGACTGACAAGCCAGACAGCTCAAATATCCCTTCCCTTTTTGCCCACACAGAACAACAGTATAGTGCAACAGTGCCTAAACTTACGCCCGGAAACTCTGTATTGCAAAATTACTCTCAGCCAAGTCCACCAGATTCCCTGCTGTTTGAGCACCATTGCGTCTTTCCGAGGCCTTATTCTACGCCCAGTTTATGTAGGTAAACTGCAGATGGGGCTAGTCATAATACGTCGAAGAGGAAATTAGATACTTCAGGAAAAAGGAAAGGGAAGCAAGAGGGAATTATAAAGAGCTTCTCTAGCCTATCTCCTTTTTTTTTTTTTTTTTTTTTTTTTTTCGTCTTGTTGATGATCCGCATGAGAATTGTGAGCAAACGCCGCCATAATATCTGTGGTTACTCTCCATCTGATTGTATTCCTCCCCCCGTCAAAGCCGCCGCTTTTATTCTATTCTTAGTCATAGCGCACTGAAGCCTGTCTCTTGCGTCTCATACTTTATTAACCCTTTAGCATCTTCAGTTTTCTTGCCTTGAGTTTGTTTTCCGTCACTTGACTATCCAACTTCTCGTCTTTTTACTCCCTCTATCAATATGGACTATCAACAACAACAGCAGTTTGGGGGCGTCCCCCAGCAGAAATCCAGCTGGAATGAAGGCTTCTGGTCCTGCTTTACTCCAGTTGGCGACTGCTGCATGGCAACGTGGTGTCCTTGTATTCGTGAGTTCTCAATCTTTCACTAATCTAATTTTGTGATCTTGACTGCTAACATTATTTCATCAGTTATCGGCAAGACTGCTGCTCGTATGCGTGATCCCAGCATGCAGAGTTATAGTACCTTCAACTCTGACTGCGCAATCACGTGTGGTATTAATTGCATTACGGGCTGTGGCTGGATGTAAGCTGCCTTGTTTCCCGTTTTTGAATAAACTAGCTACTAACGTCTCCCTTCTAGTTATGCCATGATCAAGCGTACCGAACTGCGTGAGCGCTACGGCATTGAAGGCAGCACAATGAACGACTGCTGCGCGACGTACTGGTGCACGTGCTGTGCCATTGTTCAAGCCGAAAAGGAAGTCAAGACGCGCACGCAGGGCTTGCCTCCCGTGACCACTGCCTATCAGCCTATGCAGGGTGGCATGACAATGCCGCCGCCAGCACCAGCACCGCAGATGACCCAGAGTTAAAGCTGTTTGGAGCAGCCACCGGCTACGGTGCTCATCAAAGGGGGAAGGGCGAGGAAGTGGAGCTGGAGCCGGGAATGAATTCCCGGTGGTGCTTAGGCTGTGGAATATGTCAGGGCTTTCTTTCTTTCTTTTTTTTTGTTTGTCCTTAGTATTATACCCAGAGGGTGCCATGTCTTGGCCTTCCCTCATTTGAATAATAAAGTGACCGTGTTTGCAAATTTCTATCGGCCAACCTTGCTGTATGTTGGTTCTAAGTAATCGTTGCGTTTCCATCTTCAACTCTGGATATATTGGGATAATGCTGATAGGAGTCCACCTAGTAATATATAGACTTAAGTAGCTTGAGACAGGGACGCTGTTGATACACGTGATATTGGTATCAAGATCACGCTTTATTGAATCATCGTGACCATGGCCTTCATTACAGCACAATCTAGGGTTGCAAAACAGGCCTCGGAGTTTAACATTGGTGAGGAGCACGGAAACAAGGAAGCCTGGCTCTTTTATTTATACCGCATGTCTCCAGCTGCAAATGCTCACTAGGAAATGACTGCATTGTATTCTGGGCACAGCGTCGTCAGAAGACGAGGCAGTCAAGGCCTGGCATGCCGCTTCTGGCATATGTCTGCACACTATCAAGAGCCACAGTGGCCCGGTGACATCGGTTGTGTTCTCGAATGATGGCCAGCGACGACTGGCATCGAGGTCAGAGGACCACACCATCACCATCTGGAATGTGGCTTCCGATTCGTACTTACAAACTCTTTCACCCGAGCCATAAACTCTAGCTTCACTCGATCAATTCAACTTTCGAACATCCAAAGCTTGGACTTGGATATGTTCATCATGCCACCCGGAATCAAACCACGCAAACAATTCAAGTATTGAGATATCTTGGGGCACTCTATAATGGGTAGATCTCACGGCAAGTAGTATCACCCTCTTCTCTTCTCTTCTCTTCCTGGCAGATGCCCCCTTCTCTTTCTCCCCCAAGCTCCAGAAATGACGGGGAACTGTGCATGCTATGCATATATTTCGCTTTCTACTCCACGACAATAGAGACATGCACACATATGAGTGCATGGCCATGTGAGCCCGGGTGTGAAGCCCTCTGACTCGTAGTCCTCAACAAGATAGAAGATGGAAGAGTGGTTATACGAGAAATCCACACCGCAAAGCGCCGAGATATGGCGATACGATACCCAGCCACTTGGCCTGTTTTTCAACTAGCCAGCAGTACTAGCAAGCTACAAGATGTTCTTCTGGCTGGAATTTCTATGGATAGGGCCGAAACTAGCCTCAGTTGTTCTCCATTCTTATCCACATGCCGGTTAGAATTCATTGCTAGACATTGTTTTGGATAACATAAGTAAACCATGGTACAGCAGGACTATGACAAGTGTGCATGGGGCGAGTACAAGCGCCCCCTCCTGTAGCAGCTCAATGGCACTCTACGTTACAGCTGTTGACCGAGACTCACAGAGAGGGAGTCAGTCTGAGAGAGGGAAGCGGAGACGGGCCCCGTCAAAGACCTAAGAAATGACATTACCAAAAACCATTGTAGATAGCTTCGGTTCTTCTCTCCTCGTCCTTATCGAGCAAGAAGACTCTCAGTTATGGTCCAGCAACATTTCACAACTTGACTGCTTCTACTCCCTGTCAGCCGTCGCCGCGTTAAGGCTATGCTATAAAACTACTTCGCAAAGACATCGTCTACTTGGGCATGTTCACAGTGGCCTATATATGCGGGACAAGACAAAGAGGGTGTGACAAATAATCGAATGGAGGCGCACCACATGTCGTGTCAAGGTATTGATTGAGCTTGAGAGGCTGAAAAGGTGTTTCGTTTCGTCTAGTATGCCTGTGTTCCGTCTGACTGATGACGGGTCGATAGACTGCTTGTTAAACCCTAATATACATTATGTCACTAACACAGTCAGGGTTTCGGACGTCCATGAGTCTCATCTGATAGTCGGAGGGAGAGCTGTCAAGGAATTGGACAAAGACTCATGGACATTCCACACTGCTTCTTCTGCGCTTCTGCATCTGCACTTATCTTGCCTAATTCTCTGTCTGCAGCCCCCCCCCCCCCCCCCAAAACTAGCCATGTCTCACTTCCAACATCCAAACCACAAACGATCAAGCAGCAACTTCAGAGCCGTTTCTCATGGCATCTCGCCGATCCGACGTTTTGAGTCGCGAGACTCGATTCGTCGAAAGCCCGTCCCAATGCCACCTACCAGCAGCTCAAAGAGGCGAGGCAGATATCGCCAAAGTTATAATCACCAGTCTTCTGATTTCGACAGTGCAACATACGCCGGAGGGACAGCCGGGGTGGCTTCTTCTCCTCTTCCATCTACTATTCGTCGTGCTAAGAATCCATTGGAAAAACAACTAATTACCATCATTCCAGATCAGCTCGGCCAGCGCGCGCCGAAATCTGCAGATACCATGTCGAATGTGCCCCGGACGGTGATTGCACGGCCGGGCAGGCCAGCAAAGCGCAGAACTTCGATATGGAGACAGATTGTTGATGGATGGAGAGTTGAACTGTTGTGCTGTATTGTCAGCGTCTGCTGTGTGATTAGTGGGTTAAAGCATATTGAATGTACGTCAGCAGATCAAGCCTAACACACGTTATACAGCCATTCTAGCTATATTAGGGACAGCCAACGGAACTCGACTGTCGGCCCTGCCATACGATGTCCCAATAAATGCCATGATACAGTTCCCGGCTACCGTCGCCGTCTTCAGCCTTTTATTACCTCTGTCTTCGTGCATCTCACAGTGGAAATGGCTCTGGTTCTTATCTGCCAATAAGTCCAACCTCGGCGACTTCCAGAAATTTGATGCTGGCAGCCGTAACATACCCGGGGCTGTTTCTTTGTTTTTGGCCCTGAAGATGGCCTCCCCCGCATGTTTTGGCGCATTGCTTGTAATTCTGGCCGTAGGGATTGCACCCGTTACCCAGTTCGCAGTTGCTTATACAGATAAGCTTGTTGTTGTAGCCTCAGGCAGTGAGAATGCAGCAGTGAAGACCTTGCAAGTTGTAGGTCCTGGAAGCGGGAGTCTAGACGTATTCACAGGAGCTGTAAACGAGGGCCTGGAAGTTTGGGACCAGAGTGGCCTGGACCCGAACGTACCCGCGATAAGCTGCTCAACGGGACACTGCCAGTTTCCACAGGTGTCTGCGCTGTCTGTATGCTCTTCCGTCCAGAACATTACAGACTATCTTGTCATATCAGAGGATACGGCTTTACTTCCAGACTTGCAGGATGACTGCTCGCTTGATTACGACGCCAACAGTTATAGCATAGTAGCCTGCAAAACACCGCAGTCGCAGACGCTGTCATCCGCGTTTAGCCCCCGAAGTGCTATCATATACTCGATGCCCGTGATATTCTCCCAGCCTAACATCCAGGCTGGGGCCAATTCTACCCCTCCCTTGTTTGGTGCTCTAGAGGTCATTTTCTCGCTATGTGCAAACACCTACAATGTATCGGTTTCCAACGGCTCGATAAATGCCCGCCTAATAGCGTCGTCGACGCTCCAAGCCACGCAGGACTTCGCCGGAGTCAACGTAAACTGCACCGTAGCAGATGGCGAAACAGCCTCGTCTCCAGCCCTATGCCGCATACAGCCAAGCCCTGGAGTTGCGGTTCTTGGGGCTGAAACGGGCGGAGATGAGTCAAGATATGTGGCGGCATATTCGGTGCTAGAAGAATTGGCCTTGGCTATGAACGCAGCTATTTCGGGACGTTGGTCAAAGTTGGTGACGGACGATACGGAAGAGAGAGGAATCAGTACTGACAGTGATTCTGCAGGTGAGAATCAAAACTCCTGGCCACCATGAAGAGAAGCTGACAGTATTCTTTCCTAGCAGTCAGTCAGTCCTCCGTGCTGAGTTCAGCTTATAACGCAGGTGTTGCACGCATAGCAGGCGCCGTGTCCAATAGCGACTGGATACTGCCGATAAGTAACCAGGGTCTAGATCATACGACGGACAGTCAGCCCAGCATTCTAATGCTAGCAGGTTCAATAGCCACTCATCTGACAACTGCGTATGTTTTTCCCCCCTCGCTGCCCTCTCCATGCTAGCCACTTGCTAACTTATTTCTCATTCAGCTTGAAAGATGCAGCTATCCAGGCCTCGCTGTCTAACAGCACTACAGCTGCAGTTGCCACCACGCAGGGAACCGCTCTATCTATGCAGCCTGTCCTTGCTGTATCCTGGGCTGCCCTATCATTGCTCATGTTTGAAACCGCAGCTACGGTTCTATTTCTCCTTTTCACAATAATAGTGAATTCTTATAGAAAATCGCCTGTTCTCAAGAGTTCGGCCACCGGGCAGCTAGTTGCCTTGGGTGAGAGTACTCGGAAAGCAGTTGGGGGTATAGATGAGGCGAGCATGCTTGATCGTAAGGCACGCGTGCTTAACGTCGTTTATGAAGATAGATCATTGGTATTACAGCCTGTGGATAGAGGCAAGATGAGGGTGTAAATAAGAGTGTTCCTATCCGCATCATGACGATGTCCGACTCGCACCGAAAACTTAATGCCCCACATAACGGCAAGTAGTTAGTTGATCCAATCACATGCCTGAATTAGCAGTTATCCAGCCAATCAAATAGTTGCACTGGCCCCACTTTACACCGGCCTCAAGAAAGCCTACTCCGGGCCTCTTGCGCCGCGTGTTGTATGTAGCCTCCCTCACTGTCTCTGCATCCTGTGATCCCACTTGTGGTGCCTTCTTTGGTAATATCGCCAGTGTAATTTGCCGTGTTTCTGTGTTTCCTTTGCCTTGAATTGTCTCCAGGTTCTGCTGATCCATCGCCGCAAGGCTATCGCCTTCCTCTCGTTGACCGAGTTGGCGCCATATTGAGGCAGCTGTACGGCGGTAGTTTTGATCTGGGATCGACTGTATAACAGATAAGGGTTATGGGCCAATTGTTTGACTTTGTAGACAGACTGAGATAATGGAAAGACACTTAATTCATCTTCGCCAAAGGTTGCAGTGTCAAGTTTGGATGGTTACTCGGATAAGTACCTGAACTAGCTCATCTCTCAGGCAGCTGCCATCTATGTTGCGGCAGCTGCTGACAGCTGCCATCAGTATCAACACCCACTGTAGCTTGAGTGCCAGCCGTCCCTCACAACTTCACGATCATATAGCCCCACAATTAACGCATGAAACGTGCCCTGATAACTGCTTCTAACGTCCCCCCCCCCGCTTGGGATGCTTCTGCATAGCCCAGCCGCCTTGCTTTACCCATTCTTTTCCTCTTACCCATTCGCTGTTTTGCCGTCTGCCTCACCTTCTATTGTCTGTTTCTGTCGTACCAAAAAAGAAAATGGTCAATTTGCCCCTGTTCAAGCTTGGAGCCTTGTTTGTCCGGCATGTTTCCAAGTATGGTGCTGTAAGCCTCCCTCTCTGTTAAGCTAGCCGCCCTAATAGCCTTCGCTAACCTCTGCTTATCTCTTGCGTAGAATCACATCAAAGCCCAAGCCCATGAGCACCCGCACTTCCGTGTCTTTGCCGCCCGCTATGGCCAAGTCATTCATCAGCTAAATATGCGCCTCAACGTCGCCCTGCTTCGCAACAGTACCCCGGCCAAGATCGCTCGTGATAAAGCCACTGCCCCCACAGTCAAGACTAAAGAGCAAACAGAACGCGAAGCTGCTGCCTCCAAAAAAGCCGCCTCCGGGCCTGCATCTCCCTCTGGGAACAACAGCAATAGCAGCAGCCTAGGCTCACAAACGTCGTCTGCCACCAAGGAAGTCCCAACGAGCGTATGGCGTCGCAAATTTAAACCATTGCCCGAGGCCAAGGCAGTTGACCTGTTTGCTGATGTGGTAGGCGACAGCTTTATTCTCGGCGTAGCCATAGCGCTACTTCTATACGAGTTCTGGCGCTCGTCGTCTAAGCCGGATGCAAACGCTGTGCGCTATGAGGAACTATCAAAGGCGCTGGCTGAGATCAAAGAGAGAGAGGAAAAGTTGGCCGAGCAAGGAGAGGCCCAGAGCAGGCGTATTCAAACCCTAGAAGATGCTTTGAATAAGAGGTGGTCGATCTTGCCAAGTCTATCGTCATCATCGCCACCGAGCCCGTCATGTTCTGGCTCTACCCCGCCAGTCGCCTCGCCTAGTGCGTGAGAGGCCAGCATTTTGAGGCTTACAGTCCGGCGCGTTTTTACACTTTTGCTAGAGGCTTTCCACAACTTCAGCTCCCTAGATATGCCCCAAGCCCAACATTCTTGAGTCCATGCCTCGTTCTTCTCGTGGCTACTGTACATATACATACACGCTCCCCATTCACACATCCGGTCTTGCACTTGTAGCACACATCACCACTTTTCCTTCCTTTTCCTGTTTTTCCTTTCCTTTCCTTTGGAACATACCATATAGATTTTCTTTTTCGATTTTATGCCAGGTCTGGTTAATATACACACATCTCTTCGTTTAGAGACATCAACAGTGTAGTTTCAGGCTACAAACCATGTAGACCCAAGTACGAGACACATGCGTAGTATAAGTATTTACATCAGAACAGGCAATTACCGTGGAAAACAAAAAGAAAATTTTCATCACTGATCACGTGCTCCGTTGTCTTCGCCTTCAACTCCGATACCTCTACTATTTCTCCCTCAAAAGTAATCTCATGAATTGATACATCCAACTCCGCTCTATCCATCATGACATTTTCCATGGATCCAGTGTTTTGCACAACACTGCGAAAACGACCGCCCTGGAACAAAGTGCCCTCTATTCTCAGAAAGGCTGACTCTGCTTGGCGCGGTAAGCCATTCAGCGTCAATATCGTTTCATGTCTTCACGCAATTATGAATCAGCTAATAACGATGCGTTTATCTGCCGCTTTAGAAAAGACATTAACATTCCACGACATTGCCTTTCCAATTGCTCTTGAAACAGCTGCTGCGATTCTAGTTGAGCCCCGTTCGGCTAGGGAGGCAGGCGCATCATGGCCAGAGCGTCTACAGAAACTGACCTTGGCATATGGCGGTGCCCACTCGTTTGTTTTTTTTATCCTGAGCCATGGGCAATCTGGCGACCAATCCAGCGCAATGGAGGCATTTCTGCAGTTTCAGATCCGGTGTGTTTGCTTACATTTTCCAACCCACCCGAACCTAAGCATGACAGTGTCTAACACTGCCTGTAGCACCCTAGAGTTCCCAAGCACTACCATCATACCACTCGCAAACATTGACAGCCTTCCAGAGGTAATCGCCAGGATTCAAGAAAACTTTACCGCACGCCTCATTGAAGAAGAAGATGGGCCTTCAGCGGCAGTCACACAAATACTCTCGCATTGTGCCACTGGGCCAAGGCTTAGCGATCGCCATACCAATATGCTTGCCGATTTGACATCTAATCTCGCAGATGCAGCAGTGAAGTTCAGTAGCTCCGGCAGCCGTGATGTGCTTTCTAGTTATATTGGTGAAGCAGACGCCGGGCGGGTTGTGCGCTTCTATACGCGAAATACAGCTGTCTAACTCGAGGTCCCCGGGACCATGAATGGCGGCTAGTTCATATGTAACAGATGAGCGACATTGGTCCATGCCTAACCCCATTACACCAAATCTAATATCCACACACACACACACATCTAGTCGTGGACAGTCAATTGGCCGAAAAAAAAAAACCTAAAAACACAACCCCAATTGCCAAGCTCATATCTCTTGTAACAGTTAATTACGATTGCAATGCTTTTCCAGTCATGGGTGGAAGCTCATTGGCTCGGTCAGCGCAAAAGATATCATTACCTCAAACGGTAAATTGGCCAAGCCCAGCGTCAAGAAGCCTCAAGATTATCGCTCCGTGGCAGCTGGAAATTCTCGACGGCTGGCTGTCCTGCTCCGTCTTCGTCTTGTCTTGTCTTTTCTCCTTGATCTGCAGGACCTTTTTATCATTTATTCTATTCTTTCCAACAGCCGAGTGTAGCCACGCCACGTTTTAACCCACAGCGAAGTCAACCCTACTCAAAACAACACGAGAACGAAATCTGCACTTGATTCCAGCCTAAATACAGACGCAGATTTTCTTTTTTTTTCTTTCTATCTGCATGACCAGGGTAAAAAAAAAAGCCCAAAAGAATTACTCCATTATTCGGCTGCTCGCGTTCTTTCATCTTTATTTTTTTTTTTTTTTTTTAATTTTCCGTCCCTCGGAACTGTTGCAGTCCTGTCCTAATCTGGTCTGCGATGTGGCTGGCTAGCCAGAAACAAGGTTGCAGTAGACGCAGAATCCAGTAGGCGAAAGGCAGGAATGGACCGGTGGACAGCTTTGACGGGGTGGTCTTTTTTCTTTCTTTCTTTCTTCCAAGATGTTGAAGAAACGGCTGCTCGGTGCAGCATGCAGGTGCATCGTCCATTGAGGTCCCTGTTCTTTCTTTCTATCCTACTTTCTTTCTTCTTCTAGTCGGATGCAGCCGAGCGTCCAAAATCTATCAGGAAAATGAATGAGTAGGACCAGAGAGCTGGAGCTGCATAGACATGGTGCTTTTCCCCAAGGTCCACCCACATACACGTATGCATGTATACCAAATGCGCAAGTGTTGAGACTACAGATTGCGGACTAACAGACTCGGGCCTCCTTTGCGATATACCCATGGGATGACCTTTGCGTCGCCAAGAAGATGGAAAGAGCTACTAATTCTTGGTTTTGACTAAGACAAAGCGACCTAGCTATGACACCACCCAACAATCCCATCCAAGGGTGTATGCTCAGAGCCAGCAAGTCTCAGAGCCAGCAAGTTGCGGTGACGCCTCCTCAGCTCCTTATTTGCTGGGCAGTTTGCCTAGTATGGGAATCAATGGCCAAGGTTTGCTCATTGTATTAATTGATACTAGAAGCAAAGCATCGGTATGGGGCCAATAGCAGGCGCAAAAGGCGTCTCTCTGTTATAAACACACGCCTTTCCCCTCTATGAAGTGCCGTGGGATTCTTGAAAGGAGCTCTGGAAGGAATCCGTTGAAGAAAAGCATGAAGAAAATGTGCCCCTATCCTACGTTCCCTCCCAAAAGAAATTGGGGATGGACAAAGGAAGTGTGATGAGTTGACAATATCTTCACCCAATACAATTGGTACTATGACGACACGGGAGAGGTTGGTAGGGCTAAGTTGTAGTTAAATGTGGGTCCACATTGTCTGTCTCGTTTCCTGTCCAATCACGGGCGACCATTTGCCGCCGCTACTGGGAAGGGGCTCTTTCCGACTTGCATTGGCCTCGAAGAGTGGAGCAGAGAAGCAGAAGAAGGGGAGTGGCTTGGGGGGGGAGGGGGCGCAGGTTAAGTGCAGTATGTACGGCACAGTACATACGAGATCAAACGTGGACTGGCTCTCCTCGAATCTGTTTTTCTTTTTTTATTCTGTCGAAAACAATCACGGAAGGCAGTCTGGCTCAAGGGCGTGCCAGTATCAAGCCGTTTTAAAACCAGTCTGTCAACTAGCACTTTATCTTGGTTTCACGGCAGAACCCTAAGGATACAGTCTAACCCTGCGGAAATAACACTCAGCGACAGGTGCCACCAGCTGCTGGCATGTGTGCATTTAAGCTCAAGACGCCCACTTACACGCCCGAGTTAAAGCGCTGTTTCAAGTTATGGTGATCTAACCTTTCTACACCGGAGGCTACTAGAGGCGCGTATCATCGTCTGCAGGAAGCATAGAGTGCTTCGATAGCAGGCGATAATGGTGCCGAATTCTAGACTCTCTGCTCTGCCAGTCCCCCTCCCGTGGCGTGATAGCAGCTAGGAGCAGGAGCCGGCCTGTTTGTCAGCAAGCTTCGTCTGTCAGTTAGACTCGTTTTGTTTGTTTTGAGGAGCTTAACCATGTGATTCGTTTTGTTTAGAGGCAGCAAATGCCTCCTCCGGCCCGAGTGACAGCAGCAGCGGTAGGACCTTGGCTCTGTTTGCTTGCTTGCTTGCTTGCTCCCTAGGAAGCTGGGAAGGGCTGGCAGGAAGGCATTTCATTCTGCAAAGCCATGAAACCGTGGCCCGAATTGGGAGGGGGCGTGCAGGGCTGCTGGGAGAAGTCAAATACAACGGGGAAGGGGGGGGGGGGTGACATAATGCCTGTGAGCCTGCTGGTTGGCAAAGTGTACAGTCTTCCTAGAGTGTCCTGTCCTGGTCGCAGCGTAGTACTTTTACGCTATCAATGGCATTCCTAGCACTGCCTGTGATTGGCTGGTGTGTAAGCGCCCACGACCAAAGAGGACAAAAGAATGAAGAGGAGCGGCGAGCTGGGCTGGACCAAGGCTTGGCTTGACTTTCCCAAGTCATGAGAGCAACGGGAAAGGAAAAACTTTTCTTTTTTTTTTTTTTTCTTCTTCTCTATTCCTTGCCATCTTACGTGGAGGTGGGCTTCCTGGTGGCCCGTCGTGCAGTTTGTGGCCGGGTGTGTGACAGGCGGCTGGGGAGAGACACGCGGCTGCAGTTTATTATTATGTTATGTATGTCCCCTCCTCTCCCTCTTCTATTCTCTGCACTCTGCCCCTCTATCTTTCGTGTTCCTGACTTTGTACTGCTCCTGCTGCTGCATCTTCCTTTTCTCTTGCGTATCCATCTCTTCTGCACCACGTTGTCGTTGCCGAATCTCTGCTACACATCAAGACGACCACGTATAATAGGATGTTTAGCTTTCTGTCTCTGCACTATTCAGTCATTTTCCATATTCTTTAACATTTGGCTCGTCTTCGTCTATCTTTCCTCTCCTCTCCTCTCCTCCCTGTCTGTCTGTCTGCCCCGCGCTTTCTTTTGCCTTTCTTGAAAACAAAACTTGGCGATCTTTCACGAACATCAAACCCCCAGAAACCAAGAGACGGAACAAGACGATACCAAAGGCTAGGCTTCTGCTTTCTCCACCAAGCAAGCAGCCTGGCTCCTGTGCGGCTTGGTTGCTTGTGTCATCTTCGCACGAACATCAAACGATACTGCTTTCTCGTGCTTGACCTGCTTTTGGCCTTCTTATAGGCACTGCCCGTTAGCGGAGTTAGGGTCAGGACCCTCTCGGAAGCTCTCTGGGCCGTCGCTGTCTCCCACCATCCACCAACACAGCTACCGAATTTCCCTGCTATCTATCGTTTCCAGGAACGGGACAAACGAAGGCAGATCAGGACTGGACTGGCGTGAGTATCTCTCTTTTCCCTGTGGCTTCAAGATCTGTGTCATCGTTTCTAACTCCCGAGGGTGCCAGAGAAAAGAAACCCGGAGAGTAACATCACTTTGTGTTTTTTTCTTTTTTTTTTCTTCTTCTTTTTTTTAATTCGGCCTGTCCAGACCCAGTCTTCTGCTCAAGCTCTCTCTGTCAGCATACAGCTCCGTGATCTGAGTCTCAGGCTCAGTGTCAGTCCGTCTCAGTTGGTCTGTTGTTCGCAGGCACGAAACGGATATAGAGTTGCTCGTGCCCAGCCTCATTGGCCGTGACTTGACTCCGGCTTCGTCTCTTTCTTTCTCCTCTCTTCATCTGTCCTTATTTTGCATCTTCTTTTCTTGCCTTCACCAGCGAGTCTGGCGGATAATCTTCTTTATATTTTTTTTATATTTCTTTTTATTTTTCTTCCAAGGCGAAGTATCAAGTCTGGATTACTTGGTGTTCGTCGTTTTCACGTATTATTTTATTCGCCTTTTTTTAATATCTCTTGCTTCTTTTGTTTATACATTTCCTCTATTACATCATATTCATTCTTATTACCAAGATACAAACGACGTCACGACTCACGCCCAACGCCGGCAATTCTCACGAACGAAGCATCTCTTTGCAAGCAAGCTATATATCTATACCCTTAACCCGTACACACATCTCTCTCTCTATACCACTTGGCGCTTTATCATGGGCCGTCTTATTAAGAATCATTGGGCCCGTCTGATTGTTCTCACTGCAGCAACGTGTAAGTCTCCATTTCCGCATCGCTCTATGCGCCAACTAAACGCTCTTTGTACTAACAACGTCTCCGTACCGTAGATCAAGTTGTCGCTGGCATAAATGGCTTCTTTTGGCCCAAGATCTTCTGGGACTTCCTAACCACCTCCCTCGATAGCGCCGTCAAGCCCGTGCCTATACTGCAGATTGCCAACATAGTATTCGGTGTTCTGATGTTCGCGCTGGAGTGGCCCATGCCGCTGATTGCTGGCACCGGCTTCCACCGCAGTATCGAGTTTCGACTGGCCTTCCTACCGCTGGTTATTCTAGCCGCTGCCCTGCTGTACTCGGCAACCAATGCGGCACTGTATTATCTCGTAGGCATGGTTGCTTATTTCTGGGCCTTTAGTGAAGGCGAGATCATTTGCGCAAAGCCTTGGACTCTACCTAAGAGGAACAATACCAATGTCAAAGTCTAGCTGCTGGCTTTTTCTAAATCCTCCTCCACCTTGCTGTGTTCTTACTACTTGCCATATGCGTTTACCCATGGCTTGCAGGCCTGTATGTTATTATTATTATTATTATCTACGTCTACACTTCCTTTGCGAGAGACGCTCTCTACTCTGATAGAGATCCAAGTTACTTGTTGTTTTCCCGATACGCACATACATACTTTGACAATGTTTAGTGATGAAAAAAAAAAAAAAAAAAGAATAAAATACTTATAAATCAACGGCATTATTCTATGCTATCCCGTGGCTAGAAATGGCATGCTGGCATTGACCGGCGGAGGAACAGCCAGAGAATCTCAAAGAGAGAGAAAGAGATACGAGTGCATCCTGATAATCCCCGACACCTACCTAGCCGCCGCTTACCGAGTGCCCATGCTAATCGAAGGGTTGCGCGAACCGGTACGCTCGTGCATCTGCCGCAAAAAATACAGTCCATGTTAGCGATACCAATACCGTTTCGGTCTCAACCATCTTTGTTCGAACTCTGGCTACTTACATCGCGCGTCTGCATCGAGCCGCTGGTCAGAATCTTCTTGATCACCTCATCTTCGTTGTGTGTTCCAAACTCGTTATCGAGCAGACTGTTGGGAGCCTCGTTGAGTTGGCCATTAGGGCCCTGGTGGTTGGTGCAGAAGATCTGGAATGAAGAGATGAAGTGCGACAGGGGCACGCTCCTCTGGTCCTTCTTCCACTGATGGCACTGCGATTCATCATCGACGAAGACAATGAAGTCGTCGGATTCGCCACGAAAGTGGACGCGGGTGCGCGAAACTTCGCCTCTGGCCATGATGATAGCGGTGGTGTGTTGGATAGTGGTGATAGTACGGTGTAGAGTAGTAGGCAGTGTTGTGATAGTGTCAAAGCTCGTGGTAATCGCAGGTAGAAGACTGTTTTGCTAAGGTTCGACAGCAAGAAAGAAGGGATTCGCTCATCACTGCTCTTCCGAAGCTTTCCCCTCCCTTTTATACAGCTTGTCCCCTCCAATAATGCCTCTTCCTGCTCCCCAATTTGCCTCTCTCCAAATCCAAATAGATAACTAGTATCTATCCAAGACACACCACGCCACCGAGCTTACCGAAGCTGCTTACCCATTTTCGGCATGCATTTACCTCTGTCCCCCTGCTGTCCCCCTGCTGTCCCTTGCTGTCTGTTCCTTGTCTTACTGTCTTCCTTTTCCTCCCCTCTTTGTCGATACTTCGATACTTGCCCATTCCGTAGACATGCATGCACCTAGTAGTTTTCGTTCTGGGGGGGGGGGTGATGCAGGTGGCAAAAGCTAGACTTGAGGCTTTGGGGAGGCGAGAATGTGACTCTTTCGTCTGCAGGGCTAGAGGACAACACTGCAATTCCTGGTGTGATTTAGGCACGGTTTGCTCGGCTCCCAGCGGGCCTTCAGGGGGGGCGAAGCAGTGGCAAGAGACAGCCTCGTGTTTGCTGCAGAGCAATGAGCACCACTTGAAGGGGCCCGATGCCTCATAATGCTTTGGTTTGGCATATCAGGATCAGGCAAGCTGGTCTAGCAATATTTGGGGTTGCTAGAGGCTCTTTGATCGTACCATTTACCATTTGCTGCTTTTTCTTTTCTGCCAGTCGGACACCGTGTTGTCCCAAGATCGTCACCAGGAATACGACTGAGACATTGCATCGTCGCGCCTTTGCGAAGCTAGCCTGCCGTCTTTGATGTCCATGCTTGCAGGCTGGTTCAGGCAATCTTCGAAGCAGATGCCATCCTTCTCAGGCGCGGAACTTGTTAGCACCGCTGCTATCATTTCCCACGGCATTAATGCCATCACAGATGCTGTCTAGGCCAAGACGGCCCCCATACCCCCGCTCGCTCGCTCGTTGGCTTTGAGTCTCGATAGATGCGCTCATATCGAGTAGTACTTTGCAATACTAGCCGTCTGCCGGCATGACTCGGAGTCTAGCACAACTGCAGGGCTGGCATGACTGACGACCAAAACTCGCATTTCTCCGCAAGCCGGGAGGGCAGCGGTGAGGACATAAATGTCTTGATGCTTTGGAAGAGAAGCGAGCCAAGCAAGTCCCTTGTGGCACAGAAGACTCCGCGACGGAAGAAAGGGCAAAGCGGCTATCAAGAGTGGCTATCTATTTATTGGGCGCAACGAGTGAAAAAAAAAGAAAAAAACACGCTGGTAGAAATCGGATCTGCCTGTTGTTCCACGGCAGGCGGTCCGCCTATGTTGGGTACTTTTGTTAGACCACGCGTACCACCCCGCGAAGCTTCCGCCACCTATTTGAATTGCCTTTGGAGGTTGGTGACAGCCTTTCCCAGCACTTGATTACAAAGGGAAATTCACTCTTTGTTGTCCGATTTCAGTATTGATGTCTATCGGAATATGTCTACTCAATGCTCTATCAAACGGGGCGGTCGCACTTTAGAATCCGGCACAGATCCGTCTGCGAATCTCGTCACGCAGCTTCCCCCGGAGCATCCATCAGGTCGGTGTTGATAAGGGGAGACTGTATAAACAAACAGCACATCGATTGGGCCTGTTTGACGCCGTTCTCAAGGGCCTTGTCCGCGAACTAGCCAGACACTCTACTTGTCTGCCATAGACAGCTAGAAGCTATTCCCGTCTTCTTCTTCATTGCCTGCTGCCGCTCCAACTCGTTGGAATCGAGGGAAACGAAAGGGACGAAGGCTGTAGCAACAGAATATTGGCTTGGGTGTGCACTGCATGATGATATCGGCTTCGTCCCCCGCTTCTTGCCACAACCATCCCGCTATTTCTTCCTCCCATTCTCAGCGCTTTCAGTCCATCAGATACATCCCTAACTAACCCTCTCTGCAACCTATGCAATCATGCCACATGCAGAGTCGACAGTCGACAGTCAACGATGCTTGGGCGACCGTGCTCTTCGCCCGTGCACTCTTTTACCTTCCTCCACTCCCCCCCCCCCCACACTCTTTAACCCTAGATATCCACCTGCGGTAACCCTTGCATCCCACCGCCCACCCCGGTACGACATTCCAGTTTTCTAGTCCCATGATGCCCCCCCACTCCTCCGGCTCCGGCTCAACTACCTCCCTTGTCTGTTTCGGACACCATGCCACCACCCCATGCATCTTGTTGCTCTCCCTGTTCTCTCGGTTGTTGTCTCTTTTCCTCTTTCTTTCCCCCCTCGTTCACTTTCTTCATCCAACCCCTAGCCATGTCCCTCCCTACCTACGCATAGGGCTCGTTACTTCTCACGTCTCCTCCCCCGTTTTAAACAAGACCCCTCGTCTATATGACGTCATCACGATATACATTGATATTTCTATTTCACTCTCTGCAATCAATCTTGTCTTTCAAAAGAAAGAAGAAAAAAGAAAAAAAAAAAAAGAACTTTTTAAAAAAATATAGCGCTCATGATGAACCTCTTTTTTCTTCCTAGAAGTTGCAGGAATAAATATGAAATGCCCTGGTTGTGTGTTGGCTGGAAACAGCAAAAAGATGCAAAAAAAAAGGAAAAAAAAGGAAAAAAGAAAAACCAAAGTACAAAGCAATCAACGTCCTTCCCATGGGTATCCCCGCGACCAATCTTTCCCTTCCCTCCCAACAAAAAGAATATATAAAATAAAATGCAATATTTCCCCATCTTGCCCTCCCCATACATCATCATCATCATCATGATTCCCTTCTCCAGTGATTGATTGCTGTGATCATCGTTCGTTATGCTTCTGTTATCACCATTAACCACATGTAAAAACACGTTTTTCCTTCCCCTACCTAGATATTCAACTGTCGTCTTAACGAAAGAGACTGCGAATACCATGGGCCATAGACTCGCGATGTCGTCCGCTAGACGAGCTCCATCGCTTCGAGATGCGTCTTTTTATGTTATCCTTAGAAGGACTCTCGACGCCGCTTTCTCTCTCCTTTTCCCCCTGCCCATCTTCTTCTTTCTCAAGCTCTACCACATCTGCCTTTGACTTGGTCAATTTGACAGGGTGAGCTTCTTTCTCAATGTTAGACACAACCAACACTGATGCCTTTTCTTCTACCTCCTCCACCTCACCTAGAACTTTGCGCGTAGAGCAGAATGTGGTATCTGCAGGTTCGATCGACGTACTTTCATCAGACTGAGCTTTCGTTGGCGATTCATGTTTGATCTTGCCACTTCTACCAGCTCGCATCTCCAGAAAGTCGTCATCGGTGCCAGTTTTCTCGTCGGCATCTTCCAACTCCTCGGGCACCCTGCTACTGACACCAGTCTCGCCTGCGGCCCATATATCACGTATCGTGAATTTAGTAGGAGACACCGGCAACGTCATTCGTCGCAGTGGCTTCCTACCACATTCATCTTCGATTACGGGGAGCTGCGTCGATAGCCGAAAATCTTGTTCATCTGGAGGGAAATACCCACCCGTAGTGTCCGTTGACCTTCGAGCCATACCGTGAATCATCGGAGACGGCTCATCAAAATATGCAGGCGGAGTACCGGGAGTCATCACTCCAGTCCCCGACCCAGGGGTCATGCCAGCCAGGCTATGCTTGCTGATGCTAGCAAGACTACTGGTCCGTCTTGTGAACGTACTCGTGATGCTAGCAACACTAAGCCGGCGAATCATAGAGGAAGTAGTGGATCTTACTACATGTTCACTGCGAGCCCTGGCAGTCATTCCAGGGAATGGTAGCACCTCTTTGCTCCAAATGTCAGATAGCATTGTCTCTAACCTGGCTCGTTCTGCGCGGGTTGGGGCAAGCACTGCAATTCGGTTGTTGCTAGCCAGTAACGAGTGAGATCGGTTAATTGACGTGCCATTGGTCGCCTTGGCTTCCTTCAGCACACACGTATTCTTGAGAATTACTTGACACATTTGGCTCTTGGGCCCAATGGTAGACGCACGGTGAATGGAAATGCGATGGCTAACCGTGCCAGGCTTGCCAAAGATTGCCCCCAAACTCTTGATCTCAAGGTCTAGAAAGCTGCTTTGGTTGAGGGCTGGAGCATCTTTCCATTCAAGATTCATGTTGATGCGAGACTTGAGACGAGACTTCCACTCCAGCTCCTCTTTGGGCGAGCAGGCTGTCAAAATCAACTCAAACAACTCATGGTCATGTTCAAATACTAGTTTCCATGAAAATGGCGCTGTATGGCATTGGATACCTGTTTGTAATGCCGGATTAGTTTAGAGCGCATTGCCAGTTGCGGCACTTATTCACAAAGACACCATTTAAAACTCACCTCTTCCGTTGTCGACCTCCTCAATTCGAAGGTTGCACAGATCAATACAAGCTTGAATGCAGTATATTTGATCGGCTTTACTTGCTGACGCTAAGCAAAGTACATCGTCATACAAAAGACAAATCATGTACTGCCCATCTGCAGACTCCTTAGTCTGCCAACAAACATGTAGTGCACCGCATAATTTGATGTGACCAAAGGAGCGGATGCGGTTTTTGGACACGGCATCCAGGCGCTACAGTGTCGAATCAGACAAGGTTAGCAGATGATGCAAGACAAACACAGAACAACACCTATGTAAGGTAATATGCAACTTGCCTGGTTGGAAAAGACTAGCCGATCTTGAAGCATCCAGGTCCGCTCTAGAGTGGTCTTCATGCGAGCATCCGTAGGGGCTTTGTTGATTTCAGTGGTGGCTTCGCGGACTCTGATCAACGCCTCTTCCACAGCCATGTGTGAATTTGGGCAGTCTTCGCTGGGTGTAAATTTGAGTAGTTCACTAAACATCAAAGGGTACCTGCAGATGCGCTGGATTGGCTGTGTACACAAAAAGACGTTAGCAAGGACTGCATTGACTGACTAGACCCTGCTGCGACAAGCAGAAGTGAAACGAACCTTTACGAGCAGATCGCCGATGGTGAGTGCTTTGCGTGAGGCGTTCTCGTGACTGATGGAAGAACACAATGACATGGCGAGTGTCTCCAATCCTTTTTGGTAAGTATCCCATTGAGGCATCAGGCGGTGGGCAGCAGCAACATCCTTGGTCATGATTTCGTAGTTTGCACCGTACTCCTTGTAGATGAAAAAACGGCTCATCTATACAATAAATGGCGCGCATTAGCATGTAGTACACCAAAATAGTTTCTGTTACCCGTTGGTGGGGGGAGGAGGGGGTCACAAGAACACTTCATTGTTCTCTCTAGTGCTCATAGTCCGTCTGTGTAGAGGGGGGGGGGGGGGAAGGGTGAAACGAGGAGAACGTTACCTTTCTGGTAAATATTTTGGCTACATCCTCGGTCACCTGCGCCTCTGCAAACATTTCGGGCGACTGATGAGGATGGGGAAGAAACGTGGTTTTGGGTCTCTCAGCACTGGTTGGAGGTCTCAGTTTCATACGGGTCGTAGATAAGTCATTTTTGTTGCTGTTGGTGTTGTTGGGTAGACCACCACTGTCCGTAAGCGTATTGTAAGTAGACGGTGAGTATTCTAAATGCGGTACTACGCGGTATAGTTCACGCAAAATTTCCTCATGAAGTTCGACAATTGCAGTCAGATTGTGATTTATGGAAGCTCGAAGAGCATCTGGTAAGGTTGGAAGGCCGGCGAAAATAGTGATGTACACCTGTAAAATAGAGTTAGTCTACTAGTTCGTTTGTCAAATAGTAGCGAAAATTATGCAAACAGAAATTGAGGAACGGTGAAGGAAGGATTCGTTGTCTGACTATGACATACATTCATGAGAAAGCGGACATCGCTAATGTAGCCTTCTTCCGTCTTGATGAGCTCCTCTACTAAACGTCGGCGTTGAGAGGCTCGCGCAAGAGCAGCCGGACTAAGCGGTAAAGAGGTTGAGCTAGGTGCGGAAAATGGCTGGTCGTCTTCTGAAGTTGACAAACGAGTTCCGATATGTGATGCTCGGCTGCTACGATCGGTGGGTGATATGTAGTGAGACTTGTCAAGCTGGCGTGAGTGTGACTGTGATTGTGAGCGAGATCGAGAGCGGGATAAAGATCGGCATGTACTAGCCATACTTATACTGGCGGTTTTGACACCACCAACAAAGGCCGAAGATGTGGTAGAACAGGTTGAGAATCGCCGACCGCGAACATGCGACAGAGTCGAGCGGTCAACATTGTCCATGAGTTGCCAGGGCACATTTGCATCTTCGCCTATGGGTTTAGGACGCTTCTGGGCGCGACGCTGTAAAGTTTTCATCCATTTCTGGAAAGGCGGCGCCTCTACACTGTGATGTGGAGCGTTCTGATTGTATTTGCTGGAGTTGTCGTGGTGGCGATGGTTGTGTTGTGTGTCGCGACTATGAGACTGTTCTCCTTCGTCTTCTTCGTCGTCCTGTTCATTTCCACCCTGATTTTCGCATTCAGAGGTGTCATGGTTGTGGGGGTCATCTTCTAGGGCTAGGGGCACAGCTAGTGCTTGGCCGCTGTAAAGCGCATAAGAGGCCATTACAGATGCCTTAGAGGGGGCATTTTCGTCAAAAACAGAGTCGAAAGAATGCGAGCGCGAGTGTGTGGGAAGACGGCGTGGGGAATATGAATGAGATGAAGGTAGGTCCAAGGAACTTAAAGCTGTCGCTAGCCCTGGAGAAGCAGCACCACCCTGGTCAGAGTTAGACGTGGTGGTTATAGTGTAGAGAAGCCGAGATCGAGGAATTCCTTCCGTGAGCTCATTGGCAAGGGAAATTGGCCGGATCCAAGGAGGGCTTGCGTGCTGCAGATGAGTATATATTTGGGGGGGAGAATGACGAGGACTAGGTTGTGCGCCAGAGGAATCAAGGTGTGTATGCGAATGCGACATGGGGTGCTGGGACCGGCTTTTGGGTTTATTTTGGGATTGGCTTTTGCTATGCCTGAGCGGTGGGGTGTGATGGCAATGATGATGGCTTTCTTGTAATGCCAATTGTGACGCAGAGGTAGGGCGAAAAGGATAATAATTAGAGGTAGAAGCAGTAGTAGCAGTAGTACCAGTAAGGCTGTTGTGGGTAGAAGAGGCCAAAGGTTGCGATGTAAGCGCAGGGGTGGTAGGCAAGGGTTGCGAGACTGAAGCTGCACCATAGGATGATGAAGCCAATGCCACCATGATCACGTATGGTTTTGGGTGAGCAAGGAAGACCACAGCCCCAAGAATTTAATATGTGAGAATAATTGTTGTAGCGTACCGCCGCAGGGGGGGGGTATAATACGTGTAGGGCGGTTGTTGGTGTTTTTGTCTGGTTTTGTCTGGTTTGCGTAGAGTCCGCCTGCAGCCCGACTTTCCGTGTGGTCTGAGTGAAGAAATATATTGGTGGTGACAAGTTAAAGCGAGAGGCTGGACTTAAGGATGAGGATATGGGATATGCATCACTGCAGGGCCGGGATGTGTTCCTTCGGAAGGCTCTTGGAAGCAGAGCTGTTCGGTGTTGATCGAATGTAGAAGGTTGTGAAGGGATTATTAGTTGGATTAGTTATTCTGTAGGCGTAAGGCATAGGCGTCGTTGGAACTGGCGTTGAAGCGGTGTAAGGCGTAGGTGTAGTAGGCCTAATGATGCAGCTGTGTTGTGCGTAGGCTTTTTCTTTCTGCAGCCAATTGGCACGACTAAACAGCACATATATGGACGATGCTACACACCGAAAGTTACCAGTCAGCTAGGAAGAAATAGTAGAGAGGAGGACAGTAGCAGCGGCAGCGCAGAGAAACAAAGCCAAAAAAAGGCTTATTGGCGTTTAGTGGAAGGAGGAAACAAGCCGTGACTGATCAGCAGCACAAGGGCTAGAATAAAGAAAAAGAAGAGGAAAGATAAGATGTAGTAGTAGTCGTCGTAGTCGTCGTAGTAGTAGTAAAAGACAAAGAGCGAAACGAAGAACCAAGGCGAGCAGGAAGAGGCGGCGCCGACGGCGGCGGAAAGGAGGAAGAAGAAAATAAAAGGAGATAAAATAAGTAGAGGCCAAGATTAGATTTACAGGCTTTTTTTTATATTTTATTTTCTTTTCTTTTCTTTTCTTTTTTTTCTTTTTTTTTTTCTCTTTCTCTCGTTATTAGATGCTTAAAGCTAGAAGCTACTTTGGATGGATCGATGGTGAAGCCGCAGAAGCTGAAGAAGAGAGGGCGGCAGAAGAGGGGATGCAAATGCTATCAAATAATTGGGAGTTGCAATGCATCAAAATCACGAGGCGTTAAATTCGATGCGGACAAAGAAGTAAAGAATATATAGACAAGAGAAAGTGATAAGAAGATGAAGAAAAAGTGAATAGAAGAACAAGAGAAGACGAAGAAATTTCACAAGGCCACGCACAAGAATAAAAAGAACAGCCAACTACTAAAGGAAAAGCCGAAGACAGAAGGAATGGTTTGTTCGCCGAGTAACTTCCCAAGAGACATAGACGCCTCAAAAACACCACAGCGACAACCAGGACAGGACAGAATAGGACAGGCTGTTACCTAAGTAGAGAACTCATTGTATGTAGGCAAACATGCTAGCAATATACGAAACTACCCAGATACAAGATACAAGATACAAGATACAAATATACATAGCTACAAAGATACAAAGATACAAGCAGAGCAACATTCAGTCGAAAGAGGAAGGACCAGCGTATACAAACTAGGAAGTTGCACCTCTTCTTATCAAGCCACACACATGCACACATGAAAGAGAGACTCTGAAGCAGCGAGCGGTGTATAAGAAGCAGCTAGAGCAGGCCGGCAAAGAGAAAGAAAGAAAAAAAAGAAAAAAATAAACCTATAAAAATAAGAAAAAATACAAAAAGAGCCAACAAGCAGCTGACTCTACTGCATGCGCAAGACCATAATCAGTAAAAATAAAAACGAAAAACGAAAACAGAAATCCTAGCTTTCTCGTCGCTTTTGTCAATTTAGCGCGGCGTGTTCCTGCCGGTGGCAACTACTCTCCCTAAATATTGTGTCAGTTCCTTTTTGGGACAACAAGCTTGCCATGATTTGCCTGTCGAGCTTGGCGAAAGGGTACATGGTACTTGGGGGTACTTTGGTACTTGCTTGGGCTTCGGCCCAGATGACCGCCTCTCCACCATCACAGAAGAGACACGCTCACATAGCACATAGAGAGGAGGGAACTGAGCAGCGCACACGACACGGACATACCACGCACACACAGACGGACAACACAAGTGCTCAACGAAGGCGCGCGGATATAAAGGGCAAGAGGCGTTCCTCCTTCAAGGGCAGGAAAGCCATAGCTAGAGAGAGCATTGCTCTGTCTGAGTCAGTGTCTTAATTGGCAAAGCCGCAGTAGACATCACACAAGCCGCTAATAGAAAGCGACTTAACGCCTTATTACAAGTTTGTATGGCAAGAATCGCCCCCCCACCCCACAATAGAGCCACTGATAACTGCATCGGGGGGCATGTAAGTACATACTTGTATCACACAGGGTGCATGAGTACAGCCAGCAACACTTTCATACTCACGCATTCAAACATTCACAGGCCCATACTGGAGCCCTTGGCTATTCTTTCTTCTTCCCATTATATACGGTCACTGAGCACTTCACACCTCTTGTGCCTTCTTCGGCAGTGAAAACCCTCGAATCAATCTTACAGTTAGGTTTCAAAGTCTACGTATACGTATACGATGCAATCATGGCGAGCACATCCACAAGGGCCAAAGCCTAGATTCACCACTGTTCATCTATCCTAAGACCGTGCTTTTCTACGGCAAGCCGTGTCATGTCTTGAGGATCAGTAGCGGCCTTCTGATTAGTTGTTGGACAATCACGGGCGTAATGAGAAATCAACAAGGCCCATATACATAGGCTTAGCTTCATATCGCACACACACACAGACACACACTTTCTCCCTCTCTCACGCACACAGAGGTACACGTCTCTCCATCCTCTTCTTCCTGTGTACTTGCGGTCAACAATTCCCCCATCGACAGGCTTGCCCCACGAGGGATGAAGAAAAGACTCTTCTATCTCGGGCAAGATATGCAGCCCCATCCGGCCCTTGAGCAGCTGGAACTCCCTTTCCTCTAGCCCATTCGATCTGCTATTTTCTCCGGCCTCCTCGCCACCGTGTTCGGTCACAACCAACGACTACAGCACCTTGCGCACACGCACACATCTATTCAACCAGCCCACATAAGCTATCCATGTCCCTATCTGTGCGTAAAGCGAAGTACTTGTCCCCTGAATGACGATGACCCAACCTCACCTTAAGGTTGTTAAGTACTTGCTACATGGACTCAGTGTTGAGGCATACGGTCCATAATCTTACCATGTGGCAATAAATGAAGTCTTTGCTACGCTAGACAATTCATCACGGACCTAAGCGATGTCGACGGCAATAAAACAAGAGGCTCCCAGCTTGCACCACCTGAGCCCCCCGGCTGCAAAAATGGAGTTTTCTTTTTTTTTTCTTTTTTCTTTTTTCTTTTTTCTTTTTTCTTCTTTTTTTGGCTCAAGGTAGCAAATAAACCTCGTCCAAAGGACCAGGGATGTTCGTCAAAGGCATATCCTGGTTGAAGGATACTGGGCTTCCAAATGCATCCTAGCCTCAAACAACTAAAACTTGGCTTCCTTTGTGTAGTTTCTATTTGTATTCTTTCGCGAGGTGTTTCTTGTGCTTGGCCTTTAATCCATTCCCCAACTGAGGGTCAGTGCCAAATAAAAGAGAAATGAGAACAAAGAGGTTGTGTTGCACGATACAGATGCTTGCAGCCGCGTCATCTAGTTGTTGTGGGCTGGCTAGCTATGATCAACATGCCGCGTACGTACACAGAGCACATGAAAGTGCTTCTATGCGCAGTAATGTAGCAATCAGTGTCCTCCGCAGTTCGTATCGTAGTGCAGATACCTAGCTTAGCTGGAGCAATATAAGCTGAAGCTCTACCTGCAACGCTGTTCAACTACGTAGTGTGTGTGTGGTGTGTACCGTGTAGTGCATTCAACGCCGGAGAAAGGAGAGACAAGTCTCGGGCCAACCACAACCACCCAACACCAAAGTCTGGCCTTTACCTCCCCATTCGTCATCCGGTGCAAAAAGTCCAGATGCTTTGATTTTCTCGCAGCTTTTTGTCTGAGACAACAAAGTTCCATTCTTTCCTCCAGGCCAGTCCAGTTGGTCAGGTTGCAGGCCCGCTGCCTGCTCACAGCAAAGCCAGCCTCCTATCCCCATCCCCTCCTTTACCAGACCATCCTCAATAGGCATTCTCCCTTTTTCACGCACTTTCCCAGTCATACAAAGTTGCCGCCTGAATCCCAGAAGCCTAAATCTGGAAAATGGCAAAAAAAAAGGTGATAAAAAAAGAGCAAAATAGAACGGATGGCGAGGAAGCAGACGAGGAGGAGAAGTGGAAATTTAAACGCACAGCACACAAAATGCAGTCCCAGACAGGGGCTACCCATGGCTCTCAGCCCACCTTACAGGCATAGAAGCTTCTGTAACAAGAGCTAGCTCTGCCCTGTTGGCCTCGCCGCTGCCAGCCCTGGAGTGGGGGACGGGGGGGGGGAGGGGAGGGGAGAGGGGAACTTGCGCCTGGACTGAGGGCCAGGCCAGGAACCGAATCCCGTGGGTAACAAACTATCAGGGAATGCATAAACAGCTCTCGAGTTGTTCTACGCCCTGCATACCAGCCCAATTAAACAAGCCATCCTTCTAGCCCTTTTCGTCCTTTGCGATCCTTTTCGTGCTGTCGATTAACAGTGGCGTTGGCTTAGGCTCAGCTGCTGTTGTTGCTCTTTCTCCCATTTCCTTCTGTGTTCTCTGTTCTGCCTTGTGCTTCTCCTGTCTCCCTCTCGGGGAGGCGACAAGTTTGCGCGCTTGATGTTAGGCAGACTATGATGTCATATCGCCATCTCAGGAGGAGGGGCCAGCTTTAGTCGTTTGTTTGTCTTGAGAGACTCGGGCCTCTATGACATGTATACAAGCAGCCAGTCTGCCTGTGCCTACAAAAAGGAAGGCCATAACCAAACACTCACGCCATTTGACTGATGAGCGGGGTGAGTAGCTTGTTATCCAGACCTGCATGTCAGCAAGCAGCCTCCTATGTCGCACTTGTCGCTATGTTGTCCAGGCTATGCTGCTTGCTCACCGTTGTTCTCAATGGTCAATCAAGTCAATCGGCTTATGTACAGCGAGCAGAGTGGCACGCCCGAATACAAGCTGGTACACCAATATAAGCAAATCCAGACATGAATAACACCAAAAAGAGCAGAGTCCAAGATCCCAAATAGCACTGACGTGGACGTAGTGACCAGGGTTAACCCCAAGCCTTAATAATTGCAAGGGTTATTGCGGTAGGCATAATAGATGCCCAAAACAATGCCGCCTGGTGTTGGCGCCAACCAACTCTCACCTCACTCACTACTCAAGGTAGGTATTCTAGATGATTCTCGTTCTTTTTATTGTTAAGACATGGAAATTACTTTTTGTATAGAAACAGACAACATGAAACAAGACGAGAAAGAAGGCCTTGCTAAGTCGTACTAGAGAGCTTGTGGGTGTTATGTAATACTGCAACTAACAACCTTTGCTGTTTAAGCTTTCATCAGTGTCCCAAAGAAAAAAAAATGGAAGACAGCCCTTAATAAGCCTTGGGATCGGATCTCTACCGCTTGCAGAAGGCGGTCACACCTTTCTGCACGGCAGAACTCTGCTCACCGCCTTCTGTGTAGCTAATCTAAGAAAGAAGCTTAAACGACACGTTCGCCATCCGACGATAAGGCGGAAAAGAGAAGCAAGCATTCATAATAGAAGAAAGGAGCGACAAAAAAGCGTCACTCATTCATTCCTGCCTTTGCCTTATTTCGCTTCGCGCCCGTCTATTGTTCAGACCCTTTGATTTTGTAATCTATTGTGTGCCTTTTCTTTATTGCTTCACGCACGCACGCAAGCTCAGGTAAGCTGCTTGGAAGTTGCATCATATTTCTGGGCTGGTCCTTTTGCATGTACAAGTACATGCATGTATTCATTTGCCTGCACAATCTTTGCGCCTCAGGCTTGCTCGGTATCCCATGCTAACGCTAGCATACCCTCTTAGGATCTGATTCTGCGCATACTTGTTCTTCTCGCATATCGACATACACGACTCCCTGATACACCAACTTTGTCTCACCACCACCCGCACATCAATTACACCACCACCACCAACAACGGCCGTCTCCCCGCCTGTTATATCTAGCCCTTGGCCTCTGAGCCATTCTTTCGTTCACAATGGAAAGCGCTTTCGCTAAGCCCATTGAGGACATCTTGTCTGCCTTTAGTGTAAGCGCAGACAAGGGCCTCTCCGACCAACAGGTCATCGACCTTCGCGCCAAACATGGCCGTAACTGTACGTTGTTCTCATTTCTAACGGAGCCGAAATGAGTCTCTTTCGCTAACATCACATAGCTATTGCCGAAGAGCCCCCCACCCCCATCTGGGAGTTGATTTTTGAACAGTTCAAGGACCAGCTGGTCTTGATCCTTCTTGGCTCTGCTGCTGTGTCGTTTGTTCTTGCTCTGTTTGAGGATGAAGGCGGTCTCGGTGCCTTTGTCGACCCTGCGGTTGTAAGTCTCTTTGCCATTCTTTAGTATTTCTCTCCTTCCATCGCTCAAAACTAACGCCATCGCGCTGGTGGTTGTCTACATACTAGATTCTCACAATCTTGGTTCTCAATGCTGTTGTCGGCGTCTCTCAAGAAAGCAGTGCCGAAAAGGCTATTGCTGCTCTCCAGGAATACTCCGCAAACGAAGCCAACGTAATCCGCAACGGCCATGTATCTCGAATCAAAGCCGAGGAACTTGTCCCTGGCGATATCATTACCGTTACAATTGGCGACCGCATCCCTGCCGATTGCCGCCTAGTTTCTATTGAAAGCAACAGCTTCGCAGTTGACCAGGCCATCCTCACTGGTGAGAGCGAAAGTGTAGGCAAGGATGATGACTTCGTTCTTGAAGACGACCAGGCTGTCCTTCAAGACCAAATCAACATGCTCTTCTCTGGAACCACCGTTGTCACCGGCCGTGCTCGTGCTATTGTTGTCCAGACTGGCTCTTCCACTGCTATTGGTGATATCCACGAAAGCATTACCGCTCAGATCTCTGAACCCACACCCCTCAAACAGAAGCTCAACGACTTTGGCGACAGCCTTGCAAAGGTCATCACTGTCATCTGCATTATGGTCTGGCTGATCAATATCCCTAACTTCAATGATCCCTCCCACGGCAGTTTTGCCAAAGGTGCTATTTACTACCTCAAGATTGCAGTCTCCTTGGGTGTCGCTGCTATTCCTGAAGGCCTCGCTGTTGTTATTACCACCTGCTTAGCCCTGGGAACTCGCAAGATGGCCGCTAAAAATGCTGTTGTTCGGTCTCTGCCTTCTGTCGAGACTCTTGGCAGTTGCAGTGTTATTTGCTCCGACAAAACTGGCACCTTGACCACCAACCAAATGAGCGTCAGCAAGGTTGCCTTCCTCTCAGAGACTGGCTCATCGCTAGAGGAGCTTGACATTAAGGGATCTACCTTCTCTCCCCGTGGAGATGTCCTTAGCGCTGGCCAAGTTGTCTATAACGTTACTCGCTCCTCTGCCACTGTTCGGCAAATAGCCGAGGTTGCTGCTCTATGCAATGACGCTCGTCTTGATTACAATGCTGCTTCCAGCGTCTACACTAGCATTGGTGAGCCTACCGAGGGTGCTCTCCGCGTTCTTGCTGAAAAGCTTGGTCCTTGTGCTCCTGAGACCGCACAGCCCGCCGACTGCGTTAACCATGCCAGTTCCCTGTACGAGCAGCAATACCCCCGCCTGTCTACCTTTGAGTTCTCCCGTGATCGCAAGAGCATGTCTGTTGTTGTGCAGGCTGGATCGCAGAAAAAGCTACTCGTCAAAGGCGCACCTGAGTCTGTTCTAGAACGCTGCACCCATGCTATCCTTGGGTCTTCCGGTACGAAGGTCACCCTGAATAACCAGCTGGCTGCTTTTATTTCTGCTACTATCACCGAATATGGCAACCAAGGTCTGCGTGTTATTGCTCTTGCCAGCGTTGATGATGTCTCGTCTCACCCGTTGATTTCTACTGCTGGTACTACTGCCGAGTATACTCAAATTGAACAGGGACTCACCTTTGTTGGTCTCGTCGGCATGATGGACCCCCCTCGTCCTGAAGTAGCTGGTTCCATTCGCCAATGTAAGGATGCTGGTATCCGTGTTATTGTCATCACTGGAGATAACCGCAATACTGCCGAGAGTATCTGCCGTCAAATTGGTGTTTTTGAAATGGATGAAGATCTCCACGGCAAGAGTTACACTGGCCGCGAGTTTGACAACCTGTCTACCTCTGAGCAGATTGAAGCCGCTCAGAATGCCTCTCTGTTCTCTCGTGTTGAGCCTGGCCACAAATCTAAGTTGGTTGATATTCTCCAAGGCCTTGGTGAAGTTGTTGCCATGACTGGTGATGGTGTCAATGACGCTCCCGCTCTCAAGAAAGCCGATATTGGTGTTGCCATGGGCTCTGGTACTGATGTTTCCAAGCTTGCTGCTGACATGGTTCTGGCAGACGATAACTTTGCTACTATTGAGCTTGCCATTGAGGAAGGCCGCTCTATCTACAATAACACTCAGCAGTTTATTCGTTATCTGATCTCCTCAAACATTGGCGAGGTCGTTTCTATTTTCTTGACTGCTGCCCTTGGAATGCCCGAGGCTCTAATTCCCGTTCAGCTTCTTTGGGTTAACTTGGTTACCGACGGTCTCCCTGCCACCGCCCTCTCCTTCAACCCTCCTGATCATGACATCATGAAGCGCAGCCCCCGCAAGCGCGACGAGCCCCTGATTGGTGGTTGGTTGTTCCTGCGTTATCTCATTATCGGTACTTATGTCGGTGGTGCTACAGTTGCTGGTTACGCTTGGTGGTTCATGGTCAACTCTGAGGGTCCGCAGATCTCCTTCACGCACCTGCGCCACTTCCACCGCTGCAGCACCGAGTTCCCCGAGATTGGTTGCGCTATGTTTTCCAACGACATGGCCAAATCCGCATCGACCGTTTCGCTATCTATTCTTGTTGTTATCGAGATGTTCAACGCTGTCAATGCGTTATCGTCTAGCGAGTCATTGTTTACGCTTCCATTGTGGAAGAACATGATGCTCGTTTACGCCATCATCTTGTCTATGACACTACACTTTGCTCTGCTCTATGTACCCTTCCTACAGTCTCTCTTCTCCATCGTACCGCTCAACTGGAACGAGTGGAAGGCCGTGCTTGTTATCAGCGCGCCGGTCATTCTTGTCGACGAGGTTTTGAAGCTGGTGGAGCGCCGTTTCTTCACTCACTCTGTTACTGTCCGTGTTTCTGACAGTAAAAAGAAGAACTAAGACTAGAGGAAAAGAAGAGGAACATAATAAAACACCTTGTATCTTCTACTGGTCCAATCCAATCCAGTCTATTCTTTTTTTTTCCAATGAAGAAACAAACAAAGAACCTTATGTACCAATAAATTTAACCGCCATGTCCTTTCTAGCTAGGAGAGATGCATGTTGGTAGGTGCGATTATTATAAAATAACAAGATTTACACCACGTCTACGTAATCCTCAGGTGATGCGATACATTGTGAGAGCTACCCGTATTCATTTAGCATGTGTAATTGGGCGAAATGAGTCATGAATTGTCGTTTATTTGATAAAACCGCATCTAATGTTGTCGTATCTTGGTGCGTATTGGACACACGGGAGAGGAATAGCTTCCACTATTATCCCAAAAACAAAGGGCTGCTGGCAGAGCAAATGCCTCATCCCCACTCCCCCCCGTGCGCTTCCTCTTTGCTCGCCCTGTCTCCTGTCTTGTTGCCTAATGTTCTAGAGCTTAGTCTTGTCTGCTCTTGAGTAATCTTAGAGTCACCTTATCCTTCTCAATAATGTACACGTGGGCACCCCAGCCGGCTAGGGCGTCTCGGTCAACAGCGTTGAGCATGGCCTGTGATATCGTCTCGAACAGATCCTCGGGGGCCTAGAGAAAGAAGTAAAATGAAGAATTAGCAGGCTATAGGAGATGGAGAAAGGAACAAACAGACAAGCCAGCTTTCTACGTAGCTTGTGGTTCATGGATACATACCAGATCCGGCTCCCATAGACTTTCGCACATGCCAAAAAGCTGGTCGGATGCCGTGCCCGACACAATAAAGTCCTTTGCAAAGTCAATGCAGCCAATGCTGTCGAAGCCGCAGATGAAAGGTTGAGATGTTTTAGGGTCTAGACCAGCAACGACAGGGCTGACAAAGTAGGGGCCGAAACGCCGCTCATAGAGAGACGAACTGACCATGTTGGCAAAGGTGCGCGGGGCAATGTTGCGCTCCTCGCGCAGACGGTACATGTTGGTTTTGTAGCGGAACAGGTCGCTAACTGTATTGACGTCGGTGGCCAGACCCGTCAAGCCTAGGAAAACGTCGCCGAATTGAAACACCTTGGGAAAGTTGTTGGATACCGTCAGAGCTTGTAGACCTAAACGAAGATCGCAGGCAATGGCCACGCAGTCCTTGCCAACCATGGCCACGCAGGCGCCACCATCTACACAATAGAGAGAAAGAGAGAGAGAAAATGTTAGAGAATGTCGAGTTTACGTTTAATATTGCACAGACAACACTGGGCGGCTCCGGTACATGGGAGAGTTGGAGGTGGGTAAGTGGGTGAGTGTAGCGTTAGCTTGAGGTAGAGAAAGACGAACTTATCGAGAAAGGCGATGACTATCACATCAAAAAGGAAAGTTAGCACTCGTAACAAAAGCAAAAATGCATCCCATCAAGATGACTGAAGACAACCGCGCCTGACGAATGGCGAGGGACGGAGCTTCGATCGTGACCGAGCAAGAAAGAGTCGCCTTACCATGATGTTTGGAGCCTGTGTAAAGAAAGAAAAGCAATGCCGATAGAGAGCTTTGTCAGGGCGAGAAACGAAGAGTCACGTCACGTCAACAGTATCAAGAAAGAACAAGAGCAAGAAAGAAAAGCGAATGGGCTAAGATAGACTTGTGATTTGACTATTGCTTCTCATCAAGGCAAGAAGGCTACTACTAGTATCTGGCGAAGCTTCACCTCTACAAGGCAGACGGGCCCTGCGTAGACAGTCGGCTGATTCTCGGTAAATAGATGTTCCAGCCCATTGATTGGTCAAAGCTGGCTAGCTCCTAACCACCAACGTAGGCTGGATGCCTGCAATTTGTTACTGGTTGTAGGGGGTACGTTGCATACTTAAGTTTTTTGCAACTAAGCACTGCCAATTCCAAGGTAACCGATACCTAAAAACAGGTCAAATACAAGAAAAAATGGTCTACAGTGAGGTAAAGATGAGGTCAAGGTAAATGAGAGTAAACCCCACAAAGTGGGGCTCACCGCGACAAAGCAACATGAAGCATTGTTGATATATAAAAAGACTTAGCTTTGCTTCACCTCTTGTTGTGTTGTTGATGGCCTCTGCTTAGCCTGCGCTGTTCTTTTTGGATTTTAATATTGCACGCTCACTATAGCTTTGTTTTAGTCTTCTCGCTTTACTGCCTTTTCTTCTAGACGCTTCCATCCGTTTCACCACAAACCTACACTACCAGGTCAGCATCGTGATGATATCATAAACTGGCTTCGATATTTAGTTCTCTCAAACCGCTCTCTTTCTACACGAAGCCTACACTCCTCGATCGCCGACTCATCTCCAGTTCAATGTCTTCTCACGTATGGGTTCTAGGCTCCGACCTGAAACGTACTCAGGTTAAGGTGACGCCCAGCACTTATCTTTCGGACGTTCTTGCTGAGGCCTGCAAGAAGTTCAACATTTCTAGTGACAAATATCAGCTCAGGTACGGCAAGCCCCGGCATTGCTCATGTATTCTCGAGCTAACAAATGGCAAACAGACATAACCAAAAGCTTGTCGATCTCTCTTTGCCATTCCGCCAGTCCAAGCTCACCAGCGGTGCCAAGCTTGACCTAGTGGTGAAGCCCAAAACCCCGTCCGTCGTCAGCGTTGCCATCCAGCTTCCGCACCCAGAGAGCACACAAATCCCCGCCGGCCGCATCATCTCCAAGTTCCCCAGTACCTTTACTCTATGGCAGGTTTTGCGACAGGTTGAGAGCGGGCCTGCTAATCAGGGCAGAACTCTGAGAATTACCGATCGTGCTTCGCCAATCAGTGGTACTAGCGGGGCTGGCCAATTGTACTACGAGATGCCGGCACTCAACATCATGGGCCGCGAGTTCACCACATTTCCCGATTTCCAAAAGACGCTTTCGCAGTTAGGGTACAACTCCGGGAGCGTCCTCATGCGCTTGTCCTTCAAGGTAACAGATCAACCGCTTTTCTCTGCCATCGAAGAGATCAACGCATATTTCAAGGATGCTGAAGAAAAGACGGATGAGACAACAAAACACGAACAAAATGAATCCCAGTCTCCCGTGCTTTCACCAGAAGACAAGGACATGTCTACAGCTGATACCCTCAAAAGCACTATCCCCACCAAACCAGAGCCAGCCGAATCAGATTCTGTGTCAAAATCAGAAGCCAAAGACCCGGACGTCCACAATCTGCCTGCCGATCCTCTCCAGCCCGTTGGAATCTTTTCCCCTCCAACAACATCTATACCTGCTGCAGCGCTTATGCCCGTTGAGGATACCGATTTCACCCCAACTATCGCCCATGCCCAAAGCCATCAAGCCCAGCTCATGCTCCAATCGCAAAACAAACGCCTTCTCTCCGATTCAGAACTTGAACAAAAAGCCGCCGAAAGAGCTGCCAAGTTGGCTGCCATCAGCATCGTTTCTACCAAAGTGCGCTTCCCTGATAATTCCTCTGCTCAATGGAACTGGGGCCCCAACGCTACTGGCAGTATGCTTCACGCTGCCGTGCGCAAACAGATGGCTAACCCATCACTGGCCTTCCGTCTGGTTATGATGCCTGGCCGCACAACTATCCTGGACGATCAAAAGACCCTCATCAAAGACTACAAGCTTGTTGGTGGTGTTGTCGTTACCCTACTTTGGGACGAAAGCGTGCCCAAGGATGCACGCACCAAGCAGTTCTTGACGCCAGAAGCTTCTCAGCAAGCTCAAAAGATTGTTGTGCCACAGCCCAAAGAACTACCCGAGTCGGGGCTAGATAATGAAAAGCCAACTGTTGTTCAGGCACCAAAGAAGGAGAGTAGCGGGGGGAACAAGGTACCCAAGTGGTTTCAACTGCCTGGCAAAAAGAAATAAGACTTGGAAATTACTAAATAGTCAAGACGTCAAGAATATATTCAATACAAAGGAAGCCCTCACTAGCATTTTGTTCCACCATGGCCCAGGCTAGCGTTGGTCTCGGCGGGGAATGTCAAGTCGGTACAAGCAAGGCGCTAAAACAAAAGATGAAAAATCTCACCCATCCCATCATGACGCATAATCAATAATTTGCAAGTCACAAATTCTTGCATGACATAATCACTCAACTCCAACAAGTAAATCTATAATTTTGTTTTTTTAATTGGCCTTTTGTGCTGTCATTCCCAGTTTTATTAACCCATTTTATGAATGTTCTTCCAACGTCATCTCTTAATACTGATTAGTTAAAAAGAGAGGTTCAAAAACATAGGAAACTGCATTTAGTGACCAAGACGACGAGCCTCAGCGATGACGCGGGTCATCTCATCAACCTTCTTCTTGGCACGGCCGAAGGTTCCGAGCTATAAGTTTTTGTTAGTATAGCGTTCCAGGGACATTATGTTATGAGTAACGGGTTGACTGACTCTCCGCTTCGCCAGCTTGCGGGCACGCTTGTCCTTGGAGTTGCGCAGCAGCTCAATAACGCGGCGCTCGTAAGGGGCCAGACTGCAAGGTGACACAATGTTAGTTACCGTAAACTTTGAATAATGATAATAATAATAATAATAGTCGTTGTAGATAATGTTTCGAGGGCATGTTATGCCCACTTGCTTGAGGGGTGAAAGAAACTTACCCGGAAACCTCCTTGACGACATCGCGGACGAAAGCAGTGCGCTTGCTCAGGTGACCCTTGGTGCGGGAGATGCGAGCCTTCTGGACGCGGGGGGTGGTTTTCTATATATGAGCCGTCGAGTCAGCGTCCATCGTCTGCGTTAAGGTGGCCCAAGGCAGAGACTAACGAATTCACACTGAATCGCACAAATGATCGAAGTAGCCTACATGGCTGGCGGCGGCGTAAATGGTACGGGTTAACCCCCATTTGCTCGTCTCAGTTGGCAAGTAGTTGGTCAACAAGCCATGTAGCTCTCGTGCTTTTGTGTTCCGACCCAGTGTTCAATTCGCTTGTCTCGCTGTCGTACCCGAAAGCTTCTAGTCTTTGTTGTTTCCAATGTCTCTCTACACAAGATTTCGCTTGAATAGTGAGGCACTCGTGATCGAAAACTTCTCAACCAGCAGTGACGGGACGAGGGGAGGTGGGCAGCAGAGATCCTCCAAGAGGTGAGACTTCGACACGTACGTGACCATTGTTCAGGCCAGTGGCCAGACCGGTGCGGATAGAAGCTTCCTTAGACATTTCGATGATATGTCGTCGAACCGGAGAAGATGTCGATTTGGTTAGCAAAAACTATTCTCAGCCCAGAAGCGAAAATCATAAAGTATCACTATCCTACGAATAAAAAAAAAATAGTGGGTAGTGAAATGTGGGTCAATTTCCAAAGAAAAAATTACTTGTGTGTTCACGTGACTAGGGGGCTCCAGATGTGGCAATGCTCATATGTGGCGTAGCCATCACCTCGGACCTAAAGGACCCACAAGAAGCCGCATCTTAATCACCCTCCCTTGTTGCCTCAATTCGTGACAAACAGCCAGCGCCAAACAAGCCTTGTTATCCATTCATATCCTAAATGAAAACAATTGGACCTCTTTTTATGTCTAGGGGTTCTCTCAATATCTTGTGACATGTCTGATGTTTGGCAAGACAGACCAAATGGTGATATGGTCAGTTTGATCAGTAAAGGCTAACAGGATGAGCGTCCCTGTCAGTTTCTTCAGGCTCATATTATTAAGCGGCGCAATGTCTTTAGCCCAGTCTCTGTGGAACTCCAATGCGCCTTCAGCACCAAGACCACAAAATATTACGCCATGAGCCGATTAGCAACGTTGCGCTAAAACCATTGATTCCGATGCTGAGAGGAACGACTAGCTGGTTACTACTATACAGCTCCTACACAAGGGAGGGGATCGAAGTAGCAGGAGGTCGGCAAAGGCCTGAATACCCGCATGCCTTTAAATCCCGTCAATGGCAATGTGTCAAGGGATCCATAGTCTGCAATGGTTCATCCCGTCACAGTGTTGTCGTTTTAGGACACTCAAGGGAGACTCAGAAGCCAGACAGAACGCTGCCGGAGTATCTCAGAGACGCAAAACCTTTGCATAGCTGCCGCCTTCCCTGTTGATACTTGCTTCGGGCTTTGAGCAAAGACACACTATTACTCCAAGAAAGAAAGCTCCCGGCTACTACATTGCACAGCCTCTTCAGCTCTTTTTCGGGAACAAGGACATCTATGTATGCACACTTGGATGCATTTGTCCGTTCCATCTCGTTTAAGTCATGCTCTTGCGAGGTATTTCTGTATTTTTGTCATGTGAGGTCGTATATGCTACAACCTGGTAAAAAGCTGGGCTATTCCCTTTTGCTTGGCTTTCTGACATCTGGCTTGGCCCTTTTCCTATTGCAGACCTTAATGCTCAACTGCGGAACTCGGATGTTAGGCGGAAGGCTTTCCATGTCCTTTTGTTACTCATGAGACCCATCAAAGGTCCGAATTGTCGATACCGCTGTGCGAGGAAGAAGGAAGAATGATTGTTTTCGGCCACATCAGCTTACACTCCATACTAAACACTCACCTGGTGCTAGGGTAATCAGCCAACAATCTGTGTGATGACCTGAATGTATTGAAGGGCCCCCTCCCCCCTCCTTGCTAAATATATAAGTCAGCCCAATTCCTCCTTGCCATCCATTTCTTGAGTCACTTTGCCATCTCCTCTCACCTCGCAACTCTAATATCATCTTCTTCATTGTGCCCCCGTTCTTCAACACCAGCACACGTACATATATTCCTTTCTACTTCACAATGCTTCCCAAGGTTCTCTTCTTTATCCCCGCCATTCTGGCATCCGCCGTTCCTAGGCAAGGTGATTGCGCAAGTGATCGTATGCCTACGAAGTTTGTCATTGATAATCTATCTGGCAATTCCAACGACACTGGTGTCAGCTTTATTGATCTCAACTTCACTTACACCCCCTATTCATCCTCCGGTGCCCTCTCTGCTCCCGTCGCCTGCTCGTATGACGCTTCAACTCAGCCCGTCAAGATCCCCGGCCGCTCTGACCGCTGGGCCTGCGAGGACCCTCTGGTCCAGTTTCAATATAAGTCTAGCCGCCTCACCATGATTCAGAAGACTTGCATTCAAAATGGGTAAGCTTTTGATGACCTGTCACGCGTGCTAAGTTGCCAGTCCTAACGATGTGTTATAGATCTCCTACTATCGAAGCCAGCGGCAGTGTTGATCCTGTTTTGGGATGCACGCGTATCTTCCCAATCCATCGCTGCTTCAATACACAGGTCAACGGAACTTTTGTTAGTCTAACACCTGCTCCTCCTTCTTCGTGAGATTTGATGATCGGGGTTTGCATCATTTGTCATATTACATGACGCTTTTTAATTGTTTGGGGGGGGGTTTTTTGAGGGGGAATGGAGTTCATACCCTGAGAAACTTGGGGGTATTTAAGAAATCGGACATCCCATCCCAAAAACCAGTTCATACATACCATACCGCCTATAACACACATATATACGCACCAACGCTAAATAGTAATATCTAATATCACTCATTTAAAATCAATCTCATAGCTGTTAGGTTAAAGTTGAAGCTATTGTTGGTTCGTGCATTGTTAGATCATGTAGCCCTAATAACCCTAATTGTCGAGAGTAACTTTATTCTAAGCTCGCACAAATCACAAATAATCATAAAACCGTCAAACACAAAGGTTGATAGGACAAGATGAATAAAGCTTGTATCTCGATATCGCAGTGTTGCCTACAGTAAAATATGTATGGTAATTTGGTAGTTTATCTTGCTTCTCTCACGCAAGTGTCCTGGCATGAAATTGAAATGTGCAGATTGTTTCAATTGCGACGCCAAGATAGCATGCGACGGATCAGAACTATCTATACAGTCTAGTACAGACGCTATTCTAAAAGAATGAATGACCTCATCAGTATTTTGTTCGTGTAATGCTTTACCCCAACATTTAAAAAAAGACAACAGCCACTGAGGAGAAGCACGTTTCCAAACACCAACAAACTGTTCCTATCTCATGACGAAGCATCAAGTGACCCGAATTGTTGACACACTGGAAATAGCGCCTTATATCGGATCGAATATAAATTACAACGCGTATCTTCAAGTTTGCAGCGTAACACGCTCACCATCGCTTTATTGCACTATCGTCAATCTGTTTCCCATTCTTCAAAGAAAAGAAAAGGAAATAAAAAGAAACAAGAAAATTCAAGAAAATTCAAGAAAACCTCAAAAAATCCGGTTCTGTCATCTCAATAAACCAATGATTCATTATCGCCACACCGAAAATTCACCCAATTAGAGAGCAAAGACGACATGCTAAAATGAAGATTATTTCTATCTTATGTCCCCTGCTATTGGCTTTCCCACAACATGTGTTAACAGTGAACCACCTACTCGACAATCAACGTGTGGCCAGCGACGTCCCGATTTCATCAGCTGTTCATACAGAGTCGGTACACGATACCAAGACATCGCGGCAGATACCATTAAGGCTTTTTGCTTCACTTGAGCGGATGGCGCGATTGGTTGACATTAGTTACTGTGTAGGTACGACAGGTATAAACAAGCCGTTTGTATGTGCAAACCGATGCCGAGACTTTCCGACCTTGGAGCTGGTCAAGACATGGAACACGGGAGTGTTGATGAGTGACAGCTGCGGATATATTGCGGTGGACCACGGTCCGCACAAGGCCATCATCGTGGCATTCCGGGGGACCTACAGCATTACCAATACCGTGGTAGACTTGGCAACGGTTCCGCAAGACTACACGCCGTACCCCGTCCCAGACAATGGGGATGACGACCAGGCGCGCGAACATCAGTGCCAGAACTGCACCGTGCACTCAGGGTTTTTCTCCTCTTGGAAGAATGCCCGTAGGTTTGTAGTGCCACAGCTCAAGCTCCTACGTCAACAATACCCAAGCCATAAGATTCACCTTGTAGGCCACAGCTTGGGCGGCGCGGTAGCGGCACTAGCTGCGGTCGAACTAAAGGTTGGGCTTGACTGGGACGATATTGTTGTGACAACGTTTGGAGAGCCCCGCGTAGGAAACAAAGGTGTTGCAGATTTTTTCAACCAGGTATTTGGTCTGAACGACACTGCTGCTGACGCTTCAGATCCAGAAGATTGGGTATTCCGCCGAGTCACCCATACCAACGATCCAGTGCCTCTCTTGCCGCCGTCGCAGTGGGGATACCGAGCGCATTCGGGTGAGATATACATATCCAAGCTGGAGTTGTACCCCGATCTCTCTGACGTGCGAGCATGCCTGGGTGCGAATGACCCCACGTGCGTCGCTGGCAATGAGGAGTCAGAAATCAAAAAGGACGTTCTAGCTAAGCTAGTGCAGCAGACTAAGAACAGCGACGACAGAGACAAAAACCATGATGATGATACATATGCACCCAATAGCGCAGAAATTTGGATGCTCGGGACCTCACGCAAGACTCGGCCTATTAGTCTCGGGGTGCCAACGCTCTGGGAGTTGTTCTTTGCCCATCGTGACTATTTCTGGCGATTAGGCCTATGCGTGCCAGGAGGAAGCTTTGGGGACTGGGATAAGCACCATTATTACCTAGAAGACGGGAGCGATGAGCTGTGATAAGCTGGCTCATGCTGGTGAGGCTACGGGGTTTGCGTGTTTTAATATTGACTGGTATGGCTACTATGTTCTTTACATTATACAATATTCATGTCGTGAACGAGATATTCCCTGTCTATATATGTCTACAGCACATGGTATGAAGCCCTGTGCTTCGGCGGTGACGTTGTGTCGACGCCTAAGATTGAAGCGGCAGTTTTGTTGTCCCAGTGCCGGTGGATATGAAGTTGTCACAAGCCAAGTTTCCAATTCTAGATTTTGGTGCAGCCCAAGGCTGACCACCCTGGCCTTTTGTTTTGGTCCAAGTTTTTATTGCGAGCTCTGACCTCTAGTCCTGGGTTCTCCTCCCTCATTCTCCCCTAAATTACCCCTCTCACCCCTCTCCCCTCCAAACCCACAATTGAGGCTGAGGTCAAGTAGTAATGAGGGGGGGAAGGGGGGGAGGAGAGCAAAGGATTAGGTTGTGTTACAGCTTAAGGCGAGAGCTGACTCAGCTAGAAGCTGCCTGGCTGACAACAAGAAGTCAAACTTGGTTCAAGCAATGAAAGGAAAGATGGTAATTGAGAAAGGCGAAGGCATATCGAGCCGGGAAGACCAGAAGGGGGGTGGCTTGACAACGAGGTACAAAATAAGGGAAAACCCGACTCAACTCAAGCGCAGGAATCTGCTCAGCTAATGGCACTCACTCACTGGTACCTTTTGGCTTGCACCATCTGGCTTAACAGGGCATCAGATCAGCCGCTGATGCCAGGTGTAATTTCCTTGGCTGGAATTGGGGGCACACGCTGTAGGTTGGCATGAGCAAAAAGAAAAAAAGAAAAAAAAAAAAACAGGGGATTTACAGGATCACAGGAATACAGGAACACAGAAATCATGATAAAACAAGCCCCGCCGCTCCAGGCGGTTGGTTTGGGTACGTGCCAAATGCCCAAAGATTGAGTAGTGAAGAAAAAACAAAAAAAACATCAACATCAACAAGCAAAGGAAATAAATGGCTGCCAAAAAAAGAACTGCACCAAAGGCAAAGTGTCAGAGCTCAAACTTTGGCTAGGGTTCGTCATCCTGCGACGATTTGGGCGCAATTATAGCAGTAAGGGAAGGTGGAAGGTGCAAGCCTTGAGGAGAGGATGTGAGAAGAGCGGAGAGACGGAGAGGAGAAGGAGAAGGGGGAGGAGAGGGAGAGGGGAGGGGGCGCAGAGAGAGAGAGAGAGAGAGAGAGAGAGAGAGCGAGGAGACAGGACAGGACAGGAGTCGAGCGGATGATGATAATTTCACAGCCTGTTCACCAGTGGAAATGAAGGCGAACAAGTGTGTGGCCTTTTAACCCCCTCCAAGCAGCTCTGTCATGAGCATTGGTGGCACTGGCATTGGCTGTAATGGAAATGGAGCATGAATGATAGCAGCATGTGCTGTGCTTGTGCTGTGCGTGGTACGTGGTGTGGCTTTCTGACTGTGGCTTGATTTATCTGTTCGTCTCTAGCTTGATTTGCTCCTATATATTTACTTTGTTACTTTGTACTGTATATACAGGCGGGTTGACGCTGTCTGCCCCTCTAAGACGCGGAGAGTTTGTATTTGTGTGGTAGTTGTCCCGCTGTTTGTCTACATGTGCTGTGCTGTGCCGTGCTGGCTGTACTTGGACGGCGCCTGCCTGCAAACACTTGTTGTATAGGTGGTAGGTGGTGCTACACATGTACACCGGTATCGTCTGCAATTTGCTACTACCACTGTCGTTTGTCCGCGTTTAGGCTCTTTTCGTTTTTATCGCTTGTTCTGTACCGTTGGCCCTGTGTCCTTGTTGTTTGCTCTGTGTTGGAAATAGAGAGAAAGAGAGAGAGACGTCGCAATCTGGCAGTTACGCCCCTTTTTTTTTCTCTTTCTTTTTTTTTTTTTTTTTTTCCCTGGGGCGGCAGGCGCAGGTGGGTTGGGTTGGGTTGGTTGGCTGGTTGGCTGGTTGGTTTGTTGGTTGGTTTGTAGTACCTTCCCTTCCTCCCTCCCCTCCTCGTTCCCCTCCAGCCAGCCAGCCAGCCAGAAAGCCAGAAAGCCAGAAAGCTAAGCTAAGCTAAGCTAAGCCAAAACGTAGGTCAGCCAGCCAGCCAGCCAGAAAGAGGAGAAGGACAAGAAGAGGAGGCTACTACTTTCTGTCCCTTTCTTTTTTGGCTCACCATTCCTTGCCTTAATTTTTCCCTCTTTTTCTTCTCCTCTCCTTTCCGTTCTTCCCTCTTCTTATTTCTTTCCTTCCCTTTTTTCCTCTTTCCTTTTCCCTTTTGCCTCCTCCTCCACCCAACACAACTTTTCCAATCCTAAATACCCAACCAAGCCTTCTTTTCTTTTCATCTCTGTTTCCTGAAGCCTAGGCCTTCATCCATTTCTTTATTGTCCTTTCTCGACTTTCTCTTTATTTTTTTTTCTTTTTCACGATAACTAAGTAAAAACACACAAACAAAATGGCCACCGAAGTGAGTTACCAGAATTAACAGCATCATATGGACGAGCTCCTATTCCTGCTATCTATCATCTATCTTGCTCTGTCTGTCCTTACTCCACGCTGGACCGACGCTTGCCCCAACACTCTTACTACCATTATCATCTCTCACCCATTCCCATTCCCCTTCTCCTTCCCTAATCCAACTTTGTCGATGCTGTCGTCATTACTGTCATCCCCATCGTTTTCAGCCAGGCTTTTTGGTTGGTCTGTGGACGTTGTCTGGATGCGATGCGACTGCATCACCTATGCCTTGGTCTCTTCCTAGGAAAGAGTATCTTACTGCCACGAGAGCATCAACATGCAGGCGCATCATGTGATAGCTGTCTGTCTGGAGAATAATGTAAAATCATTTTTTGCACATTCAATATCTTTATGTTCATTTGGTCTTTCCTCGCTGAAGTCGTAGCGAGCGGACTTTGCTTTGCTGTCGCGGCCACGGTCAAACTGCCCCTCATTCCTGCATTAATTACTACGCAACACGTGCCCATTTCTCCGTCTAAGCTACAGCTTACTAACTTTTTATCTTTTCTGCAGCGTGAAAGGTTTGTCCACAGTCCGCCAGCGTCTCGAGACTAGTCTTCGCTCTTCCGATACTACCCTCGATATGAACCAGAACTTTTTTTTTTTCCCTCCTCTTCTTCTTGCTCTCTTCGATTCCGGTTTCAAGCTCCTTTTTTTTTTTCTCTGTCTTGATGTCTTACGACACGCATACCCTATGGTGTCGCGATGATAAGGCTACCTGGCAGACGCCTCCCCCCTTTCCCCGCCTTTTCCCCCTCCCCCCCTAAGTTGGCCTAAGCATTGCTTGCATATGCTAGGATTTGACGACTAATATTTGAACGGCCTTGCTATGAAGAAGGCTGACTAATAACAAAGTCGAGAGGGGCTTGAAATTTCACGAAACGAGAATTGTATTGGGAATCAGAAGCAGTCTGCGAGGCCTGGCTATCCCTTTTTTAGTTTTTATTGTTACTGACTCTCATGCAGCAAGACTTTCCTCGCCCGTCTGTGCGAGCAGGCTGAGCGTTACGATGAAATGGTCACGTACATGAAGGAGGTTGCCAAACTGGGTGGCGAGCTTACCGTGGACGAGCGTAACCTGCTAAGCGTTGCCTACAAGAATGTCGTCGGTACCCGCCGTGCTAGCTGGCGCATCATCTCTTCCATTGAGCAGAAGGAGGAATCCAAGGGTTCTGAAAAGCACGTTCCTGTCATCCGTGACTACCGTTCCAAGATTGAGCTGGAGCTCGAGCAGGTGTGCCAGGATGTTCTGGACGTGCTTGACCAGTTCCTGATTCCCAACGCCGCTACCGGCGAGTCAAAGGTCTTCTACCACAAGATGTAAGTTGTCCAGCATGGAACGAGTACAATGTCTGTATACACGATCGCTAACCAGCTTGGCCTCTTTTATTTGGTAATGCAGGAAGGGTGATTACCACCGTTATCTGGCTGAGTTCGCCTCCGGAGAGAAGCGCAAGGGCGCCGCCACTGCCGCCCACGAGGCCTACAAGGTTAGTCACTCTCTCTTCTATCCCAGAGTAACCGAAACAAGACTAATTTGTGTTTTGTCTGCCATTTTATAGAGTGCAACTGATGTCGCTCAGACTGAGCTGACTCCCACCCACCCCATCCGCCTGGGCCTTGCCTTGAACTTCTCGGTCTTCTACTACGAGATCCTCAATTCTCCCGACCGTGCCTGCCACTTGGCCAAGCAGGCGTTTGATGACGCTATTGCCGAGCTCGACTCGCTGTCTGAGGAGTCTTACCGCGACAGCACGCTGATCATGCAGCTGCTGCGTGATAACCTGACTCTCTGGACTTCATCGGACGGCGCTGAACCTGAGGCTGGCGACAAGGCCGCTGCTGCTGCTGATGCCTCTCCCGAGGCCGGCGCCGCCGCCGCCCCTGCTGCTGAGGGTGAGACTAAGGAGGAGACTAAGGAGGAGACTGCTCCCGCTGCTGCTTCGTAAAGTAAACAGTTGTTGTGTGTGTGCTCTGGTGTTTTCTTCTTTGTCTTCTCGTTTACATATTCCCCATTTAGCGGCTTTAGTACCGTTCACATGACCCTTAACTACTAAATCTTTCTTTTGATCAAATCAAAGCAAGTCCAATCAAATCAACTACAACTGTCCAAAAGAAGAAAAAGAGAAGAAAGACGTGGATGTAAAGGTGCTGATATATATGCCGTGGAGGCCTGTCTCACTGACGTCATTGTATTTTCAGCTATAGATGGCGGGAACTAAATACAACCTTCAAAGTAAAGCTATACGTGAATATGAAAACCAAGAAGAAGTAAGTGGTCAAAGGAGATATTCATGTTAGGTAGATCAGGATGATCCTAGAGATGTTGTTCTCTACACGTCCAAAGGTAGAAAATATTTAGGACGCCAGTTTTTGTACTAGATATAGACGTAAGTCAAGTATCTGGGAAACCATCCAGGAGTGTATAGGGAATAAACGCCAGGCAAAAGAAGCAGGTCAAAGAGGACATCTAACACGGGATATATGAGAATAGAAATGAGTAGGTGAATAGATAGGTTTAAAAACAAAAAAAAATAGAAAAAAAAATAAACAAAGATAACATTATGAACGAAGCTCTTGGTATACTACAATGCAAAGAAAGGGCGACAATGAAGCAGAACTTGAAACGCCACGCTAGAACAAAAAGAAGAAGAGAAAAAAAAAAGAAAAAGAAAAGGAAAAAAAAAAAGCGAAGCTGAAGCTATCATACATACAAGACAACAAGTGAAAACATGACAATTGAAAGAGAAAGTACATGCGAGATGGAGAGAGCGAGGGATAAGGCGTCGTCAACAAAGGAAAGGGGGAGGGAGGGAGTCAGAAATGAAGTGCAGTCGGTCTATGGAGAGAAAAGAAGAAAGAAAAAAAAAAAGGGAAAAAAAAAAAGGTGGGATAGAGAGAGCAAAGAACCAAAATAGCAGCAAGTGAGCGGAAACCATGAGATGTGTTACAACGTAATTAATGGTGTTGATTGCGCTTGAGGAAGCGCATGTGCTTGTGTCTGTGTTGGTGTCTGTGCCTCCTGAGCTTGAGCTTGAGCCTGAGCTTGTTGCGTTTTGGCTTGTGCTGGAGCTTCATCCCCGGCTTTGGCGGCATCAGCTTCCATGCGTTTTATAGCCAATTGCTGTGTCTTCAACAGCAGCTTTTGAGCACTGCGAAGACGGGCCTGTTTTTCCTCAATCATGCGCGAGCCTTTTATGCGGCGACCCCCGCCACCGGCACTGGAGTCCGAGTATGTTTCGTCGTCTGAGTCCAGGGCGTCTGAGATGTGGAGGTTCAGTGCTACAGGCGGGATTATAGGTGGTTTCTCGTCGGCTCCCGGGACGGTGACGGCGACAGAGACGGTATGGCGACGGCGAAGCTTGGCGCCATCGTCATCATTACCAACATCAGAGTTATCGCCGGCGTCGGCGTCAGCGGGAGAGTCATGGCGTGAGCACGCAGCAGATACGGCGTTAATGCTAGACGGCGGCCCAGATGATGGGACCAAGTCAGGGAACTGGTCAAGCGGGGTGTTTAACGAAACGCTGAGCGGTGGTGCAGCATTCGTGTACATGTTGGTGTGCTGAGGCTTTGGTGGCAGGTTGAGCCACCGACGCCATCGACTGGTGCGGCGTGGCTGCTCGATCAGGGCGTGCATGTCCAGCGGCGGGCTGGGTTGCAGGGCAATACTGAGACTGTGGAATATGCCAGAGGCAGAGGTTATAGAGTTCATACCATTGGAGGTGTTGGTGCTAGGATAGTTGAAGAGGCTTCCAGAGCCATGGCCGGATGTTGATCTGAGTGAGCCGGAGCTGGTACGCGGGGGCGGTGGAAAGGTGAGATGCGTAGCGACAGGGGGACAGGAGCGGTGAACCTCATTGCGCCAGATATGGATGCACTGTAATTGTGCTGGGGAGAGATAGATGGACATGATGAGAGGGCAAGAGAAGAAAGACAAGGTATGTATCACAGAGTAGGGGGAGCAGGATGGATGTGAGACACAAGTGATGGGTGGTGGAATGGAAACAGATATGGATAGAGATCGGAGCGTCGTTGAATCTTTGGTTGAGACTTGAGGCTAGCTTTTTTTTTATTATCTTTATTTAGACTTGTCGTCGGGCTTCGTGACTGATCGTGGATGGTCGTTCTGGGTATAGTGGAAGACAGAGTGGATTGCGGGATCGTGGTGTAATAAGAGAGATGAGGGAAAAAAAAAAGGAGGGTGAAAGGGAAGTCACAAGGAGGACTAAATGAAGAGAGAGAGAGAGGGAGGGTATGGCAGAAAGGTAAAACGAAAAGGTTGCCTTATCCGATGCAGATGAAGAAGAGAATGGGGAAGCCGGTGAACATATAGCAAGAGAAGGCGAACAGGTGGAGAGCGAAGCTGCAATCTATGTATGTATGCCAGTGTGCACACACACACACATACACACGCGCGCAGCAGTAGCAGTAGCAACAAGCTGGATTTCAGAGCGCTCGTTTAAAAGGGATTTCGGAGATGGCCTTGAATTGAGGAGAAGGAAAGAGAGAGAGAATGAGAGAAGAAAAGCCAGGGTGTGTGAATGACGAGGAGGAGAGACGGGGGGGGGGGGGGAGGAGGAGGAAGGGATAGAAAAGAGGAAGAAAAGGCAGAAAAACTCGTGATAAAATACCTGGGGAAAAAAAAATACATGCAAAAAAATGGAGATTTTCTTTTTTTTTTTTTTTTTCCCGCCTTCCAATATGGGCAGGCATCAATAAATTGCTTGTGCCACAAGCTGAAAATTGCACAATAATTGAAATGAAATGGCCTGTCGTCCTCCCCACAACGCTGGTTATACCAGGGCCTCCTCTATCACACAAATTATCCCGAGGCAACACAGCAAGCAAATGTGAATTATCAATGGGATTGTTGGCTAGTGGAATTGTTTATTGTTAATTGGATCGCTGATCTCTTTTTTTTTTTTTTTTTTTTTTTTTTTTTGTTGGGGGGGGGGTGGGGGGAGGAGGGAAGAGAGAGGGAAAGGGAGAGGGAAAGGGATGTGGTATTAGTGGACAGTAAGAGAGACAATAAGACAACGGGCAAGGAGATACCAACCAGCACCAGCCAGGGCCAGACCAGAGAGACAGAGAGACAGAGAGAAAAGCGCACACGGAAAAAAATAAAATAGCCAGGGGACAGATCGTTCGAGGCAAAGTAAGAGACACTCCTCCCACCAATGCGTGATTATGACAGACATCCCGGAGCTAACTCAGACTCGGCAGCTGTATCTTAATTCCAGCACAGACAGGAAGGACAGTTAGAGCGCGTGCTTGGGTGCTCTGGGTGCTCTAGCTGCTCTAGCTGCTCTTTAGCGGCTAGTCTAGCCCTGTGTTAGGGCCTGGCTATGCTATAAAAAGCACTAAAATCCGGCAGCTTACAGCAGCTGGCGCTGTATTTCCCGTATCTCCAGCGCTCTCAGCGATCCTTCTACTGCTGCTGCTGCTGCTGCTATGCCCTGTCTGTAAGCTGCACACGTCTTCCTCTTCCCTCGGCACGACTTTTATAATTACGTAGCGCTTTTCAGCCCAGTCTTGGCCTCCTCCCCCTTTCCCTCCTATCACGGCTAGACTGCCGCCACCCGTCAAGTACCTATGTCACTATCCTCTAACGCGCCACCAACCGTGAGCCTGCTCCCCCGCCTCCCAAAGCTCGCTCTGATTTTACAGCTCTCCTCTGGGATTAAAGCTCAAGCCGTCCTTGCTCGCTGGCCAGCCAGTCTGTCTATCCAGACCGTTGGATCGTCAGTTGAGCTTTGTAGTGAGTCTCGAACTCGACAGACAGTTCGTCGAGACTAGGGGCGAGAAGGTAACCCGGGCTGACCAGGTTTCCTCTTTGCTTATCTGCTTGACCCTGTTGCTACTCTTCCCCAAGCCTTTGGTAGCATAGCAACAGACATAGGCCAGGCTAATAGAGAACGAATGCCTCCTCTCGCTCACCCGGTCTTCCTTCGCACACTCTTCGGCTTCGCTCCCGCCAGACTAAGCTACCCCCAGCCCAATAGATTACAAATTCTCTTTGATCCCTTCCCCTCCCTCTATGGCAAGCAACAAGGCATCATTGACAACAAAACAAGCAAGGCTCAGATCAGTCTTTCGCTTCGCCGCGTAGCCTTGGTCCAAATCCAAATGGCCCCCTCCCTTTGACCCTTTAGTCTTCTAACAGCATCTGCTATGTACTCGGCCTAGATCAGGCTCTCAACCACCTCGAGCGAAACTGTAGCCTTGACTCGCAGCCAGCTCCAGATCACATCTTTGTCTGTAAATTAATGCCGGGGAAGGCGGAGAAAGGAGACCAAGTGGCGCCATGCTGCGCAGCTCTCCGTCCAGTCTGATGCAGCTTCAAGGAATTTGTCATTTTTGGCTTTTAGGCTCGGGCCATTGCATCGACTTCCAGCCTTCCCTTCCGTCTGGCTAGGCGGACAGAACGGAAACAAAGAACCCAAAGGCATGGCGCTCTCTTTTCCCGTCTTCCCTCCTGACTTGGTCATGCAGAGACATGCAGAACTTGAGACAAAAACCCAGCCAAACATCAAGAGGAAGCATCACCAACCTATCTCAATTATTCCACCACCTTACCTTGTCCTCCTCCCGTCACTGACTCTCCTCCTCCTCCATCATCCCCTCCCTCCGCCGTGTCTCTCTCCTCTCTCCCTGCTCACCAGTCCCTGGCCCGGCTTTGGCCGAGCAAGTATGTACGTAGATAGCCTGTCTTTTTTGTTTTGTTCAGGGGACAAGGGACACAAGGAACAGGGGGTCACTCTGTCCCCCGTCTATCGTTTCTCCTCTACTTGTTTTCGTAACCGCCTACCTTATCGTTGTAGAGATAGAGACAGTCTCAGCCCCAGTCCTATTCCTATTCCCATCTGTCAGAGAGGAAAGGCACCACACAACTACGTAGACCAGGCCCAGCTAGGCAGGCAGGTATATCATGACTTCGGCCAAGTCCGCGCCAACGCCACGCCACTTGTACTTGTGACAGCGGTCGGCGAGAAGAGAGAAAGCAGACAGATGAATGCAGCACCGTATCTCTCTTGTGCGCTCTCCTCCATCTTCCGCGCGCGCCGTCCGCACCCCCCCCCCTCCAATGCCCTGTCACTCTGTATCTCTTCCCTCTTTTCTGTCTCTGCCCTCCTCTATCTTCCAACTGGCCGCTGATCTTTTGATCTTCCTTCCATCCGTCTCTATTCATCTTCGTCCTTGCATTCCCTCCGGCCGGAGTTTCTGCTCTTGTCCACTTGTGATACCACGCATAATTCCAAAAACTACCACCCTCCAGCTCCTTCAACAGCCAAGAGCCTGCGCATCCAGACAACAGATATAATAACACTGCGATCACGTCCATGCCCGTACGTCAGGGAATTTTGATCATCGCACTCGGCCCTTGTCTCGTCGCTCAGCTTCGTCTATCAGCAAGCAATGCTGTAAGCTGCCCCTGTCTTCTTGCTGCTAGCCGCCCTTGTCTTGTATCCTGCATCTACCAGCCTGTAAGGGTCTATCTGGCAAATCCATTATTTAAAATGTATATTGGGTGTTTGCTACGGCCGTATCTCCACTGGCCTGACTGACTGATCTTGCGCTGGATTTGCCTGGCACAGCTTGAGAGACTGGCAAAAATTAGTAATATGGTGTCACATCGTCATGATCATCAATCATCGTGCGAGGATATTTGATAGTGAAGAGTGTTTTCTCCTTTTCTTGGGGCTAAAAACCCCCTTTGGACATATACATTTTTTGGTTTTTTTATCGTGGTTATAGGCTCTCGTTCATCTTGCTTGCCCTATAAGCTCTATAAGTCATTCTTCTATCACTCTTTATTCGTCCTAGACATACCCGCCGCCGCCGTTATGTTGCTTCTTCCCTTTGGTTCCGGGAGTAGCTGGTCGCGAGCCATAAGCGTTGATATACGTATAAAATAAAAATTCCAAAAAAAACCTGTTGGTTGCAGCGGTCGCTGTGCACTCATTCCTGCAGTCTTCTCCCGGCTATCGTGATTCTGGCTTCAAACTTTCCCACCCTCCGAGAACGGCGGCTTGGTCATCCAGTAAATCCATATGACTGTGGATTTGGCCCTGGTTCTGGCTTTGGCCCATTCCGCCCAGTGCGGGCAACGGCTTGCGCTTAGTCGGCAGCGGCGGTGGGGGCGGTTTTGTATTTGTAGGTATAGGCGTTGAAGAAACAGATTTGGATCCTGGTAGAGACGCAGGCGATACACTAGAACTAGAGGCTATTGCTGGCGATTGCGCCTGAATTTGCGTGGAGAGCGAAGACTTATTGTCCTGTTCTGATACGGGCTCGGGTACAGGCGTCATTGTCATGCCTGGGAGTCGCACGCCATTACTTCGCGATGTTGCTGGCTTTTTTGATTCCACTGCCAACATAGCTGGAGAAGAATGCCCCGGAAAGGTTGCGTATGTGGTAGCCTTAGGGTCAGCATGAGCCTCATGTTGCTGCTGTTTGGGGAGGGTCGGTGCGCGATTGGGCAACGGCGGAGTAGGCTCAATGAACAAAGAAGTGTCTTCTTTAATGCTGCTAGGCGAAGCAGCAAGATGCACAGGCTTGCGTGCTACTGGCGGCGGTGCACGCGAGGAACTCGATGTCGATGAATTGGTGGTCATCGGCTTCAACGGAGCCATGGCGAGGGCTGGCTGGGACTGGGAACAAGCTGCCGTAGGCGCCGGACGAGGTGTTGAGCGAGGCGTCATTGATGCAGGAAGCGTCCCAGTGCTTGGCTTCAGAGTATTAAAGTGAATCAAGGTTGGAGGCGACATAGACGTGGATAATGTACTAGATGCAGTTGACGTCTGTCTTCTGGGGGGCGGTGGTGGCGGGGGATCTTGACGGGTGCTTGTAGCTGCAGGTGTAGCTCTAGACGAAACGCCTTCAGAAATGCTAAGTCGGCTAAACTTAGCCGGCGCATTAGTCTGATTCGGGCGCCGCGTAGCGGTCATCATGGCTGGGATATTGACGACCTCATAGGGCGAGCTCGAGATGCTGCTGGCGACGCTCTGCTGCGATGTAGACCGCGGCACGGCAATCCAATCGGGCTCTTCCGAGTTGGAGAATGGATTGCTGGCACGCTGTGGGTTAAGTGCCATACCGGATATTTGTGTCGATCCTGAAGCGGCCTTGATGTTGTTACCGTTTCCATTGCTGCGGTCTCCCACGTTTCCCTGCCCTGGCCTGGTTTTGGGCACTGGGATCTGCACCCGCGCCGGCTGGCCATTCTCAAGCCACCATCGCTGGCGGTCTGAGCTGGCGGGGGGAAGACCAGGCTCTACAGACTCGTAGCCAATGAATTCCTCGTCCTCTGTATCGCCATCGTCGAGATCTATCAGTGCCGTGGAAGAGCCTACGTCTTCCTTGCGTTTGCGGTAGAGTTCCTCGCTGATCTTTTGGCGGCGCTCTACATCAATCTGGTTTACAGTGCACTCAAAGTGCGCGTAGACAGGCCGATGGTCGGAGAAGCGCAAGGGTGCGCAGTTGTACGATAATTGCTTGAGGTTTGTTCCCTTGCGCAAAATGCGGTCAGTCCAGGCGGGAATGCGCGACTTTTCCGAGCTGTCATACTCGTCCGAGTCAACGTCGAACTTGTAGGTTGGATCAAACGCAATACGTGCTTCGCCGTAGAACGGAAAGGCTAGGCCAGCAATCATCTGCAGGTTGAGCTGGTCGTTATCATACAACGTCGGCAGATCTCCCCGGCGAATTAGCTCCTTGGTGTTTTGCAGATCCAGGCCAATACGGTAGTTGAAGTCACCCAGCCAAATCACAGTATCATGGTCGTCAATAGCACGGCCGCGCTGGAAGCGAATACCGCTGTTGATTGTCTGATAGTCGCGATTGCGCTCTTCGTAGTTGGCAAAGCCGGCAGCCAGATGAGCTGTCACAAAGCAGATCTGCGTGTTGGCATAGCTGAAGCGAATGGCTACGGCTCCCTTGTTTCCGGCCATACCAGAGAGGCCTGTTTTCTTGGTGCTGCCCTCAACGTCTTTGATATTTTCCAGCTCGGATGCCTTGACAAAGATGCACAGTGCAGCACCTACTAGCTGGCCACTCCTGAGCAATACATACTTTTCGCCACCAATTTTCTGCGCGTGGGAGTTGAGACACTGCTTGACGGCTTTTTCCCAGAGCTGCTTGCGCGAGGGGTCGCTGTTCATGATTTGCTGCGGGCTGAGTTCAACGATTTCCTGAAAGCCACAAACAACAATCTCAGGTTGCTCGCCGCGTAGCTCGGGTGGACAAAGCCAAGGTGAAAGATCATGATCAAGGCCGTCGGTACGTCCGTTTAGGTTAAAGGTGCCAATCCATATGGTTATGTTTTTAGTCATGGAAAACTCAGCCGACCGTTTAGACAGTTCAACGGACACAAAATCGCTAATAGGATCATATAAATGCACCGGCTTTTGTGCCACATGTCTGCCTAGGAGCATGTCAATGGTTACCTGGCGGGACGGGTCCGTAAAGTTGTTGTGATAGAGGCGTTGAGCCGATTTTCGAAGATCAGCCATGGCTCCTGATAGCGACATCTTGCCGTGTCTGGTAAAGGATGTCTTGAGTGCGCCGGTGCCTGCATAGATCTTTGAGAGGGAGTCGCCGTTGTCGGCCCAGAGACTTGAGTGGCGCATCCAAAAGTCGGCAGTGGCGTACTCGCCTCGATGGCCCAGGAAGGCTTCGACAGCCATCTGAGAAATAATGGTCTGGATTAGATTGGTACGGTCGAGGCAGTCGAGGCAGTTGGTGCGAAAGGTTCCTTCTTGACCGAGTACTGGCACCATCCGCCGTGATGCTGATGCTACCACGCCTCCATCAGCGGCATCGTCAGCCTCCTCGGCAAGATAGTAGGCAAAACCGTCGGCCCAGTGCTCAATCAGACTGCGGATGTCCTTGGCAGCTTCGTACCCCATGGCCTTGGTCTCGGCATGGAAGTCGTACTCGGTGCACTGGAGGAGAGCATGATTACTAGTCTGCTGGCCGCCAGTTGTGCGGCTTAGTGGGCAATGCTTTATACCATAGCGATAGAGCGCCGTGAGTTCAGCTTCGCCGCTCTTGGTCTCGCTTAGTAGATTGACCACGTGGACAGCGCCATACTGGTGCTCTAGCTCATCAAAGTGTTTGTCAAAGGCTGGTTGTGTCCCCTCGGGCGATCTTGCAATGGTAATCTTCTGTCTGCCGGGCACTAGATCGGCCGCTTGCTCCCAGAACACGGGGACAGAGCCGCGGACCTGCACATACGAGAAGATTATTCCAGTGGGACTCCAGTATGTAGTCTCGGTCTCGACAAAGTTGGCGACATTCCCGTCGTCGTCGATTCCTCGCGCATTGAAGCGAGTACCAGCCCTGCGGCATGACAGCCGGGATATAACACTCAAATATGAGGCTGGGCCAGAGGCGGCAGAGCCGCGGAGAGGAGCCATGGTTTGTGGGATAGTCATAGTACCGCAATAGCCACGAATAATAGAGGTTAGGATATGGGATTCGTCAAGTGCGCGGCGGGCCTCGGGAAGAAGATGTGAGCGGAACTCGACAAGCGGTTTGATCATGAAGGAGTTCCAGAGAAAGGACTCGTCGAAGTTGTCAATGTTGTAGGAGTTTATGTTGACAGGTCTAGCAGGAGGGTAATTGTTAGTCTTGTAAGCATCTGTACTCGGGTCTCCCCAGTATTGCAGTCTTGCCTTTCATATATATAAAAGTACATACCTATCCTGCAAACGATTCGTCAGATCAAAGTCAGTGCTGTAGTAGAAGCTGCCATTGCTCAACAGCTTTCGCAGCTCGTTGCATGGGTGTTCCTCGGGCTGGATCCCGGCGTATGTCTGGTAGTCCCGCCTAGCCGTGGCACCCTGCGAATATACGGAGGCAGCATCATCGTCCCATGCGTCAGCGGCGCTAATATGTTCGTCGTATAGCGAGCTGCTGAGGCAGTAGAAGTTGACTGCATCAATGCGCTCGACACTTTCGCTGGGCCTAATGGCGGCTGCACGGGAGGCCTTGTTGATGACGCACAGAAATACATCCTGGTTGATAGTGATGAGACCGAGAGTGCCATGGATGGGCATGTGTGTGAGCGGTGTATAGTCTTCCAAGATGGACTTGTTGCGGGGCGCAAGCTCTACCATGCACTTAGAGACGGCATTGGCATCTACAGCGGCCCGAGGGCGGTAGGCTGACAAAGAGCCGTTTGCGATGGCTTCGGAAGTGGTAGGGCTGTGGCGGAAGAACAGGACATGCTTGGACGAAGCAATGGCAATCGAGCGGTGCGGATGGTCGCGGATCAAAAGCTCACATAGGTTACTATGGTGTGCTGTCGATGGGGCCGAGGCCAGGCCTGATGCCCAGGTGCCGGCACGCTCCATCAATATGGAGAAGACTGTGGATACTTTGGGGGGGGGGGGGGGGAGGAGAAGGTTCGAAGCTAAACCGAGCTAGAAGTAGCAACAGGAATTACGGCGGGGGGTGGTAGTAGTGGCAATAGATGCTTGAAACTGTTGAGTAGACCACATAAGCATTGAGGCCTGCAGGAGGTTAGCGGAGGAGGCGTGGAAGAATTAGAATGGAGGAGAATACAGCAAGACCATATGCGACCGACGAGTGCTGGCGATAGTCTGGTCGAAAGTGCGCGAATGATACTTTTGTATTTTCTAAACAAACATACATGAAATACCAAATACCAATAATAGCATCAATTAAAGGCGCAAGGTGGTCCCTAATTGCCTTGAGCAATGGGGGGTCGGCTTGGACTGTGCTGTAGCCCGTAGCTTTTTGGTGGCGAGGATTTTTAAGGGAAGATAGATTTGGACGGAACGAAGAATAGATGAATGAATGGTATAATAAGAAAAGAATAAAAAAAACAAAAAAATATCAAGAAATTTTTAATGGCAAAGAAATACCGTGGCAAATAACATTGGTGAGAATAAGCAGGAGAGGAAAAAAAAGAAACAAGAGAGAAAGAAAGTTGGTGATGGTTCGGTTTTTTCATGACATGACGTCGGATTGGGGAGGGGATTGGCTCTTTAGTGGACGTTAGGGGATAGAGGTAGTCTATAGTGGGGTCTCCTGGTAGAGCTACAGTGGTCTGCAGCGGTGGCCCTGGTAAAGCTCCCCCATGGGTCTACAGCGGGAAGCTCTTTAATCAAGCTACTATCATAGTACAAGTGTTAAGTACATCGAGATACCACCCTAACCCTACCAACGGCAGCGTCGTGCCTGCAACTATCACCAATCATATGTGCAGCAATTTTTTCCCACCGTAATACGGCCTCCCTGAAAACTAGCTACACAAAGGCAGAGATTAAAATTTGCCTGCTTCACTGTAAGGTAATGTTGTAGCCGTCTTATTCAGGCATCAAATTCTGAGTCAGAATTAGTTTGTGCTTCTCGGGAACTTGACCAGTCCAGAAAATATTCTTTTTCCTTCTTTGACCCGAAGACAGACAGGGACAACTTGGCTACAGCGGGCAAGTCGGATGGATGGATGGATGGATGGATGGACACAAGCTGTTGTATTCTCATGTTCCCGCTAGTCTAAATGATCGTCACTTTCGACAGGACAGGTGATTCAAAATGCGTCTTCTCTTCACTCATTCCTTCTTCTCTACTGTGATAAACTAACCAGCCCTTGTTCAATTTGCAGTTAGGCCTACAAACACCCACCCCGACCAGAAGAAGCCTGTGCGTTCTCTTCCTCTTTTTATTCCCGCCCGACCCCGCCTGTGGCTGTCAAGGTCAATCCACTGACTGACCTGAGCGAGCAGACACTACACTACTACTACTACTACTACTACAGGTCCACTACGAGACTCAACAACGCGGTACGAAACGAAAAGAGGCGATCTCTGTTCCCCTGGGCTGAGTGATCGACAGCGTCTAATCTGATCTGGGTGTGGTTCCGGCTGCGACGAGGCTTTCAAGCTTGACGTGGCTTGGATTTCTCTCTATGCCATGCCATGGTATGGTAGATGAGTAGAGGTTGAAGTACTTGGAATCCTCAACCAAGAGAAAGGAGGAAAGCGGAGTGAGTAAAAAGTATTACTTGATGTGTGTGTGTACTAAGCTAGGGACGAGAGTTTGATGGACTATAAGCAATCATCGCTTTGCTGCTTGATTTTTGCTTGCTGAAGGAAGGGGGCAAGAACACGAAGAAAAGAACGATTCTTCTGTTGATTCCACCCGAAGACATCGTGCCTTTTGTTTGTTTTCTATTTTCCATCCTAATCCTATTTCCATGGGAAAATCCTGCCCGGAATCGCGGCCTGCTCACCAGGCTGGTTTTTTTTTTTTTTTTTTTTTTTTTTCTATCTTCTTCCTTTGATTTTGCCTTGATTTCTTTTCTTTTCTTTTATTTTTATTTTTTTTCTCATTGTGTGCTCACATCTGTGAATGACCTGTTACACATCTGGCCCTTGCTTGCTCTCTCTCTCTATTTTATTATTATTATTATTTTTTTTAATTTTTTAATTTCGCCTCCTACAGCCTTGTCCTATTCGTTCTGCCGTACCGTACCTTCCCTCCCGGCTGTAGACCTGCCTTGCTTGCTTGCTTGCTTGCTTGCCCTTGCACTGGGCCTAATCTACAATCGTTAAGTATCGGCTTCAGCCTTGTTGGGCTATGTGCCTGCAGCAAACAGCACCGGCGTTCATTGTTGCGTTGTCTTTGGTTTGGCCTGGCTTCTGACTGGCTTCTGACTGGCTCCTGACTGGCTAGCTTTGGCTAGCTTCGGTTTTGCCTTTGCCTTCGGGCTTCCAACCCACCCTGTCAAAATTTACACCCCACCCACACATCCATCCATCATATATGTGCGCTTTACTCACACCTACATCCACATTCAGACATACCGCTAACTACAGAACACACAGACGTCAATCCGCTGGCTGCCTTGCCCTGCCCGGCCCTTCTTCTTCCTGAGAACCTGGTAACCACTTTTGCTTCCTTTCAAACCCCTGCTTGGCCCATATCCATATCTATTTCCACTCCACGTCTTGCTGGCTTGGGCCCGCCAATAGCGCATCTTCTCTTTTCCTACCCTCCCCTCCACCCCCTCCACTAAAGCTACGTGAGCACAACAGAGACCACGGCCTTCATCGCCAATATTGTCTTGCCGTGGACATCAGGCTCTCAGGCCGCAAACTTCACCGGAGCCGCCTTTCGTCTTGTCTTCTCTCTCCGTACATAATACGCAAAAATCCCTTTCTTGTTCTGCCTGATTGCCCCCCCCCCTCCCAATTGTAGTAGTAGTAGGTTGTTCCATGTCCTTTCACAGCCTTCCGCCCGTTCACCCGCTCATTTGCTTCAGCGCTATTTTTGCACTTGACATTTACCACAATGGCTAAAATTCAGTAGCTAATTGATAGCAGAAGCAGCAGCAGCAGCAGCAGCAGCAGCAGCAGTAGTAGTAGTAGTCAACAGCAGCCTCCAACAGTTTTCAGCTGCTGCCCCCCCATACGTACGCATACGCATACATATACATTTACACTCAACGGCTCGACTACCCTTAACCAGAACCACTATTCGACCAACCACAAACCTCTCTTCTCGCACGTACACATACATTTGTTGTCCCCCTCCTCTCTTCTCCTCTTCTTCCTCTTTTTCTACAAACCATGGCCCCCCCTTTAGACGGCTCTCGTCAGGTCCGCTTTGACCTCGAGAATGGCCATGTTGCTGAACCCCGCAGCGCGAGAAATAGAGCCTCTCGTGGTTCCTCTTCACAAGATCACGAAGACCGTAGTCGTCCTGAATTTGCTTCCGAGCCTCGCCAAAGCGACCGAAATCACACCTCCTACATCAATGTCCATGGCAAAAACTATCACCACCCCCAGTATAGCCATCATGGTAACAGTCCCCAGATACCAAATGAAGACGATGAACATGACGATGGACACTCCGATCCCTTTGCCAGAAATATACCTGTTTCTAGCCCAAACTCTCACTCCAGCAACAGCCACAATCGATATCCCTCTCGTAGTCCCATGACTGACGATGACCAACCCATGCCTCGCCCGAACCGCCCTACACTTGTACAGAGGACCCCCTCAAACACATATGCACCACCAAGAGGTCGTCCTCCTACCCAACCAACAGCCAATGTCTACGGCGATCACCATAGACCTAATGCCCGTCGCCGCGAAATCGCCCGCAGAGATCCGTTGAGAATTTGGCGCCAAGAGAAGTTTGGCTATGATTACCGCAACAACGACTCCGACTCTGATGGGGAAACTGCCACTACTGACGATGTTGTCGATTCCGAAGCCGTCATGTTCTACACCGACGATAACCAAGAGCCTACTGAGGAAGACTTCCGAGACCCCGATAGCGCTGAGCGTCTGCACTGGCAACGCATGTTGTCTACTGCCCTCAGCGGCGATGTCATCGGCCAGGAAAAGAAGCGCCTGACGCCTGGCGGCATGGATCAAGAGCAGCTGGCAGAGGGCGAGCTGTTCATCATGCTGCGGGCTGCCCGCTTCCGGCGACATATCTCTGTGCAGCGCAAGATACTCACCGATGCACGCACCAATCTTGGCCGGCTGATTGACGATATCATGAACTTTACTGTCAAGGGTGAAGAAGAGGCTGACGGCAAGGGCCCCTACGAGCAGGTACAAGACGCCGTCAAGCTCATTGAAAAATGTGAATCTCTATATCCTTCAAGTCGACGCCTAGAAGAAAAGCACCACGCCGCAAAGACCGACTCATTTGTTATAGCCTACAACACTATCATTGCCTGGTACAACACCACTGAAATGTTAAACACCGAGCTCAAAATTCTTCGTCGCTGGGTAGGCAATAAAGACCTTTCCATTGAAAAGTCGGAGGACGGAGTGGCTAAAGAAGCATCCTCGTTCATCCACCGTCTTCTCAACAACGGCTCCCTCGGTTCGCTCTTCCCCGACGAAAAGTCCAGCACCAAGAAAAAGTTCCAACATCGACTGCGCTACCAAGGAAACGAAAATCCCGAACATAGCCAGTCAGAATCTGAAGTTACTGAATCCGCCCCCATCACAGAACAAACCACAGATGACGGCGTCCCGATAGGCAAGGGCGGCGGTATGCTGATCAACTTGTTTGGGGTAGTCGACAAGGCCAAGACAACGCTGATATCTATGGCTGATGCATTTGAAGCACGCCACCTCCCATTACCCATAGAAGAGTTAGCCACTATCATCAACTTCCCGCTACGCCTTATCCAGACCATGCTCCAGGAGCAAGTGGCCAATGCAAAAACGGCCAACATTAAGTCAGCTGCCCAGACCAACACTTTAATCTTGGACCAGATGATTGCCCAATTCAAGACTCTCCTTCGCATGTCAGTAGACCTCAACAAAAAGTATCTTGAAATCATCAAGCCCGAGAGAAACTGGGACATCCCCGACAGCTTAGATGAGACTTACGCTTCGGATGTGTTCAATGCTCTGCGATTTTATTTTAAGATGCTGAACTGGAAACTGAGCAACAATAAGAACACATTTAAGGAGGCCGAAGTTCTCTTCCAGGAATGGGAGTTTGCTAACAATATCGGCGGCCACTTCAAGGGCTGGGAAATCGAGCTTGCCGAGCACTTTAGCCACGTTACTCACAAGACCCTCACCCGTCTAGCCACGACCTTTGAGCGCGAGATGCGCGAAAAGAAGGATGAAACTACGGCCGCCATGAGCAAGCGAATCAAAGCTTGCCTTGACTCGGTTCGTGTCCGCCAGCGCATGCTGCAGCGCTTCTCTCGCCTACTCAACGACAACTACGAAAACGCTTGTGACTACAGCATGTCCTTAGAACCTACGACCATCCAAGAAATGGTTGATAATCTAGCCGCTACACATCATGCGCGCTTGGCTACGCACTTTGACGAACAGGGCTTCATGCTTATATGCTCTCCATCACTGGCCCGGGCTCCCTGGAAACTGGAGAGTCATGTGCAAGCGATGATGGCTATGACATCCAAGTCGCAGATCCTCGCCGATGGTGAGACGCACTATGTTGCTATTATAAAGGCGGAAGACAGGCCGATATGGATGGAAGAAACCATAAGCCTAAGCTTGAGCGATCAAGTTCTCGATCTCCAGGTTGGCCATGTTCGCCTATTAGCTGCTAGTACTGACGAGCGTTACGAAGAAGCCAATGATGCCTTCTTAGATGCTGTTGAGGTCAAGCTCGACGTAGTCATGGAACGCAGGTCTAACCTTGCCAAGGTCAACCAAAAGCTCACTGAATTGCGCCGCGTAGCATACAAAGTGTCCAACACGGTTATGGACAGCGTGGAAACGATCCGTGCCGAAACTCGCAACAAGAATTGCGAGGAATTAGTGCAGACATGCTTCATGTCAGCAACTGAGTTTGGCCAGCGAGCTCTACAGTACATGGACGAAAACCGGCGACAAATGAACAACATTAAGCTGAGTAAGTTAGCACTCGACTGGGTGAGCTTCATTAATGAGGACTGCATGGGTACCGACAAGCGCACCTTCCGATGGGCCATGCAGGCCCTTGATTTTGTATCGGCCATGACGCGTGGCCGTCAGATCCTTGGCTTAACGGAGCCTGACTGGGCGCGCCTCCGACGCAGTGTATCAGGCTGCATGACGATGTTGGTACTTCACCTTGATGTTATGGGTGCCCGTTCATCGATCCAGGCCAAGGCTGAAGCCAAGAGGAAACTCGAAGTGTACGAGCAACAAACCAAGATGGCTGGAAGCCGGCTTATGGACGATGACGAGGCTGCTCAAATAGTCTCGATGACACGCCAGATAAAGATTCAAGAGCGCGAGAAGAAATGGGCCATAAATGATGCCGAGCGTATGGGCTTTGGCCGTGTGCTAGAGGACACTAACGATCTGGACCGTTCGCTGATGGATATGTCATCAGCCACTAACAATGGAACACTCCGTTGGCAAATGGGTCAATTTGTTGGATCTGGAGCTTTTGGCAGTGTCTATGTCGGTGTCAACCTATCGCGTGGCCAGTTGATGGCTGTCAAGGAGATTCGTCTGCAAGATCCCAAGTCGGTGCTGAAGATCAAGGACTTAATTATTCATGAGGTCAACCTACTCAAGGCCCTAGACCATCCCAATGTAGTGGCTTGCTATGGTGTTGAAGTGCGTCGTGATCGCGTATTCATCTTCATGGAGTTTTGTTCGGGTGGCTCGTTAGCTGGCCTACTTGAGCATGGCCCGATCGACGACGAGATGACACTTCAGGAGTTGACGCTAGCTATGCTAGAAGGACTGAAATATCTGCATAGCCGCGACATCGTGCATCGTGATATCAAGCCAGCAAGTAAGTCGGATTAAGTCCTTTTGCTTGTCTTTTCTCCCATTGAGTTATTGGGCATCTGCTAACTAATTATATTATAGATATTCTTCTTGACCATGCCGGTGTGGTTAAATTTGTGGATTTTGGCGCTGCCAAAGTCATTGTTCGCCACAACCACACAACCACTATGGAAATCAACCCAAGCAATAGCAGTTCCAATCCAGCAGTCTCAACTATCCGTCCTGGCACTACTGGAACACCTATGTATATGGCACCCGAAGTGGTACGAGGCGAACAGATTGATAACCCTAAAGCATCGGATATCTGGTCTCTGGGCTGCGTGATCCTCGAACTGGTTACGGGCCAAAGGCCGTGGCCTGCCGCTGACAATGAGTTTGCAATCATGTTCAACATCGGCAATGGCATGGTCCCTGACATGCCATCTGAAGGTCGACTGAGCGATTTGGGCCGGGACTTCTTGAGCCATTGTTTGCAGGTCGAGCCGGCAAAGCGAGCTACAGCGGAGGCGCTTTTGCAGCATCCGTGGATTGTACAGGCTATCGCATCGGCTAAGGATATGGAAGTCGAGACCCCAAGTGACTCGAGCCAGAGTGGAACGCCCTCAGGGAATCGGATCCCGGTGGACGGACTTTTTCCGAGTGATCAGTAGGAGAGTGAGGTCTGCCTCTTCCCTTCTCTTCTTTTCTGTTTCTTTTTTTTCTTTTCATTTCTTTCTTTTTCCTTCTTCGCTTCTCTGAATGTCCCCATTCTAGGCTCTCTCTGTCTTATGTTTGTATGCCCCTCGTCTTTTTTGTTTCTGTATCTCTTCCGTCTTTTCTTATGTCTCCGGAAGGTAAAAAAGGGTTGGTATCTCTGCTTTACATACACCGCTTGGGAACTCCTCAGTTTCATCTTGTTTTTCTTCCTGTTTCTTACTTATTATTGTCTGTATTCCCGCTGTTCTTCTCTTAAAGGTCTTCATGTTCGACTTGGCTGCTATCTAGGCGGCGTGGAACTAAAGAAAGAAAAGAAAGCCACATTCACTTCTTAGTCGAGTACAAACAACAAAGCAGGAGCCGCCTCTCTACTGAGACTTGCGCATCCTGGATTCATATTATCTTCTTCTCTCGTCTCTGTGATTTATCTCGTAAGGACAAAAAGCGTGTGCAGTACAGAGAAATCCTGTTGTCTTTCGTAGAATAACTAATCCAATAAAGAATAAAACGCCAACTCCCTAACACTAAGAGCCTACCCTCCCGTCCTTCTGCCCTTCCTAACGCCCATTTCTAATACAGCTACAGATGATGAACAAAACAGCCTCAGCAGCCTATAGGCCGCATACACACTTCTTGTACTGGACACGTGTCCCATAACACACGCGCTACCTCTTTGTTGACCTGCTCTGGCGCATCAAGAGCCCAGAGCACGTCAAGATGCTCGTAATTGGGGATTATCTTTGCATGGACAACTTTGGCGTATGGCTCGCGCGGACTGTTCAGCCGAGCTAGGAGTTTCTCGCCGTCTACCAGCCCGTCATTACCACAGATCCACAGCGCTAGCGGTGGTGTTCCAGCCGGGTACCAGGCATTAGCCTCGGCTTGCTCAGGAGTATGGGGGCTCTGTGGATCCTCAGCAGCATGCTTGATAATGGAGCCGGCGTGTGCGAAGCCATCCCGGCCGAGCCACCACCACATCAGGGCTGAGGAAACATGCACAGGCGCGAACTGGAACATACGTGCACGGAGATCGCGCTCCCAGCGAGCATCGCTCCAGCCAAACAGGAACGAAAAGACAATGTAGCCGAACGAGCCGTATGGTACAGCCGGCATCCAGCGGTGGGCAAGCATCATGGCTGGCACGAACGAGTGCACCCCAAAGACAACCCGCCATAACGGCTGGGGCAGCAACGACATAAAGCGGAACCACGGCTTGCGCACGAGTGGGCCGGCATATGCAGCGGGGGCTAAAGCGCATACAACACTGATGTGGTGACTCAGCTCGGGCACGTAGTCACGGGATAAAGCTAGGAGCGCCTGTGCAGTACCCTGCGAATGGCACACAAGCCCTAACGTGGAGTAGCCCGAGTGGTGCAACACGCCGGAAACAAGGGCGGGCAAATCTAGCGTGGCCATCTCACGAATATCCCAGGCCCACATGCGCGAGTCACTGGGATCGAGGGCCACGTGGCGTGGGTGGAAGCCACAACGGTTGTTACCAAGCCAGACATCGTAGCCAGTCTTGGCAAGCGAGAAGGCCAGCGATCTGTCATCATTGACACAAAACGTGCCGCTAGACTGCAACAGACCGTGGAGTAGTAGAACCGGATATTTCTCGCCCCGTTTGGGGGAAGTGGCGTTCCCGCTTCTATTACCGCCAGTGGCAGTCGTGACTTTATGGTGACGCGGATCAAAGACATGCCAGAGCTCGAGAATAAAGCCGTCGTCAGTCTGTACCAGAACTGTCTCGGTGTCTAAACCGACTCGGCGGGCATAGTAACGCACGTCACATACCAAATTATCAGTGCCGCCTTCAAAGGGCACAAAGCCATCAGTTAATGGGCCACGAAGACCACGCGCCCACTGGTCTACATCATTGCGCCGCTCAGCATGCAACTTCTTCTCGGTCGCATAGAATGGCCGCTTGCTCTCATCGTAGTTGTCCTTGTTCAAGTAGTGGTACCAGTCCATCATAATTGGTGGGATGTGGCGTAGCAAAGCCATGCCGGCAATGGTGCTAAGGAAGGCCAAGCTAAGAGTGAATGACGACAATTGCAAGATTCTTTCCTTCATTCGGGTTCCTAGCCCAAGCGGTGGAAAGGCATTAGCTGCGGAGCGAGAGCCGGTGGGCTCAGTAGAGGACCCCGCATTGGGTGTCGGGGCAGTACCAACAACCGACACAAGAGCCGGCAAAGGGCGTCTTGGGGGTAAGTTTTGCAGCTCGATGTTGGTGTTTCTAGCACGCTGAAAGACACTGCGAGCAGCTTTGGTGGGGGGGTGAAGAGGTGTCACTGGTGGCTCTTGTTTTGCAGGGGCGCCTATTAAGGCTGGAGCGAAAGAAGTTTCTGTGGTATTATTGGAGGCATGAGACTGATCCTGTGACTGTGATGGAGGGATAGGCGGTTCGTCTGATATAGGAGACTCAATGGCAGAGATACTTCTTAAGACCGAGGCCGCAGTTGTTGTGATAGTAGTGGCCATTTTGGCAAGTGATACATATAAGTACTGTATACTGTATAACTAAGTATGGTAGGACAAAGACAAAAGCCCCAATGGCAGCAGGCAGCCTCAAGCGCCAACTATCACATGAAAGTCAGAGGGGGAAAAACTATGACGTGTATAGCGGGAGATGGGAGATTAGCATAGACAGCACATGAATACTGGCTGGCCTGTCGCAGTGTCTCTAATATAATGCAAAGAGGAGAAACCTCCCAAACAATGAGGGCTGCAGAACCTAGAAAAAAAGGAGGTTCGCAAATGTATGTGCAGACTAAGAAAGGGAGTCAGTCAGAACTGCGTAGTCAAGGGGGTCTGTCTGCCTGTGCTGTCACAAGCCAAAACATTGGCTCCTATTTAGAGACCATACTGCTATGTGCTACTTGGCAACTGTCTGGTTAGAGTACATACCTATAAATGGGTCTATCTATACCGAGGGATGTTTGGTGGCTCGGAAGGAAGCACTAACCGGTCGCACTTGCCAAAAAGAAGCTGTCCAACAGGGCCGAGGAGAAAGCGGAAGTCGCAGACAGCAGAAAGCAAAAAGAGTAATTGCTTCATTACTTCCTGCCCTTTGGAAGGCTACCTGGTTTGATTTTTATCCTCTATAAATTGTGTTCTTCTTCTTCTTCTTCTCTTCAGCCTCGTCTCTCTCAATTACACATTCATAATCAAGTGCAGCCAGTAAGCTTCAGCTCGCTCCCAGCCACAAAGTCCATTCGTTTTATTCGACCTCCTTTTATTGCTATAATATTATTGTGCGTGTCATTTCGATCGGACAGCCATTGTTATCTTTGTCACAACGTCCCCCTCCAGCCTCTACACAGCTTTCTTCTATATATTCTCGTCTGTATCGCCATAATGCCCATCCGCCCCGACCACAAACGGCGTCGAAAAGATTGCAAGCCGCCAGTCTCGGCTCGCTTAGTGCTCCCAGACCACGTCAAGAACGATATTGGCAGCATCAGCACTGATCTGTTCACCGAACTTTTCCCACAGCAGAAGAGCAATAGTAGGACTTGTGAGCCACTAACCAATGTAATAATTTGCTGTTGCTAACCTCTGTCTTGTCCTGGTACCTTAGAAAATACTGTCGACAACGACTCCAATATCCATTACATCGTCATAACTCCCTGGAGCCCAAATGCTTCCCCTACAGATTCGCCCTGGTCGCTTGTACCTGTGACCATGTCTCTGGAGCTTGCTCCGAATACCGTCCAGTTCTCGCCCTCATCGTCAGCCTTGCAACCGTTTGCCAAAACACTACAGCAAGTGGCGCCATCGAAGCTCTCAAGCAACATTCGCACGGGCATTGACATTCTTGTCCTCGATGCTGTAGCCCTACACCTTGACACTGTTTTTGTCAAGCTTGAAAGCGAGCTGACAAAGCGCCTTGAGAATGGACAGGGCACCTTTTTCCGTGAACATCCCAGCCACCAAGGCCGCGGCGCCTCTCTGGCAAGTCAGTCCCCTCAGCAAAAGCTCGAGACTGCCTTACGCTATGCTCTTTCAGGACTGAGAGTCATTCATTCAGGCGATCTATTCCCCCTACCTCTTCCACCACATCCCGTGACACACGTACCGACAAATCCTGGCGAGATCCTGCTCTGTGAGCCTGTGGCACAGGGTATCCTATCGCCAGATACAAAAATTATCCTACGCCGTGGCCGTGTCCAAACACCCAAACATGGGCGCAATCCAACTGCCATGCCAGCTAGTCGTGGCCAGCTCAATGGCGTGGCCGAGGATGACGAGGAGGACACAGACAACCAGTTCTACTCTGCAGCTGAGGAACGCGAACGAGGCGACATTTCCATGACGGATGGTATGGAGTCATCGACAGATCTAGAGACCGATGCTCCTAGTGGAACCGACCATGACTTTGAGGATGATGACGAGATATCAGACGATTCGCTTGACGACATGATCGCACTCGAGGCTCCAATGCTGCCCTCTACCACGTCCGCCAGTGGGGCTACGACACCAATGACCATGAGAGGCCGAAAGACCAACGGCATCAGCACGCCGGGCTCTGTCTTTTCTAGCTATACCGCTACTACAGCCCGGCCAGATCGCCAAAGGGGGCGCCTTTTCAAGTCATCGGCTCTGACACATGCGATCCCCGAGGCCCTGCTTCATCCAAAGCCAGCGCCTCACGACGATGATGAGGCTCGTATCTATGTTGACATCATGTCCCTTTCAAAAATCGGCTGCTTTTCCGGCGATTGGGTCCGCGCGGAAGCTGCCCCAGACTCGGCTGTTACCGGACTCGGCGTCTTGAGCCTAGGCGGCTTCCCTGACATGGATATGGCTGAGCCCAACTGGCGGCCTGTGCGTGTATTTAGTCTGCCTGAGAGCTTTTCCACCCGGCCAGTCACGAGGATTCCCTCGGCCAAGTACGAGGGTCGGCGCCTCTCGTTTTTCGACTCGCAGATCCAAAAGCCCGCCAGCCCTGCCGCTTATATCTCACCTATTCTTCTCGCCAACCTCGATAATGCGCCCTACTTACGCCTATCCCCGCTCAAAAAGAGCCTATATACCGGCAAAGGAACCTTACCTAAGTTCACTAGCGCGTCACGGCCACCCGATGCCCGGTCGGTTTCTATCCGGCAGATTAGAGCCCCGCTCTCCACTGAAGCCGCCTATACTACAGCTGTTATGGGCGCTGCCAAGAGCTACTTCGCCCGCAAGGTGCGACTTCTGCGGCCCGGCGATCTAGTTGCTGTTCCTGTCGATGCTTCGCTGGGGAAAGCCATGCAAGAGTCTGCTTCTGCTAGCGGGGAGTCTGAGATCAACGACGTTGTGGCTTTGGCAAACGCTAGCGCGCGCATCAGTGATGTGGCTTGGTTTAAAGTCGAGCACATTGCAGCAAAAAAGACAGACGACTCAGGCTTTGTTAACGGCCACGCAGAAGGCATTTGGGGCTCGGTAGCTTGTATGGACAGTGCATCTACGGTGCTAAATATGTCAGGCTATGAGACAAGTCGAATCCCCGGTGTCAAGGATAGTCCATGGCCATACTATCTCGGCATGAAAAGACTCCCAGTCCCGGCAAGCACCATCGAGAATGGGCCTATGGTCTTGTCCGAAACATCATACGTGTCTCCTACCCGACGCAAGCTTCGAGAGCTTATTGCAGCATCTACGACACAGCGTGCTATTGCGTTGAATATGCCCCCCGTGGCCATTCTACTCGTCTCTACACACCGTGCAATAGGAAAGGCAACCGTGGCCGCTGCGGCATGTGCGGACATTGGTATTCACTCATTTCCTATTGACTGCTATGATGTCCTAAGCGAGTCGGGAGGCAGTGGTGGCGATGTCAAGACGGAGGGCTTTTTGCGTGCCCGAGCCGATCGCGCCATTAGCTGCGGCATTTCCAGCTGTGCCCTAATTCTTAAGCATATAGAGTCTCTAACAGCTGAGCGCATTGCATCATCACTGAAAGAAATACTTGGCGAGCTTCGCGTTCTGATCGCCACTACTACTGAGATCGACAAAGTGCCTGATTCCGTGCGAGGACTGTTTACGCATGAACTGGAACTTAATGCGCCTGATGAAGCCGAGCGCGAGGCTATCCTGCGCAGTATCATCAATGACCGCGGCGTTAGCCTAGACCCAAGTGTTGATTTAAGCTCAGTAGCTCTCAAGACTGCCGCACTTGTGGCTGGTGACTTGGTTGACGTGGTTGATCGCGCAACGATGGCTAAAACAATACGTCTAGAAAGCGTATCGGCCGCTCAAACCAAAGTACAAAATACAACTGTTACCGTGCGCGATGTTCATGTGGCTGGCGGCTCATTTTCTCGATGTCTCCTCCGTTCAGACTTCGATCTTGCCGTTGATGCTGTGCGGAAGAACTTTGCCGATGCCATTGGTGCGCCCAAGATCCCCAACGTCACGTGGGACGATGTGGGTGGCATGGCTAATGTCAAGGATGCCATTACGGAAACTATTCAGCTGCCACTCGAGCGGCCCGAGCTGTTTGCCAGGGGCATGAAGAAACGGTCGGGAATTCTGTTCTATGGGCCACCTGGAACTGGAAAGACGCTGCTGGCCAAGGCCATAGCTACCGAATACTCGCTTAATTTCTTCAGCGTCAAGGGACCAGAGCTTCTCAACATGTACATTGGCGAGTCCGAAGCCAATGTACGTCGTGTGTTCCAACGTGCTCGCGATGCCCGGCCATGCGTCGTCTTCTTTGACGAACTAGATAGTGTGGCGCCCAAGCGTGGCAACCAGGGAGATAGCGGCGGCGTAATGGATCGAATTGTGTCGCAACTTCTGGCAGAGCTAGACGGAATGTCAGGTGGCGAAGACACATCTGGTGTCTTTGTCATTGGTGCCACAAACAGGCCCGATCTACTAGATGCCGCGCTCCTGCGGCCCGGTCGTTTTGACAAGCTGCTCTATCTTGGTGTGTCCGATACCCACGATAAGCAGATGACCATCCTCCAGGCTTTAACGCGCAAGTTCACCATTGACCCTTCCGTTTCACTACGTAGCGTTGCCGAGAAATTGCCGTTTACCTACACTGGTGCCGACTTTTATGCTCTCTGTAGCGATGCTATGCTTAAAGCTGTGACACGTCAGGCCACTCTAGTTGACACCAAAATCCGTGCCCTATCAGCCACTGCCGGAAAACCTGTTACCACGGCTGCCTTCTTTGACCACCATGCAACTGCGAGCGACATCGCTGTCGTGGTTACCGAGGCCGATTTCCTCGCTGCCCACGAAGAGCTTGTTCCCAGTGTTTCTGCTGGCGAGCTAGCGCACTATGAGAGAGTACGTGCCCAGTTTGAGGGCGGCATCAACACAGCTGTCAAAACTGCAGAACACTCCAACCCTGGATCTACCATGCAGTCTCCTCCCCCGTCTGGTGACGTGGCTAACGCTACGGGCACGCTTACTGCGCCACTGCTAAACCCACCTCTGCTTATGGGCGGTGATCGTGGCTCGGGCTATGCAAGTAGCACAAGCACAGCTACACTCAGAGGGAAGGGCAAGGCGGTAGAGTATGGGTCGGACTCGGACCGGGCTGGTCCGGAGAAGCGTTTCAAGGGCAAGGGCAAGATGCCTGTCAATAGCGGCTCAATTGCGGATGGCGGGTCAGCATCAGGCACGAGTGGGTTTCATAATGGGGGGAACAGCGATGACGACGAGCTGTACTGAAAGAGAAATGCACTGTAGATCTAGGCAAGATACGTAACTGTTTGGCCATGTCATAGAATAATAGCAAAGATTGCATGGAGTGAATGCATGCAAGAGTTTATAGAATGCAGATTATGTTTATATACAGATGTAATGCGATACAGCGGTCGAGACTTCCTTTCTTCTCCCCCCCCCCCCCCCCACCTTTCCCAGGCTCAATCAACCACCGTATTTCCTCCCATGTCCATTAAGGACTCTTAGGTGTCTTCTCGGCAACAGAGGCCCTGCTGCTCTTTGCCTTGTCGATCTTCTTATCCTTCTCCTTCTCCTTCTCTTTGTCCTTGTCTTTAGAGCTACCGCTACTCTTCTTCTTCTTCGCAGCCTCGCGATCCTTGTCCGCCGACCGGAGCTTGTTCTCCTTGTCCTTGTCGTCCCGTGCCGACTTAGTCTTGGGCTTGCTCACACTCTTACTCTTGCTTGCACCACCGGTACTACTACTGCTCTTCGTCTTTTCCATATCCCTCTTTTCCTCGCGGCTCTTATGTTGCGAGCGGCTGCTAGTCTTGCCCGTTGCTCTGTCCTTCCTGCTCTCCACAGCAAGCGAATGTTTATCCCTACTCCGTGTCTTTGAGTCCACAAGCACCGTCGGAGTGCCGGGTGTCTTTGACGAGACAGGCGAAACTGGGCCATCCTTGGCACTAAGGCCAGACGGACTGCGCATTCCTGCAGCAAGACTCAATGCTGGGCTATCGGGGCCTCCGCTCAGACTGTTGGCGCGGTCAAGGTCCTTAGCCTTGCCGACCAGCACGAGCTTCTGCCACTCACGCTCCATCTCAAAAGTCTCGCGCTCCTTATCAGCACGCACTCGCTCACGCAGCGACATGGCGGAGTTAGACCGCGAGAGACGCGCAAGGCTTTCGCTTATACTGCGGGGCGCATCGTCATCTGATAGGTCCATGGTCTCGGCGATGGAGCGGGCATCGTTTTCAAGCGGTGAGGACCACTTGGCTGGTTCTTGTAGGGCTTGGCGGAGACGATCGTATTCTTCGGGCAGCATATCGTCAACTTCGCGCTGCTGTGAAGCGTCGCTATCGTAGTCGGAGTCGGAAATCTCTGAGCCAGAGTCGGAGTCATCTTCGTCTTCGTCTGGTTCACCTTCTTCATCAGACTCAGTGTCGGCCTCTATGTTTTCTGTGGCATCCGCAGTGCCAGACTCGGCTTCGGAATCTGCCTTGGACTCATCTGGCTTGACTACTTCCTGTGGTACAGAGCCCTCTTCCGGTGGAGGCGTCACTAAGACGACTTTTACAGGAGGAGTTTCCAGCTTGGTTGGGGCTTTTTCTTGTAGCTCCGTCTCAGCCGAAGGTTCGTCCTTAGTTTCTATGCTCGAAGTAGCAGCTTTAGCGGCTGTCTCCACATTGTGGGAAGCATCCTCTGTCGTGTCTAGCTCTGTCTTTTCATTGGTGATCTTAGGCTCCGCCTCGCCAGAGGTCTCTTTGTCTTTGTCCTTCTCTTCTGCCGCTGCCGCTGCCGCTGCCGCTGCCGCTGTCGCGATCTCATCATCTTTCTTCTTGCTTTCAGCCACCTGTTTGCGCAGATTCTGCAGTCTCAGAGACTTTGCCTTATCAGCAGCCTCATCCGCAATAGAGCGCACGGGTGGATCCTCCTTTTTGATCTCGGTGACTTTGCTCAGCTCTTTCTCCTTCATTTGGGCATGCTTTGCGGCGATAGAAGCAGCAGTTGCCATGGCATTAGCAACCGACGCAGCAGCACCAGAAGTTGGAGCCGGCTTGGCAGTAGCAGCCGGTACAGAGGTAGGCTTTGCACCGCCAGGAGGTCGCGTCATAGCACGCAATGCGGGCATCTTCTCGGCTTCTGCCTTGGTAGGGATAGTGTAGTCGTCGAAGTATATTTTGACCTTTTCTTTGAGCTCGCCGTATTCGTTCCATTCCTCGATTTCGACAAGATCCTAGGAGGGGGGGGGAGCAAGAAGCGTTAGTAGGCATGTTTTGATGCCAAGATGTCGAGACTTCAAGATGCTTACCCCCAATACAACGCCCTGCTGCACCAGGCCCGGCAATTTTCGAAGCCGGCCGTTGGCATCTTTTCCCGCTCGCCGGCCCCAGACCATACGGGCCTTGTTGTCTGTTGAGATGTCGACAGCCTTGAAGGGCACCCGGTTAGCCCGCAGAATGGTTTCCAGACGTGAGGTGGCAGTCACGATGTGAGACGATCCGGCCGTCAACGACGTCACGATCCACAACGCGGGATCTGTAGTAGTAAAGGTAGTTCCGGGCTGAGCCATGGCGATAGGTGACAGTTGAGTCGGGATTGGAAGTTATTAGGGAGGCTTTCGAGGAAATGCGCCGGTGAATATGGATATGGTGAAGAGAAAAGCTCCCCAAGACAGATTATGCCGTGATTCGAGGGTCGACAAAGCAAGACGACGTTCCGTTGGCAAAAGGTAAAAAATAAAATGCTGCACGCAAGGAAACAGAGAGGGCGCTTGTTCCAGTCCTTAAGTCGTTGAGTCTTGCACATACGTACAATGTGTTAATATTTTGATTGTGTCTGTTCTGGCTCAGTTCAGAATTCAGAATGACCCCGTGATGTCTGGACAAAGTTCGTCGGCCGGGACATGCTTGCTGCCAGCTGTAAATAGAAACTTGTACCTTTACCCCTGTGCACAGTCTATTTGGCGAGCGTGCGCATGTACAAGTACTAAGCACAGCTGGAGCTGAGTCAGGCGCTGTAAATAGGGGGGGGGGGGGCCAGAGAGGCTAAAATATAGCGCCGGAAATAGAGAGCGCCAGCCCCTGGAAATCCACTACAGTACTACAGGCTACACACAGCCCCCTAAAGCTAGGACCTAAAGGGCCAGATAGGACGATGGCACTCAAAGCCCCAGCAACAACAAAAACAAAAAAAAAAGCAGATAACAAGTGCTCCGGGCCGCCTGCTCTTAACCATCTAGTCGTCCAGGAGTCTTTGGACCTGCCAGTCGTCGCATTCTTTGCTTCACTTGTCGTGAGATCGACTGCATGAGAAACTTGCGGTTGCACAGAAAGTCGCATGGGGTTGCCATTTAGTAATTCTGTGGCTGACTAAGCCATGATGATCCTTGACGATTGCCAATCTCGCATAGCAGAACGAACATGCATCTCAACTCCATTCATAGGCTCCCCTTCTGGCTCTGGCTCTGGCTCTGGCTCATTCACGGTCTCTGGTCTCTGTAATATAATCTAACATACCATATTGGATTTCATGCAAATACTCTCTACCCAATGTTAACCTATAGCCGCCCCCTACCTGGCAATACTTTTACTGCCTGGCTTGCCTTGTCCTGTTTTCCCGACCCAGGTCTGGTGCCATAGCGCCCTTTCTCCTTGTCCTCCTGCTATCGTCCCCTTATTCTCCTCCCTCCCTCACACAGCCCCAATGGGCTTAGCCTTCCACTTGCCAGCATATACTGTCCATCCGCACCCATCTTCATCATCTTCATCGCCCAAATCTGTAGGCATGTCATGGCCCATTTGTCCCTGTTCCAATACCACACCCAGCCTCTCATCACCCTGGCCGTCTTCCCCTGCCATCTCACTCTCAAGCTGTTCTAGAGATCGTGATATTTGTATTGCGCGCAGCATAACCTGTCTTTGCGTAGCTGTTTCGTTGACGGCGTTCACCACCCTGGTCGCTGTCTGCACGCCCCATTTCTGCACCCATGCCGCTGCCATCCGCTCTCTCGCCTCTGGCTCCATTGCCTCGCGCGACTCAAGGAAACAGAGCACCTCTTGCTGCGCACCAGTCGGAAGTGCTTTCTGCACCATGTGGTTGTTGTGCGGGCTCTGGGTCTCAGGCCCAGCAACACCAGTCGTGGCCTCCTCTATGTCAACCGGCGGCAGATGCATCCAGTAGTATTCCCAGATCCACACCAATGCTTTTCGTGCAGCAGCTCGAAGGCGGGAAAGTGAAGGCAGCGGTTCGTGTGTAGCTTGGTGACGTAGTTCAACAAAGGTAGCGGGCAGACCAATGTTCTTAGCCAGCGAGAACATGCTCATCTTGCGCAGTCTGTCTTGCTGGCCGTCAAGAAGACCTGTAACGAATCTGCAGGCAGGGCAAGCGTCAGCAACAATTCTTTCATCCTTGGGCGCCTCCCTTGCTTTGTTTCCCCATCGTAAATTGCACGCCGTGCTCCGTAAATGTATTTCTGTGTTCTCGTGCCTCTGTCCGTCCAACCTACCGGCTAAACGATGTCGAGTAAGCAGCTCGCATGGCGTATTCACTCAGCCCGACCCCAGGCCCTCGACCTAGTTGCTGCTGCTCTTCGTCGGCAATTATCGCAGCCGTCAGCAATGCTGTCGACTCTATCATGTGCGGGCAATTCCCGCGTTGCATCCACATGGCCACACGATCGATTGCCTCATGACGCTGTTTCTGCTGCTTCTGAGTGGACGATTCATCCTGGGTAGATGCCAGGCCGCCAGAGCCTCTGGTGATAGTGGCCTCGGGGTAGAAAGCGCGCTTCACTTGCTCTAGTTCGGTCGCATCGCGCCATGGTGTGAAAACGTACTGCACCATTTGATCAAGAAACGTGTGCCTTTCTTCGGTGTAGGCTCGGTCAATTTCCGGCCGTTATTCTAGCGGGGAGACTGGTATTTATTTTTTTTTTTTTTTTTTTTTTTTTTTTTTTCACTCGCCAAGGAAGGCGCAAAACCAAAGCCGATTGGATGGGGCCAAAACTTTTGTTTCTTATCGATAACGGAAGACGTGGGATCCACTTTTGACAACGGCTATGGATATTTTGTCTGCAAACAAAAATAGCGTTGGCTTAGACTGAAGATGGAAGATGGGCGGAGCCAGGCGAGGCCAGACCAGACCAGACCAGACCAAGCCAAGCCAAGCCAAGCCAGGCTAGTTGTGGCGTTTTGTGTGGCTGCTTCCCGTCATATGTGGACGAAGACGACGAAAACTAGCGACAGATGGCTGCGTGTGTACTTCCTGATTTGTATCACTGGTGTGAACAACGTCCTCTCTGTCTTCTCTCCTAACTTCTCTTGTTTCGTCATTAGCTTCGTCACAATGAGCCTAGGCTAGTACGTGTGCGGGTGGCAACAAGCAGCAGCGCAGGCTCTATCAGGATGAGTGGGACTCTACTTTATGCCTCCGAATACTTGCCGTCAAAGAACTCGTTCCAGGGCTGATGTCTAGGGCTGATGGGGAGCCAACCAGACCAGACTACATACGTGCTGACGGCCACGCCAACCAAAAGACGAAATTCAAAAGCCCAAATGCTTCCAGCCACAAGGGCCGGACTAGCACCATTGAAGACAACATGGGGGGAGAGGCTAGGAGGCGCGAACGAGTCAGGCCAAACCAGCGTCGGGCCATCCCAGAGCGGCCACAAAAGCCACAAAGTGAGATAAGGTCACCGCCAGTCACTGCGGCAGCTTGTCGTTACATACATATGCACAGTAATATTTAACATAATATTACGGGCTTATAGATAGCGGCAATGCAACAGCCAAGAACGAGGAGCTACAATCTTGCTGCCACTACAACGCATCAGCTGGTTGATGTTAGCAGACTGTGAAAATTTCCAAACAGGCTAGAGGCTAAAACCGGGACGGCAACTTCTTAGGGAATTATGGTTGAATGTTGGAAATAAACACCCGCTAAGCTTTGTGAAAACAAGGCCTCAGTAATGCAAAGGTGTTGGTAGTAATATTCAGCTAGACATGGCTAGCATGTCGGGCGTCTCGTCACTCACATGAAGCACGGACTGACTCTCTATTCTAAATAGATCACGGGACAATGTTCTCGCTCATAAAAACAGAAAACAATGAAAACAAGAAGAGAAAAAAAAAAACAAAAAAAAACAAAACAAGACGCAGTGTGCAGTGTGCTGTTTGGGGCCTTCCCAAGCAAAAAAGAAAATGAATAAATAAAGATGAAAGAGAAAAAAAAAAAAAAAAAAAAAAAGAAATCCCCAATGGTATCGTTCTTATACATGACAAGAGCAAGGTGAAAACAAAAAAAGACACTATCTAAAGACGTTGAAAGAAACAAAACAAAGCCGCCAGAGAACCCCCTCTCCTTTGCCCTCCCCCACCCCAAGACAGAAGAAAACGCCGAAATGCAAGTGAAAGTGAAGCCGTTAAAATGATCAAGAAAAATTCAGTCATGGTTGTGAACATCACAACAGGAAGTCGAAAACAAACAGGAGACAATAGTGTCGTGATAACGATACCATAGTAGGTGTAAAAGGTGCAACGAAGTGGAACAAATGATATGGTGGTGGTGGTGGTGGTGGTGGTGATAGTTGTTGTTGTTTTTGCTTCCCCTCAAATCCAGCTGCTAGACACAGGCTGCTGGGTGTAGAGTGGTTGCACGGGATATATGCGCTCAGCATACACTGCAGTTGGCTGGAAGTATGGCTGAGCCAAGCTTTGAATCTGTGACTGTTGTTCTTGTACAACAGGCAAGGCAGCAGCGGCATCAGTGTCTTCCTTGTCATCAGCGCCGGTCTGTTCAGACTCAGCCTCGTCCTCATCATCGGTAGCCTCGGGCTCAAAGTCCTTCATCAGGAGCATCTTGGTTGGCTGAGCAGCACGTGTAGTGTCTGCTATGAGAGACTGCATGCAATCACGGGAGCTGTCAAGAGCCAGGTCAACGCCGTCCTTAGCCAGAGCGTCATCATCATACAGGCCCATGCCATGCAGGATCTCGCCAGAGTCTTCGTCGGCACCGACAACGGTTGATGAGCTGGTTGATACGGCGACAGCAGAGGGGATGGAAAGTGGGATCATGCCGTTGGCGCTGGCATGCCCACCACTCATCGCATTGGCTGGCGCGAGCATGTGATCGGGGGTCAGTGGAGCAGTGAACTGTGGTGATCTGGTAGCGGAAGAAGGGGCTTCAAAGCCAGGCATAGACATGGCGGAGATATCGAAAGAGCTGGGCACAGAGTCGGGCAATGTAGGCGGGTAGTCGGAGTAATTAGAAGAGCATTGTTGTTGTTGTTGTTGTTGTTGTTGTTGTTGCTGTTGCTGCTGGTGGTGGGACAGGTCGCAGGTGCGAGCGTACTGAGGAGCAGTCATATAAGTGTAAGAAGCCGGTGAGTAGAAATTTTGCTGCTGTTGCTGTTGTGGCATAGCCAGGCCAGGCGAGAAGATTATGTTGTCAGAGATGGGCTCTGTTAGCGGGCTAGTTACAACAGTGGCGGTTGATGGTGCTGAGAGAACGGCCATGTATGAAGCTGCGGAGGTAGGCACGGAAGAGACGGGAGTAGCAGCCATCATCATGCTTGAGGGCCGCACACGAGGCATGGAGTTGTCCAGGGAGTAGTTCATGGCGTTGGTAGCAGCAGCAAAGATGTTGCCATCGTACATGGACCAGCGCTTTGCGTGTGGTGAAGTGTTGTGAGAGGACTGACGTTTGGTGATGGAGCTGTTGATGACGGGCGAGCGACGTTGGGAGAAGAGGGGGTAACGTCTAGCGACGTTGAGGGTTGGATATTCCATGATGGAGAGGGTTGTGAGAGTGAAAGTGAGTGAGTTTGTGTGTGTGTGTGTGTGTGTGTGTATATGTTGGAGAGGGAGGAAGATGGGTGAATTCAGAGATTGGTGCTGGGTGGTGGGAACAAATGTAGAGGAAGTCGAACAAGTTCAGATGGGGTTAAGTTAGATGTTTGCGAGGGAAAGATGGAGAACAAGAAGAGAGAGACGAAGATGAAGATGAAGAAGATGAAGAGAGTTCGTTGATATAAGTGTAGTCGAAAGCCCGAGCGAGCGATGAAGTCTTTTTATTTATATCGGACAAAAGAAATAGAAGCATCGATAAAATACGGTAAATTGCAAGTTTGCAACTGCTAGATTTGAAAGATAAATTAGATAAATGGAAGGAGAAGAGTAATAACAATAAATAAATAAATAAATAAATAGATAAATAAAAAGAACAGGAGATCCTCGTCGGCCACCACACGTACATACATACATACACATACACATACACATACACATACACACACACAACGCTACGCACCAGCTCATGCTTCTCCTGCTTCC